>OX384029.1:40727714-41470214 GCA_947534325.1 Agonum fuliginosum | reverse complement strand
AATAAAAAAAATTGCCTAAAATTAATTATTTATCAAAATATTTTTAAAAAGTACTACTTCCGGTTTGTAGATTGAAACCAAAAATAGGAGGTGCACAACTAGATGCTATAACAGTTCTAAATAAAAAATTTCAACTTTCTACGTCTAACCGAATTTGAGTTATGCGACACACATACGTACGCCCGTACATACATACGTACATACGTACAGACGTCACGACGAAACTAGTCATAATGGATTCAGAAAAGGTCAAAACGGATATTTCCATCAAAATCTGAAAACCGAAATTTTTCGCGATTACAATACTTCCTTAGTACTCCGTACAAGGAAGTAAAAAACGAATTAATATTTAAAATTCTGAAATTAAGTAAGTTAACAATATAAATACAAATAATAAAACTAACACAAAATAATTATAACAAAGACCGATTGATGAAACTGATATTCGACTTCGAATGTTGGTAGCCGACTGCCGAATCTATTCGTCTTCAACCTTATCTACATCATTAATTATTTTTCCAAAAATTGCATACCTCGCAAAACCTGCAGTCGCGCTTCATAAACTGCCACCATAATTTCCTTTTGTGACGTAAGCAATATGATTTTACACCAGTATTAATTTGTATTCTTATAAGTACTATATACAGAAACTAACAGATTTTTTTTTGTTCGTCCAAGGGTGTAATCTGTCTATCGGCCATAGGTACGTATACAACGTTTTAGAAAACGTACTCTGCGTATTTAAATATTCTTGTGAATTATTCGTATAGAGTTTGAAAACACGTAAAAATACTTATTACTAGAAAAGTTGGCGTATGGTAACAAAAAAAACATTTCATGTGTCAATCAATTAATTTTGATTGGACGAAGTCCTTACTTTACCGCCCATGGACTCGTTTTTCTACTTCACTACCCAAGGGCGTAAAATTTTTGACACAGTTGTGCGTAAATTATTTAACCCCGTTGTCAAGTATATATGTGCGATTACAAAATATGCTTCTTAGAAAAATTAAATTATGAATTCGTATGAGAGTACAGTGCAAAAATAACGAATATACCACATGACTAAAGTACCTATAATCCATCGGAACTAAGGTGATTATTTCACTCGCCTTTGGTACATAATACACTATTTTTTATTTCCGTAATATAAATAAAATATTATACGGAACTATTACCCAAATAAATAAATAATTTAGGAATTAACAGATTACACAAAAAATTGCAATAAGAATAAAATTAAAATTGAACTAAATTTGAAAAGAAATTAATATATTCATTAATACTAAAAAATTATGATATATTTGCTGTTATTTAAGTATTTATTTAACTAATAGGTAAGCCACAAACTAATACTAGCCACAAATATTTTGCAAGCACTCTGGTTCCGACCGTTTATCAAAAAAATGATATTTTAAATTCAAACACACATGTTTAAGTTTTTATACAGGGTCAAGTGTAATGTGTGTAATTGTATGCAGTTGTTTGGGTTCGAATAAATTATTCGTATCAATTTGTAAATACCCGGTCACTGCCAAGGTTAAACAGATGCGCATTGCAAACCCACGAGTTACAAACTCAAACTACAAAGTACTTGACAAATGTTCATGTTCCTTTTCGTTGTACAGGAACACATACCTCTGTGCTTACTGCTTTCGCATTCACAGATTGAGATTCGTTTATAGGCATAGAGGAAGCAAAAAGGAAATCGTAATATCATACAAACATACATACATATATTTTACGGTTTTACGCCTATTAATATGATAATATGTAATATCGTGTTATGTATTTATCATTCTTCTTTACCTGGTCTAATAAATCTTTAAAATTCTAGTACAAATTTAAAAGCGAATAAAAGACAGAACAGAAATAAAAATAAAACATCACATCGATTTAAGGGTATCGTCTCCACGTAGCTCAACACCGCGTTTGTCCTATGTTAATGCATAGAAAAAATATGGAAAAGCAGTTTAGCAATTTCTACAATGCTCACGAAGTTTTATAGATAAAGCTAAATTTCATAAATTTATTTACAGACGAAGAATGCAACTAGGATTATGCCGAGTTACATTTTCTAATAAATCTCTTAATAATAAGTAAAAGCATGTAAAAAATTGCTTAAAACACACTTTTTCATTAATTTTGTATATGGATTTCAAAGATTTTTTCAGAATTATAACTGGGCATAATCCTAGATTAATTCTTTCACAAAAATCTAGTACCTGTTTTTCCTTCAAATTTTTAATATGCAATGAGTAAAGCAGAAACTGCTACACCTCTAAACACGCAATATTTTGTTACGGAGACGAGACACTTAATAAAAAACATCATAATTATAAAAATTCACGAAAATGTAATGATATTAGCGAATTTTATTTTTACAGACATTTCAGGTAGGTAGGTACCAATAAGTATATTTAATGTAATGCACGCGTAATTAAAAATTGTGTATGACACACGTGTTAATAATGTGCTTTTAAAATACTAGCAACATTAAAAGCACTTCGCTTTTCGTTGTGCTCATATCACTCGAAATTCGAAAAGCTTACTTGCACTTTGTATTATTATATTAAAACACTAGCTAATGTAAAATCTAAAGAACTCCGCTTCGCATGTTGGTCTTAAATCTTTAAAAGTTTATTTATACACTTGTATCATAATATAATATAGTAATATTATTATTGCCAAATCTAAAATAGTTCTCTTTCCAGCAACACGAAAAATATGAGCGGAAGACGTGAAAATTTGTTTTTAATTTAAAAAAAAAAGAATTTTACTTCGTAGTCATAAAAAATACGTCATAATAAATACGTATATATACCCATACCAAAAGCTATGAAACTCTCGATGAGTAATATTATACCTACTTGTTAATAATAAAAACTTTTGGCACATAAAAGTTATTAAGCTACAAGCTACATCACCAGTTATTTGTTCATTCATTGAATGTAAAACAATCTTTTAATTTGGTTTAGTAAATACACGAGATTTTTAACCATGTGACTACTTATTCATTTGTTTATTCAAGAATCAGTTTTATTGGCTGCATAATTGCTTTAAATAGCACTAAATTAAACGGTGCTGGTACTAATAAATAGTTCTTCGTATAGTAGGTACACAATATGGCTTTATAGCATCGGTGTATGTTTTATAAATTTAGCTATATCAACATCATGAAATATGTATATGCTGACATCAAGTTACAAGCTTTCTAAGTAAATACAACTAAATATTTTCTCAGAATGTACATGCATCTGATTTTGTAGTCAAGACAATTTGCAAGTTTATAAGGCAAACCATACGTGGTACATAAATATGTCTAGATTACACTGAACTACGTAAAAATTGTGCATATGCACATAAAAGCGTGAGCGCTTCACGAAGAAAAAAGAAAAACATATTCGTAAAGATTGAGAGTAAAACAATAAAATTTTTCGAGAATAAAGAAATAAATATATCGTCGAAAATATAGTTGCTCTGTACCATAAACTGTACCCCCAAACTAAGATAATTTGTTATGGGTACTGTACTTACTTAAATATTGATATTTTCATAATAATTGGAACACGTTATCTCTACAACTACTATGAACTCATTACGATGCAGATTTTCATAAATTACAGATAAGAAAATTACCTACCTACTAATAAATAATTTGTTCCCCTTCAAATTATAACTGAAAAATATTGTTTGGAATTCGTGTATATACAGGGTATTTTTGTAGGTAGATACTTCAGAAAAAATAAAAGGATATATTACATGACGTGCTAAGCGTGGAATAGAAAAGCAACATTATTTAACTCGGTTTTTGTGTTATTATAGTAGAATTCAATAAAATATTAAGAATAACTATCTGCCTATATAGTACGAAAATTATTCACTTAACTTTAGATAAGTTAAATATAAATTATTGTTGCGAATTTTTCCAAAATTCTTTCTGTTTCACGCTCACACTCAGTACGTCATTTAATATAAATCTATAAATTTTTTCCACGAAGTATAACAACACTCTGTATAATAGCTCTTACATACATTCGTTTGACTAACAAAGCTAAACTAGTGACATCAGAGGGTAGGCAGGCTTCATGAAGTGTAGCTTATTTCGGAGAGGGTAAAAAAGTTAACAAACTTGGCATTATAGTATTAGTGAGGAAATAAGTTTTACGTTTGAAATGTCTGATCAATAGAAATATCGTTGCCTTTTTAATACGTCATAACCTCAATTCTTCAATAAAATTACATTAAAATTAAATATCATTTTTATAAAACTGACGAATTTCCTTGAAAATTCAGTACAATATTCTTTTATATCCAATTAATATTGTGCTAGTTTTTCGTTAAAATCTGTCGTCTGGTTTAGATACACTAATTTAATAACGCACGAATTCAAGTCACCTTCCTATGCTTGCATAATGTATAAGAGACCAACTTTACAAACTCATAATTACTAAACGAAACTGACGATTGTCTTGAAAATTTATTTTAAGGTAGGTATATTATTATCACGTAAATGCTCTATAAAAATGTAATTTATTTCTCTCGTCATCGATTTTCCTAGACAACAACCTAAGTACGGAATACAATAAAAAAATTGCAACAGGAACGAAAACCGGAACAACACGCTACGATATATTTAGTGAACCCGGAACCAAATTTGAATCTAAAACAATTGGATAAACCCAAAACAAAAACCAAACCGATGTTAATTAACCGGTTCGAAACATTTAAAAAATTTTCTAAAATTATTTTTTTTTGCTAAAATGCTTTTACATTTTAATCAAAAGGTGCAATAAATATTTTCATTTAATTGATAGTTCATTTAATTAATTAATTAACTAACTAGGTATCATAACTATTTGATATTAAGTACATTGATAAAAAATGAAATTTTTATTTTTTTGTGTGTGGCAATATTCTTTTTAAATCCTATCAACTTAAAAGCGCATCGTAAATCAAATATTTTTTCTGGCGTTGCTCGGCAGAGAGAAAAATCGAGAAAAAGCTTTTTTATGGATAGAAAGCATTAAATCTTGAAAAGAGTCTGAAGCATTGCAAGAAAAAAAGTATTTCCGTCAATCTAACACAAACAATATATTTCTTTACTGTTACATAAAAAGTGATTCTGCGTGGGCGTTCTAGAAGCCTTTCGACATGATTGAATATTTGTTGGCACAGCGTGAGTTAATGAAGTTAAAGCTATATGATTAAAAAGAATAAGATATAATGTTATTCTCTTTCTTGAATTATTTTTATGAATGAATAGAGTACCAGTATAAAAATAATTAAATTAATGTTGTTTTAATATTACTTGACAGATCTCGTAGAAAACAACAGAATCACAGTGACGATATAAACAAACCAAGAAATTTCACATTCATAAATTGTTTTTGTTAGCAATTGCGTTGCCAGGTTTATACAGAATGCTCTAGATTAGTCTATGTACAAAGCCTTCTACTCTTTTGCAACTACAAACATTTCAGTTTCAGTAATGCTGTTGTAAACATGAATTGAACATGAATGCTTCAGAGTCTTTTTGTTCCTTGATCAAAGCTGAATTTAATATTCCACATTATTGATTATTAAATTTAACTATATCATACATAACTCACGTAGTTGAAAGTATTGTAATTAGTTTTACACAAAACAAACCTAATTCTGCTTATTGTATTAATCTAATAAATAGTTTTACTTACATTTTAATAATTTCATGTTCATGTAATATGTAAACAATAATGTAATCCAAGATGCAAGCAAAAGATGTCAACTATACTGTCACTGTCATAATAATTTAAATTTTATGTAGAAACAAATTTCATATGATTATGGACAACAAGATACTGGAATGACAAAAAAGTAGAATATTAATTATTGTACTTTATTTTAGTGTTAAATACTACCAAATTCAGCAAATTGTATTTAAAATTAACTGTACCCATAGATAATTATTTTCTTTTATTTTTAATTGCAAAAATTGTTATAAATAAATAATGTACCAATTTATTTTAGAAAAACTATATCAAGTTTCAAAAAGTACTCCTTCCGGTTTTCGGATTTCTACCAAAATCTTATCCGGTGTTAAGATCTTTATTAAAACCTTAAATATGAAATTTAGTTATTAAATGTTTACCTAATACTTTTTAAGTTATCATGGACGAAAAATCGTCACTTGAATCATACGTCCATACGCACACACACATACACAGCATATACACAGACATCATCGTGAAAATAGTAAATTCGTATTCTAGAGACCCTGAAACGTGCTTATCCACCAAAAACTCCTACTCGAAAATTTTAACTCATTACAATATGAGGCAAGAGGTAAAAATAAAATAATTTTTTAAAGATTTGCTAATAAATTAAGTATATGATTATGGATGAAACGTTAAAAATTAATATGATTTTAAAGCAAATATCATCGAATTAAATACTCACAATCGATAGTATATTTTAAAATGTAGTTAGTAGTAGTTGTAAGAAAACTGTAAAAACTCCAGTAATTTTTTTATCCTTTCATTACACGAATTCAGACAAGAAACATCATTTTTTCAGTAGTGCTTAGTAGTATGTGCTATAAGCTATATTGACTTCAACATTTGTGTTTAATATCACGCCTTAAATATAAAAACTATGTATTTCCTATTCAAATGTCTGGTGGCGAAGTAATTAAACAGACTTGCTCAAGTTTTGCAAAGACAGTGTAATTTAATCATACTTTAATTGGACAATATTGTGTTACAGTGTGTGGTGGATTGCTGTGGAGAAACTCCAGGACTAGGAAGGCAGTCGAGACCGAGACAGTCAGAAATCAGTTGTTAAAAGTGAGTTGTGAATTTTTATTTATTACAAAAAAATTAAGTGTGTTAGACTTGAAATTATACGAGTTAGTGTCAAATTTAGTACCTACTATATAAATTTCGTTACGAAAATATCGTTCTGCGAACAGTTTAAAATCGCTTTAGCTGTTGTTATATAAATGACGTAAAAAAATTATTTCACCATGAGTCAAAGATGTAATTTTCAATTTAACTGTTCTTTTCGTGATAATAGGTATATTATAGATTACAGTATTTCCTTCATTTTTAAGTGGACCATTCACACTCATGGAATTAACATTGGTGATTGATATAGTAATGTAGAAACTTATACTTCCTATACTTGTATACTTACGTATCATTATTATACCATTATCATTACCTATTCCGACACTCTGCACTCGTTTGAATGATGATAAGCATAGAAAATCTACTTTACCAATAATCCTTGTTCCTAACTATATTTATCTCAAAAAATGACATATACGAGTACACCTAATAATAATAATAAAACTTTATTGCCCAACAGTTATACACCAATAATAGGACAAATATATAATAAAGTTCAGGTCAAAACATAATACATAATATAAATATAAAAATAGATAATAATAAAATTACATAACAAGAAATATTAATAAAAATACATAATTTGAATACACATAATATTACAAAGATAACATGGGGAAAAATAAGGAAAAATTAAAATGGCAATATTGCACGAATGCTAGTTTACATCAAGATTACTTAATATTGATTTTAAATTTAAGTAGTTGATATTGAATAAGTCAACAAATACATTTTATCATGTTGGCGTTTCTGCACATTATATTAACAGGAGATTTATACTTAATAAAGTTCTCGGAACTTGTATATGAAAACTAACCGCTATACGAGCACGAGCTGATAATCTAGGTACATAGATATTCATTTGTGCTAAAAGCTCCGGACAATCAATGTGT
The DNA here is from genome assembly GCA_947534325.1 of Agonum fuliginosum. Lineage (NCBI taxonomy): Eukaryota > Metazoa > Arthropoda > Insecta > Coleoptera > Carabidae > Agonum > Agonum fuliginosum. The sequence goes on along the minus strand of OX384029.1, from coordinate 41,462,434 downwards.
AAAAATAAGACTGTAAGACTGATATGTTAATTCTGTGTTGTTCTAGTGAAATTATATCAAATTTGTTTAATCAAAGTTCTTGAGGTATACCTCTTGGAGGTATATCTATATATTATCGAGTTTGAAGTTTGAACCATAAATATTTAAGCAATGGCCATTGCACAGCCTCTAGATCATTTATATATCGATTATATATAGCTAATAATAATAATAGTATCTTAACAGTGGATCGGTTATAGGAGGATAGACAGTCCTCTCAATGACTAGTTATCTGTAGGTACTTAACTGATGATTTTAGAAAAATATAGTTTATTTGACAAGTAAATATTATTTGTTTGTTCATCGTGGTGTTATAAACATTGCACTTTTATAGTTTATTTGATTTTATACAATTATTTAATCAGCTGCATATTTTGAGATTTGATACCCTACCCGCCGTACCCTTATAACAACTGTAACACAGCACTGTCTTTATAACTCCATGAATCATTCCACGAATCATTTCCCCGATGTTTGTAAATATTCAATCATCCCGTAAGCGTTTCTGGGAATCTACAGCGAATTGCTGCACTTGAATCTTATTGGCATCAGAGTCAGAGTAGCAGCAACAGAGTAGGACCACACAACGGTTTGAAGTGAAGTGCATTGATGAATGAATGAGTCAAACAGTAAAAAATAGATACACGAATTTCGTTACGCACGCACCAGACCTCGAGCCGCACTTCATATGAGGCAGAAATGTTGCAGACATGCAGACGTGCAATGCCGAAAATGTTGATAGGATTTTTTAATAGAATGGGGATCATAGGCGGAGAGCATGCTAGCTTTATGTTAATATTAAAAAGTATAGAAAATGTACTAAATATGTTAGCTTTGCTATCTTTACTAGACTCGATTAATCAGTTTTAAATTTTATTACTTTATTACCAAATAAAAATATTCCCAGAACAAATTTGTAACTTTCATAGTTAAAATATTATTGTCTAATTTCATAACTTGCTATAGTGATTAAGCGCAGTTTTTTAAAACTCTGGGTGTAGTTGTATTTGGATATTAAGAGCAACAGAATTATAATTTATAAATTTAACTTAGCAATCTAAGAATACAATAATAATAAACTTCTTAATTTTATCGCTGTAGGCACACATTAGCGTTGTTTTCTATGCCTTTCATTACGTATATAATATAGTATAATATTTTGATAACTAGGCAAATTTAATAAGAAATAAACTAAGAGCCCAAAAAAGAGAATGTTATGGCACTTGGAGCTATCAAGTTAGGGGAAAGAATATATTTATTGCTCTTATGTTATTATGTAATATTTGGCACTATTTAATTTAAATAATTTGCGACATTATCACTTATGTCAAAATGACAGAATTATTGACGGTTAAGTAATTTAATAGTATTGTATTTAATAAATAATTAAATTACAAAAGCAAGAAAATTTCTAGCCATATAACCCTCGACCATTGATAAATATCTTATAATTTTGTCACAACTACCTCAAGCACGTTGCTTTTAGGTTAAAAGCCCTCCGCCTGCGGCGTCAGGTAGTTACCAAGCAACGTGTTTTCGGAATGTGACAAAATTATTTTGTAATTATCAGTGGCCTTGGGTTATTAGACTTGAACATAGAATTATAGTAATCGTGCCATGTTGCCCCAATATACTCGGCGACTATGGCGACGATTTTTCGTTTTAAATTTTTACGAAAGTGTCTCGTAATCTCGTATAATAAATTTTTGATGAGAAATTATTTTTTATGGTACACAGGCTGCAGTTATGCATGAAATTAATTTTTCAATGCTATAAGAAATACACAAAAGGATAAATCATGCAATACTATAGGTTTACTCATTTATCAATTATTATTGTGTAGATTTTGTTTTGTTTATTAATTGTTTTTTCCTACAAAATAAAATATTTATAGTTAGAATACAGTTAAACTATACTGTCCAAATAACATTAAAAGCCTGCAGAAATGAATCATATTATTCAGATATTATGTAGGTAGGTTCATATATATGGTTGTAAAATTTTATGTATTAACCTAGTCAACAATAATTTTTTTTATATTATATAATTTTTCAATGTGTGATAGATGAGTCTTCTCTGACAGATAAGTATTATTATATGCTTATTAGTTTATTACTAGAGAAATTCAATATAATTTTATTATTTTAATTTGTTTTTACATTATTTACAATAAAAATTACCTATATATTTTTATTGTTTCATTAACTTCAATGATTTTCTCTTTTCAAATAAACTGTTTATACAATAATGAAGAAATTAGGAGTAGATTTACATTTACACATTGCTGTATTCGACTATCAATCAGTTTTTATTTAATGTGCTTGTTCCGTGAAAATATAGGAATAGGTATAGTTCCATTTAAATCCATTGCTTACTTAATAGCCTAGTCAAATAAGGATTTGACCCCAACAAAAATTTATATCAGGCTGATTTTTGGTATACACCTTTGTCTCGCCTTTACAAATGAGGTATGAAAAGTCAACACCAAAAATGTTATCTTAGGTCAAGATATTCAAGGTCAAAGGTCACCAAAATTGGTTTTTCGCAAAAATCTCAAAAACTATGGGTTCTAGCAAAAAAAATTATACTTACAAATTTATAGAACATAAAAATCTGTACAGAAAAGAATCTAAGCAAATTTCATGTAAGTTTTTGAGAAAATCGTGAAAATGTATTTCGAAAATTTCAATATTTAAAACCAAGTCAACATTTAGTCTCTCTACACGAAAACAGTTGTCATTTATTAACGGATATAAATATTGACTCCCGGTTGCGTGCATTAAATTCTCCGAACATTTTATTAGGTAGGTACATTATTTTGAAAAAAAAAGAGCTTTTGATAAGCCAAAATTTAATTTAAGTGTTTGGAATAAACCTGGCTCCAGTATTTCTATAATAACTGTATTAAATTAAGTAAAACAAAAATTATTCGAAAAAGGAAGGTTAACTGAAGGCTATTTGCTTTTTAAATTTTTCTTCCCATTTACGAGTACCTACCTATAGTGACCGAAAAAAATCATATCAAATAAAATGACAAAATTTTGTTTACTTCAAATTCCTAGGCCAAAGACAAAAAATAAAAATATTATTTATTATTATATATTATTAGGCATTAAGACATCCTTTGTTAATACACTCATGCTCATAATGTAAAAGCATAATGTAAGTATTTCAATTATAATTAAAGTAAACGTGGAAGGCGTACACCTCTGTAACGCTGTAAAATTTTAGGGTAGACTTATGAATTACTTAAGAGTTGTATTTACACTTTGTGCTCGCGAAGAAGAGTCCTATCTGTTTACATGCATTTCTGATAGAAAAGAAATACAATGTTACAGAGGTTTCGTTCTAAGTACAGATTTTCGTGTAATTTACAAATTTACATACTTTCATATTTAAAAACATATTTACAGTTAGTTTAAGGTTTAAACTAGGTTCGTCTAGTGTTGAAATTTTGAATTGTACTATTAAAAATTGGTGTTAAAAACAGGCTTTTTTGAAAGATTTCTCTTTTTTTTTCGATTTACGACAAAATAAACAAAAAACTATCAAAAGACGAACATAGATACATTCTTTAACTTTGTCATAGTTTTTGAATGAAGTTTATATGTTATGTAGATTCTGAGATATGATTTTATTTCTGTAACACTTTTTGAAGTCATAGAACGGGTGTGACTAACGCATTGTGACTACATGCCCAAAATTCTTAAAAGAATAAAAATAGAGCTAAAGAACTAAAAATTCTAAATATAAAATAAATAAATAGCGAACAAAATTTTCCTTCCACCTGATTTTATATACATCATCATCGTTTTCTATCTTATCTCAGTAGATGTCATTAGTCTTATCTCTGGTTCGTGGCGGCCGGCATGGCGTGCAGATAAAGACATCATCGAGCGCTCATCATTCTTCTTGTCGGTGATGATGGCCGATTGATCATAACTAGATCTTGGGAGGTCTGGTGTCCGAGTCTAGAGGCAAGTCCGCGAGCCTTTGAGCTGTCCAGCCTCACAGCTGTGCACTGGGTGACATCGTGACAGCTCACAATCGCTATTGATTGTTGATGGAATTTCAATGTGTGGTTTGGCAAAGATCGGGGAACTAATATAAATAGAAGCTGCGGATGATTTATTTCAAATTCAGAAATAGGTTATATAGTTTTAATATCTCTGCGCCACTGATATAATATTAGTTTAGTAAAGAATTCCTCTTTGTGCAAACCTTCGAATTTTATTATTTTATGTTCGACTGCATCATATTACCTTGTATTATGACATTGTTTACTGTCCATAAACGGGTACTTTATTGGACTAGTACGGTAAAAATGCAAATTGTACTGCTGTCAACATAATGTCAAAATAAATTTTATAATTCAATGCATTTTTTAAAATTAAATATATAATTTATTTTACTTTCTTTGAATCTTTGATCCATTTCTTGGATTGCATATCTTGAAATTAAGCTAATTGCTGAACGAAGAACTATAATTTTTTTAAACATATTTGCCAAATTTAAGAATTATCAAAATATGGTTAAACAAAACAACAACACCGCACACTATGAGATGCAAATTTTTCAAATATATTATCATTATTGTAAAAGAAAATCTCTTTTTGGCAGTCGAACATAAAGCTTTTTATGAAACTCGTGCATAATCGGACTTTATATAGAATCGCCTTAATTATCAGTCTCGTTCGTTGCGCTCGCTCTGCCATAAACTACGGCTCGTCAAAGAAAGTCCTAAATTATTCACATTTTACATAAATAGCTATTAATAAACCGATAAAGAAAATTGACATTTAATCACTGGGGAATATTGCAGTAGGTACCTACGTATTGCTGACTTTGTTTACTACAAAGTCAATCTGCAGTTAGGATCAATATTTATTTCTATAGAAAATAATTCCTCCACTACGGATTTTCAATGATATAATGTTCTTTGAAAAATCCTTTTTAAAAACTATCTAGTTATTAATAGTAAATCGAATTTGATTTTATCGCTTATTTAAGTTAGTATTTAAATGGCCAATACCTACCTTAACATTTGAACTTTGAACAACATAAATTCAATGTTCAAAGAGATCGCTTATAAATTATAAATATTCACAAATTCACATAGGTACTATAATATAATGCCTGTTTTACCTACATGATTCAATTTATTGATCAATAAATTGACCAAGTTTTGTTTTAAATTTTTTGTTGTGTGTTATACGAAAAACTTCATCAATTTTTTCTTCACCAATAATCAATAAATTTATCAATTTATTGACGAAATAAAACGTGTTGTATTTTTCTAAATTTTTCTAGGGAATTCTAGTTATTTTTTACTTAGTTTTATCTTAAAAAAATATATGTTGCATAGCTATTAACATTATAACATAATTTTGATTTCAATAACTTGTATAGGTTACATACCTAAGAAAAAAAAAATAAATTTTGTAAAAAATTAACAGCTTAGATCAAAACTGTATTTTTAACAAGTATACTTAGAAAATAGTTAAACAAATTTTGTCATGCACTATCAGATATTTTAATGTTTAAATCAAATTTTATAAATATTAATTAACAGATGAGTTATATTTAAATTCCTTGAAACATATTTACCCTTTCATAAGAAAAAATTACAAAATATTGGTACGGTTGAGTAAAAAAGACAAGAGATTAAATATAAGCGTAGGTAAATTTAAATTTTGCCTATCCCCCAGATGTAACAACTGTAAGTCCCAACTGATTAAGATACTGACTTTCAATTTTCAGGATTTAGTTTCTCGGAGATGTTTCTATAATATGCATTATTTTAAATTCTTTTAGGGGCCTTAATTAACCTGCAATTAATTGTTTTACGCGTAGAGAAAATAGTGATTTTTTGATGAACTTGAAATTCTGACCGGATTAAGATATCGATTTCCGGTTTCTAGCATAGAATTCTCGGACATTTTTCTATATGATGCATTATTTTTAAAAAACTGTTAAAGTCCTTAGTTAAGCCGCAATTTTATTTTTGTATTTTCTATGTTGAAATTGAGGTTAAACCCAGACCCCTCTGAAATATTAGGATAATAATATATTTGATAGAAAAAATGTCGGTGGAATCTAATGTTTGAAACCAGATGTCGATATTTTTATCCGTTCGCAAGTTACAGCCGTTTTTGTGTCAAGAAACAAAGTTAAGGTAGGATTTAATTATATTTCTTTCCTACCAAAATGTATTTTCTCGTTTTTCTCGTAAACTGTTACTAAATAAATTATTTACTATGTAAATAAGTTATAACATCTTTTTGTGGAAATTTTATAAGCTATATAATATTAATAACAATATGTACCGTATAATTTACTGTTACCGTGTTTTTATTAAAAATCTTGTTTTTTCAATATTTCGACTCGATCATACTTTCTGCTGCTCGGAACTCATCGGAATCTTGAATGTTACATATTTTTCTATAAATCTGTAAATTTTCAAAGGTTTCCTACTTTTTTTGTTTATTTTATACTAAAGTATCTATTAGTTCTTTTGCATTATTAAACCATGAGAGATTCCAGAGATACACTTGAAATACTTGAAACATTAAAAAATAACTACTATTTTATTTTTTGTTAATGGTCGATAAAGTAAATTATTAATTATACTTCCTGTTTTTAGTTCGTAATTTTCAATTCATAAATCTTATACGTACTATGTACTATTGTAATAGATGATTCTTGTTAAGAAAATGATTTTTAGATAGCATTAAACAGACAGTTAAATACGAATCATTTTTATTTATTATTATTCAGTTATTGCAAATCAATAGAACATTAAATATACGAGTTATTTATAAGAATATGCAAGTTTAATTGAAGTTCATATAGCTGCCTACGCATTTGAATATGCAGTATCGACATGTAATTTTTATTTTCATTGATTTTATAGTCTAGTGCATATCAATACATCAATAAATTGCTAATCTATTATTTTCCCATAAATTATTATTCTATACTATACTCGTAGGTGTCAGGGTGAATGCCAACAAACATTGCAATAGGCAATGGATTATTAAGTATTTATAACATTTTATAACAAATAAAAATTATTTATTTGATTAGTATACCAATGCATTTACTTGCGCATTCTTATTCAACTCTCACATATTAATTAAATACTACATAACTTTTAACAGGGTGTAACATACTCATTAGCTTAGTGTGCTTATTACTTATTTATGATTAGTAATATTTTCTAGTTGTCCATACGTCCATAGTATAATTAGGTGCTATGGTGTTAATAATTATATGTTTAGATATACCTATTTTAAACGGCCGATAATAATACCTATATATTATTTTCTCTTTTTTACTGCTGTAGTTTGAAACACTTCATATATAGGTAATTACTTTCATGTGAATGTGACTTACTGTTACTGTTACAGAAATACCTACTTACTACTACTATATTTATTCTTATATTGTTTTTATCTTTTCACTTCTATTTGTTGCAAATATGTACACCACAAATAAATAAACTGTATTATTTTAGATTCGAAATATTTTAAACTGTCAGCAAGATTTGACATTTTCTTTAGTTAGTAAAATGTATGTCCAACTTGGATTATAGATTGTTCGATTTTCAATTATGGCAAGTGTAACAGAATTAATTATTTACTACTTTACTACAACAGTTAGCCATTCCTACACTTGTGAGTGAGATGTATTGTGTATTAATAAGTGTGGTCTGGTATTGGAAGTTTTGTCGCTGTACAGTTTTAAATTAAAACCCCTATTCTATTCTAGATGACATGTTTTAACTAAATATGAATTATACGGAACATATATTTTGTCATTCATTTTATAGGCTAGTGCATTTCAATGTATTAAAGTGCTTTCAAATATCTATTTCTCTATTTGTTTCTCTTTGTATGTCAAACTAACTTAACTAGGTAGAATGTAGGTATACCTACGCTGTTTGCACCTTGTTTAACATGTTGATATGTGAGTGTGTGTGAGTGTTTATAAGGGTCTTATGTCGACTTCATTGTATTTAGGATAATTGCATAATTTTACACAATAGTTTGTTATGCGAACTTACCTTGTAAATACATACTACGAGTATAGTAAATAAAAATAAAATAATACCTAGATCATTAAATAAATCAAACAAACCTAACGCAATTTTTATATTGTAATATTTCAGTTTCCAGAGAAAAATTTAATTAAAAATTTATATAATTAATTTACCTTGAATATTGAATGCAAAAAATCTGACGTGGACACCACATGACTTCCTTGTACGCCTTGTTTGTTCATACTTTTCTTAATAACTAAAATGTAGAATAATATAAAATATTCTTTTAACTTATTATACTAGTATACTCACAAATATATTTTAGTCATTTTATTTAAACTACAGAAGAAGATATAAAGCATATTTTACTATTGTCACTGTCATGTCATAAACATTTAAATTTTACGTAGTAACAAATGTTAATCGATCATGGACTACAAGATACCGAAATACTAAATTATAAATATATACTTTAATTATTCTTAAATGATACCAGATACAAAAATATTTATAAAATACCGATTGTAGGTAATAATCACATAATCTTTCATTTAAAATAAAAAAATTTGTCTAAAATTAAATATTTATCGAAATTTTTTAAAAATTTACTACTTCCGGTTTGTAGATTGAAACCAAAAATAGGAGGTGCACAACTAGATGCTATAACAGTCCTAAATACAAAATTTCAACTTTCTATACGTCTAACCGTATTTGAGTTATGCGACACACATACGTCCGTCCGTACGTACATACGTACATACATACGTACGTACGTACAGACGTCACGACGAAACTAGTCATAATGGATTCAGAAAGGGTCAAAACGGATATTTCCATCAAAATCTGAAAACCGAAATTTTTCGCGATTACAATACTTCCTTATTACTCCGTACAAGGAAGTAAAAATGAATATTAAAAATTGCAATTTGCGTCACTTCCAATTTAAAAACGCATTGCAAAATTCTAATTAAAGATTTTTAGATTCAGTTTTGCATTGATAATTATTATTTTAATTTTATTTTTGTTAGTATTTATATAAGTAGGTACCTATACCTTATACCTATACTGTGCACATAACAAATAATAACTTATTTAAATACCGTTGAATTTTAAGTTCGTTTTTAAAGTGTCATGCTGTCAATGTTCTGATTATATCACAAGTATGCGTCTTATTTAGGGGGCGTTGCACGTGGAACGATCGAGACTGGGGCATCGCTCCTACACCACAAAAAAGTTATTGCGAAATGACGCAGCGCATTAAAAACCCGTCGTTGATCGTCTGTCCGTTGCATTGAGATAATAATGGCACGTTCCCGTTTATATTGCACCAATGACCAATGATCACTGCCTCGGTATAAATGTAAAACAACGCGGACAGAAATCTGATCATTCACACTGCGATGTTTTTGCAGAACCATGGGTATAGTGAATTTTTACTTTATTTTTCGCTCTCTTTGAAGTAAATTCTGCGAGTTTTAAAATAACACTGGACTCAAATTATTACTGAATATGTTCAAATTAATGTTTTTAAAAAACTAAAACAATGGTTGGTAAATTAACTTTCCAATTTCTATATATAGGGTGGTTTTCAAGTTAGTTTCATAAATTTAAGGGTAACTAGAATGACATGATGTGTAGATTACAGAAATAATTTTTTTTAAATTAGAAAATTTAAGGGTAGTTTACCTGCAGCATTTTATGTAGTACTGCACTGGATTAATTTTCCTAATTAAACACAAACAATAGAAGTAGGTAATCAACATCTTAAATTACATAATACTAGTAAAATAAACAAATAAAATTTAATTATTTTTAAAGAAACAATAATTACTCCACCCAGTGGCAGTGGGGGTGCGTTATATAAGCGCATTTGGCCTTTATCAGTTTTTGCTTATCGACGTACAAAAAGCGCAGAAATTGATGTTATATAAGCGCGGAAATTAACGTTATATAAGCGCAGAAGGGAACATTTGAAAAGCACAATGGTTTTAGGGATTGTACGACAGTTTTTCTACAATATTTTTTGAATTTTTAAAAAACTAGAAAATATTCTTGCCTAACATTTTTCTGAACTTAACCCCATCATACTCGAAGAGTATTTTTACCAATATTTTTTGAATTTTTTAAAACTAGAATATATTCTTGCCTAACATTTTTCTGAACTTAACCTCATCATACTCGAAGAATATTTTTAACAAGATTTTTTGAATTTTTTAAAACTAGAAAATATTCTTGCCTAACATTTTTCTGAACTTAACCCCATCATACTCGAAGACGATCTGGACTAACTTGTTATGGTCAGAAATCTCATTTTCGAAAAATGCGCTTATTGAACGTTACGATCTGCGCTTATTGTACATAAATTTACTGATTATATTTCTGCGCTTTTCATACGTTTTGATGACCAGAAATGCGCTTTTACAACTCTCCGGGCAGTGGCAACGAAAATTTTTTGACAGATGATAGAAGACAGATGAAATTAATAGTCTTCTCTATATTTTGATATATAATTTAAATGATTTACTTCGAATAACAGAAAACATTTTACGTAGGTACCTATTCGCTTTTATTTTATATTTTCAAGTAGGTATCTCACTTTTTATTGGGTTATTCATATAATAAATATTCAGATTAGATATCTGAATCTGAATTTATAATTAATAATTTTTATCTGTAACCCTTTTTAAAAATAATTGCTACAAAACGGAAAAATAGTTTGCACGTCTTTATGTAATATAATGTACATATATTATTAAATTTTAACCTTAAATGAATAAATAGTCAAGATGCCCCGATAGATAAATTTGTTTTTATATTCAGTAAGGGAGGATACTTAAATAAAAATAATAAATAAAAAGCCCGAACTCGATTTAAAAATGCGATTATTATTCTATTATATAGGCCACAGAAGGAAAAATACATACGTATCACAATTTCATGGAAAACACTTGACACGTTGAACTAACCATTAATTTATGTCAAGTTAAATTAAATTAATAATTAAACAAAAAACATTATAGCAATATCGAAATGCATGTAATGATTCAATTTATTTACTATTCAAAATAAATGACCCAGAACAATAATATAAGTGACTCAAAGAGGCAACAAGGAGACCCATGATAAGAAGACAAATCTTTTATAATCTTTATGGATGACGTCCACTTTTTTCTCCTCATTATCATTAGCCTGATTATTAATCCACAGTTTCGCAATCTTTCGGCTATACCATCTCAGAGGGCCGTCGCTTTATATCTTCACCGTTAATTGTCGGAACCACCGCAGCCCACCCACGGCGCTGCGAGCGCTGCGCTCACCTAGCCAACTAGACACTGGTTGTATTTATTACCCATTCATTCATTTCTAGTTGGCTTTGCTTTGGATGGGAGCTGAATATGGTGATTAGTTAAATATGCTTTATGTGAATCTAGGTCAGTGAGATGTCATATAAGAATAGTATGTGGATAATGTTTGATATCTCATATTTTTTAAAATAATTACCTATTGGGAATAGTTGCTTGCATAATAATAAATTGATTGTAATTGAAAACATATAGGGGAAACCGAGGTTGGTTGTTATGTAGGTAACTTATCATAGAGTACATTACAGATAATGAAAAAGACTTAGAGATGTGCTATTAGTTTAGTCACTGAGTACATCTGCGTACGTGATGACCAAAAACAGCATGTTTGTAACTTTTTTTTTTCCAATTTTGGTCTCATGTCGTGGATTATTTATTTAAGTTCCTAGTTTAAGACATCACATTGTTTATTTAAAAGTAATTGCGTAGCTCTTATTGTTTTAATCTCAAATGTTTCATTTTGGGGGCACTTACATACAAACGTACTGTAATGGTAAAAAAAGAAGTTTAATGCCAATCTTTATGGCAGTTCATGTATAGTAACCATAGTTATAAATGACATTTTAAATAAAACCCAAGCGGAAAATTTATATTTATTATAATTTGTCAATAAAACATTAAAAACCCGAATAAACCTGACTTAAAAAAACCCTGGTGAGTTGGGTTTTCTCATCCCTGCTAAACCCGAACCAAATAAAGTACAACAAATTTGTCATTTTGAACAAATTTTGGTTGACTATACGTTTCGTTTTCTTCTTGTATCGTATTACACAGAACTGAAGCCTCAAGCCCAATAAATTCAACATCATCTTTATAGGCTGAGTACATGAATTAGGTATAATATAGAACTTTATAGAATTCCAGGCAAACACCTTTTCTGGTTTTAACCTTTTGCCTGTGAAATATAAGTAGAGGAGAGGCACATTTTCTTAGGAAGAATATATTGACTATACTATTTTTAAATTCACTATTTCGCAAACTATGACAAACTTGTGGATATGGAACAATAATTGGCCAATTATATTCGCATTTATCTGTTTACGCCAACTATAAATTATCAAATTGAAATAATATGGTAAATTTAAATAGATTTTATTGTGTTGGTAGTAAATTATAAAAATAAATATGTAATATTAATCACATACACATAAATTTGAGCGAAATATATATTTTACGCCGAAAACTTGGCAGCATTTGCAAATTTTATCTAAGTAATTAAATCACGGAAATCTTAAAATAAATTTAGAGATATGACAATAATAATAAAACCATAATATTGCCATGAAAATATGAAATATGAAATACACATTATGTTTCCAATTCGATAAACCTCATTGCGATCTTGAACGTTATGTTCTATAAAGACTTCGATTGGCTATATCCGGCTATACCATTTTTGTAGCAATCACTGTGATCATAAACATAGCAGAACTAATATCCGAAATTAATGGTTTTTAAAATATCGTGCATAACTCAAATCGTCCCAAAATAAAATTTTGTAATAGATCATGAAAATTTAAAAAATCTCCTCCCTCTTATTTCTATGTACTTAATATAAATACATTTATAGAGTACGCGATATGAGAGATGGATGTCACCGTTGTCATATCTGCTGTCACTGTCACAAACATTTCAATTTTTCGTAATAACAAATGTTTCGTTCATGGATTAAGATATCGAAGTTTCAAACACAAAATTATAAATTGTAGTTAAATTTGTAAGTGGTGCCAGATGCAGCAAAATGTATATTAAACCGATTTCACGAGTAGATAATAACGTTTTCTTTATTTAGTAGTAAAATTGTCATAAATAGGTACCTACTTTAGTATTCATCGAAATATTGAAGAAAAATTGTATGTTCTTCAAGTAAAATGCAACTTCCTGTTAATGGATTGTTACCAAAATTTAATGGGCTTTTAAGGTCCTTGTTAAAATCCTAAATATAAAATATTATAATGATTAAATGTTTGATATTTTTTTAGATAGGCACCGTCGAAGGAAAAATCGTAACGAACAAATGCATGCACATACACACAGACAACATCTCGAAAATAGTAAATTCGTATTCTAGAGAACCTGAAACGTGCTTATACACTAAAAACTCATATTCGAAAATTTTGACTCATTACAATTAATACCTCTCTGATAGAATATAAGGCGAGAGGTAAAGAGTAGGTAATGCTTATAATAAATTTAGGAAGTAAAACAATACTACGGTTGTATTTCAATGTCAGATGCAAGTTCACGACTTTGCACCACAATTACTTCACTTTTCCTTTTCTTCAGCGTGAAGTCGTGAATTTAAAAAGTCTTTAGAAAAATATTCAGCTCATCGATATTATTTCTTAATCTTCTGAGTAATCTTTACACTTCAGTGGCCGCAATCACGGTCACTCGCTGCAGCTGTGAAAGAAGATTGCACAATGAAGAAGACAGCATTTTGAAAGTCACTATTAAGAATATTTCTATAAGTATTATGGTTAATTAACACAGACTGTAACCCTTTGGCGTTGACTATGTCTTAATTTCAATGTAACAAGTTTTAAAACTAATCGTATGTTAATTTCGTACATACTTTATGCTTAAGGGGATTATTTTAAACGCTGAAGATGAAACTGACAAATTGTGTGGCATTTAAGAAATTTAGTTGTATTTAATGACACCAGAAATTTACGATATGAAGAATATAATTATAATTTATTTGAACACTTAGAGGGAAATATAGTTTTATTTTGTTTTCACTTTTAGTTATATAGGTATCTCTAATAAATCAAGAAATTTTTTATTTTAGCATTTTTACATCAAAATAATTTATTAAGGCAATTTTTAAGCACGTAAATTTGCTGTTAAATACTAAAATAAATTTTTATTCTAATATTTATTAGAAATATTCTGGTACAGTTATATTTTCAACTACTATATTTGTATCTGACTATTTTATCTAAAAGTAGCAATGTCAAACCTCAATTTTAAATTTTAGAAACACATTTTCGTTTCTTAGCAATTACTACTACCTATTTACATTTTGTAAATCCAAATCCAAATCATAAATTATCTGACAAGCTGTCAAATTATCAACACATTGTTTGAACATATCCATCAGCCTTTAGCCACTTAACCAACTGATAAGAAGTCAAATCTTTATGGATGATGGATAAGAACTCGACTTCATTACTTATGAAACTAGTTCATTTTTTTCATAATTGCTAAAGGAAAACAATGTCTGTGGTTTCGCAAGGTTTAGTTTTAGATGCTACAAGAATAATAGTAAATTGAAGAATATTGCTTTGAATATTTACAATAATTTTGATAGGATTACGAAAGTCATATTTCACGAAATTATCACCCTCAAATCCTACTGAATTAATTATAAGCTCCACCTCTAGACGTAGAACACTCCTATGTGTAAAAGAAAATTTTACGTGTCTAAATTGAATGACACAATACGCCGGTTGTCGATTATAATATTTTTGGTTCAGACTGGGCATGGCATGTTCTTTTAGAAGTGACGGAACACTTGTAGGATGGCTTACTTGCTACTTCTCCCTGTACACCTATAAACCCTGAGATGGTTGTTGATTAGAAGTGGCCCGTCTTAAATATTATAATTTATTTTACAGGCGTAAAGTGTAACTATTTTTGATCGATTATTTGTTTTGTAATAATAATAATGAAAAGTAGAGGAAAATTTTTAAATTTTGATATGTTTTGTCGATGCCGATACCTATAAATTTTTTCACAATTTGCAGATTTTTAATTTATATATTTTTAGTGCCACTGAGTGACATGAACCTTCAGAAAAGAAATTTATCTTTTCTTAGTGCTTAAAATTTCCCTTTTTTCAACACACAAATAGCTATGCTAGAAGGTGTGGTGGTACCTATTATTTTTTCAGAAAAAAAATTTTGTTACGTAGTACCTTAGCGTTGGCAACTTAACTATTAAAATGATTATGTGCATAATTATTTAATATAATACCATAATTTCAATACAAATTTTCCAAAATATCTAAAATATTTGTGAAACTTATTCATAAAAAGAAGAAAGTTATTACAAAAAAGGAACTGATTTAAATAGACCTTGTTGAAGATGAGCAGCAATACTACTTTCTCTGTTTATTAAGAAACAATACCTCCTACACTTCATTTAAATATTGAAATCGTCCTCATCAGCATTCGAACCCGGGGCAGGGGCACAACCCGGTCAGACGATTCTAGGAGGCATTGTGGGCCCCACTAACGACCGTGCCACCCGCATTGTAAGCGAATTAAGTCGTTATCATAACATCACAGACTGCATCCAATCCTTTTTATTTCAATTGCGTTCCTAGATTTGATTTATTTCTGTTTGATACAGTTCATAATTTTATAATAAATTTCATTCTTTGTTCTGATTTATTACAGAGTTACACAAAATGTATTATTGGTGAGATTATATTGATATCAAATATGTTACTATGGGAAATTTCTATCAGTAGTTTAGAAATGTAATTTAAAATTGTAATACGATTTATTGAATACCCCATTGTGCTTAATTTTTGATGATTAATTTATACAGAGTAACGATATTATAAATTATATAAACTTATCCGAAAGATACAACCGATATTTTTATGAAAATAATGAAATTATTCTGAAAGCACCAAGCTTTCGCTACATAAACTCACTCAAATTAATCTACTTATTAATCAACAAAAGCATTCAATTTCAATAGAGTTACCTACAGTCCCATAACTTTATAGCTTATTGCCAATATTCTCGCCGTATTTGACTCATAATTTCATTCTGATTATCGCACGATGATCCAATTTTATACAGACAAGACCATCTAAGAATGATTAAAATACATGTATGGCAGAACATTAACTGAATACAAAATGATATTAGTTGTTGTGTGTAAATACCTGTAAAGTGTAAAGCAAGATTTGGTGAACTATTAGGTACAATAAAAAGATGTATGTTTGAACTATGACCTGCTTTAGTGTCCATAAAAGAAAATATTGATTAATAATGGGGTCACCTAATAATATAAAGACATTATATTCAATATTCAAATGAATTTTTTGTCAATAGACACTGAAATAAATACATTATAAACGTATAAATATTATATCAGCTTTATCTGATATGTTATTGTAAATCCTAATCATAATTATATAGGTAAATGTACTTTGTAAGTGTATTATTTAAGGAAGCTAACAAAACATTTTGTCAATAAAATAGATGAAATGATGACCAACTTACTCAAAAAATGTGGAAAATAGTAAATAGTAGATACTGCTTCTTCTAGTTTAGGTAAAATCCTCGAAGTTATAAAATAGAGTGAATAGATAACATTTGCATTACCTACCTCATCTTCTGTGACTGTTATTATTAGTAGGTACCTATATTACTTATTTTATTGTTTAACAATTATTTTTTATTTACATTATTAAGTTTATTTAATATATAAGTGTGAGAATTTAATTTCATGCCAACCTCAGCCTAGTAATTAAATTTTTATTAAATAAGGCTTTAATGCATCAATAAGAAAACAAGAATATCTGTAATTATTTTTAACCAATATCTTCAGTAATAATCTCGTATCTTGGATGTTCGTAGTTAATCCCATAAATTATTCATAATACGACTATGAAAGTAATTTACGATAAAAAAATTATACAGTAAACAAAACTAATTAAGCTGTTTATAATCCAATCTCATTCTACGCTACTGGATTACACATATTTAATTAATGCATGAATTTAATCGTTTTAATATGAAGCAAGATATAAAGCTTTAATTTTAAAAGATTTGAGTAGCTATCATAAGCGTCTCTAGAATTTGTTTAAGTGGGCAAAATAAGTGTTTTAATATTAGAATTTTTTTCCTATTACTTTGAAATCAAGAACAATTTGCGGCACAATAGTTATTTCGCTTAGCACGAATTTCACTAAAGTTATATCGATGATTCCATAATTTGCTTTCGATAATTACTTACTTCAAATTATTGAAATTAAATTATATTTTAAGTTACTTCTCAAATTTACTCTCTACTAGTTTCGACACCCTATGGGTCTTCTTCAGGAGATGAGATTAAATTAAATTAAAATATGTATCAAATATTTCATGATATCTCATCTCTTGAAGATGACCTGCATGGTGTGTCGAAATTAATAGAGAATAGAGAAATAAAATATTTGACTGCACTGCATCGCAGTAATAATTATTTCCATGCCTCATATATATACCAGTCAAGAAATGTTCATCCTTTATTATTATAGTGCAGGCAATTTACGTTTCGACCTGGGAAAAATTGCTTCAGAAGCTTTCTAAACGGTTTTCAGCTCAGAAAATGACACAGAATATCATATCGAAAATATGCTAAAATCGGACCACGGGAACACTCCCAAAAATTGGTTTTAAAATTAAAAATGGCCGCCATTTTTAGTTTTTTAGCTTCATCTTGTATTATGATTATCAATAATAGTACAAGAAAACTGTTTTTCTCAAAATTGCCTGGACTATTCCAAAATGATAAAAATATTGTTCTGTAAATAATATTTATAATACTAAAATAAATATTTTCTAATAGTTAATGCACTTTTTAAAATTTTATAAGTATTCCATGACGTAAAAACTAAAATTATAAAATTTATGTGTATTATTCATTCGATTTTTAAATCCTAAACCAAATATTATAATTTAATTTAAATTTGATTTATTGGTTTAAAATATTAGATTTAGGTTACCTATTAGTTTTATTATCCTGATATCTTGTTTCTTTTTGCTGAAATGTCTACAAATCCCAAATGACCCAAAGGCTGGACCGCTTTAAGGTTATTATATATCATTTTTGTAAAAGGAAATTTAATTACAGATAGTGAATATTTCTGTTTTAGGCAGAATGGGAAATCAGGTATTGACTATAACACAACAAAAATACATAAAATGTAGGTAATTATTTGATATAGCTAATAGCAAATGTGCTATCTTTTGGATCTCCCTATACCAACGTCCATGACAAATAACACCCATTTTTAGAGAGTTGAACATCAAGTGTAAATCTAGTGCTGTTATAGTGATTTATACTGACATGAATGTTTATCTAAGTCTAAGTGTAATTTGGATGTATGTTTATTTTAAGAACAATTTGTAGCTAGAAGGAAGTAGGCCGACCTGTCGACTATGTTTTGTTAATTGCCAGGTTTTTGATAACTTAATAAGAATATGTATTAATGAAATATCATTCTATTTTGATAAAGATCATTAATTATTTTGTCGAGATGTTTAATATTGTAATTATATGTAATTTTAATGCCGTTATATGTGTATGAGTAGGTATAGCTATCTATGTTCTATGATTATAAGTTTTTTATTTTGATTGCTGTGATTTCGTAATAGGTATGTGTTATGAATTTCGTCGTGGTGATATGACTAGCTATTTTTATTTATTAAAGACTCATTACAAACATAACGTCCATGTTATTAGTATTAAAAAAATTTAAAATATATTTATGTAAAACGTCGCCACTTTGTTCTGGAGGCAAACAAATAGTATATTATATATTAAAGGACTAAAGTGAAAGATTCAATCCTGAAGGAGAAGTTTATTTCACGAGCCGAAGCTGAAGGAAATAGTCACCTGAGGGATTATAAGTATATAGGTAATTTAGCCCTGCGGTAGGTGAACTTATACGACTGCATATAATAGTTTATTTTAATTTTTTTTTCAAGTAATGTTTCACAGTATGTCGTATTCTGTTGGGTTGGTCGCAGGTTGAACAATCAAATAACTTAAACTTTTGAAAAAACTTAAATACTTTTACATGATTTCAGTATTATTAAAATACTGAAGTATTTAAAATGTACTTCAGTATTATTTACGATTATGAAATGAAAATAAGTCTTAAGTACAAATTTTTATCTTAATACTTTAAATTAGAAAATTAGTACCAAAAAATATTAAGTAGGTACTACTTGTTATTAAAAATTGGTACTTACTTAAGTAATGCTCAGCTCTGGTGCTTAGTCCCTACAAATAAAGACTAAAGACTTCTGGATGTTCAAAAAAACATATTACCTTTTATTATTGAGATCAAAAAAGTATTCAGTTCCTCTCATCAATATTCCATTAAAAATGTATATAAATATTTTATTTTAAAACGATCATGATCTTGACTGATCTGATTATTATGTTTGTTGCTAACTTCAACATGTGTGATTCATGTTAAAATAAAAACTAAATGCTTACCTACTAACCTACTATAAATCCTTTCTTGCAAAAGTAATGAATAAAAATATGAATTTTCCTTATTTCTGAAAAAATAGGCAGACGTCGTGAGATTTTTAGCACAACATGTCTCTAAGTTTAGTGGAGCTTCATGAGTAACTGACGCATCGCATCTATTTTTACTCCTGAGAACGTAAATTGCAGTAACACCTGCATGTGCACCCAACATACCTTACGTAACTTTATCTCACTAAAGTCAGAAGTAATAGAATCAGATTCTCACATAATATATGTCACGAGTGGGCGAGTAAAAATGAAGGATTGATTGAAACTTGAAAGAGAAAAGAGAATAAGGAATGTGCAATTGTTGTCAGTTGTACTCAACGTCGTAACTATTACGATCAGCTGGCTGCTTTAGTGTTGTTTGATATTTGGATTTTTTTGGGGTAGATTGAATGGTTGTTGCTCAATATGTCAGTAGATCAACAATGAACATGTCAAACCTTGAGACTTAATTGTCTTAAATTAATTCTAAGAATTGATGAAAGATTAAGTTAAGAATGATATAAAATTGTCAATGACTATATGTATAATGTATGTTCTGTGGTTATAGTATTTACTGTTGCATTGTTCAATTCATTATTTATAGTGTCTCTATGACAATAGTGTAATAAACAATTGACATATCTATTGATGTAGTGTGTGTCTTATTCAGTGGCTGTCTATTTATTGTATATATAAAAGTTAACATTTTAATTTTTTAAACTTTATTTATTAAGACAATCCTTTACCGCGGCAGAATACAGCCAAAAACATGGATTTCGCGCGCCACTCCACAGCGTTTATTGTTTTGTTAAATATAATAATCTAAAGATATTGTTGAAGATAAAAGTACAATCTACAAAATGGTCGATGCAGAATTTTAAAAATTTGCTTTAAAATCGAAATATGTTAATTTGAATTTTGACAATTTTTGTTATTTTTGAACACAAATATTTTCTATTTAAAAACGATTTTTTTTCTTTTTTATAAATATTGCAGTTTTTTACAAATAGGGGTGCCAAAGTTATATTTGCCCGTCAAACATAAGTTTTATTTATTTTATTCAAAATGTACTATTATTACAGACATAATTTTTAGAATAAGGCAATTAGGAATGAATATACTTTTATTGTGTAACATAATTTTCATTGTAGGTTACACCGAAATTTATGCAGATAGCATGTGCAAAATGAGCCATGTAAAAGTTTTAAAGTGTCGCTAATGTGGCACTAGTAGTTACAGAAAAAAATAACAATATATTTCCATGATAATTAGAGAAGATTCATTTAGCTTAATAAAACGGTGTTGAATTCGACCCATTGACGTTTAAAATTAAAAAGCAGTTGCGAAAATAAGTATTCAGGAAGTCGGGCCAGGCTTATTTATTTATTCCTGATAATTCGACCTCATGTATAAAAACTGACATCGGATATACAGGAAAGAGAACTATATGCAAGTGGATAAACTTTTATTTACCGTCATTACGTTGACAACAGCATTTTTTAGAAAAATATTACCTTTAATTATATGGTAACGATGAAAATTTTTGTAAACAAACGCAAATTTTTGCAATTTAAGAAAGTTTTAGACCAGATATGAATAGAAAGATTGGTTTCGGAAGTGCATACAAAAACAATAAAATCTGCAGTGGTTAGTAATCCAAAAATGACCGTGAAGTACTAGACATTCAAACGTAAGCTCAGTCGCTCAGTCAAACCGTGTATCTCCAACTAGATTCTGAACATCATGCTACACTTTAGTGACAAACTTACGAGAAGAAAATAACCAAGTGCAACAGTCTTCCAGTTCCAGTAGAATATTTATTTGCAATTTTGTAATAGGTACATTCAACGACATTCAGTAAATTATCTTACCAAATACAACTCGAGATTAAGGCTTTATCTGGCCAAACTTTTATTTCTTCACTCAAACGTGGTTGCATTGAAGTAAAACGACTCGAACAATTTCACATTAGACAAAATTGTTCTCGTTAGTTGTTATCATGCAACCACGTTTTCGTAAATAAAATTTTGTTCGATAAAACCTAAACCTCTTGTGGTATTTACCATTATTACTCTGGATTTACCCAGATCTGGACCAATTAGTATAGGCCAACTTTATACTCTTTGAACATAATATATGAAGTTGATAAATCATACTTTTCTGAATATATAGGTAGGTAATTCTTGTATCACGCTATCACGTATTTGACTAATTTGATTGGCAGTAAGAGGCTATCAAAACGAAGATATTTTTTAATACCGCTGTAAACTGTTTTTGTTTATTAGTTACAAACTGTCAGTTTCTCAATTTGAAATTGCTGTTTGTCAAAAATCAAACTTAAAATGTGTCAGGATAGAGATATTAGGAGAAGAACATGCCAAATTGAGAAAGGTAAACAGAATTAAAAACGTTTTGGCTGGAATGTAGAATAGGTGTTTAAGAGAAAATGCGTTTTAGGAGATCATTTATTATGCTTAAATATGACCTATACAAGCAAAATTAGACCGCGGAAGAGTGTTTTTAACATGATTTTTTGAAGAAAATGAAAATATTTTGGTTAACCTCAATGTGTCAAAATTGCAAAAAATTGAATAAAATGACGTTTTTGTATGTTAACCTGAATGTGTCAAAATGGCTAAAAATAAAGCCCCACAAACTCGGTTTTGGTATTTTCTACACTAACAAAGCTAACAAAACCGTACTAGAGCCCCACAAACTCGGTTTTTGTTTTTACTACACTAACATAGCTAACAAAACCGTACTAGAGCCCCACAAACTCGGTGTACAACAACTGAGCAATGGTTGTTATAAACAAAATCTTTTTTTTTGTATCCATGTTTTTAACATGGCAAACACTATTGAAATTTATATTAATCTAAAACAAATGTAATATTGTATTTATGTCAAATAATTTCGAAAACTTAGAAAAACAGGTAATAAAAAGCCGTATATCTGTGAAAAATATATTTATTTATTGATATCTCCATTACAAAAATGTATAAAAACGTTAAATCACATGTTTAATCTGTTAATTTTTCAGCATAACCAGTGTTGACAGTTGTCCCAAATTTTACCCTAAAAACTAACAAAATCGGCCAAATCCGCGGCCTAATTTTGCTTTATTCTAGGACGGAGGAATGAACCGATTGACACAAAAAAAAGTGAAGATCCTCTTAAACACCTATTCTACACTTTAGCCAACGTTTTTGGTAGCTACCTATTGAATTTTTTTTTAATTCATTCATTATACAGGGTGTTTCAGGGTAAAGTATCCTAACTTAAAATATGAATGTAGAACCTCAAAACAAGAAGAAAAATTCATTTGGAGATTTTCTCTCAAACGCTTCGTTTAGGAGATATTAGTTTTTAAAGTTACAGATGAGATAATTTTTCTTTACGTTTTCATCATATTGTAATTTTATTGAAATTCACTCATGTAAGATATAAATGTGTAGAGTGTAGCTAAGTATAGCTATAAATGTTTTAGCCAAGCGCGAATACAAGGATAGCAATCTATCTCCTGGGTCCATCTCAGGTTCAGTTATAACATAAGATTTTTATTATTTTTTATACTACATTATAATTGGATAATAGGATTAACATGTCCACATAGGGCATAGTTAACTCATTTTATTCATATACAAAATATATTTTGTTCGTTTAAATATTATGTGAAGTAAACTGCTATCATGCAGTTTACAAAAATAGTGGGTATGCTGACATGGTGTTCGTCTTCGTTTACGAATTTTGCAATGGAAGCATCAACGCGAATATTTAACACAGGACCAATGTCGAGCAGTTACTCGTTCTGTCATCAACAAATGGGATAACAATTGCCTTCGAGCTGAAGGGTAACATTTTTTTTACAAATTTTGTAAATTCTTATTGTTTTTCCAACTCGTGTTATCACCGATTATAATAGCACTTGCTATATTATTATCCCCGACTATATCCTAGAAGTTATGTTTATTAAATTGACTCATTCATGAATTAACCTAAAGTAAAACACATAATTAATACAGAATATATGAAACTATTACTTACATAGAAGTGCAGATAGACAGTAGCTTGATGTTTGGGTGCGCAGGTAAGTGAAGATGACCTACAGCATCCCGTGTCGTCTGCACACCGGTGCAGCAGTGTGCAGTGCGGGATATACGCCTTGCCTGTGTCCGGATAGACGTGTTGCACGCGCACTAGTCGTGGTCGTGGATCACGGCACGCGCCGAGAACATTCACACGCCGTGCGTGTTCTACAGCTTCTGCTACACCGCGTCGCACTAAAACAAACACAAATATCCAAATTAATTTTATCCATATAGATATTTCTAAATCGCAGTTCTTGACAAAGAGTATTTAATATTTCATAGTCCCGTAGCCAGGTTATATGTGTCTAGGAAGGGTCAAACATTTTGTAGAAAGGGCAACATTGTTGTTCGAAGAAAATGCTTTATAATTGAAAGTTACATTTTTTCAAGGGATTTGAATCTGCATGTTTTTTTCCAACTTCATGTGCAAAAATAAATATTTGTCGGATAATAGAAGCACAGAAACTTGTCGCGACAGTAAAGGCTGAATTACATTTTACTTTTTTCGTCTAGTCTAGATTCATGCTAGTTTTCTAGTTCAATTTCCATCCGAGATCCGTTCGAGTTTCATACTTTATTTCTGACCGAACTATTCATATTCAATCGGAAATCTTCGATTTGTCCGAGTCAAAACTTTTAAAGGTTGGTCAAACTAACTGCACACTGAACTGAGTATGCGTAGACAAATTTAGTACAAATCTCGAATTGAAAAATATAGCCAGGCGTATATTTATACTAGAAAAAAGTATGGAAATCGAACGGAACTAGAATGGGAATTTCTGATTTACATAATAGAAATGGCTAGGAACTTCTGGGATGAATCTCGAACTAGAATCTAGAGAAGAAAAAAGTATAATGTAATTCAGCCTTAATATGATAATATGACGGTAATACAGTTATCGAACCACGGTTTCTGATTCAAAGATTTATTTATTTTATCTTAGTCTCAGTCCAGCCTCAGTCAAATATATAAACTTTCGCGCTAGCTACTTAATCATAATCATAATTCCGGAAAACAAACAATTAAACAATAAACGAAGTAGGTACATACCAAGTGAAAGTTTATACATTTGTTTATTCAATAAATAAAACTTTTATTGTTGTTAAAACTTCACATATACTCGTATCACGTATGTATGTTTGCTCAATTTCGTCATCGTTAGATAATTTTAGACTTGTCATTAACTGGAATTTTTAAGTGTGGATATATGATTAACTACCTGTAAAATTGAGAATCCAAAAGAAAGGTAGGTAATTATGGTTTCTTTTCTATGACTACTAGCGAACATTCTTGTACAGTATAACTTGCAATAATTTGTGTAACCTTGTTCATTAGCACAAATACATGCTTTTGCATAAAGGTGTACTACTATCATAACTTCGAGTACATTATATTTTAGAAATTCGAAAAATTAGGGGCGCAGATAGTTTAAGGTAGTTATATTTCAGTTTCGTTTATCGGTACGAAGTTACTATGTTTTAAAATTTTTGTATTTTTATGTTTCGTAACGGTTTCGGTTCTATATTAGCTTTATTCTTATATGAAGAGAAATAAGATTTATGGAATTTACTGGACGTGAGTCTAAAAATTGAATATTTTAATTTTAATGGTTTCAAAACCGAAATGATATCGGTTCCGTTACGTATTCGGTTTACAAATGAACATGTTTTTTTTAAAAAATACTAATATTGGTTTCGGTTACAGTTTCTTGAAATGTTAAATATCAGTGCGGTTTTCAGTTACAGTTTCATCACGGTTCGGATTCCTGCTTAGAATACGTAAGAAATTTATTTT
The DNA here is from genome assembly GCA_947534325.1 of Agonum fuliginosum. Lineage (NCBI taxonomy): Eukaryota > Metazoa > Arthropoda > Insecta > Coleoptera > Carabidae > Agonum > Agonum fuliginosum. The sequence goes on along the minus strand of OX384029.1, from coordinate 41,436,853 downwards.
TGGAATATTTGAAAAATTCTTTTGGTCCGTAAACAGTTAACTTAACTAATGGAAAAAGCCATAACGAGAAAAAAATCCAGAAAGTAAATAATAAAACCTATTAATTTGGTATTTGGGTGTGGCAACCTCGCATATTTTGATTCATGATACATAATTATACCGTGTAGCGTGTGTGCGGTACTGAAATTTTTAGCTAACTATACTATATCCACCAAGTGCCAACATATCGAAATAACAATTTATTAATTATCGCTGTTTCCGTTATTTAAAAACAAAAATTCTATTCAAAAATCGTTCTTATTAACGCATTGCAATCTTTTAAATTTTATTCTTGTGCAATCAATAATCATAATCATACAGTCGAGTCCCGGTTTCAGTAAGCCGGTAGAAAAATTAAAAAACCATAAGAATAGTTTAATTAAAATAACTGTTGTGTGTAATTTACGGCTGTAATCCGATTACTGGAAATTTTAGGCCGCGTTTAATAAGAGAGTTTATGAACCATTTTACACCTCGACTTGGCATTTCGTTCAACACTCTGTGAAATTATTTTAATTAGTTTTAAGACAAATTGGATAATTACTACGACATATTTTTAATTTTAAATATAGTACTCGTAAGGTCGTGAGTTAAAAGTTATATGATTTATTTTCGTCTGTAAAACGAATAAAGCTATTTATGTTCAGCGTTTAGTCTTCAGTAGCCTTTTAAATAGGAATCATATTTTGCTTTATTATGCCGTAAAAAAATTTACTACTTATATAGCTTTTGAAGCTTCCAAATAAATTTGACTTGCTTAGTGAACAGCATTTTTATCTGCGTAATACCTTGCAAACGCACAAAATACGAACAATATACCATTCCCAACAATTCATACCCAAATATTCATTTAAGAGTTTTTTCGTTTAAATAACCCTCTTTAGGGAAATAGCGTGATTTTAAGTATGCTGTTTAAAAATTAATTTCAGTATTCGATTTTATAGAAAAAATATTTGTTTCTGGAATAGTCATTAACAAAATTAACCTGTGTTGTTTATATCATATCGTAAATCGTATAAAAAATTCTGTTTTGTTTATGACTATCTTTTAATTATCCGAAATCAGTAAATATTCTACTTTCGCAGGCAATTAGTAAAAACTAGTAAGTAGGTAACTAGTTTTTACCTTCCGCTTACCTGTAAAGGAAGGTATTGGAATCATGCAAAAAATCGGGTAGTGAGTTTTAAGTGGATGAGCACGAATTAGGGTCCTTACAACTCATTTTTGATAGTTTCTCAATGATGTCTGTATGTATGTGTGTGCGTGTGTGTGTGTGTATGTGTGTGGTCCGGGCCGATGCCGGATGTCGTATAACTCAAATACGAATTACCCAAAAATTTTGATATTTGGTATTTTACAATTGTATACGAATAGGAAGAGCTTATTAGATTTTGGTACAAATATCTTCGCCGGAAGATATATTTTTTGAAGATTGATAAAGATAATTGTCAAAAATTTATATAAATTTGGATAAATATAGTATTTATTTGTAATAAGAATAAGAGACAAAGTTATTTGCAACTTACGTTATAAAAAAATTGTCTTTATCTGGAGCATTAAAGAACTGCAGTAAAATTTAAAAAATAAATTTATCAGATAAAACGTTGAAATCTTGTGATCCATGTTCGGTTGATTTTTGTTTCTGCGTAAAAAATATTGACAGGTGAGACGGGTGACAAGTTGACATACTAGCGCCATATAAGTCGTAAGTAAGATATTAAATGCAGTAATTCAACGGAGGATGGCTTCAACACAGAAGAGTTTGCCTGTGAACGAATCTTTTGATTCAGGTGATGCAAATTTCTATGTTTGAATATTTTAGATTTATATTTGTATATTTTAGGGACACCGGATTGTATACGTATACATTTATGTTAATAAGTCTAGATTTGGCGGAAGGTTGTGTGCAGGCCACTTCAGATTTTTTATAATAATTTATTATTATTGTAGATAGCTGATAAATGCGCTGTTTGATCGATTATGGTAATGATAACTCAGGTTAGAATCTACGAATCTAGTCAGTAACCAGTTTAATTGCATAAAAGTCTTCCACCATAGTACCTACCCGTGTGTTAACCGCACACATGGTAAAATGGTAAAATATGTATCTATACAAATTATTTCAATTACTTACATTATATGACTGCGCTATATCCAAATTACGGCTATAAAAGACGTGATAGATTATGAAGGTACTGGTATGATAAATGTTGATGTTTTAATACAGAAATTATATACCTACTTAGTCTTAGTAGACACAATAATAATTTCAACTGTCAAACAGTCAGACTGGTGACATGAAAACTTATTTTTGTACTAAATTTGGTGGAAGCGACATCATTTTCATTTCAATCTCATCTTGATTCGACTTCGGGGGAATTAAAATACCGCCACGTTTTGAGATTTTTTATTTGCAAAATATATTCATTTTAGGGCTAACCTTATATTTTAATATTCGATATAGAGGCTCCACCATCCACCAGGCGTTAATAACACTTCTAACTATATTGTTTAAAAAACTGTCGTAAATGCTATCATGTTAGTATTAAGCCTCATTTCCACTGTTTTAGTGCTTAATGCATAATAATTTGTGCGTAAGGCGTAATGCATAATGATTATTTATTAGATGGTCATTTCCACCTATTTGGTTTAAGGATTAATTCGACAGAGATGACATTTGTCATCGAATTTTATAATTTAGTCATTACCGGCATTTTTGCGATGTTAAGGAATGGAAGAACTGCTAATTTCGTAAGTAAGGTATTCATTTCCATATTTAGAAACAAACAGAAATTGACAACTCCAAACAAATAATAAATATGACACATGTCAATCATTATGCTTGTGCATTACGCCTTATGTTTGGAGTTTGCAAAGTTTTGTTCTTATGCGTTGTATTTAGTACATAGTTCTTAAGTATTAAAACAAATAAGGCTTAAAATATTGAACAAGAATACTAAATATTTATTATGATTCAAAATGAAATAGTTTAACTATAAAAGATCAGAACCACTTTCTTAGTTCTCAAATGAGATAGTGATAAAATGAACGCATACTGGCGTGAGTTTTGTTTGAAGTTAACCGACCAAGCACTGACCGTCGTTGGCAGCATCCAATGCTTCCTCTTCTTGTCTCCGCATACATCGTGTTCCAATTAACCCGTGGACAAATGCACCGATTAAGATTAACAACTAGCGAATCCAGCATCGCACATTGCAAGCTTGCATGTGAAAAACTATGAGATGTAGAATGGTCAACGATAGCGGCCGATGGTATTGCCGCTATTGTGCCAATGTCGCTAATTGACTCTGGTAAAAAGTTAATGCAACATGTGGAATGAAGAAGATTAAAGTTGTACAATATTCGAGGCAGATGGGAAAAGAAGAAATTGTGTTTCTTTTCCTGTCATTTTAATGATAGTTTTCATAAAGATTCTACCAAAATCGAGAAACTCGGAAAAAAAGAAAACGCGCCACTTGAAAATGCCAGAACTTGGTTGAAATGGTCGAAAATGGATGAATCTTCGAATTCTGACAAGTTTAAATTTAAATAATGTAGGTAGATGGCAAATTTTAAAGGACTTAACAAAAAAGAAATCTGACGTGGACACCACATGACTTCCTTGTACGTCTATTAAACTGTTCATACTTTTCTTAATAACTAAAATGTAGAATTATATTATACAAATATATTAATATATAAGTACCTACTACTACTACTGCTACTATACTCACAAATATATTTTAGTCATTTTATTTAAACTGCAGAAGAAGATATAAACGATATTTTACTATTGTCACTGCCATTGTCACTGTCATGTCATAATCATTTAAATTTTACGTAGTAACAAATGTTAATCGATCATTCTTAAATGATAGCAGATACAAAAATATTTATAAAATACCGATTGTAGGTAATCACATAATCTTTCATTTAAAATAAAGAAATTTTTCTTAAATTAAATATTTATCGAAATATTTGAAAAAAGTACTACTTCCGGTTTGTAGATTGAAACCAAAAATAGGAGGTGCACAACTAGATTGTATAACAGTCCCAAATACAAAATTTCAACTTTCTACGTCTAACCGTATTTGAGTTATGCGGCACACATACGTCCGTCCGTACGTCCTTACAGACGTCACGACGAAACTAGTCATAATGGATTCAAAATAGGTCAAAACGGATATTTCCATCAAAATCTGAAAACCGAAATTTTTCGCGATTACAATACTTCCTTATTACTGAGGTACAAGGAAGTAAAAATTGGACAAACTAAAATTTCCATCTGATGTTACAAATTATTAATTTTAAAATGTATTCGGATGGCTACCATTTAACAGGATCAACTCCCAATGGTAGAATAGTGTAGATATTATTATAGTGTGAGTGTGTGTGATCCAACCACTCGGATCTAGTGGTAGTTTAGTCGGTTGCTGAAATCGGAACCACTAGCAGATTGGCAGTTAAGGTACCCAGAAAATGAAAGTCTTATTGTAACAAAACTTATTGCTATCGCTATTAACTCAAGTATTCTTAGAGAGGCACAGAAATTGTAAATTTATTTAAACTGCTGTTTTTACGGAGTCCACTTTATAAATTATAATCAACTAGATTCGACACAGACATAAAATCTGTTTGTCTACCACTTCATCAAAATAAAGTAACCAAGCGTAATAAGAATGATGGCATATTTTTCATTGCCTCATCGAAGAATCGATAGCGGTTTAATTACGAATAATTGTTTGTAATTATGGGAGCGGTATTTCAGAACGCGACCAATGCACATACATCGTTTAGTTTGTAACATAATAGCCCTTTATAATCCAAACTCTCAACGATTAAATAATATAAGATGATTAAAAACGACTTACTTGATTTATTGGCACTTTTTACCATTTGCATGGTGTATCAAAGCGGCATAAGCCATAACCACTTTATGAAGGTTTATTTCTACCTTGTATTTGAAAACAATAAACACGTGACGTATTATAGCATTACATTTGATATAAACATTAATTATTTCATTAAATGGACCTAAATTTAAAAAATTAAAATTAACAAAAATTTGAATAATGTACCTATTTAAAATCATGCATTTGCGTTTGTTTGTGATTTTATATACTACTTATACGGTTATATTCACAATAATCCTCGTTCAACATAAATCATGGTGAATAAAGTACTTACGACAATTTTTTATAATAGAAAGTAAAGAAAATGTTATTATCTACTCGTAAAATTGGTTTATTATACCTATTTATTTCTTTATCTGGCACCATTTACAAATTATATTTCAATTTATAATTTTGTGTTTGAAACTTCAGTATCATCTTGTAATCCATGATTGAAACATTTACTATTACGAAAAATTGAAATGTTTATGACAGTGACAGCAGATATATGATATCGGTAACATATCGTATAGTTTCTTGTTCCAAAATATTCATAAATTGACTATTTTTGTAAGTACCTACGTACTGTTCATGTAGCCAGAACGGTATGGGAGAAAAAGCAAGAAAAACAGAGCTGGGCGGATTTTATATTCAATTTGAAATTCTTTAGTCCGGCCATCTCTCATATTGCGTACTCCCTGTAAACCATATATATATTAAGTACATAGAAATAAGAGGCAGGAGAGATGTGCTAGCCACATCAGATTTTTTTAAATGGATACAATGAAAGATAAATGTATCAAATGTACAATAGTTCTTTTTTAGTAATATCGTTGACTGAATCATGACTAAATAACATTCATCAACAGTAATATTTAAAAAATTGAAAATGAAATCTCACTAACTCGTGCTGCTCATGAGTCCATGATTCTTCCTACTTTCTTCTACTCTAGCTCTAGTGCCATAATGTTTCCACTTGTATTCTGTGAATGATCTTTCTGTGGGCTCTTCTGTTGGTTCTTCCGCTTGCCAGTCATCTGATTCATCTTCATTGTCGTCTTCGTCATTGTCATCTTCATTGTCACTGTCTTCATCTTCGTCATCATCCTCATCGAGATCGTCGTCGTCTTCGTCAGTGGCGTCGTTGTCATCCTGGAACAAATATTCAAAATAAATAGAAAGATTATTCGGGAGTTTTTTAAATTTTAAAATATTTCAGAGGGTAATTGCTTTTGCTTATTTTCAAGGTTACATATAACAGGTTCAGGCTAAAATCATATCGACTAGACTTTTATATCCATACACTCATAAAGGCTTTATAAACATAAACACTTTTATCAAATGTAATCTATTTCGTATATAGGTTTCTGAGATCCCAATCCAATACTTGTCTATTTTATTTGGGCTATTATGTTTCATTTACATTTTATAATATAAAATATCTATATCTATATCCATTCAGATATTGAGAAAATGAAAAATAAAATTTCCGTCGATACAATTTAAAATACTACCAATGCCAATATATAAATTATTATAAATAATATATCATAATAATTATAATAAGATTTAATAAGCAATGTAACACCTATTTCCTTTCGTGAGAAGTGCCATTTACATTTAATACTCTTGAAGACAATATAATAAATTGGACTGCACCTTTTTGAATATTAATTAACATCCTTAGGTATTATGCACTGAACCATATCATACAATAATTGAATTTGAAATGGTGCTAATAAATCTTATTCAAATATGTGACAACGAACAATAAAGCTAAAGAAGCATAGAAGATTTAACCTTCACTTACAAAGAAAGATCATAATTAAACTCAAGAAGTAAGTAATTAAATAATATGCGTAAATAAGCGTGAAATCATCAAAATGTTAAATGATTTTGTAACTAAAACGATAACTAAATTCATCAATGGCAGAAGTAAATGAACATTACTTACATATTCAACACTATGATTACGTATTCAATAGGTCCCTTTATTTTAGTTATAAAAACAATATTTAAAATTCGTGATCCATTCCTATTACGATGTTACGAATAAGGATACATTACAAAGTTGTGTGTGGTATGATTCGTGTGTATTAAATAACTTACAAAATTACAGTGATACCTCTCTGATAAAAGTGCCTATTTGATCAGCTACCAAAAAGGATTACTTGGAACGTTTGCTTTTTGTGGCCTTTTCGCCACTGAATGTAATATTTAAATTTTAACTTGAATGCAGTTGCAGTTAACATTATTAAAACATGCTTGACCTTAAATTTTTAAAACGTAAGATTTAATGGTTATTTAACGATTCAGTATATAATAATTTTGCATTCTTTTTGTAGCTACAGTTTTGCATGCAATTAAGTAAAATTAAAACTTTCTTCGTTTCTTAGTAAATCGGTTACCTATAATTAATTTTATAATTTTGGTGAACATTTTGAAGCGCAACTTAAATTAATGCTCTTAAAATATTCATTTAATCTTATGAAATGAAGTTAATAATGATGTAAAAGTATATTTACTTAAGAAATTAGCATAAAATTAATCAGCCGTATCAAACGACTTACCTACCAGATTCATGAAACTACTAATAAAAATTCCACGAGTAAAGAAAACATATAGTAGCCATTAAAACGCTAACTAAATATCAACATCTACTTAGTATGTTGGTATCATTTGAATGCGACCACGTATATCATGAGTGAAAAAATCATAGTTTTCATGTGGTTGCAAGGTAATCAAAAGTGAAAGTTTTTGCTCATTAATCCCGATTATTGCGCTTATCTCGATCTTGCTTAGTAATGAAATCATATACTATTAACATCAACATGAACTCTCATTCACTAATTTTTCATGTCGAGTTGCTAACATCGCATAGCAGAGTTTCAAAGTAATAAGTAATTAACGTAATGAAATTTTTTACCAAACAGAAAATTTACCACACTCATGTTGATCATAATATGACATTCTATTAAAACGGTATTTTCCGGTTATAACTAGTTAATTTTCTTGCATATGATGCACCAATGAAATTTAAAAGAATTGAAGAGGAAAATCGTCTACGTTAGGAAGTTAGTAGGAAATCGATAGAATTGCACATTGCACGTACCACACCTAGTTACTCAAATTAACTTTTTATGGTCATGCGCACCCTTATGTGTATTTTTATTCTGCTGATATTTAGAACCAATTTCACAAACCTCATATAAATTATGGCAAATTCTCTAACCTACCAAAATATATAAGTTTTTAGGGTTTCTGTTTTTAGTTTATTTATTTCAAAATTTGGTACCTATTTATTTTACAAACTGAGCATTTTTTTAACAGCTCTAAAATAATATAGATTTTAGCTAATTTTAGATGTTGAGCAAATAGTCGAATATTTAAAATTATTGGTACAATTTTATAATTTTATTATAATTCGGAATGGAGACAAATATCTGGGAAGCAGTCACAAATTAATTTATTTCTTAGTCGACTAGTTTCGACGTCACCTCCTGCGTCATCCCCAGTTGATGATAAATTGAAAAGTATTATAAATTTAAATTTCCTATCTCCTGAGGATTACGCAGATGGCGTCGTAACTAGTCGACTGAGAAATAAATTTTGTGACTGCATTCCAGAAATTATTCTGTATTCCTATTTATTGTTTGTGTTTTGATGATTTATTTGAAATTACATGGTTTAACCAAGGGTTGTAAAATTGTTTTTGTTTTAAAATATATACAGAATAAAACATTTAATTTATAAAACAAACAATTATAATAATATTATTCAATGAAGCTACTGCTACTACGTTTATATTTTTCGTATTATTGAAAAATTCTTTTTGTACCTTCCTGCTGATTCGTTTCTTCAATCATAAAAACACTAATGGATTTATAAAACTCAAAGAAAATAAAGAAAATTATTCAAATTCAAATTTATGCAAAAATTACTAATTATCTCGATATTATTCTTTCGTAGAAATAAGATTTATAATCCTAATTCGTTGATTCTTCGTTAATTATTATGTAACAATAATATTCAGTAATGAATGTAATTTGTAACGTACTTAGGTACTTTCACAAATTTTAATAAGTACCTCCTTAAATACCCAAATTTATATTCATCAAAATAACTGTCATTTATTTTTAGCCTGTATTTCATCGTCGCTAATTAGCATACCGAAATTCATATACTAGTGGACTAAATGTTTATAAAGCATATGAATCGAGTTCCATTCCACAACGCGATAATGGCCCAGGCCTGGGGCAGCGACGCAACATCAAAGAGTGCTGTGCTTGCTGGACACATAACACAACCGCTCAAATGGCGATATTAAATATTATTTTATGCACGGACATTTTACTGCAGTCTAAATTTATTTGGCTGCAGCGACCCACAGCAAACAGGATATCTCTTCACATATCCATAGGCTTTGCTTTCATCTTCCTCCTGCTTCTAGTATCATTGCTGTTAATTCAGGGAATATCATAAAATATACATAAGTAAATTTGCCTCGAATATAGGTTAATAACGTCACATAAAATATGTAAATATTTCTATGTTTAGTTCCGGAATTTGATGCGGTAGAACACATAATATACAATCAATATTTTTGTTGTTAGGATTATTGAGTGCATAAAAATTGTTTTATGTAAATGAAAATCTTACATTATAGGTAGGTACGAAGTAAGAAAACATAAAATAAATGTATACCAAGTTAGAATACAATAATTTTATTTATGATTTTTGCTGTTAGAAAATTTTAATCGAAAAATGATTAAAACATTTTTATTTAAATATTGGGTAAATGAACATGGACAAATAGACATACTGTGTAGTGTGTACTCTGGAGTAGGTAATTTTTTTAATAAAAAAGTTTCAGTTCTTTTGTGCACTCTTGGCTCTAAACCACTTCTATTTTAAAAAGAATTTAAATGTCATGGTATGTCAGCAATTTGTATGCCTATTAATTTAAAAATTCGTTTGAGAACAAAAGAAAAATTCTTATTTAAAAATATCTTACTATCTCACGACGGCAGATTTCAGAAACCATATTATAGATGAGCATAATAATTCATTAACTTAAAAAGCTAGTGTTATTTTTTTTTAAACCAGGGATCTGGAGGCCGAATCTGAACCATAAACCCGAAAAAACCTTTATTTTCTTCGAACCTGAACCTAAACCGAAACGTTATATTTGAAGGTCAACGAACCGGATTCGTAACCGAACCGTTTAGTTATAACCGGTAACCCATTTCCACAATATCTATTTCTGTTCATTTTAAAATTATCATTGTCATACCATTTTTCGACACAGGATTACTGTTAGAGATGGGCATTTTGGAAAACTATAATATCCGATCCGATATCCGATCCGACATCCTATCCATCCAACATCTGATCCGATATCCAATCTACCATTCGGTCCCATCCGATCCATTATTCACTTTGAACTAATTTGAGGTTTTAATGTATACTAAATGTTACTACCTACAATTCAAAACGATGTTTCTATATCTAGCAGCTAGCACCATTTTCCAATTAGAAGAAGTTAAAAATTCTACAAATTTGTTACAATTTTGATTTAGCTGCCTAGGCACCTATACCAATGAAAACAAAAAATTAAATATTTGAGTATTAGGTATTGTCAAATAAATTTTTAACTTTTTGACAAATTGAATATATGAAATGTCATTTAAGTATTATTTATAAGGTCATGACTTTAATAGTATTATAAAAACTACAATTTCCGAATTCTCTTCTACAATGGTATATTTGTAAGTAAATATACCTTCATACACTCTTATATTAATAAAATATACATTATGGTAAGAGGTCATGTGTTGGCCACATCAGATTTTTACATAATAATATAATATAGATGTTTCGGAAACGATGAATTTCTATCCACTAAATAAATTATTTATTTATTATGACTTCTGAAAATTTCTTTACAATTAATTCATTATACCTTGCAAAATTATATTACCTACTTATTTACTGAAAGTAGAAAATCGTATCATGGTTTATTATATTATTATTACTTAATTGACTAAATAGGTATACTCATAACGTCATAACACATGCACGCACTAATGCAAAGACGTAGAGATATCACCAAAATACTAGATTTATATTTTAAATATCAAGAAACGTACTTTTACCCATTACAGTACCCCTCTTTAATGTTGCAAGACGGGAGGTAATTTTAAAATAACTCATAAGTCATAATTTACATTTATTTATAAAAATTATATTACCTAAATTTATCCAAAAATAATTACGTTAAAATTTTGTTTGAGAGTCACTCGTTCGTTGCGAACCGTTCAATTCTGTTCGTTGCAGAAAAAATCGACAGTAGTGTGATTTTCGGGAGATTGAATGAATGTCTAGTGAAATGTATGCTTACAAATACATAAAATATAACAAAATTTTCGTGAAATGAACTAAATGTGTTTCCAGGTGAAAATATACGAACTTTCTATGATGGGACACACAAGGAGCCAAGCATGGACCATGGAGAAGATAGGTTAGCATTTTATTTAAGTACATAGATTATAATATGTTAAAGTAGAGAGAAAAACCGCAGCTTTGCTGCCTCAATGGCTTTTAATGGCAAAGTAAAGTGATGCTATGAATTCAGTTTAGATACTAAAACAGCTGATAAAGGTGTCATAAAAAATTTGTGTTCATTTTTAATATAACTCAACCGTCAATCGTATAACAAATTATATAAAAATAAGATCTTTAACTCCTAATAAGTCTTGTCATATTGTTTTTTATTAATTTTGTTTTTCTCTTGTTACAGGTCCTGCGAACCTTGTGTAGAAAGGTAAACCTCGGGTTAAAGGTCAGTGCCTCTTTTGTATTAAATTTACTAATTTTGTGTTAAACGTATTTACGATTTTTTCAGCCCCAAATTTTATTCCCATCCTTATCTTTTATCCTGTCTTATATCCATTTTTATTACAAATTACTAATTTTGTGCTACTATTGGAAGCGGCAAATTTTAGTTTCAGATTTCAGAAAATTTCCTAGCTGAAAGGATGTTGCAGTTTGCAGTATTGAAGATATATCGGTACAGAACTAGGGCGTGGATACACCACTAATTAAATTAGTAAGTGTATTTTTAACTTCTATAAATTTGGTTAAAATATAAATATAATGTCACAAATTGCAATTCGATATCGAATCGAGAATATAGCCTAGTAAAATAAAAACCCAGCCAATAATTTAAAATTTCAGAATTAAGTATCATACCGATTTATTATTTATGGCTACTTACAAAATAACAGGAACAGAAATAATATCCCAATAACAGAATAACGTCAGAGAATAAGTAGCTGATAATATGCTATAAATTGTGAATAATAATTACTAGATTTCGAATATAAAATCGGATATTTTATCCGACCTTCGGATCGGATATTTTATCCGAACTTCAGATCGGATATTTTATCCGAACTTCGGTTCGGATATATTATCCGAACTTATGATCGGATATTTTATCCGAACTTCGGATCGGATATTTTACGCATTAGTGTTTTAGAATGCAGGTTTGCACCCTAAACAAGTACCTAAATGAATATAAGAACCAGTAGATTTATGTTAGGTACCTACATTAAAACAAAATATCGTATTATTCATAATATAAAATTTACACATCAAAAACAATCAAAACGTGAGCGTGAAGTTGTTCTTTGGGTTGTGAAATGCAGCAACACACGCAAGGGGGCAGGCTTTAGAGGCTAATTTTTTTTCAACTTAAATGTATTTGACCTTGCCTGCGGCGCATTTTGTTTCCAATTACTAACAATTCTACATTTACTAAATTTCAGCCCTCCTAAAAATATCCTGGGTGCACTAGTGGAAATGGAATTTTATTTATTAGGATCGAGAAGCATCAGTGTTATTTTATAACAAAGTATTTAAAGTGTTGAGAGCGATGTGATCATGTCTGCTACCAATAATGGACTCAATATTAAAATATGTTAATATAATATTTTGATCAATACCTCTTTCAGGATAAGTATGACAACCACAAAAATTTGAGAAATCATCAACTATTTATTTATGTATTTCGATATGAAGATGAAATCTTTTAATAATTTACCGCAAAAATTATTATGACAAATTATACTTTTTATACTATAGTTTTGTTTTTGTATATTTCTCTTCTAACAGGTATATCTAATTGATTAATTGTGTATCCTCACTTAACATTTATTAAAAAATATTAAAATACTAAACAATAACTGTAAAATGCGTGGCTCATAAAAGCATGAATAATGTTCCACATAATTTATAATACTATACAACGTGTTTTATTTCTGGTCCCCGCCCTAATTAAATTCGCGGCCTAGTCTTCCTATATCGCAAATTCTCATCGTTGTCATATGTCGTACGCCCATTACTGGGTGTAACCCACGTTTTATGTTGCGTGTAACAGTCTAATGTCGCCCAGCACGTTCGCACTTACACGCAAGAGTTGGGAATGCTCGTTTAATTAGAATTTATCTCTTATTAATTCTCCACAATGTACCCAGCTTGTTTGGGCTTCCTAATTTTACTGCTCCTTCGTTGGAGATCACTGTTAACGAAGCAGGATAAAGAAGAGTGTATGTTGTTGGCGCCTTGTTTTAGTTATGTATGATGTAAAACAGTGTCTAACAATACAAGACGTAAAATATTGTATGCTTAATTGTCACTTGTAATTTAATACTACACACAGGGTGTTTGGGAAGCAATGTAATATTAAAAGTACTTTAGTTTATTACGTACCTACTTAATAGATTATTAAGTTATTATTATTATTTACAGTAGTTATTCTTTGTTCCAAAAAAATTAATAAAGTTTGGATAATTTGGAAAATCTTAACTAATTGGGCATAAAGAAATAAGTCAACACTATATTTGTTGAAATAATACCTACCACGCGAGTTTGACCTCCTGTGTTAGTTTTCGAAATTCGCAATATTTGATCAATACTTAAATTTTTATTTTGCCAAAAAGTTTTCAGTATCTGACGCTGACGACTAACGAAACAAGGTTTAAGCTCCCATGAAAATTTTTTCAGAATGTCGTTCGACATAATGACTATCCCCCAAAAAATTCGGTGTAGGTTCTCCCTCATTTAAAATAGTATATTAAGTATCAAGAACGGTAAGAACAGTTTACCGATGGAAGACAAAGACAATTTTGTCTCAAATCGGTAATTCCTTTAAGTTCATGATATCATTGTTTCGCACGATTGGAGTCAGCAAAGTTCATTTGAAAATACGCAAATATTAATTTCTTCATAATTAGAAATACTGAAACAAAATTTATTTACCGTTCAGTGAACGTTCAGTAAATTACTTACCGTTCTGTTCAGCCAAGCAACCGGTAAGAACAACATACCGTCTTGGAAACAGGCATGGTAAGTTGATAAAAAAGACCAATTGTGCAATAAATATGTAAAGCCATCAAAAATTATGTTTTGTTTATCTCAACCTTATATTTTTATTAATTTCAAAAAAGTCAGAATTTTGATCCTACATAAGAAAATAGCAGCTTTTTAAAGCTTAAAAATATCGACTTTTAGTTCTAACAGGTTCCAACCATTTAAATTTTCCAAGAAAATACGTTGAACGATATCCATCAAATATACAGCAACCTGTGGGCTATTGTTATTCTGTTGAAAATATCAATAATAGGTAAAATTGAAATAAAAGTGAAAGCATTTAAAAATAATAATTTCTGTCAATAATGTTTACAGATAAAGTAGCATAGTATTCCACTCGTATTAATATGGCAATTATTGAACTTAAACCCAATAAAAACTTTTATTAAGGCCTAGTGCGATTTGTGCATTCGCGTCCATGTGTTGCACATTGCACGCAGTGATGCGACAGTAGACAGACAAACAGAAATAGCGGACGACCGTCGGCAACCCACTTTTCCAGTGCTTCCTCGTCATCATATCGCGATAAAATCAACTAAACTTTTTGGCAGAAGCTTCCCTTTCTAACTCCAACTCTTGTTTATTGTGTAGCAGTGTAGTAGAAACTGCCTATGCGCCGCTATATTTATATTTCACAGAAATAAACACACGCAAAAGATGCACTACATTACCACAAGATTTATTATTCTTAAATCGAGAAAACGGGAGATGCATTTTGAAACTCGTCTTTTTTATTTATAGATTTCACGAGAACTTCATGTGTCGTTATATCATGATATTAATATTGCTGTACTTCTTATTTTCTAATACAAAAATATTGTATTTGAGTTAGGTGTAATTTATTTAGTTTTCAATTAATTTCCGTTTGATTTCAAAGTTCTAAAGTTATTAATTTGATTAGATTTATGGTGAGTGTTATAAGAATGGATTAAAATTATATTATTTCTTCATCTTTGTTAAAATCTTGGTGTACACGTCATGGTGGATGCGAATTGTAAGAGAATGTTGCGTAATAGGGTTATTGCAATCCCTTTTTACGAGTTTAAGAGTTAGCGAGTTAGGTCAGTTACCTATAATAAATTAATACATAGAATCATAGAAACATAGAAGCTAGGAGACTTTTGTATGGTATTGTATTTTTTTATTTTGTTTCATTTATTACTTATTTATCCAGGTTCATTATAATTTTATTTTTTATTATATATTTATATTTTTAAAAATTATTTTCATCTTGTGATATTTATTCTTAAGCCTTTTTGTTTTTTGTACCAAATCTAGGTAAGAACATATTTTATTTTATTCCTTCAGCACGAAATAGAATAATGTCTACCTACTTATTATGTAGGTACCTAATCAAAAAAAAATTCTAAATTCGTATAACCTGTTCCGAATATTAAAATACTAGAATCTGTATGACGTCATCCTTATTCTATTTTCCTATCTGTAGAACAACTATATTTTAATTTAAAATAAAAATAAAAAGTTAAATAAATACGAAGAAAAAATGTGTGGAATTGTAATAAATTGTTTCATTCTTGTCTTTGAAAATTAAAGAATGCAAATCTAGTTTGTTATGTCATGTTTGACATCTATGTCCATGTCCATGTCAATGTTATTTCATTTCTTTTAATTAACGAACTGTTAAACTATAATTCTTTATAAATAAATGATTACGATGATATACGTGTAGAGAAGGTAACTTTCTTGTTCTTGACTACTGTCCAAATAGTTGCATATGCAGAACTAATGATGTGATTCTCAGTAAAATAAGTACGTAACGAGCTATGCCAGTTATTTTAACTAGAACGTAATTTCAGTTTTATTTATTAGCGTGAATTACATTACATGATATGTACAAAAATTGCAACATACCGAAGACAGGATACTAGTATTTGTTTTTTTAAATATTTAATAATTATAAAATTAATTATATTCAGAGAACAGAACTTTAATAAGATTGGAGTACAGTTTTCCTAATCCTATTTTCCTAATGATTTTTTTCCCTAACTTATTATTTTCCTAATGTTTTTTATCCTAATCCTTTTTTCCTAATTTTTTTCCTAAACCTTTTTTCATAATATTTTTTTTCCTAATTCCTATTATTTTCCTAATGTTTCACCTAACCTAACCTAAACTAACCTAACCTAACAAATAGGTGAAATATTAGGAAAATAATAGGAATTAGGAAAAAAAATATTAGGAAAAAAGGATTAGGAAAAAAAATTAGGAAAAAAGGATTAGGAAAAAAATATTAGGAAAAAAAGATTAGGAAAAAAAATTAGGAAAAAAAGGATTAGGAAAACTGTCCCCATACCCTTTAATAAATTCATTCAAAAATTTTAAGTAAAATTTCCATACAATTCTAGTTCAGTAAACAACGGTAGCGATTGCGTTCTTAGATGCAACATTGTAGTTTCTATTTCAATGAACAACTGAACAACTGAACAACTGTCTCAATGTTATTATTAGCACGAGGAAAACTTGTGAAAAATAATTTCGTAAGAAAATAAAAGATCAAATGAAAGAAAACAATTGCGCGACACCTATAGTAACAATAACAAATGTTTATGTAACTGGTTGGTCCAGACTGATCACATGGTCTGAATCTGAATCTGCATGGTCTCGAAACACAGTTTGTAAGTAAGTAATTATAAATCTTCGTCAAACTGTTTAAAATATAATCAACATATTAATTTATATTAATTAATACAACAAAAAAGTTCTAAATTAAATATAAATAAGACAAACATGACAATACGGAAATATTAACCCAATTAAATGGAACAAAACATGAAATTGATGCCATATGGCTAACAGATCGGGGCCTTTGACACTGTAATCTTATCGACAGCCAATAGATGACGCCTTCAAAAAAAAACTCATCACTTCATAACTTAAAATCGCGAGTGGGAGTGGTATACAGACGTTGAACTTAAATCTTAATTTAATTATACCACCACTACTACTTTATAACTCGAACTGAATTTGTGTGATGAAATTAAGAGCTTCTAATCGATTATTTACAAACTTAACCTTAAATAATGTCTCTAGAATGAAATAAAATGTGTATTGGCTTATTCTTAATAACAAAAACATTTTCAGTTATCATATGCATTATGTCGTGTCTATCGTTATTCAGTATTTTACCTTAATTTCATATAATTTAAGATATGAATGCCTGACGTGAAAATATGATTTTGTAATATGGTGTAAAAAGTTGTTGATAAAATTAACTTCCCAAATATATTCTAATAAAACAAATAATCTACTAATCAGGATCACGAATAAAATTTACCAAAGTTTCAAAAAGTGCTGAAATTAAAAATAAAACTGTAGGTGATTCACAGAAAAGTTTATAGAAAGCTTTTATTTTTATAATTGATTCACAATTTTTAAAGGTTATCGCATTTCTCGGCAAACTACTTATCCACTATAACCGGATCATTCATAATACATCACTCACTTATAGCATAGAATAGTTGTTAATGCTTGCTAATGCAGATGTTTTGTGTGAATTTCAGCGTTGGCACTGTTGGCAGCCGATGAGAGTTTGTTTTACTGATTGACAGTTGTTTTGGAAGTGTGTATAAACAAATAAAGAATCTCTTTAAAATTATAGAACATGGGAATGCACGGTTTGATTTGCGCCCATTTCATTAAAGAATCTTAAAAACAACAACCAACAACAGTTGGAAGTATTATGTAACGATGTTATCTGATTAATGTGTTATACGATGCTGACAAATTTGACAGTTTCTTTTTTCGTTTTTTATGCTTAACATATTTTGTATTGTGCAAGGAACAACATGTTAATCTTAAGTGTTGTAATCTTTTTTGTATGTTATCAAATACTTAATAAAATAGAACATAGGATGCGTGTACACAGGATCATACTGACAAAATTTCAGTCATATTTTATTTTTTGCAGGATGTATTAGTTTTTTGAGCAAAGTGCAAAGACTTCATTATTGTGGATTATGTTTACACTATGCAACATTTTGTAATTTACGATATTTTGCATTTTTTTAAATTCACACATCCTTTCATAACCACATTTATGTTGCAAAATTGCAATAAAATTTTACAGTATTAACCACAAATCACACATGAATCATGAATAACATCAAGAAATACCTGTAAGTATACAAAACGGAAAACCGTAATTAATTTCACAATATCAAGTGTGCTAGTGTACAGCCTATTGAATCTAGCTAGAGAGTCACTACACACTTTAGTGTTGTGGGCGAGGAACAATTTATAAAAGTGTCGAGTCGCATTATCCCAGACCCCGCCGCGCTGTTTGCGATGTAAACCTGTCGCAAACGCTTTTCATTGTTCCGTAGACAGCGATGTATCGGCAGCAGTGTTTTGTTTTATCGGTAGAAGTGTGTGGGAGGCGGGAATGCGGACAAAACATTGTTTACGATTATCTTTTTTTTAAAGCTTTTTTGATTGATGTTGATGTGAAAGTAATCAGGAAGGATAGTGCGTACTTTTACATACAAACGATGTTAAACAAGCGAAATATTTTTAGTTAGTACTACTTTACTCATTATGTACCCATTTAGGTTGATCTTTATGTCCGAATACGAGTAATATAATGACTATTTCAACGAAAGAGGTTATGAACGATAACAGAAGGGACTTGAATTTTTTTATACAGCTTGCGAGACTTTTGAGTAAAGAACGATCATATAATTTAAATTAAAAACATTGCTTATTTAGTTTAGGCACATTTGTGAGGAAACTCTTATAAATCCAGAAGATTTGAACTGTTTTTTAAAAATTAATACTCTTTGCCGATGTTGCGACGTTAACGTCATACGATTTTCCCTTTAAAATCGAGTACAATCGATAAACTAAAATTGCTGGTATAGATTTTTCAATTTTTACAAAATTCTATCACCTACAATATTCTCTCGTATTGAAATTTTTAATACCTTTGCGTTTATGATCTACAATTTTAACAAAAAACGGAAATAACAACGTTATAATTTTAAAACTACTTAATTACAGCTAATAAAAAATATATGTGAGAATTTGTTTAGCACACCAAAATAAATAAGTTTTAATGTAAATGTAATATAATATACTAGAAATAAATTAAATAATTTGTATTTTCAAAAACTTGAGAAAAGCTTACAGTTTCAAGTGTTTCGGAACATAGAAAATATAATAAATTTTTCTAAACTAGACAAACATGAAGCTTGCATACATACAACTTCAATAAATATATTATCTAAAATATTTAAATTATCGTCTATTTTAGTAGGTAGGTACCTAATCTACTTCTTCAAAACAAACGTTTAAAAACTGGCAGTGGTATTTGCTATAATATAAGTAGGTATATGTGTAGTATTCATAACCAAGTATTTTCAATTAATATTTATAATAAACATGATTTATTGTCAGTAAAATTTAAAAGGATTTACCTTTGTCTTTTTGTGTAATCAACAGAAGAATATATTTGCAGTTACATATCCTTATAGATTAGGTGTCAAGGAGGCTATTCCATAAACTCATAAAACTATCATTCCAAATGTCAAATGTCGCAGATTCAGTAAAACCAGATAGGGGAAGTTTTGGAGTTTGCAAAGAAATTAAAATCTTCAGCCTATTAACTAGAAAATTAATTTATCAAATACAATGTTTAACAGAAATTGTGTACTTCATATTTAACAAATTATCATGACCCAAATATTTATCAAGATTTTTATAAAAAATAAAATGCTCATTGAAATAATTTAATTCAATAACATAATAACATTCCGTGAAGTGAAAACAAACTAATCTTATTACGTTTTGATTTATGCCAGATGTCTTTTAAGTGAAATAATTTGACAAATTTGAAGTTCACATCTTTCACATGTTTAGCCCGCGGTCATCTGCGGCAAACCCAAAATTTCCATCAGATAACATTGAATGCACTACACACATATTATGTGTGTTGAATACAACATGGTATAGATATGAGGATTATAATGTAGAACGGTTCACAATGAGTGTTGAAACGTTTACTCGCCCGGTGTCTACGTTTGCGGCTATCTGATGCAGATTTAAAAGATTAAATAATTGCCCGCTAGGAGACTCCGAAACATCTAGCCAGAGCGACATCATGGATGGAATATTTGAAATAATACCGAATAATATTTTTAAACAGTCATGCAATCTGTTACATTTACATAAATAACAGTTCTTGCTAACCGCAGTATTGTTTATAATTAATTTTTGATAGAGGTCTATTAACATAATACAGCCACACATCTACAATTATTTAATGTATACAAAAAAAATTCATTGCCAAACAGAACGATTCTTAAACTAAACAGGAAATACTATGGGAAATGAGTGTATAAACAAGATTCCCGATTATATTTGCTCTTGATTTTGCATTTTATTTTAGCGCATGTATCATTTAGTAGCATGAATCATTATAACCAACTATAAGGTACGTAACCACCAACTTTGTGTTGGTGTATGTTACCATTAGTTCCAAAGGATAGAAACAGGAAGCAACAGAAATAAACATTTTGTCTCCACCAAAGCAACAAAAAGATAACCTACTTTCAGTTTTGTTCCTACTCGTATAGTGCAAATAGATGGAATAGATAGTCTCTATTCAATCAAAATAAACTAAAAACCCCAACAATAATAATGTTCTTGTTTTTACAACCTGTAACAAACAGACACTAGTGTAATGACAACTTATGTCTCCACCAACGGAAGTAAACGTCGCTACTCAATTTTTTTTTCACTTGTTCCTATTTTTTCTTTGATATTTACGGAAACATGGAACACAGTGCAACTTATAGGAACCTCACAGAAACATTTAAAGAAACACGCAACAGAAACACAAAAGCTGTTAGATGTTAACTTTAGTGTTACAATTACTTTGTCTAGTTAAGTAAATTCAATTTGAATACATATTTTTGACTGTTGTGATGATATGTCATGTTTGAAATTTAAATTAAATTTTTTTCTGTGTTTTGGTAAAACTCCTCCTTGCTACATGAAATAAATAATTTAATTTTATATGAAGTAAGTTAAATGACCTTCGCCATATTTAATTAAAAACATAAATTTTACTTAACTGAATTAAAAGTCCATTTTCAAAACAAAATTAATTAATTAAATTACCCAAAAAACATATGAACAGTACAGAGCGTTGAACTAATGTGAAAATAAATTATTTACATTTCTAGTCTCCAAATAATTTAATTGTATTAAAGACAAAATTCTTAACGAACTGAGTGTAAGAAAATATTTCATGCATTCGAAACATCTGCAGCTCACAAAAAATATGACATCATTTTGGAAACCCAAATTTACGGCCCTCAAATTCAACACTAAAAACTTAAATAACAAAAAACTTACGAAACAAGATTAAGAGTAATGACGACTTAAAATGCTTAACTTAACGTTTAGATTATTTATTCTCTATTTCCGCAATCTGGATTATTTGGTTTACAATAATTATTTACAGATAAATTCTTCTTTGCAATATGTCTGTCTCTATCGCTCATTAGGTAAATTGAATGCTTCTTGCACAAACATTCCGTGTAATGAACTTTTTAAATGTTTGGTCGAGTACATCCTATGTTTTCCTTTGTTTACAACCCAAAACCCAATTTAATTGTTGTTTATTAAATATCAAGTTCTATTTTTAGCGTATAATATACGCTAAATAGATATTATCTACTACTTGTTTTAAATCTGTGGTACTAAGGCAAAACCCGATAAGTCAATAAAAACTATTTTTCGTATTCGTTTTCGTTTTCATACCTATTGTGACGAAGGTTTTTTATAACCTAATATGGTTCTCATGCTCCTAGTAAACGTATTAACTGTTATTTTTATTTTTTAAATTTTTGATGATAACCAATAACGTACCTATGTTATAAAAATTCCGATATGTACGATTCTTTGCGATTCGTCGGTGGCAAACATATCGGATTTTGGTACCCATGTCAAACCGTACTTTGCCTTATTATAAATTTTATTTTAATAATCATAATAAAATAAATGTAAAAATTGAAAAAAATTGTACCTAAGCAAGCAGCAAATACATATGTGAACATTAAATTAAAATAAATTTTGCTCGCAATATTAGTGATGAAAAATACCGAAATATGAGCTGCTAACATAGTCAAATGTAAGTCTTTAGGTTATTCGTAATAAACAAAATATATACCCTTATTTCAATGATCACTGATTTCCGCTGATTTCAAGTTCAAGAAATTGAAGATTTTTTGACATTATGACACCTATGCAATAAATATTAAGATTACTATTTCAATTTCCTTATTATATTTAAAGGAACTAATAATATTTATGATAATTAAACCGAAATTAAAGCTGCGCTTTAAATTTGCTCAGTGATGATGAACAATGAACAATAATTGTTACAATAATGACAATGCAAATAAGTATTAATAAAATAATGAAGAGGATGAAAACACAAGCAGCAGCAGCAGCAACGCAGTGAATGTGTAATCACTTTTATCAGTTTGGTAGTTCAGATGAAATAGATTACATTTTTGCAATAGGAACTGATAATAATAATTTTAATTAATTAAAGATGAGGTTATAGTATCTAATGCAAATGTATATGTTAACATTAAGTTAATGTAAAAGATTTGAATATACATTATTAAAGATATTTTGCAAATACCTAATGTTGATTTTGTATACAAATTTATTATGCATACCGGGTTTAGAATTTAAGAAAAATAATGTTAAAATAGTAATTTCGCTGTAAGTTTTTACCTATTGACTTTAGAGCTAAACTGTAAATATAAAAGATGTTCAGAATAAAAAACGGCATACAACGACCTCTTATTTATCGATATAAAACGTTCCTGTCACGAGTTAAACGTAAATTAAATTTGCTATATTTAAGCTGTTTACAGAGTGCCATGAGAAATAAAACGATGTAGTCAGATCAAAATAGTTTATGTATCAAGGGCATCATGATGATGTTTATGCTCATCCGAGAGCAACATGTTTACACCAAGAGCCTGTGGCCCAAGGGTCAAGGGTCTGTAAATCGCCCGAGGGCTATAAAGTATAAACATCAATGATGCCCGTGGTGCATATATACAATATTTTGTCTTACTATTTTATTTTGTTAATATTTTTGGTATCCTAGCAATGCAGTTTGTTATTGTACATTTTGCTCTAAAATCAATAGCTAAAAAATTTAACATTATATTTCCTATAGGTACGTTCAAATAAAGTCTACACCCGGTGAAGGTAATAGTATTATAGATATATAGCACTCATATTAAAATTATTATCTAATATGTGTGCTAAATTAATTAAAAACCTTAGCTATTTAAATCAAGAAAAAACGTGTGTATTAAATATCATCTAGAAGGTATCACTTCCGTTCAGTATCAATAGATAACAACAGACATTAATAATTCAAAGATCATCAACTGACTGAAATATAAAATCCAGCATCGAAGCATCCAATCTAGTGTTTCTCTTTCCGTTAATCTATTACTCAAGCAAGAGAAAACATTTCACTTCCTCGAAATGAGACACTATGTAATAAATCATGACACCGAGCCTAAAACGAAAATTAATTAAGCTCAGAAAATTGTACGTCAGTTTTAATGTTGGATTTGAAACGTGTAAATTTCATGTTCGCATGTTCACGGAACGCAGATCAACGAATATTGCTGATGTGTGTTTTGTATTTTTCTATAATTGGATATTGTTTTGGAACAAGTCCTTATTGCGTTTTGATTAGGAGATGGTTCGAAGTTGGAAAGTCGCAAGTATGAAAGACGGATAAAAATAGAACTTGGATTAATAACACTTTGTGTTGAACAGAGCACTGACTAACAAGAGGATTTGGTTTCGTTAAAAATAGACAGCGAATTTATGTAGCGAACAATATTTATTTCCTGGCCTATATTCAAGTAGGAATAACAATGTTGCTTGGTTACTTATAAAGTTTATAATTACATTAGAAATTTATCACACAATATTAATTTGAAAAATTATTTGTTTTAATTAAGAAAGTATTATTTGATTTAAAATTTGACAGTGATGCAAAAAGAAAAACGAATGAAAATTCTGCATGATAATATTTATTCTATACACATTATAAAATTTACTATATGCCAAACTTACTCCATTTCTACAGAAATACTGTAATCATTCAAACACAATTAAAGTTAAATCATACCGGATTTAGAAATAAATACACTCTTGTTGTACTGTACTGGCATTAATATACCATTGTGATAAAAATAATTTACCTGTTATTATCTTTATTACAAATATAAATCACAACTTCACAACATTATAAATTAGCAGATGTGAAATTATCGAAACATTTGTATTGTGTTATTTATATGAGCAATAAAGATAACACATTGCATATCCCATAATACTCTATCCTAAATAAAGTAATAGTGATGCAAAATAACAAATGACATAAATTTAAATATTTTTGTAAGCGCACTTTACAGGAAACTGTTTATCGTAATAATGTAATAAACTACGCAAAAACACAAAATTGTAGCATTCCAAAGAATAATTTATAGAAACAGACTTCTAATAAACTCGTAACAGATGATTCCTGATGCCATAAAACAGCCATTTACAGAGAAAAACAAATTCCAGCAGCTTTTTCGATTCATTTCGTGTGTTTTTATTCATTTCCGGGGTCTGGCGTGTCGCTGTCATTAGCTGACGTGATTAATAAAAACCTTAAAAACTATATTTACTTATATGTACCACTACCGCCATGAATTATTAAGTTGTAATAAGTAACTCAGTAGTCAGTAAACAGAATTATAAACCTGATGTGGAGCAAATTACTAAAAACATATCGAGATGTAGTATGTATGAATTGCAACCCAACCAGATTGATATGAAAATTGCAAATTGCAAAGAAATAGTATAATTTGAAGTAAGCAAGCTAGGACATCTTTCGTAATTATTGACGGATGCAATATGCAATGTAATACTAATTATATACCACGTGTCTACTTGAAATCTGTTTTATAGGAAAAACAATGTTATTTTTTAAATTTTGCTCTACTTACTTGCCTATTTCATTTTTGACTAAAGTTGTAAATACATAACTTGTTCAAAATTAAAAACTATACGCAATATAAGAACACGCTCGATCATAGCTTTGTTACAGTAAAAACGCAAAAGAAAATAGCCCCGGGTTAAGGCTATCGACTCCATGTAGCTCAACACGTAAAAGCAGTCTATCAATTTTTAAAATGTTCACGAAGTTTTATAGATAAAGCAAAATTTCATAAATTTATTTACAGACGAAAAATGGAACTGTTTATGCCGAGTTACATTTTCTAATAAAACTTTTAATCGCCATATAAAGCATGTAAAAAATTGTTAAAACACACTTATTTATTAATTTTTTATATGGATTCCAAAGATTTTTTCAGAATTCGAACTGGGCATAAATCTAGATTAAGTAATTCTTTCACAAACATTTAGTACCTGTCTTTCCTTACAATTTGTAATATGCAATGAGTAAAGTAGAAATTGCTATACCCCTCTGAACACGTAATATTTTGTTTTGGAGACGGGATCCTTAAAATCCACCAACTAAATACGAGTATCAAATTAATAGAACCATGAACTTTATCAGTAAGCACCAATACAGCATAGTAGCATTAAATAATTGTCTGCATGTTTTAAAACCCAAAATATTATAAGAGAGAGAGATTACAATTATTCCTTCAAATTACCTATTTCGTTATTTCTTGGTCTGCTAATGCAGTGTGAAACTCTTCTTCGTAAGTTTAAAATGGTGTCAGACGTTATATTTAGGCAAGATGCGTCTGTAAATGTAAACCATTAATCAATGTTTCAGGTAAAGTGATCTTGGAAATCAAAGTTGTTTTCTTTTTCAGGTCAAAGGTCTCAGTTGCTGGGTTACTAGGCGAAATAGCCACCATCAGCATCAGCAGGGATTGTTCCATTCGATTGATTCCGGTAAGTGTCCGCCTTTGGGCAGCCCTTTTGTTGTACGTAAATTCGATTCTCATTCGTTGACGACTGGCGAGTCGAATTTGTCACATAGAAAATGCATTTTGTATTTGACGTTGCGTGCCAACACGCGTTTTGAAAAGGCTGATCGTTATTGAAAGTGTCGGATGCCTACTTCATGTTTAATTATTTGGTGTAATATTTAGGTTAACGTATTAGAAAGTAATTATTATACATTTCTTTAAAATACGGCTCCTTGGTTAATGTACTTTACAGATAAAAAATAATTTATCTTCGTCATTTTGACATTTAAAAGGGTTTCTCTTCCCGAAGTAATTAAGAAATTCATTGCTGCATTTATGCATAAAATTTTCTCATTATCACATTAAAATTATCTGAATTACAATAAATTTCTACTTTTTCTTTTATAAACTAAGAAGAAAAGTAAAATTTTGGAAAAGTATGCATATTATATTTACAATATGATCGGTTAATCAGTATCGGTTACAATTTTGACTAACATAGGAAGAAAAGAAGATATTAATACTATAGTTAAGTATTTATTGTTCTCACTTATAATTAAAATTGGAACTTTGTAAAAGCGCTAGTTGGTTAATTTAGCACTTATACTTATAATTGGGTAGTTTGAATCTAGCTTAAAAGTTATTAAAATAGTACGAATTTCGACGGTGCATGATTAAGACTTGCCATAAATTCAAAACATGTACAGGAAATGTTGAAAAACAATCAAATACAGGCCACTTGGGGCCCTTTTATGATTTTTGTGTGGCCCTTTATGATATTTAAAAAATCATTATATTTTTAAGTTATAAAATTTCAAAGAAAAAAATTCTACAGGTCTACTTGAAATATTATGTTTGTTTTATATATTTTGCTGTAGTTTCTGCTTACCTTTTCATTTTAGAAGAAAGTTGTAAATATAAAACTTATCAAAATTATAAACTACAATGACAATGAGACCGCACGCAGTTTGTTAGATTATAATAAAATGCAAAAGAAAATAGCCGTTTAGCATTATTTCAATTCAAAGTACTATAGTCCAGTAACATAGTACATCGTAAGTTGCATCAAGTGGTGGTAGTAGGTTTCTATTTTTTTTCTTGTATAGGATGTGACTGAGATGCAAAATCCAAGTTTTCGACCTCGGCAACCCTCCGGAACACTTTTGAATATCTCAAAAACTGCTAAATTTTTGCACTTTTTTCGGATTCTTACCATTTTGACTATGAAGGAGCACGATTTCGACAAAAACCATTCAATACATTTTTAAACTAGATTAAATTGTCTACAATCTAAAACCAGAATGGGCTCGGTAGCCCTAATAGTTTCCGAGATACAGCTTTTCAAAGTTTGGCAAAATATACAGATTTAAAACACCAACCGTTTCTATTCTACAAAAATTTTACTATATTCTCTCGCGGAAGAACTTTAAATTTCAGCTTAAGGAAGACCATTGAAAATTTTTGACAGAATGTAACTTATAGAAAAAAGTACGAGGAATTCAGTTCTGCAAACCGGAAGTCAATATCATTATTCGTTCAGATATTATAGTTAATTAAACACAATAAACAAAAGAATAAACAAAAATTTTACTATATTCTCTCGGGGAAAAACTTTAAATTTCAGCTCAACTAAGGCCACTGAAATTTTTTGACAGAATATATCTTATAGAAAAAAGTACGAGGAATTCAGTGCTGCAAACCGGAAGTCAATATCATTATTCGTTCAGATATTATAGTTAATTAAACACAATATACAAAAGAATAAACAAAATTTTTACTATATTCTCTCGGGGAAAAACTAACTATAATATCTGAACGAATAATGATATTGACTTCCGGTTTGAAGCACTGAATTCCTCGTACTTTTTTCTATAAGATACATTCTGTCAAAAATTTTCAGTGGTCTTCCTTGAGCTGAAATTTAAAGTTTTTCCGCGAGAGAATTTAGTAAAATTTATGTTTACTCTTTTGTTCATTGTTTTTAATCAACTATATTATCTGAACGAATAATGATAGAAATTTCCGGTTTGCAGGATTGAATTCCTCGTACTTTTTTCTATAAGATATATTCTGTCAAAAAATTTCAGTGGCCTTAGTTGAGCTGAAATTTAAAGTTTTTCCCCGAGAGAATATAGTAAAATTTTTGTTTATTCTTTTGTTTATTGTGTTTAATTAACTATAATATCTGAACGAATAATGATATTGACTTCCGGTTTGCAGCACTGTATTCCTCGTACTTTTTTCTATAAGATACATTCTGTCAAAAATTTTCAATGGTCTTTCTTGAGCTGAAATTTAAAGTTCTTCCGCGAGAGAATATAGTAAAATTTTTGTAGAGAGAAACGGTTGGTGTTTCAAATCTGTATATTTTGCCAAACTTTGAAAAGCTGTATCTCGGAAACTATTAGGACTACCGAGCCCATTCTGGTCTTAGATTGTAGACAATTTAATCTAGTTTAAAAATGTATAGAATAGTTTTTGTCGAAATCGTGCTCCTTCATAGTCAAAATGGTAAGAAACCGAAAAAAGTGCAAAAATTTAGCAGTTTTTGAGATATTCAAAAGTGTTCCGGAGGGTTGCCGAGGTCGAAAACTTGGATTTTGTATCTCAGTCACATCCTATACAAGAAAAAAAATAGAAACCTACTACCACCACTTGATGCAACTTAGGCCCATTATAACCATGACAAAGTTACTGGACTACTATGGATCTAGAGAGTTTTTTCTTTTTTTTGACAATTCTTACCAGTTTTTACCTTCCGCTTACCTGTAAAGGAAGGTATTGGAATCATGCAAAAAATCGGGTGGTGAATTTTTAGTGGATGAGCACGAATTAGGGTCCTTACAACTCATTTTTGATAGTTTCACGATGATGTCTGTGTGTATGTGTGTGTGTATGTGTGTGTGTGTGTGTGTGGTCAAGGGGTGTTAGTCGCATAACTCAAATACGAATTACCCGAAAATTTTGATATTTGGTATTTAACATTTGTATATAAGTTGGAAGAGCTCCCTAGATTTTGGTACAAATATCTTCATCGGAAGTGATATTTTTTGAAGATTGAAAAGGTTAATTGTCAAAATTGTATATAAATTTGGAAAAATATAGTATTTATTTGTAATGAGAATAAGAGGAAAAGTTATTTGCAACTTACGTTATAAAAAAATTGTCTTTATCTGGTAGCATTAAAGAACTGCAGTAAAATTTAAAAAATAAATTTATCAAATAAAACGTTGATATCTTGTAATCCATGATCGGTTGATTTTTGTTTCTGCGTAAAAAATATTGACAGGTGAGACGGGTGACAAGTTGGCATACTAGCGCTATATAAGTCCTAAGTAAGATATTAAATGTAGTAATTGAACGGAAGATGGCTTCAACACAGAAGAGTTTTCCTGTGAATGAATCTTTTTATTCAGGTGATGCAAATTTCTGTGTTTGAATATTTGAGATTTTTATTTGTATATTTTAAATGGGCACCGGATTGTACGTATACATTTCTGTTTAAATTCTAGATATGGCGGAAGGTTGTGTGATGGCCACGTCAGATTTTTTTTTAAGTTTATAATTTTGCCTAATTATTTCTAATAGTGTATCTAAACACAAATAGGAAAGTATAAAGGCATTCAGCACTTTGAAATAATGCTAAATAATATGTGCATTATGAAAAACAAAAATTATTTTGGAAAAAATAATTGCGCACAGATTTAATACATTTTTATAATTTCGAATTTCAACATTTTGCTACCTTACCTAGTTGACCCTTGATTTTTTTTGCTACCTTACCTAGGTGGCCCTTAATTTTTTTATTGGGCCGCGATTTTAAAAATTTTCGCACCACTGATTTAACAGCTAGTAATCAATATTGGATTCATCACGTAGGTACCAAAAGAAAATTATTAATAAGTACCTTCAGAGATAAAAAATAAATAAGCTTCAGTTTACATCATATACCATTTATTTTTGGTACCTAACACATTCAGTAGTATAGAATTTACACGAAAATGAATATTTGTCTGTGTCTTAATCATGTTGACAATAAAACTAATTAATGACAAAGGAATGCAAGTGGGCTAATGAAGTTATGATCGTGTTTGTTCAATTACGTTAGTACACTTGGGCGAAGTCTGGGATTACGTACTAGGTGTGAGTGTTTTCGGCAGTCTTGAAGATGCTCTGATACGAGTAGCACGTGCCCGGAATTGCCATCTTTCTTTATCGTCACAGCTTGTCTATCACGTTAAAGTGGTCCATGACATGAGTGCTGAATGTGTGATTTGTTTAGTAATTCAATTAATTAACTATTTCAGTAAAAGCGTTTTTTGTATTATTGATCACGTAACTGATCATCTATAGTCCGCTCCACTCATACTATGACAAATATTTTAAACAAATCGGTCAACTCAAGAAAAGTTCCCATTTTTTCGTTGATCGAAACCTGATTGGACGGACATGAAGCTCAAGACAGACTTAATTCTTTAATGTCTTCAGCCAATTTTACACTTCATTCTTGATCGGAAATGCCGCGGCATAGGCTGAGCCCAGCATGTTGTAAGATTGTCATTACCAGCACGATATGGTCATTACTGGTAATGTAAACACTTGTTAGTGCGTTCGTCACGATTAGCTCCTTCGCCGGGTGAAACCACACAACCAGACTCACGTAACACGTAACCGATAATTTAACCAGCTAGCTATCACGTCTTTACCACAGCAATTCGCAGTAGACCGTATGCAGCGTCCCTGCAAGAAAAATTCACATGTTTGCACAAAGCCGATAATTGTAATAATCTGTGCTGACATTTCATAATTTAGTCCGTGTTGATATAATTTTGTTTAAGTGTTAGATTTCTCTATAATTTACAAGGAACACTTTGTTGTTCCCTTGTAGGTAGATTACTATGTGTCATATAATTCTTTTTATACATAGTTTCTTTTATAATTCAAAAGGTAAAATGTTAAATTTAATGATTATTTGATCATAAAGCGTAAGAAAACGAACACTTGTTATTCATAATAAATTATTAATGAAAGAAGTAGGTAATGTATAAAGTGGTAAAATTTCATGTCATCGTTAAACGTTTAGCATTTATGTAGAAAGTTAAATGCTGTCTTTTCTTACTCTTCTTTTAATAATTCTCTGTCTTGTCAAAAGGCATAAGGGAACCGAGGTAAAATGGTCATCACAGTCCAGACAAATCTATTCTTAAATGATGATTCATTAATTTTCCTAGGTCCTTAAGATGGTTATGTACTAAGTACTAGTAAGCAAAAACCGTTGCATTAATAAACATATTAATCGTTTGAATGTCAGACTATTTTGTTTTCTGTAACTGTTCAAATTTGATCTCAATTAGTTTTATAATTCCATAGGCATTGCCGTTAGTCAATTTAATCCAGTAAAAATGAAGAAAATTTCAATGAAATCGGTTTTCTCATGAAAGTAACATAAGTAGATAGACACACGGATGAAGATTCAATCGGATGCAATTACAAGCCACTAACAAAAAGTAATTTCAATATTCTTGCACAATTCAATTGAATAATATGTATAATACGAGTATATTCGTTTTCCTGTCTTCTATTATACGTTTTTTTAAATTTTTAATACTCAGTTTAGCTTTCGGTGCTAGTCGATCAGCCATTATCATTGTGTTTTTGTTTTATATTACAAGTTTATGCTTTATTTAATAATTAACGATAATTAAATTAAAGACAGATGTTTAAATTATTGAAATGATTGTATATTTCATTATGCATCGAAACTCTAGTATCATGTAAAAGTAACCTACTGTTGGTTGAAACGCATTGGAACGAAGGGGAATTTTGAAATCATTAATAAGAATTTGTAGAAATTATTTATCTGGTTTTTATGGAGGGAACACGAGAGCACAATAATGGTCTACATCAGCAAGAGATGAACCATCGCAAGTACAATTTGGATTATTTATTTGTTTTATTTTGTGTAAATATACTGATGCCATGCGTTGTTAAATATTATACCTACTAGTTTCATCACATAAAGTAATATCTAGTAGGTGTATAAATACCTATTTAAAAATAATAATTTATGTTTATAATAATTAATTTCCAATTTAAAATCAGACTAATATTTGAAATGATCTTAAATTTTTAATTATCACCAGTTTAAATGTTTAACAACTTTACATTATTCATTTAATTGTACAATATATAATTTTGGATAATAAATCTTAATTTCATGTTCAACTTTCAATATAATTAAATACTTCTAAAATAATTTGCTACTACTCATAAAGTTATACCTAAGGTACCAATTTAATTGCAATCAAAATTTCAATTTCTCAAAATCTCATGATACTCAATAAATTACCAGTTTCGAAAATTAGAGAGATGCATTAGCTCATTCTTTATCAAACGTGGCTAAAATTTAACTTCCTGCTTAATGGAATAACGGAGCATTTCTAAATGATGTAATTCATCATAGTGCAGCGTGGAAAAGATGAAATCAATTCCAGACAATATTAATAATACATACGTATTTTTCACCAGTATAAAAATGACAGGAACAGCTAGTTTTTTAAGTTACCTAGTTCATTTCAGTGGCACATTCAGAGACGAATCTACATTCCAGAATAAAATACGAAAATATAGTTATGTAGGTTAGGTAGTAGGTACTAGAAAAGGTAAAAGGTAAATGAAAAGGCATAAAAAATATATTTTATGTAGTTTTAAGTAATCGGCAATTTCACTTTCACCTGGAATTTAAGTTTATATTGAATTAAATCAGATGTAAATAACTTATTTATTATTTCAATAATCATTCATTAGGAACTAAATAATTCTACTATACGATAAATATTATGAACTGAGTAAGTAAGAACTGGTCCTTCCATACATATAAAAATTATACGAGAGATGCGTTGAAGAAAGCACTCGCCGCTAGTGTTTCGGTCGAGACGAGAAATTTCTCGAATCTCGTCTCGTCTCGTCTCGAAATTTCTCGTCTCGGCGAGACGAGAAAGGTTTTTAAAAATGAAGGTCGAGACGAGACTGGTATGTCGAGATTCTCGATTCTCGACATTTGGCTCGAGATTTCTCGACAAAATCGATCATTTCTAAAAACTATTTAAAGTCACGTTTTATCAAGATTTTTTTAAAAATAATTAAACAAAATATTAGCTGTTGGTAACTATTTTTGATTAGCGTTCAATCTTACGTACCTATTACACTTTATAAATATGAAGTTGGGTGAATAGCATTGTTTTTCTCATGTGAATAATTTCATGAGGTAGTTTAGTTTGGCTACACGCTTACGTTCTTGCGTATACCTATATCTGGACATTTTATCAAATCGTAATATAGTGTACAGATGGGATCACTAAAATATCAGGTATAATTTTGAATAATAATTACTTAATTTTATCAAAATTAAAAGTATTCACATAACCGCACATATTTTTTTATATTCTATATAAGATAATTAATTCATCTTCTTAATTTATTGTCACTATATAACAAACAATTGCAGCACATATTTATAGGTCAGTTACAAAAATATTAACATTTTTACATATAAAAAATAAATATAATATAGGTATTTTAAAAAATCGAGAAATCTCGACGAGATTCTCGACAGAGACGAGACTTAATTGTTCGAGACGAGAAAAAATCGAGACGAGACTTGATTTTTCTTCTTCGAGACGAGACGAGACGAGACAAGGTGATTTGTCGTCTCGTCTCGTCTCGACAGAAACACTACTCGCCGCCATTCGAAGGGACATGTTTCAAGTGCAGGCTAGCAAAAGGTGGAAAATATGACAAGGGACCCTTCAGAACAGATTGAATGGTAGCTATCCATGATCGACCCCCAGGCCACCGAAGCATTTTTCAACCTGGTGAGGAACAATTTTTAATAAAGACTTTGCCAACCACCATGGCGAAAACCAGTCTTATGATTTTATTATCTCAATGTATGATCACTCACAAGCTGATGATTGGTGCAGTATTTCTCCCCAAACATAAAATAAATCTATATGATCTTGAAGCCTTTTATTTATATTTTTAAATTAAATGTGCTTGTTATCAAGAAAAACGTTATAAAAGTTTAATATTTATTTACCACTTAGAATAAAGATATCTTTAATCGAAAAAAAACTACCTACATGTAGAACGAACGTTACAGAATTTTTTCCATGCCAAAGAAAATCATAACAGCTTCGAGCAAATTAAATTTATATGTGCTGCCAAAGTATCCCCACTTTGCCTACTTTGGCACCCTACACAGTTTAAAAAAAGAGCACTTTTTTTACCCTTATTAATGTTTATATAAGACCAAGGCCATATAACGCTCTATGATAAGGGTAAAATAAAAAGGGCACTTAATTCAGTAATATAAATAGGGTAAAACACGAAATAATACTTTTTTGTATAAAAATATAGTAAACTAAAAGAGGTTCTTTAAATTAAACTAATATGGGTAAAATGTAATTCTTTTAATGTAATTATTTTTAATCAATTATAGGTACTTTGTATTCTTAAAAATGTATAAAATTTGCACTTATTCGAGTAATAAGTTTCTTTATTAAATTACAATTTTGTATTTTTTAAGATTACATTATTATACATGAAAGTTTACTACACAAGAATATCAATATAAGTTGATTATTTAATAACATTACAAAAATATGTACCTTGGTCACTAAATATAAACTTTTGCTTAATAATTTGGCACCGTGTAGTTCAAATGGTTCTATAACATTTTTTGCAGCATATGAAGTTCAGTGGAAATATTATTATCTTTAACTATTTCAAAGGCGTGCAAATTTTCACAAAAATTGAATTTAGTTATATTTAAGACTAAATATCATTCTTCATCAACCAGAAACACAATAACTATTTCACTATCAATATTAGTATGGTGTTACATACAACGCTGTCTGTATTTAAGTATCTAGGTAGGTCAGTCAGACTAGTTCCAGTTCCTTTGCTAGACTAGATCTGACCAGAGGAAGAATTGATTTGCTTACTAAAGGAATTAGTACCCTTTCATGTTGTACATTGTGCTGTTTTTAGTGTTTCTCATTAAACATAATACATTTAAAGGGGTACCAATCTACACCAAAAGTGTAACATGCACTAATTTGGGTAATTTAATACTTATATTAGTATACAATAACCAAAATTATAATTTAAAGGGTAAAATCAAATACTAAAAAGTATAATAAATACTCAAAAATTAGTACTCAATAAAATTCAATAAAATGTTACTCTTGCCCTTTTATAAGAATACATATTTGAGTAATGTTTCTTTTATAAAGTGTATTATTTTACACTTATAAGAGCAAAAATTAGAACGCTCTTTTAAAAGGGTACCAACAAGTACTCTTATTTTAAACAGTGTAGAAACAATTTTTTTCTCGGATGTCAAAATTCAAAATTTCTTATGCTTAATAAGAGTAACTTAATCCCACAGGGTCATCAGTACGATGCCTTTATAAAAATTTGAATATAACAACACTTTTTAAGTTACGCGATGAAAATCGGTAAAAACACTAATCCCACAGTAATCCCGTTTTACGGTTATCAATCCTTTTCCTCCATAACGAATAATAAGTGCGCCACTGGATCGGTTGTTCAATATTGGGAATGATCTTGTTTATTGATGATCTTGTTTACTTATGAAATCTTACTACATAAGATTTCAATATAATTATTATCATGTCATGTTTAACTATAAAGTGCCTAGAAGTAAAATTAGAACTACATTCACTTGTGGTTAAGTGTTAAAGGGCAGTTATAATAATGTTGTTGGTAAGCTCGTAAGAATAAACAGTGGCAGTTGATTACAAGTGTAAATTATAGTTGCAAATGTTTGATGGTCAAGTAATGTAGCGCCCGGGGCTTACAGCATAAGCATATGTGTTTATGTGAGTGGGCGTATGTTAGGTTAGGAATTCATATCTCCCACATTTTCATGTGCAGATGTTATATCAGCAGTTATTAAAAATTCCCAAAGGATTTTTTTAATATTGTCTGTGAATTTATGCATAGTGAAATATGTCGTGTTGACCTAAATTCCAAAAGATGTAATAAAAAATATATATAAAATGAATATGTAATAAAAAGCAAGATCATAATTCCTACCTAAACAAGTTCAATACTTATCCTTTCTTACTGCTTTATTGAAAAATTACCTATATATAAATGTCTAATGTAGCATGTCACATCATAATTTATTGAAAATTGAATTCTCATTAGATTTTCCTGTTCTGATTTCAAATTCGGATAGCTATACTCGCAATATATATAGTTATAGTTAATTTTATTTCTGATAGAACGCACGTTATTATCTTACGAACTAACAAAAGATAGTACACAGAAAGAAATACGGAGTTAGATCTAACTCTTTTTTAACTACTTAGGTAGTTCCCTCGCGACCATCCGTTTTCGGAGTTAAAATAAGTAGTTACTTGCACGGAGTTAGATTTTGACGAATATAGGAGAGAAATATGTAGTCAAGAACATATGTACATACGGAGTTAAATAAATGATGCTATTAACTACAAGACATTATGCAATTTACTCATATAAATTTGATATTATTTCATTTTACGTATTATATTAACTACTTAAAAAGAGATAGTTAACTAAGATTTTTTTGCGAAATGCATACCTTTGATAGTTAAAGACATACAAAAAAGAGATATTTAACCATGTTTTGGTAGTTAAATACCTCTGGGTATGGATGTTAAACCCTCCTTTCAAATGTTTACACAGGGCCGTAATAAAAATATCTAGTTCATAAAATTCAGGACCATAATAAAAAAGGTGAATAAGAAAATATTTCATGTATCATTATATTAATTAAAAAATATATATTAACAATCTTTTAGAATACAAAAGTATTTTTAAAGCCGGGCTATATCTATTAGGACATTATAACATTACCATATAATTATATAATAGGTACCTCACAAAACAATGCTAAATTATTGGCAATTACAATATACCTAGTAATCCGATATGGCTTCCTTATTTGGACCCACGGCAATAAGAAATGGTTGGGTAGTTTTCCTGCTGTTTGTTGAAAGCTTCTTCAAGACGACTAGCTATCTATTTAAATGAAATATATTTAATTCAAAATACATCAGATGATTATGATAACAAATGTACTTACTGAATGATGAACAAATAGCTTATCGACAGCAGAAGACTTTGACCTTTTTTGGCTC
Source organism: Agonum fuliginosum (assembly GCA_947534325.1). Taxonomy (NCBI): domain Eukaryota; kingdom Metazoa; phylum Arthropoda; class Insecta; order Coleoptera; family Carabidae; genus Agonum; species Agonum fuliginosum. The sequence continues at coordinate 41,399,281 of OX384029.1, read as the reverse complement.
CACCACGGTCCCTGCCTGCTGGGGGAAGCAAATGAAGCAAAGCTATCAACAATTATTTGTATGTATGTCCCAATCTTCAATAATAATTAAAACAATATAATTAGAACAAACATTAGACAAATTTCTGGTAAATTACCTGAAAAAAATAATTAAATTAACATTGAAAAAAAGGACCTAAACATCCGATAAAATATAATATATAAATTTACTTACAAGGCCTGGAGTATCTTTTAAATGTGGATATAATTCAATAATGCTGGTTAAACTTTTTCTGTGGTTCACGGTAGAGTGTATGTGAACAAATATATCTTTTAGTTGAATTTTTACACATACATTTTTTTAAAAAGTTAATAGATTCTTGAAAATATGCTTCGCTTGATTCTTCGTCCAGTTTGTCAATAGATTCATTAGTTGGCGATTTTTTTGTTCTTGATCCTATTGTAGATGAAGATGTTCTATTAATTGTTCTTGATCGGGTTTCTAGAAAACCAGTGCTGCTTACGGGATCGTAAAATAACTCCTACAATAAGTTTAATAAATTAAAATATTTATATTTTTTCGTTTAAACTTGTTAAACTAGTCAAAACATGAAAAAACTTAATACTTACGTATTCTTTTCCTCCCGACTCTTAACAATCAAATAAGTTTACTGTAGCTTTTGCATAATTTAGTTTAACATCTTTCTTAGGATATTTTCCATATTTTTTCCGTCATTTACAACACAAAATTAAACACGTCGAACCACCACTAGAGTCTAGACGCAAAAGACCAAGAGTTTAGCGGGGAGCAAACTTCAGAGCCGTCAAACGCTAAAAAACTAGTTAAAACTGGATAATTTTAACTACTAATATATGAATTATAATTATTTTGGAGGAAGTTAACAAATATAAAGTGGAATTTTTCACTTGTGTATTTCTCCGTTAAGAGTCAATATCGTCCGTAAGTTGAAGTTAACTACTGTTATAAAAGAACTTTGAAATATAACTACATAAATTGTATTTTACATATCTCACATGTTATTATTCATTTATTGTAGATGTATATTACACAAAACCTCGCACAAAACGTATGTTTTTAACAAATTGAGATTTAATTTCCACATTTTACTTAGTTAACAAAATTTGTTCTACATGCGGAGGTAAAATAGTGGAAAACTTCTCCTTATCGTTGTTAGAATTGCGTAACTACATGAAAAAGTGATGATTTCTTCCTAAAAATAATACAGTTAAATACAAATGTAGTCAAAATTAACTAATTTTATGTGAAAACTTTCTCTAGAATCATTCTCTCCGAAATTTTTCTTTCAGTGTACTATATCTCCCGTATCTATCCTACATTGTGTTAGCATCGCTTACAAAAACGAACATTTGTCCAATTAATAATTTTTTTTCGGAAATTTAGTGATGACGTGCGTTCTTTCAGAAATGAGATGAACTAAATATTAAAGTAAAAGAAGATTTAGGTATATCAAGCTTTTTAAAAACTTATTGACGTTTTTAAATTTAAACAATATCAAAGGTTTAGATTATTTACCTACTAAATTATGTTTTATCTTATAAATATAACCGACAATATTATATTATAAAGCTAAGTTGGTCAGCCGTAATTAAATTTTACTAATAAAAACTAAAAACTAAACCAAAATTTATCCAAATTTGAGTTGCTGTGACACTATGAGTTACATAATAGAGTCGAATATAATTAATAACCTACACCACCTACCAATGAATCTAATATAGTCACTTGAATTGTATTTCAAATAACAGTTTATCCAATAAAAGTATGAGGTTTTATTTTAACAGGTTCATGCCAACTCCATTTAATGAAAATGGCGTGATTTTATGTGTGTATGTATGTAGAAAATAAAATTCTTCAGCTACATTCTAAAATTTATTCTAAGGGAACGAAACAATTCACTTCAGAATTTAATTAAAATTGCTCTTTCATGGTAATAGTAAAAGCAAACATCTCGGAACAATCTTGATTTTTCAATTGCTTGACGTAAGTATTTAATTTTATGATAAAAGCTGAAACAATATATCATCTCAAAATTCAATTCTTCTCAACGTTTAATAACCATTCTCCATACTCTATGCGGTATCTCGACAACAATCAATGGCATCACACAATATAGTCCATTGTTACAGAGCAAAACAGTTACCATCGCAACGATTCATCTTGGTTTCCAGGCGATTTATAAATTCAAGGCGCATCTGCCTGGCGTGCTGGACGCCTTCTCACACACCCCGTATAACAATTTCACTCCACTCGTGTGAATGCTATAAGCAACAAGTAACCAGAGCCGTATTTACAGTGGGATTCCAAAAGGTATCACTACCTAAAAGTTCTAATAATAGATTTTTTTGAAATTATTAATAATTTAATAAAGTATTCACAATTTATGCAATAGTATTTCTTTAAAAAAAATTCTGTAGGCGGAAATTTATAAATCAGATGAGTATTTCATTAAAAAATTTGCCACTTTTCACTTTTCATTTTTGTGAAACGGAAAATGAAAAGTTATTGGTAAAATAACTCCCAAATAACTCTTTTGCCTTCTAACCTCTTCCAATAATCAAATTTCTAGGATTGTGTAGAAACACAGTGTATTGTGTGATCAAAAATAATATAAGGCACAATTAAATAATTTATCATTGTAATTTTGCATAGATATCTTTGAATAATTATTAAAAATATAAAAAAATATACATAATACCTAATGATGTGAGTTGGATAAATATAATTTAGTACGCCACCTTAAATGATCACAATAATAAGTACGAGAACAAACTAGGTATAGCATAAAATTTCTATACTTCTTGCTCTGAAAATCATGTTTTGACAGGTTAGTAACTAGTAACATTGTACGCATGTAAACTAAACTAATCTGGGATGTGTGTTGTTAATTTTTTTGGGTTTAATTTATCAATAAAAAAATATTCAATGTGTTATGTTACTATATTTTTGTAATAAATCTTAAATATCAAATAAATAATAAATATAATCTAGATGAATTTGATGACACATGACGTGAACAAGAATCGTAACCCTAACGTAAATAATGTATTATATTATGTTGTGCTGAATAAAAAAACTTCCTATGTTAAACATAGTAAACATTTATATAAACTTATTCCTAAATTAATACTTTTTCTGTGTCAAATTCAAGGACCCCCCAGAATAAAATTGTGAATGCGCCACTGCAAGCGACACATACACGTTATAGGACATACATACACTCATACATACGTGTGTGTATTTATAGATAGTGCCGTTCGGTCTGCCGGGAGGGAAGATGCGTTAAATAAATCACCTATTGTCTGAACGCGGACATCTATTTAAATATTCACTTACACTAGACTTACGACAAGTACTCGTATCTCAACTTAATCATTTTTATTTCGGGAGAAGTGCATGGAAATATTTCAAATGTGCTGGAGATGTCATAGAATCTTAAATCAGATACTGCATGGGAAGGTAGTAACATGCATGTTATTGATTAGGTATTCCCAAAGAATTCATAAAATAGATTTTAAGCGCCACATATTTTATATTCTGTTTGACACAGCTATAAAAGTAGTCATAACATATATAGATTATTGTCAATTGTGAAATCAGAGAACAATGGCTCTTATTCTAGTAGATTGTATGTATATGAAAAGCAGGCATAGGCATAATATTATAAAACACAATTTCACATAATTTGTTTTTCACTCAAGAAGGGTATTAGGTTCTTTATATCTTTATTTAGTTCAGTTCAATCAAGCAAATCAACGAAAACTGTGAGTATGTGGGACTCACGAAGGGTCTTGGATTGTTTCAATTAGTTAAGTTCAATCAGAATTTGTACTAAAAAACTAAAACCGAGTATTTAAGACTCAAAAAGAGTATTGGTATTTTTATTTAATTCAGTTCAATCAGAGTGTCTACCAAAACCGAGTCTGTGGGGTTCAAGAAGGGTATTTGGGTTGTTAGTCCAGTCAATGAATATATTGTAGAGTGCATGGAATATGCGATAATTTTTGACTTCAGGAATTAGTTAGGAGTAGTTAGTAGGTAAACATACTAAAAGTCCCCACCCATGGGAGGTGAGCTAAAGGAGGGAGGGGAGTTGAAAGGTTCCATTTTTGTGTTTTCGCTTATATCTCGGAAACGGTGCATGTAGGAAAAAAATGTTTTATATAAAAATGAAAGCTAATTTAATTTCCTATAAAATTGTCTATATACATATTTGTCGAATTCCTAACGGTTTCCGAGATATACGTTATTGAAAATCGATAATTTTCGTAAAAATAATTTTTATCCACTCTTTTTGTCGAACATTTGCTTCTAGTGCCTCTCACGATCGTTTCTCAGAAAAATTGTCTAAAACTAAGTTGTAGAACATTAAATTTCCTTCAATTTAATATACACTTTTGACACTTTAACTTCAACCAATCAAAAGTTATAGAATTTCTAACATGTACGCTCAATTGGCAGCCAACGAGCAAATAGTACAGTAATATTAGCTCCAAAGCCGGAAATTAAAAAAAATAAAGGTTTGAGTGCTCCAAATTGTTTATTAGCCTTGGCTCTAAATGTGGTAAAAAGTCTTCGAAACCATATTGTCGGGTTTGGCATCGGTGGCGGGGGGAGAGAGAGGGGAAAGTGCCAGTACCGTGTGTTTTCTCACAAGAACGAATGTAACTTTTTAGCAGATAAGAATATCGACTTCCGGTTTGAAGCATTCGATTCTGCAGACTTTTTTCTATCAACAATATAATTTTGTAAACTTTTGGAAACCTTATTTTGGCCACAATTTAAACAAAGAAAATAAATGAGTTTTAGTATTTTTTCAAATTCTTGTATTTAATCAACTCTAATTTCTGAACGAATTAAGATATCGACTTCCGGTTTCCAGCATTGGATTCCTCGGACTTTTTTCTGTAAGTGTCATTATAACAAAAACTTCTAAAGAGCTTTGTTGAGCTGAAATTTGAAGAGAGAAAATAGTGAAATTTGAGTATTTTATTTATTTATTATTTTTAATCATTTATCATTTATAAATGGGTTCATATATCGACTTTTTGTTTATAACGTTTTATATAGAATTATTTTGAAAATTTAAATCTTAAAACCGCAAGTCCATTTCTTTATTTATTTAGATATTATAGTAGATTAAACACAGTAAACAAAAAAATACTCAAATTTCACTATTTTTTCTCCTCAAATTTCAGCTCAACAAAGCTCTTTAGAAGTTTTTGTTATAATGACTCTTACAGAAATAAGTCCGAGGAATCCAATGCTGGAAACCGGAAGTCGATATGTTAGTTCGTACAGAAAGTAGAGTGGATTAAATACAAGAATTTGAAAAAATATTAAAACTCAATTATTTTCTTTGTTTAAATTGTGGCTAAAATAGGGCCTCCAAAAGTTTACAAAATTATATTGTTGATAGAAAAAAGTCTGCAGAATCGAATGCTTCAAACCGGAAGTCGATATTCTTATTTGCTAAAAAGTTACATTCGTTTTTGTGAGAAAACATACGGTACTGGCACTTTCCCCTCTCTCTCCCCCCACCACCGATGCCAAACCCGACAATATGGTTTCGAAGACTTTTTACCACATTTAGAGCCAAGGCTAATAAACAATTTGGAGCACTCAAACCTTTATTTTTTTTAATTTCCGGCTTTGGAGCTAATATTACTGTACTATTTGCTCGTTGGCTGCCAATTGAGCGTACATGTTAGAAATTCTATAACTTTTGATTGGTTGAAGTTAAAGTGTCAAAAGTGTATATTAAATTGAAGGAAATTTAATGTTCTACAACTTAGTTTTAGACAATTTTTCTGAGAAACGATCGTGAGAGGGGTTTTCACGATTTTTTGGTTTTTTTATATGTTAATCTATACATTAAAATATAAGCCTCGTATTTTTTCTTTTCGCTTAAAAGTTGCTAATAAGCCAGAAAAAAATTCATAAAGTTTAAAAAAATAAGTGCCGCGAAAATCGATGCCGCGTGTAACAGTGTGACGTCACCAACATCTAGAACATACGTTCAACGCGCTGACAAGGACCGATACGTAGGTCTTACCTTACACAGTCAACATCTTGTCAACTTGAACAGAAAAACATAACCAAACTGTTTCATGCCGTTTCATTTCGATTAAAACCAACACAAAAATTCTTCAATAAACTGTAAGTAATCGTGTTTGAACCTAACCAAACTCGACAACGTGAACCCGTGAACGTGTCAAAAATCGAAAAATCAACTGGTGGTCCGTCGTCCAAACGACAAAAAACGAACTTGCACGAACCAATTCCTGGTTTGCTAGCGATGTTGGCTACGTCACACATGGCGCATTTCAATAAACGATTCAAAAGACTTACATTTTCATTTCGATAAAGAGGTAATAATTCTATCAAAATTAACAATTATTATCACTTTCCTATAACTTATACATGCTGAAAATTGATATCCAATAAGTATTTCTTTAAAAGCCGTAGGCTTGAAAACCCCCATTACATTGCGCATTTAATTTTATTGTTTCTCCAGATTCAAAAAAGTTAGGAATGTCCAAGAAACATCTTGTATTTCTAATATAAATATATGCTACTCTTTAATTAAGTAATAAATATTGTATTTGCATGTTAATTATCGTAAAAGTAATTAAACATTTAAAGTACTGTTCGCTACCGACAATTAATAAATTTTCTTATAAGAGAAATTTTGTTTTTCTAATTGAAATTAAATAACTTCTATTACAAAACACAGCAAACAATACTTTCAAATCACAAAACACCAAACATAAAACTCTTATACACAAATCAATGACTCAACAACAGAAACAAAATGTAAACAAACAAAAATTAACAGCCCACGTTATCTTTAAAGCTTCATTTATCTTAATTTCATGAATGACTTTGAACGCGGTTGCGAAAATCCTAATTACTACATTCAATTAAGTAATTATCATTAGACAGGTCGTAACAATGAAACTAATTGATAAAATTTCAGAGTTTGTATTTCATAAAAGCTTTCAACATCAAGTAGAAGATGGAGCATGGTCGTTGACCAAATGACATCATTTACTATGAATGAATGTGTAGCTTAGCTTCGTTGTTGGTGTGGTTACATTTCATTATAACATGAGTAAAGTTGAGTATACGCCAGTGTACATTAGGAACGGAGTAACAATGAAAATATATGTAGTTTTTATTTTTAAAGTTATGTAATTTATAGGTCTTGCCTTGCCTTCATGTCGCTTAACTACGGAGGCATTATAAGCTGATTTATAGTATTATTACTTTTAGTACGACCAATGTCAAGGAAGTACTGTAATTGCTTTTTTTATGTTAATGAACTCGAGATTTTGATGTATATATACATTTTCCAACAGAGCCGTTACTGCGTTACTGAGTTCCACAAGAATTTCTAGTTCCATTCACCACTAGTAGATTTCTTAAAATTATTTATTTATCGGTGAAACTGAGATCCTATGTTTAACTTATGTAAACAATATTGTTATATTATTTATATCTACCATTTATTAACTTATAAAAATATAAATATTTCTGTTTTGTAATAAAAATAAGCCTTATTTCCATACTTCCAAAAAAGTAAATAACTTTTAAATGACAATCTTGTACCAGACCCAAAGATGACAACCTAAATTGTCAAAACCGCGACGTAATTTAAGAGTGGAAAATAATTACTATTCAATAGGAGAGTTTAATTTCATCATATTTATTTAAATTACTTTGCGACGGTCGATTTCGCCTTATAGGCAACATCATTCATCAGATCGCAGCTGAAACAATTTTTTGACCATGTGAAAGTTAAAGTATAACATTATTTAAATTATTAAATTTCAATGTTCTTAGACTAAGTTTGACTCTTTAAGTGAGTTCTGCACATCAATAACGTTTTAAGCATTATAGATTGGTAAAATAATTTTTGTAGTCATCTTTAAAAAAAACAATAAACGTGGAAATTATTAATTTGAATCCTCGTCAATATTGCTGCAATATGCAATATGTTGATCTGGGCGCATTATGATCATAATCAATTATGTTTAAGAATAGAACAGTTCAAATTTTCCTGATGAACTCTAGGTAACTATATTACTTGTAAATTTGCAGCGAGAGAACAACATCTCTCTAGGTACCTATATTGTTTTAATATTGTTAAAAATACGGAACATGCGAATGAGGGTTTTATGTTTTCATTCGTGCTTGTTAGTATAGTAACTCATGCCATATAATATCTCTTACTTATATATTTAAATTTGAAATTATCTGATTAAATCTAGTTTAAATTTCAAATACCGTAGTCCTAGTAGGTACCAGTTTTATTCAGGTACAAGTATCTACTGGACACATACAAATTGTCCAGTCCAGTAACTCCATGGCTAACGGTCACACTTACCTATATTTCTTTCTTCAAGTGTTCATATCAAAAGTGTTCCTCATTGGTGCAAAAGGTGTGCCTGTCAGAATAGAGTTATCTCTCTTGCATGAATTAAAGAATATTATCATAGAGAAGTACGTGTATGATCAAAATGCATTTGTATAAGTGTGTGTATATGTGGTATTTCTCTTTTCGTCCCACTCAACTGTCAAACACTTTGAATGGAAAATTGCGCTTTTTGTGATAGATTTCACGTAGAGCTGAAACTTTTATTTGACCTCTTCAAGCACACAAAGATGAATTGAAATGCTATGGTTTTTATCTTTGTATAATAGAAAGGAAAGTTTATTATAGGTAAGCTAGACTTGCAGACTCGCCTCTTTCCACGTGTTTTCTTCTGCGCCATATCTATCCCATTTAAATTAGATTGCATAAAATTGTTTTTTTTTGAAATAATTAATTGAATTTTGCCATACACATTTATCTTAGTCACAGAGATTTTCAACTATAATCTTGTTCAAATCAAATCTACTGTGACATTTATAATGTCATATACGAACATTTATTATATTTTATTTATAACATAATACATTTATCACGTATTGGGAATTAAGTGATAATGGAAATTAATAATTCCTAGTATGACGCACATTGTGAGATTTATATTACACAGGACAGTGGTTGATGTTGCAATGGAACCCAACCACTCGGACCCAGAGATATTATTGTCGATTGAGGAATCGAAAATCGAACTAGAGACTTGAATTACCTATATGTTTTCATGTCAGATTAGCATATTGTGCAAAACATTTAGGCTCTGTATATTTACATACCCCACAAATCTGACCTTAATTTCTTCATTCCATCTAATAATTTCCTAGCAAAATAATTAAAACAAATTGTTAAAAGCCATATTAAAGTGACATCATCTATAACATTGGATTATGCAAGCGTGAATTCTTTTAGTCACTAGATACTAGTCACATTTCCTTTTCCCACAGCAAATCGTGTCGCCTATGGACGCGCTAATAATAGTCGATGACGCGATCTCCATAGGTCACTTCGATCGCTGATTCTCTATTCACCTTCGCTATAATGCATGTGTGTATGTGTTGATGTGTGGTAGACAGAGCGTTGCACCTCCATCGAGCATAATTTATCCAGGGCCGGATACTGGCTTCAAAGGGGGAAGAATAATTTACATTATATTTGGCATAGTATAACAGAATTTTTGAAAAATCTTTGTCTAAGCTGGGTTTTGAACCTAAGAACTTTAGCTGTCTGGCCCAATACTCTTCCACCATGCATTGAAAATATAAGTAATTATTGCGTGTTCATAATGATGTGCAATTAGAAAAAATACATATTTTATTTATTATACTAACTGTAAACTTTATACTATTCTGATTATTAATTATTTATTTATTCAAATGAACCACCAAATTTTATAGAAATTTGCCCTGCCGTTTACACTACAACTTTGTACGTAAAACTGTACAAAAATATATTTCATAACAATCAAATAAAAAATTGGACATTATTAAATATTTACTTGAAATTTAAATTTCTACAGAGCGAATAAAAATTCAGATACAACTTACAATCTAAGTTACATAAGTAGATGTATTTTTTTTAAATCTTTGGGTTCAAATTTTGTCTACTAGTGCAACTATAAGAGCGGTGATAAAATCAGTGAGCAACGCTTTCTCTCATGTGTGTTTATATTGGAGACAGATATCAACGATATGTCAAATTGAGTGATTTGAAAGAAAAAATGGTTTTTACTTCAAATATAACAAAGTGGTATTTTTTTACTAATAAACAACGAAAACGTAGATATATACTGTGACTGCTAAAAATACAAATCCGATGTACTTTTGGAAAATACCACCATAGATTAAGAACATTACTTATTCGATGAAATCTACACTGCTCAGAACAATTAAAGGATAATTTTTTTTATATAAAAATAATGTTCACTAGTTAACAGGGACACCTATATTGAGAATTTAAGTTGCCTTATGTATTAAAGTATCTGAACTTGTTTCATCTGTTTGTGTTATGTCCTTGTTTAGTCTTACTTCTATATGAGGAAGAGCTACAACTGTCAATGAAGACCGATTTTGAAGACTTCAAGCCCTACGTAAGCGTTTCGCTACAGCTCGAGAGCTACAAAATGAGCTCTCTCGTGCAAATGGTAAAGGCATTTTTGATCAGACCGTACGAAATAAGCTTTGTGAGGAACATTCCTGTTAAAATATCTACATTAACCAGAAACCATAAAAGAGCCAGAATTCTGTATGCTCGGCAACATCGAATATAGCAACTGAGACACTCGAGTGCTGTACTCTTTACTGATGAATTAAAATTCAATGTACACTCGCTTGATGGACGTCTGCAAGTCTGGAGAAGAACAAATGAGCACTGCATTCAACACAATTATGCTGCCACATGTTTCTTTTGGTGGAGGTTCAGTTATGGTCTGGGGTAGAATAACCATCAGTGATAAAACCGAACTTGTCATTTGAATATTAAAAACGGCACTTTGACTGCAAGGTGCTATGTAGATGATATTCTAAATGTTCATGTATACAACCGCTTGCTCTTTTAGCGGCGAACGGAGCCCGCGCGCATTCAGCTAGGCTAGTCACACAATACCTTGTGGACAACAATTTTGAAAAATTTGAATGGTCAGCATGTAGCCCTGACCTCAACCCTATTGAACACCTATGGGATCAACTTGGACAACGCATCAGAAGTCGAGTTAACCCGCTTTTGACAGTACGGGAACTGGAACTGCTCTAGTGCAGGAAGAATTGAATTAAAACCCGACGAACAGTATATAAACATTATTACTTCACATAACATAAACTTATTTGAAACATATTTTCCCATAATCCTTTCATTTTAATATTATTTTCTACGTTTTGTATCTAAAATATATACCTATTGTAATTATTGAATCACGTTGGTCCCATATACTTAGGTCTAAAATAAGCTTTAGTAATTAATCGATAATAGCGAAGAAAACGAAATAATGACAGATCGACGCTCTTTCTGATAGCTTAATGCAATATAAACAGTTACACATAAAACAATGTATTTGTTTTCGACGCTTCGCTCTTATCGTTCCTATTTTCGCTTCGCTATGCTGCAACATAACCGCACATGTTTTTCATGCGAAATTTCACAGCTTCAGGTGAATATACATGCACGAACAGATTTATCGGCCGATTTAAGCGATTTGTAAAATTATAAACAGATAAAACTGCTGGTTAAGGTCATCATGTAAAAATCATAATTTGGCCGATAATACGATAATTCTGATACAAATAATTTGGAGCAATAATTTAAATCACTGTACACAGTACACACGCGATTAAACAGAAAATAAATCCGTCGAAAACTATTTGACGATATAAAAAAACTTGATAAAAAAACAGGGGCATAGGAACCGCTGTATCCACCGTATCAATGATACAGGGCCCCCAAGATAAAAAAAACGCCTGCGCCTGCGGTGTATTTTTCTTTTCCTGTAAATTCGCATAAGTACTCATTCGGGGGGAAAATTTGGTTGCTCACTCCAAAATTCTAAATTATAAATTTTTGTGTAGCATCATCAGTTTTTTACATCCAAACCAGTTGAAATGTCACATTGAACCGTTATGGTTTTGTACTGTAAAAATATAATTTTAAAATGCATTCTACAAGATGAATATTATTAAAAAATTCGTTCTTCATCATAAAAAATAACGTGAATTACAGTTTATTTTATTTATGACGCTAAAATTAAAATTTAACGAAGAAGAAATTCTTAGTGAGTTTTTGGATTTCAAGATTTTAAATCTGACTTTTGTTTTAACTCCTCCTAAGCAAATAAATTAGATTCTTGATGAAAAATTTAAAAAATATATGAAATGAAAAATGAAGCAATAAAAGATATCGAAAAATGTCCTCATTTTTGCAACCTCAACCCGTAGGGGAAGCGGTCTCTATTGTAATTTTGGGTACATGGCCCACCAAGCACTATCTTCGCCACTGTAAAAAACTTGAGTGATTATAATTATTATTATTTTGCAATGTGAACGCTACAAAATGAAATATGATATCTAAGGAATTTATTAGTGGATTGATCGAGTATCGTAATCACCCGTGTTTATGGAAAACTCCACAAGAATATGTACAAATTCAAATTTACAGCGTTTCGAAAGAAATTTAAAAAATTAGAGTTCTCGAAAAGACCTGTATCTTCCAAATATTTTTTAACCAAATTTAAAGATACTGCACTACGAAACGAATAAATAGTACAAATTTTCAGTAATAATTAGCTTCAATAAAACTTCGTGTTTGTATCTACAGTAAGATTTGACGACGATCATTTGGTACAATTTATTCCCACCAAATCTTTGCCTGTATATGCAATTTTTGGCTTAATGCAAGTGCAAATGCTTTGTATTCTTCTCGTTAATTTTTAAATAATTTTCTAAATGATTAGTAACTAATTGTTATTAATTGCAGCATCCAAGTGCATGGTGTATGGCGCATGGCTTAGCCAGGTCACTTGTATATGAATCGTGACTAGCGCGGATGTCGGCGATGATGTATGGTAGACAAGTGTGTAAAACTAAAAAATAAGATATATGATCGCGCGCTTTGTACATTATATTTTATAGTTTTTATTTCTTAATTTATACTGTTTGTTGTGAAGCTAGACAGGTTATTCTAATATGATTATCATCATCTTGAATAATTGCATAAAAATTAGATGTGATGTGCTACTGTGCCATGTAAAACTATACATATATAAAAACGAATTATGTTTCATTCCAGTTGAAAAAAAATATTCCATAGCTGATGTTAAAGTGCTATTTTATCGACTATTAAATAACACTTTAACCACAAGGATAGATGAAGTAAAATTAGAGTAGATAAACTAAAATTTTAACAGCAAGGGTAGATAAAGTTCTTTAATTTTTTTCCTGTTTTTCAAATTCGTTTTCACACACTTCTGCATCCACTTTATGAAAAAATATATGAAATATATTTTTGAATATTTGAAATATATTAATTGTATTAAAAATACAAAAATAAGTATTTAAAATACACTCGGCAAAAACCGCACCACTTGAAAATGCACCAAAAATTCCTAATTTTTAGACCACCATAACTCGGTTGAATTTGGTCCAAAATGGATGAATCTTATTCGAGTTCTGACAAGTTTGAAGTTTCCTTTTTAAGGTCATACAAGTTAATCTGACGCCAAGTTCATTTCACCCTCTGCGACCCCCTTGAGAAAAAAATGTTCTTGATGTCAAAAAAACAACTTTTACAAAGTGCAAAAAAAATCGTGGATTCAATCCACTACCAAGGCGCTCGGTATGATTGTAACTCTCCGCTGCGCGTCAGTAGACAAACATCACACCTTGCGCTAAAATCTGTTTTCTATCCCGTGTATAATACAATTGTTTTTTTCTATAACCACTAAAATATTTAAAAAATTAAAATGAGCAAAGCATGATGTATTTTTCAAATGAATTTTAGAATAGTAGGTCGTGACTTGTTTTAAATATACCTAATAGCTTTTATCAAGTGTTGATTGGTGGCAAAACAATAACTGTTAATTTCTCAAGGGGTAAAAGTATTTTTATTCCTGGAGATGAAATATGACGTTTCAGACACTGACTGCAGGTATGAAGTGTCAATATTTTATATAGGTTATAGAAAAAATATATTTTGTTCTACGGCAGTGTGGCAATACGAATTTGGACCAAAAGTGATATTTAGTAATTCCATCATATTCGTTCCAAATAATTGTACTTATTTCACAAATTAGAATATGATTTTCTATGTTCTTGGTAGTAGAAATTCCAGTCGAGTTATTAAAAATATTTGCTAAATTAATTAAGCTGAGTTAAGTTCTTGTAATCCAATCCAACAAAAAATTGTATTTTAAATACCGTTAATTTATTTAAAAAAAAACGTTGTTCAGTATAATATTTTTGACATTTTTCGGACTATTTTTAGGCTTCAATTATTGTGGTGTTGAAATACAATGTATTTCAAATACATTTTGTTGTATTTAAATTAAAATAATTTTATTGATACCATATAACACTGTAACAATCTAACAGTGATCAAAACAAGATTCATATCCATTATACAGGATTCCAGTCACGACAAATCATGGATATCTTTCTAAGAAATAACCAATCCGCATGAATTACTTATTCCTTCCCTATGCTAACCTTACGCAAATAATATTCATAATCCTGTAAGTTATTCTTCCGCATCACATGTGCGTTTATTACGCCATGTTTCCGTTTCTTGTTTTGCTTCTAAAATGAAGAAATAAGTAACTTGTTGCCTATTGCAGGTGCAAAGTGCAAAGATCTTGTGAACGCACTACATCGTCATTATCGTCTGTAATTAATTCCCTATGTTTTGAACAGACTTCCGATCATAAATCCTTATTAAATGTTATTGAAAATGCTAATGCTTGAGGTTAAACGGGTTAAACGTTAAACATTGTAATTATACGGAAAAATATTTATAGGTATTATTATTGTTAATAATAATTTGATAACAGACAATATGTGTCTAATGTTTACTTTAAATTTATATTCTATTCAGGATAATTATTATGTGATCCATTTTAAAATTCATATGATAATAGTTTAAATATAAAAGTGGTAATTACTATAAAGGTGATACTCTGGTCAACATACAGAAGTAATAATTATTAATGTCTAAAAGTCAGTCAAACTAGGCTCCTTAAATATTCATGAAATGTGGAACTTGAAACACGATTACATCATTACACAAATTTGAAATTTGTCATCATAAATGACTGTCATTCACCGTTCAGTCGTTCTGACCAAGGATAATTTTAGTTGAGTTTTACGGAACATTTAAACCGTACAAGAATAAATGGAACTAATTTTTCGACAGTGATGCGAGCCATTTTTTTGTTTTTATATAGTCCAGTCAGGAGAGGTTTTGACTGAAGACTAATACATAACCAAATGAAATTTGGCATGTGAGTAGTTAAGAACATACAGAAACAAAAAAAAAATTCGCTCCACCTCGGTATGCTCCGCTTCCCACAAAAATTTTCAGTTGAAACTCAACATTTTCTTGTAACGCATTTTCCTCGAAAACTATCAAAGATTTTGGAAAACTGTTTTGACAGGATGAAAGCTGAGGAAATTTGCTACCAAAATGGTCTTTGAAAATTTTTCATAAGTAGCACCGTGTAGGCTTCAGCCGTTTAATATTCGAATGACTTGAGAATTTTCTGTATAGTAGGCGCTACATTGCGAATGACGTAATAAATTCGCTGCTACAGAATAAATGTGGTATAACTTCGTTAAAGAACATCATTTTGTAAAGATAAAAATTGCATTTTATTCGTCGAGGCTTCCACTTTCAATTGCACTAATAACATTTGAATTTACGACCCCGTTTATACCGAGAAACTTGCTTTTTAAAGAATCATAACTCAGTATTAGAAGACGTTCAAAGAATTCTCAATATTTTCAATATCTATGAATGAAATTGTAAACTGGTAGAGGATTATCTTCATCAAACCATCCCCAATCACATGCAACTATTTGGAGGGTTGTGTGTTGTACGTCCGAAAAAAAAACTGGTTTTCGCTATCTCATAGATTTCTTTATTTATTGCGGGCACGAGCATTTTTGAAAATAGGCCACTTTTTGGCCCCGTAAATTGATTTTTAATGAGCTTATCGTTAAGTACAAATCCTAATCAACAAGATTCTGTAATTTGTTTCATCAATTGTACTACTACGTACATGTAACAGATGTTTTCCTAAAAAAAGATCATAACCTATAAATAAAGAAGGTAGCGAAAACCAGTTTTTTTTCGGACGTACAACACACAACGCTCCAAATAGTTGCATGTGATTGGGGATGATTTGGTGAATATAATCCTCTACGAGTTTACAATTTCATTCATAGATATTGAAAATATTGAGAATTCTTTGAACGTCTGCTAATACTGAGTTATGATTCTTTAAAAAGCAAGTTTCTCGGTATAAACGGGGTCGGAAATTCAAATGTTATTAGTGCAATTGAAAGTGGAAGCCTCGACGAATAAAATGCAATTTTTATCTTTACAAAATTATGTTCTTTAACGAAGTTATACCATATTCATTCTGTAGCGGCGAATGTTTTACGTCATTCTCAATGTAGCGCCTACTATACAGAAAATTCTCAAGTCATTCGAATATTAAACGGCTGAAGCCTACACGCTGCTACTTATGAAAAATTTTCAAAGACCATTTATTTTGATAGCAAATTTCCTCAGCTTTCATCCTGTCAAAACAGTTTACCAAAATCTTTGATAGTTTTCGAGGAAAATGCGTTACAAGAAAATTTTGAGTTTCAACTGAAAATTTTTGTGGGAAGCGGAGCATACCGAGGTGGAGCGAATTTTTTTTTTGTTTCTGTATGTTCTTAACTACTCACATGCCAAATTTCATTTGGTTATGTATTAGTCTTGGGTTTCAGTTAATTTTTGACTCTCCTGACTGGACTAATATGTTTCTTTCATCTTTATGTAAAGTAGTAAAGTTTATAGAATACAGTAGGCGCTCGGTTATATATGAACTAATATTAACCAAGGCAATTCATAAAATCGAATTGTTCATTTAATCGAAAATGTATGTATTTTAGTATTTTAATATTATTCAAAGCATATTCATGTTCGTAATACATTAAGATAATTAGATATCTGTTTTTGCACTGCCTTAGCACTCAAGCATTTTAGTAATGCCATATCGGCCATATATATCTCTACAATTTCGCAATAGAAGTAAATAATCAAGATCAAATATCTTACTTTCGCATAGGTTTCAAAATAGTAAATGTAGTTCTAAAGCTAAAAAATGTTTTAAAACTTAGAGGTTCCAGTATACCTACCTACCTACCGAGACATCAAGTAGATCTGTACTTTGTACTAAGCACTGTTCAGCTGTTCACATAAACGAAATTGACCATGTTCACTTTATAGAACCTCATGGAGGTATTAAATTTTGACTGATTGTTCATAATGAAGTATTTACATAACCTAGCGGTTTCTGTATTTACATAATTAGATTAAATTCCGTAAGCAAACAAAATAGAGCTTTTTGTTTTACAATTCAAATACAGAATGTATCATAACATCGAGTAACTTACGTTAAGAATAGGTACATACAGTTTGATAATATTCTGATTACGGATCAAAAATAATTTTTCATAAATTCAAAAAATAAATTTCAAAATATCTGAAGAGAACATTTTTTCTGCCACTGAATATATAATTGTTTTAACATAATTTTTAATAATTCTAATTCTAAAGTAAAGTCATACTATTTAGGTGTTAATTAAATTTTATTTTTAATAATTATTCTTATTATGCGAATCTTCAAATCCAGTGGTAAGTATTTGAGATGAAAGAAGTCTGAAAAAGGTCATCTGTATTATCTTTATCGTACTTGCAATGGTATAGAATGAACACGTTTGTCTTTTAAAAATTCCTATTGTTTCAAGTAAGTTACGACATGCAAAGCGTTGCTCGTTCCACTCAACTCTGTTATTATAACGTAAGTTCAGTTATTATTACTGAATATGACAATATAGGCGGAGCTTAGATCTTACTTCGTACTCTTCGTACTGTTTCACGATGACCTTTTTCATACTTCTTTCATCTCAAATACTATACTTACTTTAATTGGACCGTGTATAAAACTATACTAGTAATATCCTTAATTTTTCGAATTTCTGAAAAATTATTTTAATCAATAATCAGCACATCAAACTGTATACATCCTTAACGTATATACTCACTCGAAGTAATATAATACATCCTGTATAAAATAATACTGATATTTCGCTCACAGATGTTCAAACCAATCAAAATTCAGGACGAATTTACAAATTCACATGTTTCATTTTGAAAAACTGGACAAATGTATGGGTACGTTGCTTATTAATTTGTTCATGATAATGATAACGATACAAACGATTTTCAGCCCGTATCTCTCATTTCATGAACTTTATGTACTTACAATTTTTCAGCAGCAAAATAACAGTTCAATTTAGTCTTTTTTGTATCTACTAGTGCACTTTAAAATATACCTACATAGGTACGATTATGTAATGATTATCACAATTTAAATCATCAGTGCTATATATCACAGATAATAATATTATTAATGTATCTAGATAATCAGCAAAGATAATAGAAAAAAATTACGTCTATAATTTTCAAACTACCACCCTCAAGTATGCAATTCAATATACGAGCTTCAACCATACATTTTAACATTCCAATCATTTTGATATGATCTGGAAATGGTAGTTATCAAATCTTAAGCCACTAGCATTTATTCCAGGAAGTAGTAACAAAAACGAATCTGTAATTTTATAGCCTGAAGGCACTATAATAATAAAACTACTAACAAGATGCAATTGCTAACATCCACAGATAATTCGTCATTTTTGTGACAATCCTGTTTGCACTCACATACTGTCACACTCACATACAATTTTTGTTGAGATTTGCAGATATTTATGTTATAGTAACTAGTAAGAGATTGGTGACAGTTTTCCCATTTTATATGTTGAAGAAATTTGCAGGTTGAAAGTATAAATTCAGGTTTGATAAATTATAATCAGTCCAAAGTACAAATTTAGATCTGAGCGCGGGGCGTGAAAGGTCGCGTGACCCGCGTGAACGTGAATAATTTTTAAATTTTGAGTCATGTTTGGGCGTGAGCGTGAGTGACATGTAATGAATCGTAATGAATCGCGTAAGTGAAATTTTTTCGGGCGTGAGTAAAAAGTCCCAACATACTCGAAATACATAAATTGCAAAACTTCAGCACAAAACAAATGGCTAAAGCAGCAATCTCACTGATCGAGTCGTGTCGTGTCATGTAGCGTAAATTCGTGTCGTGTCGTTTAAAATTCGATGATCCGGTCTCACTCAAGTTGTATATAGATCGTTTGGTATTATTTGACGTGAAACATAAATTACTCTCTACCATTGTTATTACTATCATTATCTAGATAATTACGTATTTGTACTAAATATACAGGATGGTTTTAAAGTTAATGTCATAAATTTAAGGATAAGTAGGTAAGTATAGTACGACGACATGTGTAGATTACGAAACAGAAAGATTTTTTTTTTAATTCGAAAAATTACTACTTACCCTTAAATTTATGACATTAACTTCAAAACCACCCTTTACCTATATTTGGAATGACAGTTAAAGCTAAATTTTAAGGTTATGAGCATATAAGCATGCGTGAAAGCATCGAACAGCATCCAGTGTCGAGTAAAAATCAAACCAGCTTGAAAAACAAACTACTCGATCGCACTCGAAACAAAACGATCGTTCAGTGCGACGTACGCCATTACAATAAATGTGTTTGAAAACTCGACAGCAAACGATTGATGCTACTCGTTTAGTGAAACCACCACCTACTCATTAGCAATTGAGTGCTTAGGTAGCGCTCTTACTGGTCAAAAAAATTGGAGCTTAAATTGTACTTTTCACTACGATTTTGCGAAGCTAAAGTAACTTACCTATTATTGTTCGATTTCATAAAAATATTTATACGTGCTCGAACGTGACCCGTCGTGCGTAATCGGACATGACTATAAAAATAAATTCGTGAGTGTGAGTGATCGTGAGTCAAACGTAAAATGTCATGCGTGATTTCGTTTTTAATTTCGTGAGCATGCGTGATCGTGAACAAAAATTTACTCACGCGCCCAGCTCTAGTCTAAACCTACTGTTTATTTCAAAATGTATGTAGAAACGAAGCCTACGTAATGTGTAATTAGTTATGTTGAAATCATTATTTTTGTAATTTCCTGGAGAATAAATTATAAATTAGGTACTTACAAACTTACATATACTTATACAGACAATAATTTAAGTAGATGAATTAAAATATCCGGTCTTCAATTTAACATTTCATGGCACATTACACAAAAAAGAAAATAATAATTTTTTGTAAATGAAATTAAAAAGTACTGTATAAGTATAAGAATTTGAACAGGGTAAGTTCATGTTTTCATGCTTTTCAATAAAACAATTTAGCGAGGGAAAGAATGTTTTTAACATTTTGTATATTTCCAATTTCCACATAAAGTAACTAAAATGAAAATTGCAAATTCTGATATAAAATAATACGATTTATATTATTAATTGGTTCTTAATGTAAATCAAATAATTACATAAGCATTTTAATTTTCTTTTATACCTTTACTTCTACAATGTGAACAATATAACATTCAAGATGCAACTAATTCGAACTGTATTTAATTATGTATTTGACATTTTTTGTTAATATCTTACAGTCTCATCGACTATATTATTATCTCAACTTTGTAAAACTTGCTTTAAAAAACTGTATACTGCCGTTTTGTTGTTCGCTGTATATTACTAGTTTACTACAAACTTTTATATAAGAAAGCAATTAACTTTATCCTTAGCATTTCCTTTTAGATTATGTAACAACCGTAAAGGGTTATTCACCACAAAATTAGAAATAATTACGGCAACCCAACAGCATTTCTTGTTTTCGACTTGTCTTATTCCTCTGAAAACAGGTCTGCGTTTCTAATGAATGCCCATAGCACGGCATAGAAGAAAGCAAAATGTATGACAAGTGTGGCATAATAATAATGATAATTTGCAACTTTATTAGGAAAAAACCAACCACCCAGCGTTGATCGCAGCAAGCTAGAACCGTTGGTTGCAGTGTCGACTGTCGGATGTTCACGAGAACAACTTTATTTGTTGACGTGGTTAAAGGCTGATTTCATGACTTAATTATGTGTTAGGAAATTGCCGATTGAAGAGTAGTGCAATCATGGTAAATAAACAATACAATTACAAATCAAGTACTAAGTGCAGGCCAGTGTAGGTGGTTTACAAAGAAAATCACGCACATATTGCATTACCTATCATAGAAATAAACTAAGTTTAACAACAATTGAAACGCTTTCTTTAATAACCTGTTGAATATTCTAGTAGTGTTTGGTTGTACTATAATCATAATCAAATAAATTAATTACATGTAATTGCTAACTGAAATAATATACAGTAACTAACATTCTAGATTTTCTGAGTAGATCAATTTCCGTTTCGTGTTCTTTAAATTCTCCATATTATATATTATCACATCTTGCTGTCCCTTGTTTTTGCCACTCTAAAATTCTTGCTTTTCTCAAATCCTCTTTTGCGTCAGATGTTGATCCGATGTTAATCCGATTTCTTTTCTACTGTTGTATTATTGCCCTCCAAACGTGATAATGTCATCTGACTCTGTTGTTTTATTTTCATCTTTATATTTCCTTCTTTTAATGAGTTTCTATTCACATTTCATTCGTATTCGCAGAGACAATATTAATATGTTTAATATATTGTACTTATTTTAGTAGTAATTATTGTGTTTGAATTGCTAACTAAAATTCTAAAATAGGAAAATGCGAGTTTTCAGAAAAAAAATCCCATAAACTTTGAAAGTGTTTTTAGATAACAGATTTAGGAAAGTTTTCAAACGAAAATTAAATATTGATTTAACATAAAATTGTTTGTTTTGAGGTAGGTTATATGTAGTTATATATCTGCAGTAAGTGCAGTTTATCTATTTATCCCTTAAGTATAATGATTCCGATACCGATATTCAATGCACTTTTCTGATATGATTATAATAATATATTACTCTGACACACACAATAATTTAAATGTTGTCAAATATATTTTGATAGCTTTGCTTCGATTTTCGATTTGTTCGTTATTGCACAAAGCAATATTAATTGTTTATTTTATATTAAACGTATATATCTGTGGTGTATACACAACATGTTTTGCAATTTCTATTGCAACATTTTGTATAATAATGATCCTATGAATGAAAAATTTCAAAACTTTTAGTTAAGTTAGGTAAATAATGTAGGTACTTACATTGTGTACTAGTACTATATACTTAATTGACATATACAAATAAAAATAATGATTCATTATTCTTTTAACTGTATCTTACTATCATTTAGAACTTTCTATTGATCTTTATCCATCAAGTTGACAGTAATAACTTACAGTGACATAAAAGCAAAAGTGTACCTACCTATTTAATGAACAAAATCAACATAAACACTGAAATCAATTAGGCGAAATCGTCAAATAAAATAGATAAACAATAAGTAGCATTTCCTTTTCGCCTGTTCTCTATCAAAACGTTTTAACAATCTTGCTAATTTGGGAACCCCGCACTTTCTAATTAATAATTAAGTATAGCATTTTTCTCAGTTTTCGTATCGCTGTCATGCATATAACGTGCTTAATTAGCCAGTAACCTTTAAATCAATTACTCACCGCATTCAGAGGAATCGTTTGGCGAGTGAATGAGTTGAAGCTGAAGCTGGAGAATTTCACTTTTACTATAATTACAAGGTCCTTCCGCCGCCGAGACAAACACGTGAGCTGCAGCGTAGCAATCATCGGAATATGCAGCGTTCAATTGAAGAGTTATGTATTATGAAATCAATACAATACGTTGTAAATGTTTCTAGTTGTGTTGTTCAATCAATATGAATCGAAAGAATGTGTCGAATAAAACAGGAATTAATAACTGGTTGATCTTTCGTCACATTACATCAACAATACCGTTCCGGTCTATCAAAACACAAAATATCACGCTCAGGAAAATTTTACCTCTCAATGAAAATATTTATTAAATTGACACTTTACTAGAACAGATGTAGTGACAACGCAACCAAGCGAAAATTTTAAATACATATATATTTATTAGTACATGAATATATCACAATCATTCTACACAATATAGTGTAATATTTAAAAAATAAAAATTCGAACCAATTTTATGTTTTCTAACAGCCAATTCAAATATTTAAATTTAACTTCAGCTTAAAGTGTAATTATTTAAATAAATACTAATATTCTTCTAGATACAAATGACATATGAATAACAATTTAAAAATTTATGATAGGATAATTACTGAATATAGTAGTTAAATACCTAATCCATTAAGACTAAATTGGAAATAAATTATATAGATATAAGGTTACCTTACTTATTGCTATTTTATTAGATCATACTATATTCTAGAAAAAAGAATTGAAATCAAGTTGTTGAAGTTTTGACATTATAAACAGGGTTTGGGAAATGATGAAATTAAGCATCCTTCTATAACGTTATTCGATGGTGAAAAGAAAAGTGTTGAATTTGAATTTTTCAAATTTTGGGTGTTTATTCTTATTAATCGGATTTTGAGAAATATTACAATTTTTATATACTTAGTTTAACCAAATCTGCTGACCATTCCAAATTACTAAATTAATAGTTACTAGCTACTCATAACTTACTAACAATTAAAAATATAATAAATTATATATACTCAATTACACGTCACAGCTATCAGGTTTTATCTTAACAAAATAGCATTTAAAATATAGGCATAGTCTATGAGATGAAAGAAGTCTGATAAAGGACGGCGGAGCGTTTAGTTGCTCTGTTGTTCAGGACAGCAAATAGAACAAATGAGCAAATTTTCATATCACTCTAATTAGTGCAAGGTTTAGCCGAAATTTTGTCTAAAATTACCGGGCTACAGTACGAACTGAACTTCCGTTACAATAACAGTGTTGAGTAGAACGAGCAACGTTTTGCTATGCATGTCGTAACTTACTCGAAACAATATAAATTTTCGAAAGACAACCTGTTCCATCCATATTTATTGCATACCATCAGACAATAAATATATACGCCATTTGTTTATTTTTTCATAATACCGATGAACAAGACCAGACTTCTTTCATCTCACAAACTATATACATATAAATAATTCCAGTTAAGTATTATTAATTAAAAAATAAGCATTAATTATTTAATGACTAATGTAATAATAAAGTAAACAACAAAGAAACAGTGCATTACCTACAAAAATATTTTATGTAATATACGATTACAAAATAAACTAACGGAAATTGTAAGGAAAAACTGTCTACCGTTCATTATTATTTTCTTTTGTCTTGAACTTGCTTCTTGCATTAAGACGCTAAATGCTACAAAGATCACTTGATTTTTATGTGCTTTTAAGTTCTACGTTATTTTTCAGAATATACTTAAATGTCAAACATGTAAAGTTCATTAAAAATCCATTAGGTACCGTTTGATAAAAAGAGACTTTCATTGTTTTGCTTATAAATGAAATAACAATTAAACATTCTCATAAAAGAACAGCCATAATGTGTCAAATGATAGTTTATAGCCTCTTGTCTTTTACGTTTAACATACTTTTTCTACAGCAAGTTGAAAACAAACGAATGGCAAAGAAACAATGTGGGATTCATGTCCACACCTTACTAACATTGTTAATTGTTTTCTAGTGACTTAAAACAATACGTGTATTTAAGCCTACTCTATACGACCAAATTTGAATTTACATTTTTACATTTTTAAGCACAAAATTTCTTATAATTTACGTACAATTATTGTGTCATATTCATTAGTCAAGCGAGTGCATGTTAAATGTTTTCTTTTTAAACGAGAGATAAATTTTTGCTTTCTTTTCAACCAAAATTAATGTATATTTATTTAAAATTTTTTACTACAAATATCCCCTTGGTAATGGATAACGTAACGTAAAGATTCTGATTTTAACAATTCAGTTGCGAATATAGTTTACACAAAATTCTCCTCTAAATGGTGTATTGTGTATCTACTCTCCAGTAACAACCAGCATGAGTAGTACAACAGTACAATTATTATTATCTGTGGTACAAGTGAGTTGACGGTATAGGCAATCGCACCTCACCAACTACTCATGCACAATGTGTGAGGCTGACACACCAAATTTGGTTAATAAAAGGCTTGATTGTTATATTTACAAATTATTTCTTACATCTAACACTATAAATTTTAGATTACCAATAATCTCAAGAGATTTTTATTACTAATTTAATAAGGCATCAAATTTAAACTAAACCTATAGGTAAATATTTCTTGGTTATAAGACACAAAAAACATATATAGTTTTGTAGTGAAGACAATAATATTTTAAAAGCTTTTATTTTTACCACAGTGCTTAATCGTTTACAAATAAAAAGGTTACCAAATGATTAAAGTTATTGGCATTCAACTTAAGTGCAACAAGGGATCTATTTTTAATTTTTCGATTTAGTATTCATCAGCGGATGCAGAGTATTTAATCTCACGTTTAATCGTCTTGTTTACTTTGAGATCGGTTTAGCGATGAATAAATACAACTTCAAAGTGATTAATATGTTTGTCTGCCACAGCTGGACCAGTGAAATTCAAACTTTTTGCACTATGGTACTAATCGTAAAATAAAACGTTTTATGGTTAATTAAGTTTTTGCAGCTTAGCACCTAGTTTTATGACTTGAGAAACAGCTACATAAATATTATAGCGACAATAAAATGAAATATTTTTGCCACTTTATCGCAATAGTAAATAAATCAATTTGAGTAAATACTGTCAACAAGGGGAAAATATTAAAATTTCTTATCGAATTTGAAAAGTAGGTACTTACATATACCTAGTAATAAATTTGAGTAAACCCGACCAGACATGTTTTTCTTTTAATTAAATACTGTTAAAGTCATCTTTATGTGGCTGATGAAATATAACGCCACCTTACATAATCAACAATCAATAAATTATATACCTAACATAAATATTTTCTATAAATTTTATGAATAAAATTTGTAATTCGTAATGTATGCGCATCTACTCGTATAGGTAACCGATTACAGTAGAACAGTAACAGTATAAATTTCCTATTTATAAGCTAAGCTTTTTCTTCTTAAATACATTAAAAATTAATTTAAAATGACATTAAAATTAATGCTAGAATTAATGTATTTATAAATCTGCAAGTGTATGCATTAATGATAATGACAAGTCGCAACAGGGAAATGTAATTAATTATTGAAATGAACTAAATTTGTTACAGCTACCATAAAAGTCTATAAAGACATTTGTAGATTTGTGTTATGCATGCGTATACATATCTATCATCAGTGTCATTAAATCTGCATTTACATTTCTTAAATTACTTATATTTGAAATAATTGTGCTACCCTATCATTACACTGACTGTTAAACACCAGACAAGTCAACTAAATTGACCTGTGATCTTATAAACAACAATTCTCTGATGTTTGATTAATTCAATTGTTGCTGATTGTTTCGTGTTGGTTTTGTTTGTCATCACATTGCTAAACTATCATAAATTCAGTTATCTAAAAGTAGTTTTTAATTTAATAATCTGTGCTAACCTTGATTGTCGTTCTACAAATTTGTTCTAAAAATAATAATAGTTAGCCAAGGACGTTGTAAATCATGAATGAAATACGTTAGGAACATTGACCTTTCACATTTTTTGCCATGACTTTTATTTTTTTGCTAGGCTGAAGAATCCGGATTAATTAAATGTACAGTATTTAGCCGTCTCCGATCTTTCATAGCTCGAATTCTTTACTTTTCAGACAGTACAGTCTGCGATATTCGATCGATAATACAGATATACCCGAAATTCAAGACATTTTTGGAAATTAAAAATAATTTTGAATATTTTATTTTAATATTCGCGAATTTCGGTTCTAGAACTCTAATAAGCAATGGTTAAATTGCGAATAAAAATTTGACGTTATTTATTAAATTAATTTCCTTCGGTGAACAAAGTGCATCTCAATTACAAATATTTTATTAAATTGAAATAAGACTCATTGGTGCATTCGTGCATATATTTTATGACATATAGTGCTAAACAGTGCAGTGAGTTACAGAACTGAATGCTATTTTTTAAATTCGCAATTTTAGTTTCCAGATTTTATAAGCAAACAGTTTTGGGTCACTGTTTTAAATGGAATTTTACAAATTTACTGTTCTTGCAATTACACAATTAATTAAAATTAAATTTTGTGTTCCATTCATTGTTAATCGTATATACAATTAACAATCCAGTGGTTTCAAAATGTGCTTTTTGCGAAAACGAATTTTTAAAAAATTATTTTTGTTCCACGTTCAGTAAGTTGAGTACTATAGTACTATATATACCACTAAATATACGAAGTTGTGAATTGAATTATCCTGTATAATATTTCGGAATTTGAACCTCTATGGGTTGGTTGCTGGGATTGAACATGCTACCTATATTACCCTGTGTCATCAGTTGCAATTTTTATATGTAGTATTTTTAAAAGCACCAATGACAAAATGACACTTCACTTGTTCACTAATGTCATATTGATATTCGTAGTTTAATATGACGTCTTATGAACGTTTATATTTTTCATAACATTGCCGATTGTCCCTCCCGATTGTCCATATTCTAATAAAAAGGTATAAAAACCGCAGATAACTCATTTTGATAAAAAAAACAACAGATACCTACACCTTTGTCGCTGCATTTTCAAATACTTTAATAAAAAATATTAGTGATGTTTTTATTTTTTAAACATAATTTAGTAGAAACATTTTTATAACAATTAAAAAATATTTACGAAATAAAATTATACTTATGTTGGTAGGTAGATAGGTAGGTACATAAAAAATTGTAACAGGAATTCAATTCTCGATTCAAATTTGATCACAATAATTAATTATCTCAGTATCTCTTTAATATTCCAAACATGACTTGTTATTGTTTTAGAAGTAATTTCACTTTCCAATGTCCCTGGACCGGTTTGAAGTTTTTGCGGGTACGTTCATTTAAATTCTGGAACTCAGTGTATTATTTACACCTACATTAGCGGTTTTTGTCTACGCTGGTGGCCACTAATATGGAGATCTTTTTTTTTCCTTGTCGGTAAATAAAAGAAGAGTTGGCTATGCAATTTGATGCAATTATTAGAGGAAAAAGTTGGACAGGCCGCCTGATAATAATTACTTTATGATGCTGATTTAAGTGGTCAACTTCTATGAATTGTGCCCTGGTCCGTTAGTTTATTATAAATTGTAATTAACTTAGGTCTGTACACCGCGCTTTATCCCAGTATAGGCTTACGGAAATTTTTTGTCGTTAAAATAAATCGTAATTTTACACCTTCCATTTTTATATTGACACGCTTCTACTATCTAATGCATAGATTAAATTTATGAACAATCAATTTTTATATGAAGTAAGCATGCATAAGTTATGAAAAGAGAAAATAAAAAAACAAACATTTGTTACAGGTAAATTATATTGAAGAACACTCATACCACATGGTATATCCTTTCCTTGAAGAAAACTAAATTAATTCCACATCAATAATTTATTTATTATCTATCTACTAATGTTTTTGTTAATTACTATTCCGTAAAAATTTTACATTATTTATAAAATAACATTACATTTCAATCAATTTCTCTCATTGCACTACTGAACTGTTGACAAATATTTCAGATTAAATTAATTTAACGAAAAATGTTTCAAATAAATGCTGCACTCAAATCTGTAAGGATTATTTTTTATGCTTCTTAATGGAGAATACTTTAAAAAATGCTTTCACCTATTTACTGGATCACTCGGTTTATTAATTCTATTCTCAAGCATAAGAATCAGTTCACTTGCTGACTTGCTTTAATATTCCATTTTTATGAATGTGACTTATATTCTGAATATAATTTAATTTCTAATCAAGTAAATACACATATACACATATTATTTTAAACTAAATTAATTCATAAGTCATAACATTACTTAAAACATAAGACGACAACAAATGTTGTACTTTTAATTTTTAAGTAAAGGTCATTACCTTTGTTATACGAGAGTTATATATAAATATAAACATAAATAGAAGATAAGCCACATGTAGTTTATTACACTTGTAAGTACTTTAGCAATTATTTTAATGCATTATAAAAATATCCTCGTATAAGTTTTAATCTCAATCTCATGTTGTTATATTAATATAAATGCTTTTAATATCCAGATAATGATCTTGATTATGCTTAATGCTGAACTTGAAATATAATATTCAATCGTTAAAAAGCAGTAAAATTAAAATTTTAATGCAATACTAGAATCAGTCGATATGAATACCGGTTACGAAGAAGAAAAAGAACAAATAGGTAACAAGTAAAGGTTATCCCAAATAAAGTCTAGCAATTATTGAAACCTCGAAAAGCAATAAAATTTCAAATCAATGTTGTATTCTCACGTGACCAATTTAATGATGCATTTCGGGATTTCTGTTAGTATACATATCGTATATATATATATATATATATATATATATATATATATATATATATATATATATATATATATATATATATATATATATATATCGTCATAAATAAACAGAGGCTCTAATTATATATCTTAATCAATTCATGCATTTTTTCTGATCGTTGTAACCCAATAAACCAAATTTGAATTGTATCATCTTTAACTGTCAAAACAAAGAAAAACGATATTCAGTATTCCAATGGAAATTAATTTGAAAATTGACTTTTTTCTAAAAAATAATGCCGAATAGTGAGCTACTGCTACTAATACTGTCATATAAAAAAATTAAGAAATAAATTTGAAAAAGTGGCATTAGAGAAACAAAGAGACATTCTTGAACTTTTTAAAAATATAGATATGTATTATTTTTTATCAAAATTTCAGTTTTAAGAGTACTACGGAGCCGTTATATAGGTATATGAATAAGAATATTTGAATTTTCAGAAAAAAAATGAATGCCCGTAAATTGATATGAATAATAATAAATTTTGCAAATCATTCAATATTTGTAAAAAATAAAAACATAATTTTTACATCAAGAATAATAAGTATTATTTTATCGAAAAAATTCAAACAATACATTGTTGTGAGAACAATAAATTAGTGAAAATAAGAATTAATTTATGCATTATAATATCACAAATTATTGCATTTGTTTGAAATAGTTGATTCCTTCATTCCTTGGCATTGTTCGTAAGAGTGCTAAGAAAATATTTTTGAAGAAAAAAATTGCACTGGTGGCTAAAAAAATAATAAAAAATTGGTCAAACAGACTATTTTTGTATTTTTACTAATTTATTAACAATTTCTTTGTACTCTAGTGTCATCTTATAATGATACATTATAAAATATGAACAGTGTAAGTGTAATAGCAAGAACACAATAATTTGTAATAACCGAGGTCATTTTTTTAACTATATTTTTGTCCAAGTGTATCGCCTTAATGTAATTAGGATTAGTTAGGTTGGTGTGGGTACATATGCTATGCTATGCTATACATTTGTGTAAAAAATTATTATTTTATTTTTATTACTACACGCTACTGGTGACAATGAGAACACAACAGTTGTACACATTTGTTTTTTTTTAAATCAAATATTTATTCCAACTGAGATCGTCTAGAAAGATCTAGATTTTGTATTATTTATTTATGTTGCGTTGCGTCTTGCGCCGTGATGTTCTGATTCAGACAAACTGGCGACGCCGTCGGGTGACCTTGACGTGACCTTGACTCAGGATTTCCCCGCTCCGCGCCGGTCGTGTCGCCGGTAAAACAAGCAGCATCACTGACAATACCAAATGTGATTCGATCGGTAATGCAACAACGGTTTGCAACTGGTTTTTCTGGATTTCATAATTCTATATTTTCATTTTCTACAACACAGACATTAACGAGCATTTTTTCAAATATAAATTGCTATTCAAACACGTCTATGATGTTTATTTATTGCACGTTTCAATAAAAAATATCAATTTTAATCTTTAAATTTTTTCATGTTTATAATAGTAACCAAGTTCTAAAATCATTATAGAGTTTTGAAATTGTCTCTAAAATTTGATATTACTTTCTAGTAGTAAAATAAATCATATTATTATTATTATTATACATAACTGCGGAACTATAACACTACATAAGTAAGTAGGTACTTACTATAAATAGACTCCAACTAATTTTTACTTTTCGCCACACAGACTTGTATATGAGAAGTATGGCATATTGTAATCATAATCATGGTAAAATTTGGATATAGTGAGTTTTCAACGGATAAGCATGTTTTGAGATCCCAAGAACACGATTTTGATAATGGCTGTCTGTTTCACTGTGTGTGAGGATGGATGGATGGATGTTGCAGGTACGATTGCTCAAATAGTACCACTAAAAAAATTGTAATTTTGTGTATAACATTTTGGCACTAGATTTTGATGTTAATCGTGCAACCGAAAATGGCAGTTACTGGAAAATCGGAAGTGTTTTTCTGAAATTAATGGATCAATTGGAGTTTTTGTAATAACAATTGATACTAAATGCCCAGCATGCCAGCATTATCTATAATAATTCTGGCACCACTTTTTGGTAATTACAAGAAGTAATAAATTTTACAAACTTGGTACAATCTCGGTTAATCTGCTTACCAATAAAAATATTTTAGTGTTGATGACAAGTAAGCTTTGGACAATTTATGGAAATATAAAATGTCATTTATTTTTATATAGTATTCCTTTAACCTGTCTTATACGATTATTAGCAACATTGAAATCTTAACTAGGAACCCTCATTTTTTATTGCAGATTCGGATTCTACGGGAAAATATAACGTATCTTTACCTTTAGTAACACTTTTTTCGTTGCGTAATAGAGAGCGCTGTGCTGTAATCTACGAAAATCGATGCAAGTACATGAACGTTTGGGTTCAAAAACAGTATTATCTCATTAAAAATGCATTGTATCAAAAAAAATAAAATCAGATAATAATTTTTAAAATTGACTAATTTACCCCCTCCCCCCCAACACTTCCATCGCCCCCCGAGATGTGCATTTCGGGAGATATCCTCATTTTCAAACGTTTATGGACTTGCTATCGATTTTCGTTGATTACAGCGCCATCTATCACGGAACGAAAAAAATGGTAAATACAAAAGTTATGTTATCCCGTAGAATCCGAATCTGCAATAAAGTATGGGAGTACCTATTTAATATTTCAAAGTTCACCCATGCCACACACCCTTGGGGTGGGGCAGGGGGGTCAACAACAGTATCGCCGGATAGCATTTTTTTAAATATTGAACACGTATTTTTCCGTTTTTAACCCGATGCGTAGTTTTTGAGATATTTCATCTCAAGATAAAAAAAAACTCATCCTGTATATTATTATATTATTAATGGCCTAAAAGTACCTACATTTGTTATTTAAATTTATCTAAAGTACAAACAAATCGCGACATTTTTATTTTAAATCCAGAAGATTAAAAATTTGAACGATTCTGGCTGTATTATAAAGAATTTCGAATTGAAATTTAACATGAAGAATCATGACTCTTTAGTGAATCAATAAATGCAAATTTTTAATTGCTGTGTCATCAATTAGCAAAACTTGGAGCTAATTTTTATCATTTAATAATCCATATTATACGTTGATGAATGCACAAAAATAAAAAATTTCTTTTGAAATCGATAATATACATTAGTCGGAAGACGGATATAGAGAGATTTTTTTAAACAGTTAATGTATAACTCGCATTTTTAGTAATTTTTAGAAATTATTTAACAAAATACGACAAGGTTTTTGTAAATTTCATTCTTTAGCCATGTAAGCACAACCTATAAGTACATCATTGTAAAATATGAGGTCATCGATTTCAAAACCAAAGTCACAAAATGATTTATTGTAACATGCCTTTTTGCTTTGCATTTGATAGCAATAATGGATAATTGGTTGGCAGTTTTTAATCTATCAAAAACTGATGAAAATGGTCTTTAGTAGGTTACATTTGGGAAATTGTAAAATTGTTTTCAATTATGTTATCAAATACAACTGTTTATTTATTTTACAACCTACATTTGGCTCGTAACAAAGGTGAATCCTAAGGATTAGTATAGCTGATATTATGTCCTATATCAATTTATTCATGAACGCAAATACTCATCTCGCATGTGAAATAAAAATTCGTCGTGGTATTAGTCGTTTAAGTCGATAGTCTTTAATAATAATACAACATAGATTTCATAAGCGGAACAGAATGTCAAACACAATGAAATGGTTTGTCGTAACATTTCTCTTCCATATTTTTCCGATTCGTTTTACTATTAAAAATGTATGTCACGTCCATCATTAAAACCACAGTGTGTAATTATGTAAGATTTAAATGTTAATTCCAATGAAAGAATCTATAATAAAGATATAAACAAGAAATATTACATTATACGCTTAACAACGTACCTATCTAACATTTAATAATTAATTAAATATTAAACTACTTTGCTTTCAAATGTCATCAGAGAAATCTTTCTCATTTTTCCTTTTGCTAATGATTAGTATTAGTTTTCCTTAGGTGCAACTTTATGCAATAGTACAACGTCAATAAATAATAAAACAATTAAACTGACTTTCCAACTTTTCACAGTAAAGTAAGAGTTTTAATGATCAAGAATGGTAATTAATTTAAAATTATTCAATCATAATCACAACTTGGTTATGTGCATAACTGATAAATTATTGTGAAATTTACTTACAAGAAACAAACAAAGGGTTTCCTACTCGCGATATAATGTCAAGCAGTGGCGTGGCGTCCATGGAAGCAAGGGAAGCACTGCTTCCCTTGTCTTTTATTTTTTTTTTAAATGTTTCAATATTAAACTAAATATTAATTTATACACAATATTTTCCTTTAAAACAGTACAATTTTATAAATTTATATAAATGTTGCATTCGTATTTTAAGCAACATGCATTACACATAAGTTATTCCAGTGTAAAATATCGTAAACTGCAACACTCAGCGTTAGAAGCACATTCAAACTCTGCATCCTCGCATGTAAGAATTTCATGCGCTCGGGCATGTTCGTAGTACTTCGTTCGGTAGTTCGGGCTAGATATGATACGTGCTCACTTGACACTTGACTAACGGACGCACAATCACTTTGTGCGTTTCTCAAGATTTTTTCTGTAAAATTAAAAGCAAATATTGGCTTACACGAATGCCAAATTCTATGAATGCAATAAAGTATAATATAAATCTAAAATAAAACTACTTAATAAAGGCAATAAATTTAACAAATTTATTCAATATTTTAAATCAAAAATATTTTCATTCCGAAAACTACTGTGCACCAGAGTTTGAAGCATGGCTTTGAAAGCAGTCAGAGTTGGTGCGTTTCTGTGTGGAGGGAGATACGCATTCGCGGTTTAATGATTGAATGTTCGCGTATAAGCTAACCTTTTGTTGTTATTTATTGTTGACATAATTATTTAAGTATTATGCATTGATGATGTTAGTAAATATAAGTATTTCTTTTTTATTTACCTATAGTAATTATGGGTCCTTGAAAAGAATATATTAAAAAATTTGGATATAAAAGCATTAAAAAACATACTTTTTATGTCAAAAGTGCTTTCCTTCTTTCCAACATCACGCCACGCCACTGATGTCAAGTAAAAGAAAAACTAGTCTTAGTGCCTATCTAGTAGATATAATCTAAAAACGAATTTAATTTCTTATAAAATTATAAAACATATTGTTCAATGCAAGTTTAACGAAGGTAATTAGTAATTTCTTACGAGAATAAATAATATCATGTTAAAATCGATAAGTGGATTATACTTTACTGTATCGATCTACTCTACGACTACGACATACGACTACATAGAATACTTACCTTTTAGAGGTAAAATAAATTTTCAGTCACTATCAGGACTGGAAACAGTAGTGTAAGGTATTTTTCATGTAATGTCATATCAATCACATTATCATTTTTTACACTTGCTGGATCATGAATTTAAAATTAAAACCCCATAATGAAATGTAACAATTTGTATAATTTATTTAATTATTTAAAACAATAACAGATGATGAAAATTGCCTAAGATGTTTTATTATTTATTTATGCATAGCTAAATTTAAAAATTTTTGCGTTATTTAATATCATTTCTTGAAGAAGAGGCATAAGGCGTCTAAACTAGTTGAGTATAGTAATGCCGCCGAGACGAAAAATGTTTCTTCTCATTCTCGTTTCGTCTCGAAATTACGAGATGAGAATCAAGAAATTTGAAACTACGAAATGAGAAATTGTTCTCCAGAAATCGAGAGAATTAAAACTTTGAAAAAAGTTGATATTAACTTCGAAAATGTCAATTTTTTATTTTACATTGTTCCTAACATTTTCTTGTTTTAATATGAATATTTTTACAAAAATTTCAAAAATTCACTTTTCACTTTTTTTCGAGAAATTGAGACGAGACGAAAAGCGAGTTCTTTAAAGAAGAGAGAATTGAACAGCCGAAAAATGCGTGCTGAGAATCGAGGAATAAAATATTTAATTGCATACCAGAAAATTTCCTCTTTTTTCAAAACACAGACCAGGAAATTTCGTCCTTTTAGTAACTTAAGAATTTATATTACTATAAATATTATATTAGTAATATTTATATTACTCAAAATATCACTAGGAAATTTAAGGAGGTTGGAAGTAAAAACTATTAAAACTGACTCGAACAAAATTAATTAAATAATATTTCATAACATTAAATGGAAAAATTTTATTACAACTGTAGGGTAGGCGGTATCACCTTTACAGTACGTATAAAATATTGCATTTGTTGTATGGAACATAAATTGCGAATTTGTTGCGCTTACCGTGCTGTGTACTAGTACTACTTGTTTAACGGGCTGTTAAGCGTTCAAATGGCCTAAATATAATGTTGATTTTATTACTTACATTACTTGGTATATACTGTATAATTATAACGCACTAATGGGTAAATATATTTTTGCAACCGTTAATTAAAGTTTGCCATAGAAGCAGAAGCTATGCGTAAAGAAAATTGATTAAAATGACCTTACGAAAGAAATAATCTTGAATTATTGTTTAAGATTCATTGAAATAATTATTATTAATATATACAGTATTTATATAGTTTTGAGATATTTCTAAAGCTACGTCAGGATTCTAAAAAGGTAATATGTAAATTAATTCAACATTCCACTTTTTCTTATGAGCAATTTATTTATTACTTGTAATTAATATATTTACCTTACAGTTAAATTCTTTTTTAGATGTTGAAATATTTAAATTTATAGTTCATATTTTCCTCTGCCTTATTTATGCCTTACCAACTAAACTACGTAAGTGTGTAGTGTTAGTGTACGAGTACCTATAAGGTATTATAGTGTACGAGTATATCAGGACGCCGGTATACATAGCGTGTAGTTGAGTACTAGTTGTAGTATTAGTAGTGTAGTTACTTATTAAATTAATTTATCGTCCATTTCGATTGATTTATGAATCAAATTTTGGTAACAGTATACTAGTTAAGCTATAAGTATGTATATCTATTTCGAATTTTCGCAACTGTTTTATATAATAGAAAATTATCAAAAATCGTAGTTTATCAATAACTCTCTTGTCGATTGAAATATATTTTTCATATTATCTGGTATGATCTTAACTGTCATTGGCCTAGTTTACACCGGGAGACCTGACATAGGCCAGACCCATATCTGACCTATTCTAGGTCCAGACCCGGGTTGTTTACACCGCATATCAAAAGAGCCTACACAGGTCAGATATAGGTGGGATATAGGTACTTGTTCACGCCATCTAGAAGTTTAAGATAAAAAACAAGAATACTTTATTACCCAGTTTTTAAATTTGGTTAATTTCAAGTGTCAAACTCTTCAAACGTCATTTTTATTTGAACTGTTAAGTTATTTAAAAAGGATATTGAAAATTTTTATTTAAACTTTAAAATGTTGTGGTGGATTCAAATGAATATTTTTTGACAGACGGTTTAACCAATCATATTGCGTAATGATGACATCAAATGACGTAATGCAACCAATAGAATTGAAAATGTAAAATGATGTATCTGACAACATAATTTTGTAGATTAGGTTTTATTTTGTTACGTTAGTTACAAAAAATAAATAAATTTGTCACATGAAACGTCAAAAATGTTTAGCAAACTGAGTCGTTTTGGTAGTATTTTTAAGAAAAAAAATATTCTTCCTAAATACCATTCGAGATAATTATTTTTTGAGAGAATTTTTGTCTATTCCACGGCAACTTATTGCAATTTCACTCCACAAAACATCATCTGACAATTCCCCTCAACTTCGTTTCGGGAAATTGATAGATGATGTTTTGTGTCGTGAAATTGTTAGAAATAAGTTGCCGTGGAAACGACAAAACAATTCTCAAAAAATTATCATCTCTTATGGTATTACCCCTGAAAACAAATATTATTCGAAGGATAAAACATAAAAGAAAAATTATAAAGAAAAGAAAAGAAGTGTTATTAAACATAGAGAAAGATACCGTTAAACAAAATAACACTTTCAATCAACTTTTTATGAACTACATTACCAATTCTGCCGGTTAATTTGTAAACTATTTTAGGTCTATCTGTTTACACCGCAATGAGTACGTTTGGGCCGGGGCCTAGTATAGGTCAGGTCACATTTAAAAGTGGCCTGACCTATGCCAGGCCGCTTCATATTTTAAGTGTTTACACCAGGCGACCTAGCAACATTTGGGTCGAATTTGGGGTATAGGTCGAATATAGGTCTGCGGTGTAAACTAGGCCATTATTTTTCTAAAAAACAGCCCTCGTTTTAAATAAAATAATAACCAAATTTAGATTTTTTTGTTCGCAAATTTAGAAAAATTATAGAAAAATTTGATAAATAAATTGTACCTAGTACTGCTGCCATTAAATTTTGACCAATGAAGAAGATGAGCAATAGATGATATTATAAGCTTTAACATTTTTTCAATTAAGTCGTAAAAAAATTTATGTAATACCTATTTAAATTAAAATTTAAATATTCCGAAACTTTTGATTTGGTGTAGCAATTAGAACTGGGCGTGAGTCGTGAATTTTGTCGAGTCACGATGGGACACAGCACAGCGTAACTCGCGTGAACGAGAGCTATTTTAAAATTTTGAATCGTGATTAGGCGTGAGCGTGAGTAACCGACAATTTATCGTGAGTGATCGGGCGTGAGTGAATTTTTTTCGGACGTAAGTAAAAATCACGAGTCACGACATAATACATAATTTACGAAACAAATGGCTAATTCGGCAGCGCTCTAATTGGCCGAAAAAAAATTCACTACGATTTTGCAGAGTTAAAGTATAGTAACTTATTATTATTCGATTTTAGAAAAATTACGTGATCCGTCGTGCGTAATAGGGCGTGACTATAAAAATTCGTGAGCGTGAATGATCGTGGATAAAACGTAAAATGTCTTGCGTGCTTCGGCGTGATTTTAGTTTTTAGTTTCATGAACGTGCGTGATCCTGAACAAAAATTTCCTCACGCGCCCAGCACATGTAGTAAGCAACATTGTATTTTTGTATTCAACTTTATATCCTTTTTAGTCAATGTTATACAGACAGATAATTCATTGATTAAACTGTCAATGTTTTGAATGTCGAATACATGTAACGTTACAAATTCTACCTTTATTCATAATGCTTGCAGGAGGTAATCGGATATTCAAAAGTAAAAGTAAGGTACGCTACATCAATAAATTTGACATTCAAAGATTCAAACATTCAAAAAATTCACGCAGTTTGGCACGTGCTTTATATGCTTTGTACTGTAAACAATTATTTAACAAATTGCAATAGTAGGAAACATGAAAAATCTTACAAATCAAAGATATATAACGGCAGAACGATTTGCTAATCTGAAAATTTATGTAGCGTGAAAGAATCTTGAAGGTTTTCAAACATAATTCATGATTGTTACAGTGTTCGCTGCGTATGTATATTTTAATTGTAGATTTTTATCTCGCTATGTTGAGCAGTTATATAGCAATAAAATAAACATTTTATCTGTCCTAGATTACACAGATGCACAAGGTTGTTATACGTACAAACGCACACATACAAAATTATAACATTAATATCCGAGCGCATTCTTTAAGTGATTACAAGAAACATTTCTATTAGAATTATTACTTTAAAAATTGTTATCTGCCATATGAAATGTTAAAGTATCAATTTTATAATAACTTTATATCCACATTTCGCAAACTGTGCCAGATATATTAAACTGAATTTCAATATTAAATTCTTTCTTAATTTATAAATAATAATTGATTTATACAGATAATACTTTATTTTGTCCAGTAATAGTCACATCATTTTAGCGCTCCATGCTGAATACAAAATACGATATGCTGTGTATACGTAGTATAAAGGTAAGTATTATAATAAAATAATTATTATATATCTTCAATTTCCTTTTTCTTAATCTTAAAATAATGATCCCTTGATATAGTACTTATTATTGAAAATTTCACATGAGTACCTACCTAAACGACGCCATTGTGTGCAAGCGATTGTACCTACGCTGCGCTTAAACTTTGAACAAGAATAATTATACTTTTTTTGTATAAATAAAATAAATTAAAAATCAACATTACAATCGTTGAATAAACTATGAATAAACTTAACCATCAAACAATACATACAAGTGCAATGAAAAAATGCCATCTTAATTAATATACGAAAGTATTTTTCTAACTAATATGTTATACAAATTTTATCCGGCTTTGGTAAAGAACAAACAATAATGATTTATTAATTATTATCAATTTTTTTCAACTTCTACGTACCACCTTCTACCATTTACATATTTTTAAATTAATAGATAAATATCACTTCTGCAACAAATCTATAAATTTAGATTTCTAACAAAATCGCAATTAAATTTATGACTTTTTAACATTTGTTCAGATTTGCGAATTTGTAAAACTTAAAGATTCACACATAAGTAATTCATTATTTTTATACTAGATACCAAACTTAAAATTTAAATTTAAAAAATAATAAAAAAACATATGAAATGACAATATTTTTATACCTATTTAATTCATGACACTAAATAAATATTTTAATTTTTCTTTACAGTTTAATGTTATTTTACTGCATTCCTGAAAATAAAAATTTCTTTTAATCGACTGCACAATAGAGCTGGGCGTGGATCGTGAATTTTGTTGGGTCACTTATTATTATTTAATTTAAAAAAGTATTTTTACGTGACCTGAACGTGATCCGTCGTGCGTGATCGGGCGAGACTATAAAAATTATTTCGTGAGACTGAGTAATTGTGAGTCAAACGTAAAATGTCGTGCGTGATTGGACGTGATTTCGTTTTTAGTTTCGTGAGTGTGCGTGATCCTGATCGTGACCAAAAATTTACTCACGCGTCCAGAGCTCTACTGCACAGTCACATATTTCCAATTTAATTATTTAATTTAAAACATGATAACAAATTATAAATAAATGGTCACAGTTCACAGATAAATACATTACAAGATGATACATAATTACTAGATCCAATTACAATTGTTCCAAATGGTATTATAGGTACACTTAACAAATACGAAGAATGAGTGTATGTATGTGTGCAGGAAAAAAATGTAAGATGATACAGTACGTGTTGAAGGGCGCTTAGAGGCGTTGAAAACTTGATCCGAGGACCACCAACAAGGCATCATCTTGAACCACATAACTTTACACCCTAACTCTTCATGCTTTAATGCCTATAAACAGAAACACTGAATACTAGACAGATGATTATCATTAATATGATATATTTCATTCTAGCAAAAAATGCCCCTAGTGCGTTGAACCATGTAATTGGCCCGTCATAAATTTTTAGTAAATTTGAAGGGTTGAGTGGTTAGCTCAATATGTAGTTATATTTTTTCTAGGAAGACCATAACTATATTAGTTTCACCAATTAGCATTCATGATTATTTGAAGATACCAAGATTCTGAATCGATAAAAAAAATCCTAGTTTTGAAGCAATCAATAAACTATAAATTCTTCTTTTCCAAGACTGATTGAAGATTCAATTTGGCGATACCGCAATTTAATAGGAAATTCTCACTAGAAAGAAGAAATTTTCTTCTTTTCCAGGATTCAGATACTTGGTAGAATCTTCAAAGAATCGTTGTGAACAGAGCTTTAAGAAATCCAGGAAAGAATACCTACTATTCCAGTCCCCTCTATTTTTTTCTATACTTTAGTTTTGTATAATTTTATTTCAGATAAAAAATTCCCAATAATGTTTGAATTTAAAAACAAACGAGATAATTAATTTTCTATATTAAGTAATTATATTCTAACAGATGATGGACATGGAAACAATTCAATTTAGATATTTCTGGAAGTATTATTCTATGATTATTTTGTTAAATATTGAAGTTTACCTTTCTTCTTCTATAAATACCTATACTTCAAATCGCGATCCATCCATTCTTAAAGTATACCTATTATAGAGCCTAGAGCAAGAAATAGATTAATTAAAAATTTCGAATTGAAAACTAAATAGATGACAATAATCGTATTCTTGATGCAGAGATTATTGCCTTGGATGCAGCAATAATAATTTGTTGTCCTAAACTTTTTTCGATTGCTTTATGAGAAATATGTAGGTTAGGTTGGTACTAAAGTTAAATCGAATCTGGAATACAATTTTTTAGTTAAAATTATGAACACTGTTTTAGTCGTGTAGGAAAATAGTATTAAGAGTAGTGCTGTTGATGAAGTTCAAACTTTTCGAATTTCGAATGTTGAAATTCGAATTCTGATATTCGAATTTTGTAATTTGAATTTTGAAATTTGAATTTAAATAGATATCAAAATATAGGCAATATTAAAAAATTACTGAATTTTCTGATCATTTTTAATTTACGTTATATACATTTTCATCTATTCGAATTTTAAATGCAAGTGTAAATTCAGTTAAAATTTTCAATAAATGTTCGATATGATGCAACTTTAACTGAAGTTTGTTCTGATATTGAACCAAATCTTGTTATTTCATTGTTTATTCGAAATCGAAACCTTAACTTGGAATTCGAATTCGAATTTTCGAATTCATTTGTGTTGAAAATTATAGCACTAATTAAGAATAAACACTTCATAAATAAAGTTTATGTCGTAGTTTGTAGCAAAATATTTTACTATTTTAATAAAAGCACTGCAATTTTTTGCAAAATATCTATATGTTGTAATAAAGTTAATTTTAATTATAATAGACGAGACGTATTGCTATTATTAAAAAAGCACAAATTATTCCGAAACACAGTTTATCGTTTAATCATTAAATTTATCTGAATGCAACTCTGGGAGCAACATTCTCATAGTGTCAGGAAACTGCAGCCAAAGTAAATATACAGTATAAGACTGTGTATACATAATATTTTATTAGTCAAACTAGAAGCCGACGAAGACATTTTGGGGCCATAACTAGCACCGGTATGCTTATTTTCAAGTATTGTACCTACTCAAAATGTACACTCATTCATTCATATGTTTATTTTAAACTCTTCAATTTGTCTCTTTGAAATAACGCATTTTGGCACACACTTGTGCATATTTTTGATTCTAAATGAACTAAATGATAGTCCATTGACCCATTCAACCCCACTCCCTGCGGGCGCCCATGTCAAGTAGTTTAGAAGATTTCTCATATTCAGAAATAAAATTATTTCATAAATTATAATCGCAAAAAATACATTTATAAAGGCAATACGTATTGCGTGATGAATATAGTATAGGTACTCT
Source organism: Agonum fuliginosum (assembly GCA_947534325.1). Lineage (NCBI taxonomy): Eukaryota > Metazoa > Arthropoda > Insecta > Coleoptera > Carabidae > Agonum > Agonum fuliginosum. Next base: position 41,356,299 of record OX384029.1, on the reverse strand, counting down.
TCATTGATCAATACCTACCCATAGAAATAATTGATATGAACATCAAACATTTATTATTTATATGTATCATCTAATATAGGTACAATAATAGTTTACATCACATTTACGGATTCACTTTGTTTTTGTATCTCGTAATCATAAAATGCATATTTAATATGCTTCTATATTACCTATATTAGATGTAGAAGTACTATTTTATAATATTATAGTACCTAAGTATTTTAGTATAATGGAGATACTCAAGAGGACTTAATAGTTATACGCGTACTGATGAAAATCTGCTCTAGATTAAAATTTGTTATCTTAAAAACTTCGGAATGAGAAACGATTCTCATGTGAAACCTGTAAACAAGAAGAAATGATATCATAAACACCTAGATAACATCCCAAAATACTTTATTTGCCATTTCTACAGTTTATTTAAAAAAAATTGTTACCTATAGACCTATACCTAAACCACTAATCCAAAAAGTACTTAGTTGAATTTAGGTTTCTTTAATTAGATATACAAATTTTCATTTTGACCAGGGACTCGAACCGCACAAAATAACGGTTCAGGTTCGGTTCACGGTTAACTATTTGCTTTATAAGGTTCGGTTTTATTCCGGTTTTTATATTTCTTTTTAAAATGAACCGGTAACCAGTTTTTAAATAAGCTGTTCAAGTTCAAGCATTCAACTAATTAAAAATATTCGTTCCAGTTTTGTACTAAAATATTATTCCTACATTTTTTAAATTGAATTAAATTTGACTGAACAATTTTCATAAAAAACTAATAGAATTTTAACTAATGAAAGTTAAATTTTTAATTAATGCTGTGAACCGTTCCGCACCGGTTCACAACCATCGTTTAAGTTCTGGTTATGCGGGTTTGGTTCAGTTTTGGTTCTCGGTTCACCAAAATAGCTGTGGTTCGTTCCAGTTTTCGTTCCTTTTCCGGTTCAGTTCAAGGCACTGTGATTTTGAGACAATAAATTTTAGGAAAAAAAGATCGCTTATTAACTGCCCTTAAGGTACGTTAACAAAATAATTTTAATATTATATCTTTCAATAAGGTAAGTCCACAAGTTTTGTATTCAAACATGCTGCAATTTATTTATTTCATCATACGAGTTTCATTATGAACTAGGTAATTGAAAATGAAAAGCTTCTGAATGTGTTGGCGTTTTTTATTGAGTTTAGATGAAACTAGCTATAGTACATGAAGCACAAACTGAATAAGTGCCTAGTTTTTCATTAACAGCGCTCCGGAGAGCTTCAAATACGTCGTTTTTAACTGGAAGTTTCTATGATCTCAAATTTATTATAATTTTTTTATTAATTGCTAACATCCAAATATATAGAAATTTATCAGTTTTTTTAATACTAACGTGCTATCATCTCAAATTTATTTAAATTTTTTATTAATTGCTAACATCAAAATAAAAATCTGATAAATTTAAATATTTTGATGTTAACAATTACTTAATAATAAAAAAATATATAATAAATTTGAGATCATAGAAATTTCTAGTGAAAATCGACGTATATTTGAAGCTCTCCGGAGCGCTCTTAATATTTTTTAAATCTCTCTCTATTTTTGTTACTCCATATTGAGACTGCTCATTTAATAAGTAAATAATTTATTTTCATGGTTTATAACTGATGATTCTAATATAAGGTTACTTATGATGCAATCATAGGAAAGAGAGATAGCATAAAAGTAAATATAACATGCGTTATCATCACAAAGACCAGTAATTATTGCTTGTTCCACTTTGTTTTGATCAATATACCCATCGAAATAATGGATATAAAATATGCATGACTTTATATATCATTCAATGAGCAATAATAGCTTACATCACTTTATCTGATTAGCTTTATTTTGGTTTGTGATGATCGTACAAAACTTTAATGTTTAATATGCTTTAACAACAATATTTTATTTTTGTTTAATTATTAAATTCATAAAATAAAATTTAAAAAATGTCGTTTTTCACAAGTTGGACTCCACACAGGACGAATAACCGCGAAACTAATAATGATATAGATGTTATTAATTATTCAATATTTTTAACGTAAACTTGAGAGCTTTGAACGTGTTCTCTATGTTTAAAGAAGGTATCCTGTTAAGCATCTGTCAATAATTAGTTGGTTTAATTAACGTCTAAGTGAAAATGTCAGACACATCAATCAATTAGTGGATTTTTGTGTTACAGGTTTGCAGTCAAATAAAATGATATAATAAAAACTTATTTAGATCATAATTTATATTTTAACCAATTATGTCAAAAGTAACAGGTACGAGAAAGAGACATAAATACCCGACTCTTTATTGACAAATATATTGAAATCGCTATTTAGTTTTACTTCACTTGACCGAAATTGTGCTATTTAATCGAAACTATAATATTTACAATTTTCAAACGTTCAAACCATTATGTACCTACCTATTTTTATTACTACACAATTTTTTACAAGAAATTTTTCTCTGGTAGATCCGTAGGTAGTACCGTATAGTTTGAACAATCTTATAAATTAGATATGAAATTTATTATTCTCATAAAATATGGTAGGTATCTGGAATCTGGAAGAATAATATTATAATATAGAGGAAGGACGAAGGACAACACTCGTTATATTTGGTTCCAAAAATTAATTGGATCATTAAACTCGAACTATTATATTGTTTCAAGCGTGAATACTGAATATGGGTCACTTTTTGTTCTAACACGAAACTTTTTATATTTTTATGAGGAGCTCTTATGTATGAATATGAGTTATAAAAGATTATTTTAATTTTATGTCTATCTATGCATGTGTATTCTCATTTTATGCACATATAGACTTTTTACTTTGCTCCATTTTATGAAAGCTCTTTGAGTATCACTGTTCAGTTGTGTACATACCCTTAACATCATGTCACATTTAATGAAGTTCTGAAATCCTCTAATGGTTAGAAACCACCTGTATACATTATACAAATGATTATTATTATTACATTTCAATCATCCAACTGCGAGAAATCCCGCACAAGATAGTAAAATGATGTCAAGCAGAGAGCCTATGCCTAGTCAAGTACTGTAGCACCTACGGTAACCATGTAGATGTGCATACATTGAAGTGCTAAGCAAATAACTGTATACACTGTATGCGAGTACGTAACCAGCGGAGTTTGATTCAGTTTGCACTTTCAGTGCTAATTATGTGTCTATATGTCTGCAGACAGTAAATACAGGTGATTGCAGCTCTTTGTTTTTGTTTAGTTATTGTAGAATAACTAGGGAGATATGTATCAATATTATAATTAATTTATCATTTAAAATGCAATTTGTTTATTATTTTCAAATAATTAGAAATTTATTAAATGTTATTATTGTATTAAAATTTCAATTTAAAACCTCCTTCAAACAGCAATAGTTATTTGTATGACTAGGGCTGAGAGTAGCTTTTGCAGATTGAAGTTAGAGATTGTAACACAAGCATAGCTACGAAACCGAAAAAGGCCCATCAGTGTATTTAATTTTATATTTCAGACTTTTAAACTCTGAATTCTGACTTTTTAGTTAAAATTCAATCTTTAAACTTGGAATTCAGACTTTAAACGCCGAAATTAAACTTTAAACTATCAATTCAAACTTAAAACTCAGAAGTCTGACTTTGAATTCAGATATTATAGAACTCTGAATTCAGACTTAACAACTCTGGAATTCAGACTTTTCAACTCTGAATTATTCAAACTTTGAACTTAGACTTTGACACTCGATCTGATCGATCAATTGCAAATAAAAATAATATTACATGCACTTTCTTATAATTGAAAACAACAGTAACAACACTAAGATTTTCAGTAACAAAATCTCGAAATAGGTACCTAGTGCTTTATTTTAGTTTTTCCTTCTTTTCGGTAATGGACGAATTTATACTTTGTTCATACGAAAGATGCAACAATTTCAAAAAATGAAATCGTGCAAAGTTTCTGTGTGTAAAAACAGCATCGTCTATTACTATGCTCTATCATTTGAGTTTCTGAGATGAACTGTGAAGTACGTTATTATATATGTTGACGAAAACTAAAGAACAATTAAATTGTATTTCTCTGAGTGTTACTCTTTAATGTGTAGGTTATATTTTATATATTTCTGTTAGATGTGACATTTCAACCTCAAATAAAAAAATACCTACAAATCAAACAAAATGAGTCACCACACGAAAGACCAAACTACAAATCATGCTGTTTTATTGAACAGTAATTTGTAACAGTAGGTAGGTAGTAAACCATAATGTATAGGTAGTTAATGTTTGCAAAAAGCTCAACATTTTCTATGAAGGTATAATCATAAAGTAATATTTATTTGACATTGGCGTATTTCACCTTCACCTGAAGGGCTTAAAGTGTGTTTTTGAGTGTGTGCGGTAGGTAATCATTACATAAGGGAAAAGGGAGGGATAGAAACCGACCGGCTGAGCACGTATAAAAATACAATCGAATTTCGGTAGCCTGTTCGTCTTGTGCTCGAATTCTATTCATGGGCACGTATACCTTTTGCACCTGTGCGCAGGGACGAACTAAAGGAATGTTTTCGTTTTTTAAATACATATTTTATTTATATCACTCAAAATATTCCTCTGGTGTAGTACCTACCTGCGAAGATTTAGTTAATAGTATGATAAAATTTGATTTTTCTTCTTCAAAACTAATTGTTGAGCATATCTGTTTCAGATCTACTTATTTGTGCCACATTTATTGACTACATTAAAATGAGGCAATAAATTAAATTGTATCACTGCACAAAGTGTTTTATTATTTATGGTTTTAGAGACATATAATGTCACAGCAAAATGATTCAAATCGACGAATATATTATAGTTGTACATTTGTTTGTAAAACCATTCGCTCTTGGTGGTATTGAAGTTATCATATGAAAAAGTGTAATTTTAATTCAGAACAAACAGAATCATATGATACGAAACTCACAATATTATGTTCCTAACAACTCGGGTTCGTTTCTGTCAATCCTCGCACATTTCAATTTAAATGCACAAAAACCGTTGGATTTATAGATTTATTTACTACCCTAATTTGTATTATTTGTACAGATTTATGAAAATCTTATTATTTTCTAAATTACCTAATTAATTAACTTAAAATCAACATTTAATTGTACCAACTTGGAATACCTACCTATTGTTAATAATTGTTTTTAAAATTGTAAGTAATTTAAATACAAGCGATTTGACTTCACATTTCATGTTCAAGTTTACGTAACTAAATGCAAAAAACTGTAAGTCCGCATCTGTGGTCTTAAATTCATGTTCGGCAGACTTAATAATCATGCCGACAACTGGGTATAATTCTGGCTGTCTGGTCGAAAAATTCCATTTGTAAACAAACAATAAGTAGAGTGTTTACGGCAGGGCGTAGCCCCGGCGGTCACGGAAACATTGCACGTTGGTGTGTGTTGCTATTGACTTGCCCTTAATGTATGTCGTACACATGTACAGTGCACAATGTACTCGGATCACATAATCCTCTGCTCGTATTCTGATCTGCGAAACAGGATATTATTTTGGGCGACTTTACGTGCGCCTGTAAAAAGCCATTGTAGTAATTTGACAAAGGAACTTGTAACCCTATAGCCAGAAATTTAGCAGTATTCTAAATTTAAAATTCTTCTTAGTATAGATGGCTTCATTGACTCTATCGTTCGTGACCCGACCTATTTCAATTCTTCAATAGATATTAAGTAGGTACTGTCGTTGTTATCAATATCTCAAGTCGCTTGCGAACAATGTTTTTCAACTTTAAAGTTTATTAAGAGCAGGCTCGCAGGAACATCTTGACTGTTTTAAGATAATGACAACAGAGAAAGGCAACCTCTCAAATATTGACGAGGAAGAAATAATCAATATCGTGGCAGAAAAAAGTGCATTACTCTGAAAATGTTTGTTAGCTTTAATTTAGAATAAAAATTATTTTGTTTCGAAATTTCATTTATTTTTGCATAAAGATGGACTTTCTGCTGACTAACTGTAAATTTCAATTTAAAGGCATTTGACCTTGAACTTAAAAAAATTCACCTGCGGCGCTTTCTTTTCAGAGTTCCGGTTCCTACATTATTTTCCTCCTTAAACAATTTCTGCCAGTCCTGCCCTGCCAAACTGAAAGAAGTAAATTTTAAAATAGGAAAATTCAAGTAAGAATGGCATTCCAATTACTACCTTGTTTATATGAGATACTGATAAATATTTAACGCATATTGATGTCATCAGAATGAAATTCCAAGAATGCCATTCTTAGGGTTTGTATTTTTTCTGGATTTACTCAATTTAAATGAATTAAATTTTCTTTGTACTAAAACTGAAATGTTCAAAATTATATGAAATTATTTTTATAAACAACGTAAATCCAGCCATTATGTATTTTTTATTAGGATAAAATAGGGTGAATTTAGCATTACTTGCGTACAATTATTATTAATTTAATTACACATGGTGTTACATGTTTAAACATCAAGTCACATAGGTAATAGCGCTTCACTTCTACATTATATCACATAGATCATAGTTCATAGATCATTATATATTAGACCTTAGTTATTTTTATTACTAAGTTTTTACTAAGTTTTTACTGTTTTTATAACAGTCCACGATTCCCCTAGATAGAACTTAGTGAGATTATTCTACAAAAAAAAACAATATTATAGATATTCATTAATAAATATATTTATTGTAAATTTTTAGATAGATACTAAGTAAAAATATAGCAACGAGTTTCAAACAATAATCAATAAACGACATGCATTCCTACGACAACACGCCTTTGCCATATTCATGCTTAGCAAACATTAAAGAAATAAATTAGGTTAATTAGAAAAGTATTAGCAACTTATGTATAGGTAACATTATTTTTCTGCACCTTTGAATTTCAGTGTTTTTTCTAAAACATATTAATATTATTTCGTGCCGGACGAATAAATCGCTCACACGCACATTATGCTTATATTTACAAGTTAATATTAATCGCATACAGGTCGGCAAATGGGCTTGAAACAAAATAATTTCTAACAAGTAAGCTATAAGACCGAACCCAACTTTAGATTTATATGTGACATTAATACATTCTAGATACAATAATTAATCAGTAAAGTGATAAAGCGAAACTAAAGTTTATGTATCTCACTTTTCAAATCAGATCATGCTTACAGGTTAGAGAAATAGATATTAATATTTATAGTGTACTGCAATGCCATGAGCGCCCGACAAAGAGCGTGATAGGAGTAATATATTTAGATTAAAAGTTACTGCTCACCACACCAAAACATTGGCTCATAGTTCGTGTATGTCTCCTGCTGTCCTGCTTGCATTAAAAAAATGTTTTTTGCACGATTTGTCTTTTTTATTTATTTACCATGCCTGTTTCCAAGACGGTATGTTGTTCTTACCGGTTGCTAGGCTAAACAGAACGGTAAGTAAATTATTTACCGTTCACTGACCGGTAAGTAAATTACTTATTATAAAGAAATTAATATTTGAGTATTTACTTACTTTAATCGTGCAAAAATAATATAATCATGAACGTTAAAGAATTACCGATGTGAGATAAAATTGGGAGCCTTCGTTTCGCTCAGTCTCCAAACATTATATTACATCGGTAAACTGTCCTTACCGTTCTTGATACTTAATATACTATAATTTACCTGTTAGCATTCATCTAAGCCTAATTCACAAATTAAAATTTGTTTTGTTTATTTTATGTTTTTGTTTTAATAACCATGCAAACATGTTACTTTATGCAACCATTCAACAATTCAAGTATTTAGTTTAGGTTGTAGGACAACTCCGAACTTTTGTTTTGGTTTTATGTGTATGTTGTAATGTAGGTACTAAAATGTAAAAACAAAACATAAAACTAAATTTGATTTGTGAATGAGACTTTCATATATTATTGTAGGTTTTAGATTAATAACCTTGCAAACATGTTATCTTATATACAAGCATTCACAAGTCACAAGTAGATATTTAGTTTTGGTTTTAGGACAGAAGTTTGCAAACTCCAAAATGCGAATGCTGTGATGTAGTATGCTAAAATGACGGCCGAATTCACAACAAGCGTCAGCATAAACGTAAAACACTTTTCCAAAACAAACATAACAGAACATAATTGAACTGGCTTCAACTTTACGTTTTTCTCATGTACCTACGTACATATTCGAAGGTAAAATTTATGAAGTTTTCTTAATATGTAATTGAAAATTATTATTGTAATTTAACTTTTTTTTTAATTTCTCTTACGCGATTCTTACGCTTACGCTGTTTGTGATCCAAAACATAAACTAAATTTTATTTGTGAATAAGGCTTTTGTGTATGATTTTTGTTTTGAAATTGACGTTTTTTGCACTTGAAAGTTTACTGTGAACCAATCATATTTAAATAAGAGCAAAACAAATATTATTTAGAGCGAGTAAATAGGTAGGTAGTTCATCAAAATTAAATTTTTATAGGTATCTAAATTATAAATAGTACATAATTGAATTATAATAGTCATATTACTTAGGTATAAAACCATTATTAGAATCATCAATTAGGGTGTATTGTAATAAATTTATAATACATCTATCATGCCGTGCTAAGCAAGAAGGTTCAACTATATATTTTACTATCTTTTGCACTTGGTTTCGAAGTCGTTAAAAATCAGCGTACCTAACTCAAAGAAAATTTCTAAAAAAAAATGTCGTAGTAGGTAGATACCTACTACAATTTTTTTCCAATTATTCTAAACTATATTTTTAATTCTTATATTTAATAAATAACAGTATTTCTTATTAGGAGTCATATTTATTTGAAAGAAAAAATATACAAAATGTGAAAACCCTCGTAAAAACCTCTATAACTTTATGTAGATGCGACCTTCTTGCTTACCACGACTGTATCATTTATTTTATCTACTTACGAATTATACCTACTTAATTAAATTGAAAGTTTGATAGTATTTATAGTGTTAAAATACTTATATAACCCAACTTAAACTGTAATTTATTAAAATACAAACATCATATTTACTTTGGTGGTTTGGTGCCACCTCGCCACCTGGGATAATTCTATGGACCTCTGTATGCAGTACAATATGAATAGTAATTAAATAGGTTCATTATTAATTAAGCAAATATGTTTACCGAGTTTAAAAATAAATTCCACAATAATTCTACTGTGAGTAAAAGTACATAAGTAATTAAGTAATTAAAACTTATCTACATTGTTTATTACTTATTAGTTATGACCTATTGAAAAATAACAATATAAATTATGCAAGATAGTAGGTACCTATATCTACTGATTTACGAAGGTCATATATATTTAAATATTTAACATAGGAAATTTGTTTTTCCGTTTGATATAAACTCAAAATTATTTTACAGAAAATTGTGTCACGTTAATGTTATAAAATATAATATTATTCAACAAGCGAATAAAAAAGATATGAAACATGTCGCAATAATAAAACTAAGTTACCTAATCTACTATCGGATTCATAATTATTATAGTCAGTTGGGTTTAAAAAATTTGATCCAAACTTTAGACTAAAGTATGCCCATTTATATGTTATTATATAAAGTTTTAAATTTTTTAATGTATTTTTGTAGAAATAACAATTTATAGCAAAAATGAGCTATGATTTTGACTCATTTTTAGAAACTGTTAACTTCAATGACGTATGCTGTCAATATACATCATCCAAAAAAATTCATATATTCGTATAGTGTGGTCATAAAAGCTTTGTTAAGTTATTTGTTTAACGAATTTTTTAAATGTTTATATTTTGTTTATAATAATCAAATAAGTGAACAGGTAATATCTTGATTACTGTTACTGGTAATCTTCTAAAATTCAAATTCAGGCTAACGATGTCTTATATTATTATAAAAAAGAATAATTTTTATTTGAAAATTATGATTTGAATTTTAATAATTTTTATCTGAAAAAGTGATTATCCATTAAGTTCAGAAAAAAATTTATTAAAATTCAAGTAATAAATTACAAATAAAATTATAAATCTTTTTTATAATAATTAAAGATTACCAGTAACGAAGATCTTTCATTTTCGCTTGATTATTATAAACAAAATATAAACAATTTTAAAAAATTTACGTTAACAAATAACTAACAAACTTATGACTACCTACACTATATTTTAGTCAACTTTAATTATAAACGATAACTTAAACGATTTGTCACTATTGTCACTGTCACTTTTATAATCAATTAAATTTTACGTATTAAAAAAAATGTTAAAGAATAATGGACAAGACTTACTTATAATATGCTAATAATTATTGTAAATTATAATAATACAGGTGTTCCACAACTTAGAACAAAAAATTAAAAGGTATATACTGTACGACGTGCTGATCATGAAACAAAAATATTTTTTTAATATTCGCAAAATAAATATTTTTTTGCCACTGGTCGGTAGTTATTTTTAATAATTTTTTTCAAATCTTCTACAATGAAAGTAATTGTTTACATAATATCTAATACTAATAAATGTCAAATTATCAAATATACCATCAAAACAGTGATACTTAAAATGTACACACGCCAAGTAAACTACCCTTAACTTTGCGAATTTAAAAAAAATTCTTTTTGGTTCATGTATACCTGTATAATCTTTCATTTTAAATAAAAAATATTGCGATAAATTAATTATTTATCAAAATTTTTAAGAAAAGTAATACTTCCGGTTTGGGGATTGCTTCAAAAAAATTACTGGATTCTTAAGATTCGTATTGAAGCTTTAAATATAAAATTTGGTTGTTGAATGTTTGAAACTTTTGAGTTATATAGCCCGGAGAAAATGTTACATAATGACCTAACGCACATACATACACACACACACATACATACACACAGACATCATCTCGAAAATATTTTATTCGTATCCTATGGATTCTAAAACGTGCTTATTCACTAAAAACGCACGCTCGAAATTTTTGACCCATCACAATACCTCCCTTATAGAATATGAGACGGGAGGAAAAAACATTATAATTATCATGAGCTTTATGTAATTAATTTATTATTTTATTTAATAGATGAGACTAATTAATTTTAAAAAGAACAATTACTCTTATAAATATAATAAGAAGTATATTATTTAATTTTTTTATACCATATTGGATATATATAATATTTGTTTAATTAATTGACTGTAAGATATTCAAATTTATAAGTATCTTAAATTTTTAATGATTCTTCATCAGATTTCCTGTCACGAATACAACCTATAACACAAAACAATAAAAATAGTTGAAAGTACTTCAATCTCTACATTCTAAACTGGACAGAACGCTAGATAATATATCATACGGGTGACATATCAATTCGAGCGTTGAATTATTAAGTAAGCTAAGTAGTGTGGACCGGCGCTTTTCCGTTACCTTTTTTGTGGTGTCTCCCACGTTAAAACCACTGGTAGATGCTCTCATTAATATTTCATGTTGTTCCAGACTTTTAAATTTATTAAGTGCTACCGCATTTGTTGAGATCTTCATTTATTGGTTGTAACTCATGGTTTTATCTGGACACATGCCGTAAAGGAGAAAATAAGACTCTACTTAAATATTAAAACTGATAATAATAATTATTAAATCAGAGCGGTAGTTCCTAATCAAATCACTAATAATTATGATGGGTCGTTCAAAATTAAGATAACTAAATAATAATAAATCTCAAATTGTTTTCATAAAATTATTACTTTTGTAAAAAAATCGGACTATCCTTATATGACCACTCACCACTAAAAAATACGCATTGAAACATTTGAAAGATCATCTTAAAAGGTTTTTTTTAATTACACATTTTGAGTGTCAGGAAAAAGAGGACTGGAACACAATTTGTAGTCTTCTATCACAAAGTTTGTTGTCGATACTTTATATATTTCACAAGCTACCTACCTTTCATCTTTTAGACATTATTTCTTATTTTGATGTGCACTCATGATTTCTTACTTTTAAATTTAGAGTTCGAAACAAAACTTTCTCAATTTTGGATAAATATGACCAAAAAGAACCCAACATTTTTCTAATACCTTTTGAAATATTATAACCGTTATAACCGATCTTTTCAAATTCTGCTTTTCGATTTTTAATGAAATAAAACAGCAGGAATATTATATATTATTTTCACAAATTAAGGGAAACAAATGTATAGATTTAAGCCGAAAGGCAAAATAAATATATTTACTACTACTACTACTACAGTAGGAAGGAGAGCAGCGAGAAAGACTATTATCCATAGAACAAAAACTTCGTGTTCGCTTCTCAACAGAGTGGTATAAAGAATTAAACAGGTATGTCAGTTCATCAGTCACATATATTTCACATTGAGTTTTATATACATATTTAGGACAATTATTTTAAACAAATGAAAAATATATATTTTTGGCATACTTGCACGAAAAGTAGGTAACCTTCCTCGTAGGTACCTGTTGTTCATTTTTTAACTATGCGGATATGCGTGCGCAAAATTTCACTTTGCGAACGCAAATAGATTTTCCAAAAATCGGGTGTGTCACAGGAAAAATTAAATTGTGCAAATGTCACGTTTAAATAATTTTGGGAAACACTGGCCTAGGTACTATTTTTACAGGACTACACCGCTGATTACTACGGAATTTAAATAATATCTATCCTTCGGCCTGTTTAGACTAAATTCACGTTTAGAAAGCCTTCGAATCTGATAGAAATAAATAATAAAACAAGGTATTGAATTTCTAGGTTAATTTGGATCCAAAATTGGAAGACTAAACAAAGAATTGTGACGCGACGCTATGGAATAACGATTGTTTTTGATTCTGCGACGTTTTGATGTAACAATGTGTCAACGTGTCTTCTGTAACAAGAATAGTACTTAAATTGTAATGTCTATGTCACGGCATTATCTACATATCATTGATGCTGGAGGCCACCAGGTTACTCAACGAAAGTACATATGTGTAAATTTTGCTAATCGGTAATTTAAGTTATCAACAAACAACAATAGCTGTCGCTGTTGTCTAATTTGATTCAACCATTAACTTCGCCATAAACCTCAAATTCACTATAACTAAATTGATAAAAACAATCACAAATCTATTCTAAACTAAATAAAATTACCATTTTATTGAATAAACCAGGAATCAAAGTCCAAAACCATTATACGTAAACAGAAATCCAATTTCTTAGAACTTAAATTTAGTAGCTGACAGTTATTTTATACACAAATTTCATGTAAGTATTTAAATTTATCATCATAAATACAAAATTTTATTGTTCGCCTGACAATAATTATTTATTGAATTACCACGTAAATCACAAGTTCGTTTAACATTTTTACGTTTTTAGTCCATAAAACTGTTTTATTTGTCTATTAAATAAGGCTAAAAATACCAACATGTTTAACATCAACTAAAAATAACCAAACAAGGACTTTCTTTAATTAACAAATACAAATTTTATGGTCATTTGAAGATTGAACACCAGACACCAAAAGAAAAGCGAAGAGGAGAGAACAGATTGGTGGCAATGAATAATTACAAATTGTAGATATAGACCGGAACTAACAACATATTAAAAATGATTCTACCTATTCCCCATCATTAAACTACTAAGAATGCTTAATTTATTATACTTATTTTGAATTATAAGCGTATTTCCCAGTTCGAATCCAGAACAATATGTTTAATTCGAGAAATAATCAATATTTTACCCCTTTATCAAATTGTTTCTGGCAACACATTTCATCAGCCGATAGTATTTAATAGACGAAGCTATTACCTTTTTTAATAATTTTAGACTGTTTTGAAAATTTTATTGATGAAACTAAATGTCACTTTTCCGTGCACAATATTTAAAGATACATAATATAAAATAAATAGTATATTAAATTAATTATCATACTTGCTTTCTGGCTTCTTTGATATCTTTATTGCCCTTGTTTAGGTATGTGATGTCTAATTTGGTAGGTAATGAAGAAAATGTCTAGTTCCGATGACAATACATTCTATCAAAATTTGGACAGATAAAAGTGCATAAAAGTGTTTTTTAACGGTCTAGGCCACAAAATTTTACTATATAGGCCTAGGCCGCAAAATATAATTAGCGGCTTATAACAAGGCCATTGATAGGTAACCTCATTTATAAAATAAAAATATTCCTGCATTTGATATTTATTGAATACAATGATTAACTGAAGCACAGCCCTCAAAAATAAAGAATGAAATAAATTTTTTTATGTATTTCCGACCATAAACAACTTGCTCAATGTTTTACTTTTTGTCCTAGATACATAGTCACTGTCCTAAAATATAAATCAAATTTTAGCGGTTAGCGAAGGCTAACCCAAAACTTAAATTGTCAACCCCATGATGATGCTTGAATATTGGTTAGACCAATGCTGAATACTAGTTTAGAAATAACAGAAACCTAAAGTGCACAATTCCATTTGGTATAGAAACGTATGGTTTGCAAAGAATGAAGAATGCTTGGTTCCGTGCCAAAAGAGTTGCAGCGCACTTGTGGAAATGCCTTGTGCCTTGTTGAAAGAGCGCTATGAAAGCGAATATGAGAAGTAAATGGTTTACCGAGCAAAAGAAAAAGGTGCCAATATTTTTATTGGTTTTATAAACACTTAAACACAGCTGTGTTGAAAATGTAAAGTAAATAAATTGTTTTGAAACGGTTGAAAGTTATTTAGTTATTTAGTCATACAGCAAGAATGTATTTGGTATGACTTGTAAAAGTAATATTTTAGGTTATAAATTCTGAGTTATTAGCTTTTTGAGCTTGACTTTATAAATAAGCCCACATAAAACGTTTTGTAGAAACTTATACACTTATTATAAGCAACATTTATGTACCATTCATAATTAATTTTAAAAAGTAATATATTTTGATATATTCAAATAATGACAAGTATAATTTATGAATTTAAAATTAGATCACTATAACAACTTATGAAAATTTATTTCCTATACAGTTCATTATTATTGTTATTACCTATATTACTTTTACTAATCAATCAAGGACAGTCTTCAAAAAAGTGCGATCAATCATATTAATTGATTCTCTTTTGTTTATATTGTAATTTATAGGTGATTGTGCAAGACATTGTATTCCTCGTTGTTTTCTAAACCTAATTTATATTTTTACTTTCCTTTTTAAGATATTTGCAGATGAATTATATAGGTACGGCATTCGTGTCACGAATCAGGGGCGGGCGCATGGGGGGAGAGGACTTTAGGAGCTAAAGCAAATTTTATGCTCTACAATTTCTTATTATAACAATTTTTTCTAATATTTCCCATGCGAGATAAATGAAGGAAACTAAAAATAGCGGATATATTTTCAAAATGACGACCGTCTCTGGTTCTTAACACTTTGGCACCACTTCTTATATGAAAGAACATGGTTTTATTGACATGTATGCCAATTTTCACTCTTTAATCACAAAATGCATATTTTTGTCCTAAACTGCCGGACTACTTCGTTTACACGATATTATCGGTACGTATGTAGGTACGCTCAAATAAGAAAACATTGGATTCAACCGATTCAACAATCCAACTTGTCGGCTCTCCGGTTCGATGTCCAATTATTTGTCGAGAAGAGCTCCGACAACCGACAGCACAACGACAGATCGGATGTCGGTCCTGTAATTTTGATGCATCCGATATCGGTGTCATCGCTGACACCAATTTTATCGGTACCGTGTGAAACGGCCCTAAATCCTAGGCTAGTAAATTGCACTTTCTGTCCTTGACGTTTAAATAACTACTAGTAGGTAAGTAAATTACTATGAATCTACATTTTTGTCTCTAATTAGATATGCATTAAGAACAATTAAAATCAGTCGTTAAACAAAAGTGCGATCAACAATTACGAGAATATTTCACACATACTAAGCATCATCCATGTATAATTTACGCGCGGTGTTTCTAGTAGAAAATTGGGTCACTTTATAGTTGTATACCTACATATTTCATTATCATAATCATAAATCGAATGCCCCTGAAACCAAATCGGTTTCATTTTCATTACATTTAAGTACCTGAAATATGCTTTATTTTATTAAAAGTTTTTATTTTATCGCCACATTTTTATTAAACCTTATTGATTTATTTTTAATTTTTAATACTACGATACGTAGATCAGATTGTTTATGTCACAAGAGATTGATTACAATTATTGTATTTTGCTATCATGTGCTCTATAATATTACATTTTAATTTACTTTATGTTTTATATAAACTAGATTTATATTATGTAAAAAATATAAGTACAAAATTTAAATATTTTATCTTGCCGAAAATCGCATGACACAAATAACAGCCAATGGATGAATTGATTACAATAATTAATAGTACTGTCAGTTTGACATGAAATTAAAAATTGGTTAAATTGTCATTTTGAGTGTAAATAAGCAATTAGTAAGGTAAATAATACATATTTATTAATGTAAATATAAATTTAGTAAATATTTCAAGTTTCTATTGTAAAAAGAATTCGTGCATTAATTCATGTCCAGGAATTTTTTTTCGTGTACCACTCGAGCTAATTAAGACGTTGTTGGAAAGAACTCAAACAAAATTCCGGAAAGAATAATGCACATGTGATATTATATGTGAAAATTGTTTTGACATTATGAATTTTTGATGAATCTTTCACCATATTATCAAAAACTGAAAATAGGTAGTCGGTCGATCTGTCTGGCAGTTTGACTTCTAAAAGTACGAATGGTTGAAAATATCTTCCTATCAAGAATTTTTGGAATTAATTTAACACTAATTTATAAATTACAAAAAAAAACATAATATAAAGTTGAAATAACAAACCATGTTTTACCAAAAATTACTGATAAGAACCATATTTTAAGGGGCTTTTATCACAGTAAAAAAGTATTTAACAAATTACTCCCAACCTATTAATCCTATAAATCTAAAAAAAATACCATATAAAGATAAAGGCAGTAAAAATCTAGCTACTTTGTCGAATTTTTTTAATTGTTATTATTATTATTTATAATCAATTAAATAACAATAATTCTGAGAAAAACTCTTCGTAAGTTTGATTGCATTGTAAATTTAAATGTTTATATCACATTATTATATAAAATTTTCAAATAGTAGTCGAGTAATTTGTTAAATAAATTTAAAACTTGTATGCGCGCTAGCCAATCAAATTTAGTATTTTCTAAACAAAAATGGAGCGAAACATAGCAATTAGATAAATAGAGACAACATGTGCTCATAAAACATAGGCTGTCAGCGCGGATACCTGAAATAACGAGGATTTGTGATTTAGCAGCGCTGAGCGATAAAACCCCCTTAAGGTCAAAATAATGGGTACACCAGTCACAAAAGTTTAGTAGATTTTATTATTTATTCATAAAGTCGATGTTTCGGCTATGTTTTTAGCTTTCCTCAGGACAATCGAAATGTTACAAAATCGAGTTAAAAAATGATTCAAATTCTCAGTGACCATTAAACAAGAAATAAACCAGGAACTTAATTCTTACCGACGAGAATGACTGACGAGCAATTGCTCATTTTTTGTTTAAAATAATCATGTAAGAGTAGTAACTGGTAATCTTATAAGATTCAAATTCAGGTTAGCAATGCTGTATATAATTATAAAAAAGATTTATTAATAAAAAAATTTGAAAATTGATTTTTAATATTTTTTCTGAAATTATTGATACTCGCAGTATTACTTTTTCAGAAAAAAAATTATTAAAATTCAAATAATAATTTTGAAATAAAAATGATTAACAATTCTTTTTTATAATTATATAAGGCATCATTAACCTGAATTTGAATCATATAAGATTATCAGTTGCCAAGATCTTACATTTTCACTAATTTAATTACTATAAACAAAATATAAACATTAAAAAAAATTTAGATCTACAAATAACTTAACAAAGATTATTACTACACTATACCAAAATACGATTTTTTTTTTATTAGTAGACGTCATTAAACTTAATATTCTCTAAAAATGTATCCAAATCATAGTTCATTTTTAGTATAAATTGTTGATATTTTACACAAATACATTTAAAATTTGAAACGTTATATAATAACGTAGAAATAGAAATGTGCATACTTTAGTAAAAAATCTGGTTCAAATTTTGTTGGATTATATTTTAACAAGTTATTCATTTTTAAACCCAACTGACTACAATTCTAAATCCCATAATAGGTAAGTAGGAGGTATACGTATACTTATAAGATACCCAACAATTTTACATTTTACTACGTTTTACACATACACTCTAGTAGTTTAAGTTTTACTTACATAATATCATATCATAATATGTATAGGTTTGCTTATTTGTACAAAACTTCATCATAAATAATAATTCTATTGAAAATTATGGTTAAACAACTTATTCCATTTAGCCTTTATGAATGCTTGCTACCGGTAAAGCAACTATTATTTTTACTTAATACTTACGGGTTTTATGTTCTTAATCCTAACATTTGAATCATGTCTTATCTTTTATTTTTTCATTTTGAGTTTAATAAACTCCAGCTTTGACTCAATCGGAAGTTACTGAAAGCGCCAATAAAATGAATATAGCGAAGAAACAATAAAACGTAATCTGATCTTCAGTGACTATAAAATAACAATATATTTTATCTGTCAGTATTTTTACATCCTCCATGTACTTCATTTTTATTTTGAAAATATTTACTACATTAATTTTCTTCAACTAAGGTCACCGCACACCTTGCACAAAGATATATTCTTACAGAAATCCATATTTCATTTCCTTATGCACTGCTGTTTTTCCAAGTGTTTTTCATACATTATTTAAATATTTTATAATATAACCATAAATGTAAAATAATAACATGTATAATAAATTGAATGAATCGACCTTAAGGAAACTAGTTTAGCAACCTCTGGACTATCTGCAAAAAACGTTTGAACAAAAAACATTGTTTATGTCACTTGTTTTTTTTTATTGGAATAAATTGAAGCTGGCGCCAAAATACTAGCGCATTTTTCTTTTGATTAATTTGACTTTCTAATGTTTTCCATAGCCGGCTGTAGCAAGTACAGAAGTTGATAATTTAATATTAACTTTTTAAATTTATTCACGAAAAAATATATTACCAAGATAACACATTATGTTAAACAAAATTTATTTAAATAAAATTCGAGTTTTGAAATCTTGACGAAATCATTAAGATGTATAGTTGGATGTTTAAATTATTGCTAACATTATGTCCCGGATATTTAATATATTATGTACTAAAACTACTATAGTTAGGTTACTAGTGTTTTCTAAAGCATTTAGTAGTTACCTATTAGGTAATTATCATTCGTTGCGATTCGTTGTTAAACATGTCGCTTTATCACTAATTATTATTTATTTCATTTTCCGTATCCGTATTACTTACATAAGTTCAGACTTAGTAACTAATAAAATAACGTAACCATTGTTTTCCACGTTTGTTTAGATTTTATTTAGATCAGGAAAATAATAATTTTGTAATGAATTTTGTCTATTTAAAAATTCGAAACTTGAATGTGTGTGTGTGCTATTTAACTACCTACATAACTATATATTAGCCATTTATAACGCTATATTCGGCTATATCCTTTTAAATTTTGAGTGTTATGTGTACAAAAATAGCGCATCACAATGATTACTTCATAATGTTCCAGTAAAATTTAAAGTTTGATTAAAAGCGATTTAAGGATGTTAATGTTCCTTACACAAACATAAATGTATGATCTTTATAAGAATTTTTGTAAAAACCGGTAAAATCGAAAACATATTAGAGATGACTAGCTGCGGATTTTATTTCTATTATATGCACGCAATGGATGCGCAACATATACTTACACAAATTTTGCAATGTTTTAATTTTTTTTGTAAATTAGTGGCAAGACAATTTTAAATTAACTATCCAAGGGTAATGTAAGTATAATTTGGAATAGTCGTCGGATGATGGATATTTTGGAAGAAAAATTATTTTTACATCTCCAGCACACCACTGATAAAGGTACAATGTATGTACAATAAGTAAAGTTACCAATACGTTTGCAAGGGGAAATATAAAAATTATTTTTCTTCCTGGGAATAAAATCTATTATTTATTTTTATCGTCAAAATGTGTGAAAAATAAAAGTAAGTAGAAAATCTTAATAGAAATATGACAAAATATAATTTTGAAAAAATATTGTTGAAAACGTACTTAGAAATATGCAAAATGAAAGTTGGTTTTACATCAATGTATATCCAAAAAATTCTTAGGCATATAGGCATATTATAGGTATCAGTAGTATACAAAATAAGTATTTTGCATTATAATCCCAGCTCTAGAGATGACCTTTTAAATAACTCAAATACACAGAT
Source organism: Agonum fuliginosum (assembly GCA_947534325.1). Lineage (NCBI taxonomy): Eukaryota > Metazoa > Arthropoda > Insecta > Coleoptera > Carabidae > Agonum > Agonum fuliginosum. The sequence goes on along the minus strand of OX384029.1, from coordinate 41,335,907 downwards.
AATATTGCATTCAATTTAAATCAATCCTGTTGCCACTGTTCGCAATATTTCAAGTAAGCATTGCAATATTAATAACACCTTATTTTTCATTTGATTAATGTAATTCGACTGCAGATTTCGATTTCATTTTAATTAATACGTAGGTACTACCTATATACAAATTATATACTAAATTTTACCTTATAAACATATTGATATGGATATGGATGTGGTTCAATATAAGCGTTATTTATGAATAAATTAAATGAATTAACATAAACATAATACAATACTTACATTTTGGCTTGCTTTCAACGTCCACAATGTGCCAAATAATTGAAGAATATTGCACCAAGACAAAAAATGACAATACGCAATCATTGCAATTTAAATTTTTGTATATCACAAACTTTGCCAGAAACAGAAATACATATGGATGAGCGAGCACGTAGAATAAACATTATATGCCAAGTGAAATAGCAAGAAATTAGACAATTGCTATAAATATTTTATATTCAGTGTTTGTCTGTCACAAACTAATCCAAAATTCTTATCAAACAGTATCTACAAAACACATACCACATTACCGTTATGTGAGACATGCAAAAATTATCAAATATTCTTCTTCCTCGTATTCTGTCACTCATTTACATATTTATATTATAAAATGACAAAATATCATTGCTTTATTTTTGTAGAAATGTGCGCTGACAGTAATTTATTAAAAATTTCTTAAATAAAAAACCTACTTTAAGCTTTGTTTGTATACCGTAAAAACTATTTAATTGTCAGTAAATATAATAAAGTCTCGACTTAAGCTGTGATAATATGCGATAATTACTGAAACCGGTCCTGAGTTAACCTTAAAACTTGTCGCGGTAAAAATAAGACTGCCCTAATTCTGAGTTATCTATATATTCACCTGTGACTGAACTTTAAACACTTAAGTAGCCGCACATTAAAATTTGTCAACAGATGCAAAAAGCGGTATAAACGGAGAAATATGTGGGTACTTAATTTTATTTCTTTAAAAAAATAAATTACTACTTACATCAGCAGAAGTTTTGGTCTTCGCAGTGTCAGTATCGTCTTCGCCAAAATATGCTTCATGTTCTTCATTTGATTCAGTTGTAGTAGTCGTAGTAGTTACAGCATTTATTAGTTTCTTATAAGGATTTTCAGTCACCCACTTATGGACAGTTTTCTTATTATTATCCCCTTTCAGCTCATTAAACTCAGTAGTTGCCGAATATTTCCGATACGAACTATCTGACAAATCGGCGTTTTTCGATGACATTCTGTTCAGTAATCGATCCATCTTTGGAAACCTGTTGTTTGTATGTCTTATTTTATGTTCATAACTAACAGCTTCTGGTACTTTACGATTATTGTCATAATACTTTCGATAATTTGGGTAATTTCTGTGCCATTGAGCATGTTTCACTCTTTCAGTCGTTGTTGTGGTACTTATTCGATTTCTAAATCGACTTAACTCATAGTTCAAATAACTAGACTTCGAATTCGACAATTGATTGTCATTGTTTGTGTAGGCTTGAATCACGCCGGTTAAAAACAAAATACTGCACAATTTCAGCCACATTTTATTTAAGTTTATTTAACTACACAAACAGAACTATTTAAGGTAAACATCACTGCACTGCACACCATATTCCGGTGTCCTTCTACAAAAAATTTTCGAAAAATTATATATTCCCATTTTTGTACTCAACGAATAAACAATCACATCTCGGTAAGTAGAAAACAATCCAAACTGAAACTAAGTTATTATTTGTCAAGTAAAATAATAGGCGGTTGCTAAGCAACTCGAGATTTCGTAAATTCTATCGCGAAACGCTTCTGTCGAGCACAACCGGCAGACCCGTACGACAGCTTGCGGCGGACTGTTGTACATCGAGAGTTGGGACTTGGTTGGCGAGCTGAGATTCATTCAAAATGATGCTGGGCTACACACACACACGTATATCGTATATGCACTCACATGGAACCGCACTGACGCGGGTGTTTGTGTTTGGGTCAATTGTAGCGGATAAAATTGCAATATGCACCATGTAACAGATAGTGATACATTTTTGAGGTTTCAGGCTATGGTGACTGGTGATATATTGTTTTACTAAATGGCACATGGGTGGGAAAAGGGGTATAAGTCAAAAAAATAACATTTTGGGAAATTGAGTTTAAAGTTTCTCATACTCGCATTTTTTTTCAGTATTGTTTTAAATAAAGTATTTTAACTGGTAAGTATTAATGATTTCATCTTTATTCAATTATAGGTTTCAGTGTTTTGAATTATGTAATAATTAATAAAATAATAATAAGTTATATCCCTTTACACGCAAAATTAAAATAAAAGTATACTGCAGCACGTAGGTGCAAATAACTGAATTACTAAATATAAGTATACTTATACCCCTTTTCACTAATAAAATATAATAAAAGAATTGTGTTAACAGAAACAAGTATACTTAAATCATTTTTCACATTAGAAAATATATTTTTAAGGGAGATATGTGTACATAATCCCATATTTCAACTTACAACTTCAAAATACAAGTATACTTATACCGGTTTTCCCAAATAAAACAGGAAATTTTGATTTTATATCCCTTTTCGCAACGACATTACTAGAAATGATGACGGAATAGACTTATATCCCTTTGCACAGCTGTGAAAAACTACTTTAAAAATACCGTAGTGGGGTTAACTCAAATTTCAATTTTTTTGACTTATACCCCTTTTCCCACCCATGTGCCAAATATGCTGATTGTTGCTAAATATGCACACTATTAAAACAGAAGAGTGAAAATTTTAATCGTTTACAGAGTAAAAATATTTCCAATCTAATTTCAGTTTAATCATATCAATATCAATAGGAGTAAATTTATTTACTCTATTTTGTATAATTACAAACTACTCGTTTTATAATTAATTCCGCTCCTATACAATGGTAAAATACGGTAAAATATGCACCTATTTTATCAAAATTATTCATGTACCTACTCTAAAATAAGTCAAATTTATTCTAGAAGTGTGAAATCTAGTATTTTAGTGTAATAATATTTTCCCACGACCATATACCATATACGAAACAAACAGATTCCATACAGTTACCTCTAGCTACGAAAATGAACAATATGAAATATCCGTTCAATCCTTTCGATATGTTATCGAACAGGTCATATCGCCACAATTTATTTTTGTTGTACCTTTTAGTGTGTGTCTTTCTGACATTTAATTTTTTTTTTCTTGTCATTAAGTATTTCGTGATAAATTGCATTATTCCATTAAAATGGGCAAACGCGACATTAAAAGTGATTTTTTCACATAAATAGTAGTACTTTTACTGTATCTGGTATAATTTATAAATTTAAATAGAATTTATATTCTTGTTATTGAAATTCTTGTTATCGAAAATCTTGTATCATGTACTATCGTGGTATATATTTGTTTCTTCGAAAAATTAAAATTATAACAGTGACATTTGACATTAAAATATATTCATGAATAAAATGTTTAAGGAGGTTGGGGACTCCTGCAGTGGCGTACACAGATATCAGCCATGGGGGCGAAAAATAAACATATTTTTGATAATGTAAAAAAAAATTCGCTCAACACGCGTTGGCTGATACATATCATTGCTATTCGTTCAGTTGCGGTGATACATTTTTTTACAATAATAGGTAGGTAGTCTATGATAAACGAGCGTATTATCAACATTCAATTACTCAAAAATTGAAAAAAAAAATTTAGAATCTCAATAGTGAAATAGGCACTGTACAAATTTCAGCCTCTCATCATCATTTTAATATATGGTCACCAACCTCCTTAAAATGCTCGTGAGATTGCCGAACTCGGCAAGCCTCGTGCGTCAACATTCTTACTCACATAATATCATTCACTTTCCGTGCTCATTATGTAATATACTTACTATTTTGCGTCTGTATAACGCTACTGATACGAACACCGAACACGTTTATTGTTCTGTTTAACGTTTTGTTTTTGCTAGTGTACTTATTCAGTTTCGCAGTTGTAGTTATATTTATATAAGATTAACACAATAAATATCAAAGAAGTAAAAAGGTATTTAGTAAAAATATCGGGATTGATGAAGACACGGCTACAAAAAACTAAAACTACTTTATTTAATTTAATACTTTCAGATCGATGACGAATAATAACTATTGAAATACTTTCGATAAATTATTTATACCACTACAAATGTTAAACCACGTGGAAACAGAACGAATGACGAAGGTATAATATTTTTTTACAATGTTGATTTGATTCCCTCATATTAAATTTTTAAATAGGTATAATTTTTTTTAGATGATATTTCTAGCTATAAATGCAGAAAAGTGGGCAAAATTAGAAATTATCATGTCTTTTGCAATCTAGACTGTAAGGATGCCACAGGAAACTGTGGTTAAAAGCAGTCGATTATTTTATAAATTTCATTCTGTCTTCAATAATTTAATACAAGTAGGTACCTACCTAAACTTCAATTTATTTGAATTTTTGGTTATAACAATTATGTAATGTTTTAGTGTATATTTATATTTTTGTCAAAGAACTGTTTTGCCAAATTTGCTAGAACTGTTGGCGTCCAAGTATTGCATGCACCTCCGTGTTACATTTATCGGTCGAAGTGGTTGGATTCCACTATAATAACATCTACCAATCTGCAATTGGAAGTAAATCCTGTTAAATGGTTACCAGAAAAATTTAATAATTTTATTTTCAATTATGCTAATCCGTCTTGGATTCTCACTCCCAAAGAAAAACTAAAGTGGTTTCCCTTTTTCTTCACGTAATACAAGTTTTCAAAAGTCATTTAATATCAAGGTCTGTATAATTTAGCAATAGTTTAGATTTTAGAAAGATGTAGTACTAGAATTTGAATTTAAAGTAAGCATGTTACATAAGTATTTTTTCCCAATTTAGATATATCTACTTGTTACACATGTGGCTAATGTTTCACTGAATTCAATTCAACTTCCTGTTTGAACACCGACAATTTACTTTAACTGTAGCATATTTACATTCTTTAAGATTTTTTACTTCATTTTATTTTCTCTTTTTCTCAAACTCTCAAAAACCAGTTTTTTTTCGGAAGTAAAACACACAACCCTCCAAATAGTTGCATGTGATTGGGGATGATTTGGTGAAGATAATCCTCCACGAGTTTACAATTTCATTCATGGATATTGAAAATATTGAGAATTCTTTGAACGTCTTCTAATACTGAGTTATGATTCTTTAAAAACCAATTTTCTCGGTATAAACGGAGTCGGAAATTCAAATGTTATTAGTGCAATTGAAAGTGGAAGTCTCGACGAATAAAATGCAATTTTTATTTTTACAAAATGATGTTCTTTAACGAAGTTATACCACATTCATTCTGTAGCGGCGAATTTATTACGTCATTCGCAATGTAGCGCCTACTATACAGAAAATTCTCAAGTCATGTGATTATTAAACGGCTGGTACCTACACGGTGCTACTTATGAAAAATTTTCAAAGACCATTTTGATAGCAAATTTCCTCAGCTTTCATCCTGTCAAAACCAAAATCTTTGATAGTTTTCGAGGAAAATGCGGTACAAGAAAATTTTGAGTTTCAACTGAAAATTTTTGTGGGAGCGAATTTTTTTTTTGTTTCTGTATGTTTTTAACTACTCGCATGCCAAATTTCACTTGGTTATGTATTAGTCTTCAGTCTGGTCTATTAGACTATTTTTTAAATAGTATATTAAACATATCTCTATTGAGCGCCTGTCTTATTTTTTCAAATTTAATTCAATTATACTGTAAAAAATTGCATTTAATTACGACGAAATTTTTTGTTCAAATTGATTGTTGCTCCTTATCGCTCGTAGCAAAATTTTAAAAAATATACGACAGTAACTCAATAGAGTTCATTTTTATTTTTCATTTAAAATAAAAACTGGGTAAAAAAGGAATTTTGTGAAATATGAAGATTGTGATTTTCCAATTCATATTAAATCTAATGTGCATTAAAAATATAAAATTTAATAGAACTAACGACGTTGTGCAAATATATAAAATTTCAGTTCTTGTCAAGATTATTTAATAACAATGTAATTCGAGTGCATTTTTTAACCACCGGTTTTCCTCTTATACACTCTAAGAAATTTTGCCCGTGTAAATTAACCAAATCGAGTGGTAAAGTAGTTTGGAGTGAAATTTAACACAAAACTGAGTACATTTTTACTCGGTGTAAAAAATAGAGCTTGGTGAAATTTTGATCGTGTAAATTTAATAAAAAGTTACACAATTTTGTGTAAATGGCAAATTTTACACCGAAATTTGTAAAAGTCTAAGAGTACACGTTTATTTTCGTTATTAATACTCTGTTTAGTGTAAATATTCCCAGTAACACAGAGTAGACGTGTAAAATCACACTAAATTTGGTTCATTGCATTTGCACACCAAAATGTGTAAATTTTTACACACAGTAGTGTAAATTTGACATTTATGTACACAAAACGGTGTATATTTTGTTATGCCGTTTGTAAAGGCAGACACGCTGATACACGTTCATTCGTGTTTCATATCTCGCCAAGTGCAGTCGCTACGTATAGTCTCAATGATTAGTCGAATCTAGCAATATTTGAATATCTTTATTTGCTCCTTATGTGATTTGAAAATGACAGATATTTCATAAAATAAACTATGAGCATATTACTATTATGGGCTGCAGTTGAGGAGGATGTCAAATTCGAGGACTATGTAAAAGCAGGTAGGTAGTACAATTATTTTGATAAAATATATATTTTTGATGGTAACCATTCTAAAATATTAACTTCCAATTACAGAGTGGTAGATGTTATTATAGAGGAATCCAATCACTCGGACCCAAGACCTAATGGTATTATTGTCGATTACTGGAAATCGAAATCGAACTGGGGACCTACGCAGACCCTCTACCGTTGAACAAACTACAAGATAATGTTCTCTATGTAATGTAGCAATAGTTAAGTATGTTGTAAATTTGTTGTACTGATTAATTTTATTCATGTAAATAAACAAATATTTGTCTACATAAAAAAACTGGTATTATTTATATTATGTACCAAAATCATTTATAAAATTTACTCATATACGTGTATATTAACACTGTGTAGTGTTAATGTACACGTATATGAGTTTTAATTACACTAAAGCGTATGTATTAAACACCTTAAAGTGTAATATTAACACTGTGTAGTGTGGTTAAATAAAAATATAACACATTTTAGTGTATATAACAATTCGGTAATGAGTTAATATTACACTAAAGCGTGTTAATTTAACACCTTACAGTGTAACATTAACACTAAAATTCGTTTACATATACAAAATACAGTGTAAAATAAACACTTAATTCGGTAACAAAAAACTCAAATATTTGGTTAAAAAACAATAATCGGTGTAATATTTTACACGGATTAACCAGAAATTTAGTGTTAAATATTTCACCAAACTTCAGTGTACTTTTTTACCAAATCGTTACCGTGTTAAAACAACACCAAGTCGTGTGGACCTCCTGGGACCACTTTTAGTGTAAATTTTGGTGAAATTTTTCTTAGAGTGTAGCTGTGCTAAACATAAATGAGTTATTATCTGTTATAAACCAAACACATTTTTTACTGAGATGTAAATGCAATAATACAGTATACCCAAGTATATAAATAATCATTTTAAATGTTTACATAATATTTTATTAAACAGTGGCGCACCCAGAGAGGACCAAAGGGGGCCTGGTCTCCCCATGAGGAAAAAAATGAACATTTTTAAAAATTAATAAATATTAATTCGGTTAAAGCACCGTATGTAGGTATATTTATTTAAACAAAATTAAAATTTATGCAATGTGTTTTGTCTTATTATATTGGTTATATTTCTATAAATACCTACATGTATGAACACGGGACTAGCTGAAAATTTAAAACATTGTTCTTGAATAATTATTGTAAAGCTGTCTACTCGGCGTTTAGCTCATCTGTGATCATTTAGTGCGCATTTCGGTGTACGAATTGGTGAACTGCGATTGTACAGGATGGGGCAAAACAACCTCCCTAGTTTCAATAGAGAATTGTGAAACGAGCAGAGGTCGTAAAAGGATGGGAATGGCGTTTAAAGCGGCCGGTAGATATGCCGTTTGCGTTACAAAAGGTTTCAATCGAAAACATAATGTGGACGAACGAGCAACGCGCTTTTGCCGTGGAAGCATACATACGCGGAAACGAGTCTGTAATCGCCGCCCAGCGCTCGTTCCGTATGCGATTCCAAATTCCCCGTCGTCAAGCAGTTCCGGACCGAAAATCAATTACGTTGTGGGTAAAAAAACTTTCGGAAAACAGGATCTGTTGTCAGAAAGAGAGGTGAACGACCTCTAACTGCTCGAACCCCCGAAAACATTTCTTTACATGCCATAACTCTGCTATGCCAATCACGTTCTGACAAGTCTTGAACAATGAGCATCTTGTATGGATGAAGATGAAGGTCTTGATGAAGAATTCGCCGCATTAGAGAGCCGAACTGCGGTCGCATGTTTGCGGTGGGAGCGTTTAGGTGACTGGAAAATTGAGTGACTGACTGCGACAATGTTTTCGGGTGTTCGAGCAGTTCGAGGTCGTCCGCCTCCTGTTTCCCGAAAGTTTTTTACCCACAACATAATCGATTTTCGGTCCGGAACTGCTTAACGACGAGGAATTTGGAATCGAATACGGAACGCGCGCTGGGCGGCGATCAAAGACTCGTTTCCGCGTATGTATGTTTCCACGGCAAAAGCGCGTTGCTCGTTCGTCCACATTATGTTTACGACTGAAACCTTTTGTAACGCAAACGACATATCTACCGGCCGCTATACACGCCATTCCCATCCGTTTACGACCTCTGCTTGCTGCTTGCTTCACAATTCTCTATTGAAACTAGGGAGGTTGTTTTGCCCCACCCTGTATTATGTTTTCTTATTTCTAGCATCTAATTTTTTGCATATCTAAATACGAACTAAAACATACAGCTTCTCTTCATTGCAAAAATGTAACTTTCAATATTAAGGTATTTGACCTTGAACCTAAAGAAAAATTTGCCTGCGGCGCTATTTGTTTCTCATTCGGGATCTCTCCCCTTCAAAAAATCCTGAGTGCGCCACTGTTATTAAGTAATAATCAATATAAAAACCATACCGATAAAATTATATATCAATTTAAAATTCAAACTTTAAACCTAGAATTAAAAAAGCATACTTTGACGAACAGCAACTTTAAATAAACAGTACCTACAGTTATCATTATAATACCTACCATTTAACAAAATATTATTTATATTATACATTGGCACAAATTTGAAATAATAAATAATGAACCAATATAGTTTATTGCCCAGAATAATATTATATTCAATCACCTCTATTTTCTAATCCGAACAAGCATAAAAAACAGGTACATTTATTGTTCAGAACACGTGTCATTAGTTATAAAGCGTATGCATATTTGTGACAACTCCCGGGTATTCCCCTAGTTTTATGTTAAAAATTAAAATGCAATTACAAGAGTATCATTGTCATTGTTTTTGCTGTTTAAACAGAAAAGAGGATATTTCACACGAAAAATAGAATGTTTTGAAACAGAAAAGGAAAGTTTTCTTATCCTAAAGTACTTTTAATTTTTAATTAACTGTTATTTCAAAATAGACCGGATTTTTTTTATAAAATGTGGAAAATTATTGTTTTCATACGCCCGCCGTCTGCGTAGGGGCTTCGGGGCGCCGGCCCCACACTAGCATGCACACATTTTTAATCATTTTAATAAGGATCTAGATCGAGATCAAGATCTTCACATTTAAATATCAATTTTTATGATCGAATCTTTGTTTAGATCAGTTCAGGAAACAAGAAATTGGGATCTTTTTAGATCATAAAAAAGATCAATTACTAATAGAATATTAATAGGTTATTAGACGAAATATTGATCTGTTGAATTACATTACAAAAAATGTACATAAGCGATTAAATCTACAATATTAAAGATTACTTACTATTACTTAATTTTTAATTTACAAATTTTAACTTGCACAGCGTATATAGAAAAAAAAATGAACCCGTAAAAACAAAGTTTTTGACTATAAATCCTTTATTTATGAGACTCGATCGATATTTATTTAATTTTTTTTTCATTATAACTCTTTCTTAGATAGTGTGTTTCAAGAAAGAGTTAAAAACAGTAGGGTATGGCGAGAGGTCTTGTGCTGGCCAAGTCAGATTTTTTCTTTTGCCAAAGTAAATGTTTGGTCACAACAAATCTATGTACCAAATTTCAGATTGATTGGATATGGGGAAATGAGTATGGCGGGAAGTCTTGTGCTGACCACATCAGATTTTTTCTTGTGCCAAAGTAAATGTTTGGTCACAACTAATCTATGTACCAAATTTCAGATTGATTGGATATGGGAAAATGGGTATGGCGAGAGATCTTGTGCTGACCATATCAGATTTTTTCTTGTGTCAAAGTAAATGTTTGGTCACAACGAGTCTATGTACCAAATTTCAGATTGATTGGATGTGGGGAAATGGGTATGGCGGGAGGTCTTGTGCTGCAACATCAGATTTTTCTTGTGCCAAAGTAAATGTTTGGTCACAACGAGTCTATGTACCAAATTTCAGATTGATTGGATATGGTGAAATGGGTTTGAGGTATGGCGGAAGGTCTTGTGCTGGCCACATCAGATTTTTTCTTGTGCCAAAGTAAATGTTTGGTCACAACGAGTATACCAAATTTCAGATTGATTGGATATGGTGAAATGGGTTTGAGGTATGGCGGGAGGTCTTGTGCTGGCCACATCAGATTTTTTCTTGTGCCAAAGTGCATTGTTAGGTGACAAAAGTCTATTTCCAAAATTTCAGCTTGATAGGATCCCGGGAAGTGGGTCATTTTTGACTTTTGTTTTTTTGCCGTACGTACGACGGTGAAGTTAATATTATAAAGGATTTAAAAACAAAATTAAGTCACTAGAGGCCGAATATTATTTACTTGGTAAGCAAAATGAACTAAAATGTGTTCCGTTTTTACTATAACAGGAGTTAACATGATTTGCTCCTACCTTTTTTGAAACGTTTTTTTCTTAACGTTCTGTCAAAGAAGCGACGTTAAATCGACTAGAGCCCGACAATAATTATGTTGTTCCATCACTAAGCTATCTATGCAAATGGAAACAAATACTTTAATCAACACCAATAATCAACAATATTAAGTCCTAAACTTTATTTTTTATTTCGAGCCAGACTATGTTAAGTCAATAATATTCAAAATAAACAATTAGTAGCTAATTTTATTCTACAATAAATTTAGGTTGCGTTATTATACAGCATACAGGAGAACAGAAATACCAAAAATGAAAACTCAAATCTTCTTTACTGCAAAACTTCTTTTCTTGACATAATACAGTCAGGCTCTGAGTTACCGGTTTGGGACTGTGTTTTGTAAAATAATACTTTTTTAAATTATGTTGATTGTTCAAATTTTGTTTTCCTATGTGTAACTGGGAAAGAACATTTTTTAATTTATTGTTCCACATGAAAAGAGGAAAAACATGCAGCTTAAATTTTCTTGAAAACGTGTAACTTTTAATAAACAATTAACCTTGAACACACAAAAACGCATGCGGCGCATTTTTTTAAATCCTTCATTAAGGAGCCTGTCACATATTTTTGTCTAGAGCCCGAAAGTATAAAAGTTAGGTCCTGGATACGGTGATTGATTTTAAAAACCTTCTAAGATGACTATACCAAAGATAATTTATTTAACTCAATAGTGTGTCTCCATTTCCGTTTAAAGAATAAATATCCATCCGTAAATAAAGATGAATATATAATGTAATTTAGAATACAATTATAAGCGCCTTCACTTAACCTTACTTACCTTCTACTTATACGTACCGTCTCGCGTGCTGTGCTTCGTATTTTAATTAAAAATCATGTTTATATTTCTGTTTCTCCTTTCTGGTTATAACTTCTGCATAACATATAAACATTATGTACACTTACATTAAAACAACTACAACTGAATTATTTCTCTTGCAAGTGAAATAATGCGATAATAAAGTAATAAATGTTTTTATTAATGTAGAAATAATTGTTTTGATTATTATTATTATGCAACAATAAAGTAAACTATAACATTAAAATATCGTTCAATTTATTATTTTATAATCATTTGAATATCTGCATTTTCTTAAACACTCTGCTTCTGCTTATTCATTCATAATTTGCTATAATGCTATACGAGTGTATAATAATTTTACAAAATATTTTGATAGGTAGGTATAACTGAATTTTAATCAAACAGACTTAAGTATATTATCCACAGGCGGACTAATTCTGTATTGGTAAAGAAATTTAAATTTTAAACAAATTGTCTCAAATTTCTATTAAAGTTCATGAAATAAAGAATGGAAAATTATAAAAAAAATTATGCCGAAGACAAAATTCGGAAGGATGACCTATGATACGCAACCGTTTTCTGTTTTCATATGGTTTAAAAATTTATTTATATAATTCTCCTATAACGTTCTTTTTTGTTCGTTTAAATTTTATTATCATTATTTCAGCTCACAAATTCAGTAGATTTTTAGTGTTTTAATAAATTTTAGTCACACAATAATTATTTTTAAGACAAAATTCAACGACAGTGACCCAGCGACACTTTGTTTAGCATTTACTAAAGTATAGCAGTTAAATATCAAAGAAATATTAAGTAATGGATCAAAATAAAGGCCACAAGAAGACATTTATCGGAAGTTCAGATGTCTGAAGCAATAACTATGCTACAAGCTACAAGAAGGATGAAAACAGCGATATGCAACACGATGTCTAGGAGTAAAGTATCGTTTACATAAGACTTATTGTAACGGTAGTGCAGCGGTCTTCCAGTTGCACAGGGTTTGACTAACGCAAAGCAATGGAAGCGTTCACAATGACTTAACGCGTTGGTAGTGTCGGTGCAATGCATTGCTATAGTTTGTAAACTCCAAACATTTACAACGCACAAGCACCGCACCGCCAAGCAACAGCCAATCAAAATTTAATGTGGAATTTAAAAGGTGGCGAAAAAATTTGAATTGTGACAAATTGTCATTGGAATTGTCATTGACTTCGAATTTACCTATTTTTATAGATAAATATGAGTGTAGACAGTAAATTTGCTGAATTGTTGGTACAATATTCAGCAATATGGAACAAAAAATGCTCATTGTACTGAGAAAATATAAAAAAGAAAGTAAAATTCTTGCATTAAAGTTTAAATTTACAGGTAGGTAATAATTATTTCTTGTTCTGGCAATTTAAAATATTTTTAGGACAGCAATTTCATTTTATATGCAACACAATAGAATACTGTATTATCTACAACAACGTCACTAAGTTTTTATGTGATCGCTGCCTTACCAATGCAATGCCAATGCAACACAAGCTCTAACAAGGCAACGGCACTAAGATCTATGTGAACGCAGCTTTACACAGAGCTGTATTCTAAACACATTCCGTTACTAGGAAATTGTCAAACGTACTCCGTTTTAAAATAAAATTTTAACGGATCTGTCCAAAATTTCTATTCTGAAGGGCATGTTTTTACGGACCCGTTAAAACAAAGAATTTAAACGGACTCCGTTTAGGTCTACTATGAACAGAGATGCATATTTCGTTTTGTAAACAGTGTTCCCAATAATTGCATAATTATCGTTACATTAATTTTTAATTGTATTTCAAAATATTGGAGACAATTTGGACCAATTTGTATTTTTACTGTTCTATAAGTTCTCTTCTGTATTATACAGTATTACTTTGACTTAAAATTGTATACTTTACTTATTTTATTTTGACATATTTTACACCATATTTAAACACTGATTTCGGTTACTTGTCTGGTCTGTTTATATAACATGACATGGACATGTGACATGTGACAAACTTTAAATCTACATTTACTGCATGCTGCGTATTGTGTAGATATCATTGGTAATATATACTTACCTACCTGCATTCCTGCATTAGGCAATACGAAATTTTAATATTTAAAATAAATAAGTAGTTCCTGAATCACCAATCAAATCAAATTAATTAATTAATGAAAGTCACCAAAATAAAATAGATAAAATTTGAGGTTTTACATCTCGTACGAATTCAAATTATAGGTTACAGATGAAAATTTATTTTAGAAAAATAATTATTTTTAGTTCAAGATATGTTTAAATAACTTGATTTTATTCATTATCTACGTATTTATTACATTATAAAACGTTCAGAAGAGCTAGTAATGTTTTTTTCTTCAAAATTATTCCATCCGTTTGACATAATGGCATTATAACAGCATCCGTTCAGATATTAATTTTAACGGGGATAGTTTACGGATCTCCGTTATAAAATATAACGGAGCACCCTTTTAGAATAGCAAATATTAGATAACGGTACATTTAAATTTAACGGTCTGTTCGAAGTTAACGGAGTGTGTTCGAAATACACCCCACCGATTTAAAAGTTATTTTTATTAATACTTCTTTGTTTTAGCCTACAAATTTATTTTAAATTGCCCTCAACGTTACCAATCCTACAAGGTTCTCTTCAACAGAAAACTATACAACTGAGCTCTCTGCAAAACTGCAATGTTACTATTACTAATAATTAGAAATTACTAATAATATTTTTTTTCTACTCCGGTATTAAAACATCATTTAACGAACTGATAATAACATTATAAACCCACCTCGCTGCGCTCGTTCCAAAAAAACTCGTGACTAAAATGACGTTTATAAAATTTAAAACATAATATACTAATAATATACCTACCTTCTTCAAGAACTAGGTATCATATTACCTATATAGTTTCATTTATACGAGTATGCCTTTACAGTTTAGTTTACCCTTACGCCCTTACCTAAAGATAATGATAATTATGTTAAAATAATTTAATGACAATTTAATTTAAATACTAAAATATTTTCAAACTTAACACATAAAAATATTACTAATTCAAGTTCATAAGAAAGTTTACTGCAAATTTATTATGAAACTCTTACAATTAACAAATGTAATAAAAATGTATCATGTAATTTTCAAAAGATAAGAAATAAATAAAAGTGTTTCCTTAATTACCACAATAAAGTGGGAAGCATAAATTAAAAGTAAAATAACCAAATAAAATTTGTAGAAGCCTTCGTAGAGATTAGTTGAAGTGTTTATCTAATTAAATTATAATGAAACTGTAAGTATGGTCGGCATTTATAAACCAAGTCAGATAGGCAGTAATCAGGCACTTGATGTAAACTAAATAAGTAAATTTAAGATTCCGGACAGGGACCTACCACAGCGAAACGTTGACACTTGTATTAAAAGGTTACACAGCTATCTCGCGTACTAAATAATATAAATAGAAATTACTCATCCAGGGCAATTTCAAATTACAGAAACTGGAAATTATTTAACCCGTTAAATGTGATACGTTTATTAATCATTAATACTATAAATGAATGATAAATTATTTTTTAATATTTATTATGTGTTTTCTCCGAAATTTTTATAGTTATTTTATCTCGTATTTATCATAAGAACAAGAACATAATTAATGTTTACGCAAACATTGTACCAAATTGGGCTGTCTGACATAATGATTTTTTTTGATAAACATTTTTGAGTCACTGTTTTTTTTCATAAATCTAATTTTCTTGCCATATTGCATACCTAATTAATTAAATCTTATTTTATTCCATTTCAGTTCATAAAATATCCATTATACAATCACCAAACCAGTGGTTTCAAAAATGTGCTTTTTGTAAAAAACTACCTACCCATAAATTTTCAAATTTCAAAAAAAATATTTTTATTCCATGATCAGTAAGTTGAGTATTACATGCCATTAAAATATATATTAAGTTGTGAATCACCCTGTATATTATGTTTAGGTATTTCTAATTATTTATTTGAGACAAGTAATACGATTTATTTTGTTAAGTAGTAGGTATGTTATGTACGAAATATATTTTTTAAGTACGAAAAAATTCGTTGCTAAATAGCGAAATTAATTAACTAACTAACAATTTACTTCAAATTAATTTTTTCATGGTGAGAAACGTAATTCACATGCTTATATTCCAATATAATTATTAATTTTAAAAATATTACATACTTTGTATTGTTGCACAAAGATTAATATACCATTTTCCGAATGACTATTTTGAAATATGTAACTTGTATAAGAAAATTTGAAACTACCCACAGTTCTCAAGCTATGCTGGTGGTCATTTAATGTTTTTATTATAGAGAAAGTGTGTACGCCAGTACTCATAGTTTATATTTCAAATCTGCATTTCTAATGGCCAGTTGCATGCACCGCTTCCACTTAAATTTTAAGTATTCCTTAAATTAACAATATCGAATCAAAATCAAATTGTCAAACGTAGAAATAACATTGCTGTCATTAATTCGATTCGATATTTTTCATTTAAGTGACACTTAAAATTTGAGTGGAGGCGGTGCAAATGGCCATAAGTCACTTTAAAGCAGGACCCAGGCACGTGCCTAAATATATTATTTATAATTTTATTTTTTGTTTATGGTGTATAATTCAGCGGAAATATTTTAGAATAATCTGCAAAATGAATATATTTTGTATAGGCATTGAATTGATGTCGGATGACTACATTTTTATTCCAACACTACTATTCCAATATGCCGCACTAATTTACAGGCATAACAAACTATAGATTTGAAAAATATATTTTAGTGCTTGTAATTTTATAATTGCCATCTTTTGTGCATTACATTTTATCTGCGTATAGCCTAGATTTAGTAAGTCGAAGGAAAATTATTATTTTCAAATTTGACACACATATTTATTATAAAAAAAGTACAACCGCGAGTACCAAACCGAACCGTTGGCCGATCCGATATGGTTTTGAACTAGTTCGGAACCGTTTAAAGCAATAATTGAAATTTATCGATTTTTTCATCAAAATGCTGAGTATTAAATTTTTATAAAAATTGTTTTATTTTTTATGGTTTTGTAAAGTTTTTAAAGATTTATTAATTTTAGTTAAAAACTGGGACTAAAACCTTAACAAAAGCGAACACTATAAAGAACAGAGTGAACCACGAACCGAACCTGAACCGTTATTTTGTGCGGTTCGAGTCCCTGGTATTGAGCTTAATATTTGTATTGAACATAAATTTGCTTCAAAAATTGACTAAGCATTCGGACTTGATAAATAAATTTGCCGATGCGAAAGTACGAAAATACAAATATAAAAATAGAAAATTGAATTTCTAAACCAGAGTTGTTTTTTAACTATGTATTTTCCTTATTTTGAAAGAGGCCTCAATAAAATCTGTGCCTAGGGGCCTCGAGATGTCAATGTTGAATTAAATTTTTATAATGTTTTGCAGGACAATAATTGCAGAAAAAAAAAATTTTGTAACACATGCGGAAAACTCCGTGCAAAAAACTTGCATTTGTTTCAGAATCACTAATTTCCAACACTTGTTTCAAAAATTATTATTGTATTACTCACGTGAATATTTTTCTCATGTATTGTGACTCTATAAAATAATATTCCACAATCATAATAAAATATCCTTCTTTACAGCCTACAGTGTTTCTTTTAGGCAGGGTTGATAAAAACCTGGGTTTTATACATAAACTTATATATACAAAATTCAACATACAGTCCATAATAACTGATTTATTCTGACCAATTCGCCTCATTTGTCCATCTGTGATGTAGATAATACTAACTTGACGGTTTATTGCGTTCAAAACAATCAAAAAATTGAAATACGGCCAGTGGTTAGCGCAGCTCGAGCTCAACGGTAAGGGGTCCGCATGCTAGCGGTCCCTAGTTCGATTCCCAGCACAACCAACAATAATACCACCGAATCCAAGTGGTTGGATTCTACTATAATAACATCTATATAATTGGGAGTTAATCCTGTAGGTTTATTCGAGATTCAATTCTTATTCTATAATTTCTTCCTAAATTATTTAATTCAATAAATGAGTTTAATTCAAAAATTATGTACCTATAATTTCTAAAATTTCTGTATGCTTATCTATCAAGTAATTAACTTATTTTATTATTTAGCGAAATTGTGATAAATATTTCCAATAATCAGTATTACTTTCTAGGAACCAATTTCAATTGTGAGGGGATTTCTCGCCGTTAAACGTGCCCTATTACAGCAAATGCGGCTTTGACACAGAACATTAATGAATTGAAGAACAACTGGTTCCGGTAAGTTCGAAAAGCCCTTAGTCATATAACACAAAATTACAGGGGTTCTTACCCTTATTAACACAGGATTAAATTACACCCTCTCGATCGAATGTCTCTGGCTCTATTCTTAATAAAGAGCGTTCTGTATACAGCGCCAATAAATATTTATGAATCTAGGACAAAAAGTGAAACATTAAGATACAAGCAAGTTGTTTATGGCCGAGATGTTTAGCCGAGGTCGGAATAGCGTACTTAACATATTTTTATTTTGATGAAATTTTTATTTGCATACCTACAATATTTCACTTATTAGATGATATTTAACGCAAAGAAAATCAACAATTATTAATTAACAAATATTTATAAAAATTGATTTAAAATCTGAATTTTTAATAATTTTTTTCTCCTATAATACTTAAAATGCAAAATAAAAAAATACACACACAGACATGCTGATCGCGATAGCAGATCATAGCTTTCGAAACATCGTGTATAATTTTGTAATTTTAATTTTTTTTTGTTAAAGTACCTACATAATAAAGATAATGGAAGTCCAAAAAAAGAGTAATTTATTCAGGATAGGTTATATTATCTATATTTTTCATTCGATAATATTTCATTATCGCTGACTTAAAATATAATATTTTAATCTATTGTTCCAAACGAAAGTTTAGTTAATTACTGGTCGAACCCTCATCTGCTCAAATTTACGCAATCTTCGAAATAATTTGTACCAAAACCAATCACACATCTGTCAACATTTTGTTCTGTGTAATAGGTACGCCTATAATCGTAAAATATATTGTTATTGCGATGGAAATCAATGTTTACGAAACACACATTATAACTAAGTATCACAAAACCGGATGAGAACATTCATTTTTTTTACTATACTATAATATTTTATTGTGTGAAATATGAACAGTTTTTTATTCGTTTTACCAACAAAATATAAAATAGAATAATTATTTATAAATAGGTGTTATCTAATAGATTTTGATCAGGAACTCGAACCGAACCGGAACAGGAACGAAAACCGGAGCGAACCGCGAACAAAGCAGAACCTATATTACTATTATTATTATTATCCCCTTTTCATTGCCTTTTTGAAGAAAAGTTAAGTATTGTTTAATATTATTATTATTTCTTCTTTTCTTATTATTATCCTTGTATTTTCTCTTTTCAGGTATACATTAGTTATTGTACAAAACGACCCCGTTTAGAGGTAAGTAATTATATTATTAATATAATTTAAATAATATTATTATTTCCTATTTTCTCTATTTATTATAGGTTATAAAATTATTATATACGATTATTATTAATAATTATTATTATTATATTATAATGAATGTTTAAAAGTAAAATCAGTAACATGCCGTAACATACATACACATAATGGAGATAATTTTGCAACCTTACATAACATACAAGAAGCTCTGGTTGCTTAATGTAATGTAGAATATATGTAGAGTTTTGTGTTTAATCGACTATAACTTCTTAACGGATTGAAATATCGAATTCCGGTTTAAAGGATTCGATTCCCTGATCACTTTACTCTCAGAATCATATGTCTTTAATCCAAAAAGTCTTTAGTTAAGTCGAAACGTTAAGATTTTCTTGGAGAAAAATATAGAATTAAAAAAGCAAAATTATGTTTAAGCGATTTCCGGTTTCATGCAGTCGATTCCGAGGACATTTTTCTATTTGCTTCATATTTACTTATTATAATCGGCATTATTGTTTTAGTCGGAATTCAAATATTTTCCCCAAGAGTGTGCAAAATGAAATTTAAAAAAAGGTTCCGTCGATGGAAAATCTTTTACCTGTGCGTTAATTGGAGCTCCAAATTTTTTGAAAATAAACGTTTCTAATTTAAAATTGTTCTAGAAATCGAATGCTTCAAACCGGAATAAGCAATATACTCGTACATAGGTACTTGATTAAAATAAATTCATATTTTAAAAATATGTTTTTACGATTTTCTGGAAAACTGTTACACTTACATGTAAATTGATAAGAAACAGTTCTTCTCGTAATGTTCCCATTTACGAGTTTACGAGATAAACAAGAAAAATTTAGGCAACCCCAAAAAATCCCCATAAAACAAGGGACACGGAGGGCGCAGCGTCTCTTGTTCAGGACATCAAAACAATGTACAAATTTTCAGCTTCATACTAATTTGAATTAGTGCAAGGTTTAGACGAAATTTTGTATAAAATAACTGGGCTAAAATAACAAGTACCTACCTACATACATTACAAATAATATAAATATATAATGATAAAAATAGTTTGACACGGAAATGGAAAAAAACAAACAAAAAATAACGATTTGTAACACTTATAGACTCCTTTTAGATCGTAACCAGAAATACACGTATACAAAGTAGGTAGCGTTTTTTATGTAAAGAAAAACATTATTTTATTCTTGAACTTAAGGCGGTTGCGCAGTCAAATTATAGGTTTTGCTGAACGCTCTGTATTACTTTAATAAACAAAGATTTAAATTATATATCTGAATAAATAAATTGAACACTTTTTGAATTTTGTATTCCAGAAAATTAAATTTAAAATGGATCAACACCAGCCGTCAAAATAGCGAACAACAACATGCAGTTTCCCCCATAAAATAGGTTTAAACAATAAGATTTTTTAAAGAAATAAGACGTTTTCGAAAAGCTTGAAGTTGCCCTCTCTTTGCTCTAATGCCACTTTTTTGAATTTTTATGTAGGATTGTATTAAAATACACCTGAAATATTCACAAAATTGGACATGTTTAGCCATGCATATAAAAAAAAAATATATATATATATATATATATATATATATATATATATATATATATATATATATATATATATATATATATATATATATATATATATATATATATATATATATATATATATATATATATATATATATATATATATATATATATATATAAGAAAAAACTAAAAAACTGGCATTAGAGCAAAGAGGGAGCATCCTTAAACTTTTCAAAAATATCTTAGTTAATTCGAAAATTTAAATTCTTACTTCAATTTTGATGGGAAAACTAAACATACTTTTCACCATTTTAACGGCTAGAAACCAACCAACTTAAGGCGGTGTTGCACGGTGCCAGTAACTTGATTAAATCACTAAAATCCAGTACTGGATTTTATTATTTGCTTGGTGTAGCACTAAATTCCATCATTGGTTTTAGTAATGATTCCAGTCAAGTGAATTGAATGCAGTTCTATTTACTGGTACAAGTGGCACTCCTACTCCTACCATCCTGTCAACTAAACTTGTGTAAATAGATTTTTTAGTAGTCTACAAATTTGTTTTTAGTAACAAAAGTTTAATACGCCTTTCTTTAAATAAACACTAGGATTTCATGTAGCAACTGGAACAAGTTCCATACTTAGCAACTATTTAATATAGACATCAACTTTCGTTAAGTACTAGATTTTAGCGACTTGAACAGAGGCGGATTTAATCTATTTTGGACCCTAGGCAAAATTCTTATTTCGGGCCCCTTATTAAAAAAACTGCATAGTATAGTGCAACAATACTTTAATTTATTTTTTTATCTAATAAATAACAACAAAATTACAAAATATACAACATATTTCAAAAAAACATACATTATTTAGTATTACAAAATAGCATTAAAGGAAAGTTACTTAAACAAAATTTTATTTAAATATTTCGCTTCCGCGTTTTAATTTCTGCAAATCTATCAATTATTCCATTGCAATCCATTTTTTCAAGTTCCTAATGCTCTATAATACATAACAACAACAAAGCCGTTAATTTTTCTTGAGCTAGCGTACTACGTAAATAGTTCTTTACACGTTTTAAAACTGAGAATGATCTTTCTCCACTGGCATTTGTAATACACTGGCGGAAAAAAATTTAAACACTTTGAAATTCGTGAAATTTCGACCATTTTCAAACCGCCATAACTCGGCGTATTTTCAATCGATTTCGATGAATCTTTGCAGGCGAAAAACTTTGAAGTGCCTTTCCATAACCAAGTTATGGATGTTTAAAAAAAAGGGAATTTTTTGGTTTTTCGCACATAACTCAGCGACCTTTCAACCAAATTCAAATTCAACTATTCTTTCGGGAAAAAACCCATTGTGGCTCTACTTTAAGGGGATAAACTCAGATTAGGATGACCTCTTTTCGTACCCTTCAAAACCCGAACAAAAAAAACACGTTTTTTCGCAAAAAAAAACGTCTAACTTTGGCGATGGGTACCGACTTGGAAAAAATTTGTCTACTCGATCCACAGAAAAAGCATTGAAATTTGTTCAATTAGCCTGTGCAGGACTCAAAAACCGAAGTTCCTACGACGATTTGGCACAAAGTTATGGGCGTTTGAAAAAAGTGCATTTTGTGTTTTTTTGAAAATACGTCGAGTTATGGCGGTTTGAAAATGGTCGAAATTTCACGAATTTCAAAGTGTTTAATTTTTTTCCGCCAGTATAGATCAACAAATCACACATAACACATAAATAAAATTTTATCCTAATTATTAGAGAATTTATTATAAGAGTTTAGGTAGTATTGAAATTAAAAAATATATTTCAAATTAAGTACAGTAACAGAATTGTTTTTTTAAATAAATTAAAATTTATTATGTCAATAATAAAAAATAAAATTTAAAATAGGCAAAAATTTTTGTTAAGAATCCGGGCCCCAAAATTTTCGGGCCCTAGGCTATTGCCTTTTTTGCCTAGGCCTAAGTCCGCCTCTGGACTGGAACAAGTTACTGGAACCGTGTAGGTGTAACGCCACCTTTAGAAAAGATCGCTACACAATAGCTGACTAAATGGTGATACAAGAATGAAATGATAATCTATTAATCAATCAATATTATAATTTTATACAGGATGTTTTTATCTACTTACTTCGAAAATAAAATTAAGGGTATTATATTATATGAAAGATTGATTTCTCGACTGGATGTTGAATAAAAAGAGAATTTGTTGGAGAAGTCGTCATTTAAAATGTAAGTACCATTTATTCTGGAATTTTAGGTAAACATTATGGACATTTGTTCAATAGTTAAGTAGTTAAGTAGTTAAATCTATGTAGGTACTATTACATCTCATGTGATATTTAATTATTTATTCTAAAATCTTGTTGTTATGTTGCTCTGGGCCTTGATTGGCTGGATTTTAGTTTTTTACATTTTTGTGACGATCGATTAACTTGAAACCTCTTGCATAATTCAGTTGGTTGATGACTGTTAAGTAACATGTGTGTTGAGTTTTATCTTCTTTTGACGAAAGATTTCTGTAAAATAAAAAAACATGATATTCTTTAAATTTTAATAACCAATCATGTTAGTCTGGTTACCTATTGCATGATTGTATGTAACTTATTTTGATTGTATGTTTTTGTATATATATATATATATATATATATATATATATATATATATATATATATATATATATATATATATATATATATCAGCACCCTGAGGAAGACTGAATTACAGTCGAAACGTCAGTGTTTTATTGGATTTTATTAAATTGACTGCTTCTCCAACAAATCCTCTTTTTATTATATTATAGGTATGTCGTGTAAAACGTGGAACAATTTTGAAAAATTCACTAAATTATGGGATACTATACTTACGGTGGTTGACTACTCGTCATTAAAATGGTGAAAAATATGTTTAGTTTTCTCCTTAAAATTGCGAAGTAAAGATTGAAATTTTTGAAATACATAACTAATACATTTTTAATAATAAGGATGCTAGTTATTTTAATTTTATTCTTCATTTTTTTGTGTTTGATGCATGGCTAAACATGCCCTATTTTGCAGGGACTAAAAACGAAATGAAAACGAAAACGAAATTAACCGAAATTTTTAGAAGAACGAAAATGCAAACGAAAACGAAATGATAATTTTTCGTTCAAAATCAAAAACGGAATTTATAATATCGATTAACGGTTTTAACCGTTCTTAACTTTTAACACTATCGTAAAGATTCTATTATTTGATCTATTAATATAAAGGAAATAGGAATAATTTTTTTATAAAGATAGAGAGTATAATCAGAGTACTATATCAAAGTTTTTTTGGTTTCATTCATTTTATCTATACTTGATTTAAAAACTAGAAGAAGCGAATGAAGCGATCTGAAGTAACACCAGTTTTACACCACACAAATTTTATAATGTAAACAAACCAGAAACAAACGAATGTTCTCCATCTTGTCGTATTAGCTGTTGACAGTGACTGTTAGTCCAGGAACTTTAGACATTTAGCTCGGACTCCGGGAAAGTTACACCGATTTTCATGATTTTTTTTAATCGCTTCGAAATCGAATTTGAAACAAAGCTTTTTTTTCGAAATTTTTTTATTGTATTATTATTTTATTTTTTAAAGTAATTTTACGTAATTTCTATTACTAAATTCTCTGAACAATTCTCTATAAGATAGATTAATTTATTTTTATCGTAAATGCCTTAGTGAAGCCAAAATTTTCAGATTTTTGTCGCGGAAAAATTGAGAAATTTTAGTTCGTAATTTTTTTTGTGTTTAATGACCTGTAGTTTCTAAACGAATAAAAATTTTGATATCCGGTTTCTTTTATTAAATTCTCTGAACAATTCTCTATAAGATAGATTAATTTACTTTTATCTTAAAGGCCTGAGTGAAGCCAAAATTTTAAGATTTTCGCCGCGGGAAAATTTAGAAATTTTAGTTTGTAATTATTTTTTTGTGTTTAATGACCTGTAGTTTCTGAACGAATAAAAATTTTAATATCCGGTTTCTTTTATTAAATTCTCTGAACAATTCTCTATAAGATAGATTAATTTAAAATTTTTTGAAGGCCTTAGGTAAGTCAAAAATTTAAGATTTTTGTCGCGGGAAAATTGAGAAATTTTAGTTTATAAAATTTATTTTGTGTTTAATGACCTGTAGTTTCTGAACGAATAAAAATTTTGATATCCGGTTTCTTTTATTAAATTCTCTGAACAATTCTCTATAAGATAGATTAATTTAAAATTTTTGAAGGCCTTAGGTATGTCAAAATTTAAAGATTTTTGTCGCGAAAAAATTGAGAAATTTTAGTTTTTAAAATTTATTTTGTGTTTAATGACCTGTAGTTTATGAACTAAGGCCTTTAAGATAAAAATAAATTAATCTATCTTATAGAGAATTGTTCAGAGAATTTAGTAAAAGAAACCGGATATCAAAATTTTTATTCGTTCAGAAACTACAGGTCATTAAACACAAAATAAATTTTGTAAACTAAAATTTCTCAATTTTCCCGCGACAAAAATCGTAATATTTTGACTTACCTAAGGCCTTCAAAAAATTTTAAATTAATCTATCTTATAGAGAATTGTTCAGAGAATTTAATAAAAGAAACCGGATATCAAAATTTTTATTCTTTCAGAAACTACAGGTCATTAAACACAAAAAAAATTACAAACTAAAATTTCTCAATTTTCCCGCGACAAAAATCTGAAAATTTTGGCTTCACTAAGGCATTTACGATAAAAATAAATTAATCTATCTTATAGAGAATTGTTCAGAGAATTTAGTAATAGAAATTACGTGAATCTACTTTAAAAAATAAAATAATAATACAATGAAAAAATTTCGAAAAAGAAATTTTCGAAATTTTTTTTTTTAAAACAAAAGCAAGTGTTTTCAGGTGGTAAACTTTGTTTCAAATTCGATTTCGAAGCGATTAAAAAAAAAATCATGAAAATCGGTGTAACTTTCCCGGCGTCCGAGCTTTTGGCGTTTTTTCGTCTAAAGTTCCTCGACTATGTATCGAGTTTTCAGGCTGATAGATCAAATTTAATTTTGCCGCCAAAAATGCGATATTTCTCTTATTTATACAGTGTAAATATGGCTCAGTGAGACAACTTCAAATCGCTCCTCCTAGTTTTTAAATCAAGTATAGTATCTCCTACCGTTTGCATAATTTGGATTATTATCCTATCAATTAAACGTAAAAATGTTAAAACCGTTTTTAACTGGATTTTAATTTCTATTCTCAAAAACGAAATCGAAATTTTTAGTTGATTTTCGGGATTTGCATCATTCGGTTTTTGCATTTTTGGTCAATGCATTTTCGAGAAATGCATTTACGGGTTTTACATTTTCGGTTGAAATATTTTCGGAATTTGCTACATACGGTTTTTGCACTTTCGATCAATGCATTTTCGAGAAATGCATTTTCAGGTTTTGCAGCCTTTCCTATAATCAAGTGCCGCGTCTTTAGGGGCCCCCAGGAGTGACAAAAAATTTGTATAATTTTAAATTTTATTTTTTTTATAATGTAAAATTCAGCGGAAATATTTTTGAATAAACTGAAAAGTGAAAATATTTTATATAGGCATCGAATTTACAGCGTAAAGTACAAACTTCATCCATACAGGGGTCGGTTGACAACATTTTTATTCCCAACAGCGAGGTTCACTCTATTCCAATATGCCGCACTAACTTACAGTCATAATAACAAACGTAACAAACTATAGATTTTAAAAAATATATTTTAGTGCTTGTAATTTTATAATTGCCATCTTTTGCACATTACATTTTATTTTAGATTTAGTCGAAGGAAAATGATCATTTTCAAATTTGGCACACATGGTATTAATTATGAAAAAAGAAGTAGGTACAATATGATACAAGATCGTCTAAATGTATTAAACTTCATATTGTATTGAACATGAATTTGCGTCAAAAATTGACTAAGTATTCGGACTTGATAAATAAAGCCGATGCGAAAGTAATAAAAATAGAAAATTGAATTGAGATTTAAAAAATTCTAAATATTTATTTAGTATTTTTGTTTTTCTCAGTACTTTTTATTTTACCTATTCATATTCATACTTATGCTATATTTTCGGTAGTATTTAAAATAAATAAACCTAATAGACACAAACCAAAGTTGTTTTTTTAACTTATATATTTTCCTTATTTTGAAAGAAAGCCCCAATAAAATCTGTGCCTAGGGGCCCCGAGGTGTCTTAACACGACTCTGAGTGGGGAGATCGCCGCAGAACGGAGAACGCTAGACTCGCGTCTTGTTGAATGATAATGTTCAATTTTTTTATTCTATTCTATTTTCTATACTGTTATTGCAATGCAATTTAATTAGTAATATAAAATTACGATTTCGATTAAAATATAATTTTAAAAGGAATTATTTATCGAAAAATCTCAATCTTGTTCATAAATTCTGTTGTTTTTATGATTTTATGTGCGAATAATTGATTTTATTGAAATTTTGATATAAAGTGTTTAAAGCGTTTTACCTTGAACCCAAAAATATTTTCGTCTGCGGTTCATTTTTTTCCTCACCTAACTTAGGAGTCACGCACCGCCACTGGTTTGTTGCCTATAAATATTTAAAAAATGTAATAACTTAAAATTATAAATAAAATCTAAAAAAATAAATTTCTCAATTTTTAAACAAAAATTAGCAATGACCTCGTATCATTTAGGTACACTCGTAATGTCTGAGATCCCATATTCATGTTTCTTATTGGTATTATTCTTTTTTTTTAAATCGTATTAAACTTAAAGTAGGTATCTTAAAAATTAATATTACCTTTTATAAAATTGATAAAATATATTTCTTTCGTTTTATCATACTGATATAATAAAGTTATTTTCCATAAATAATACTTCCTCCAATTAAATATCATTACTAATTTGGTTTTTTTAAATCATTTCACAAATTTAACATATAAGAATAAATTATAAATAATTAAGTATTAACTATTAAGTAGGTACATAATTTTAAATTGATCTTAATTTAAGATTTGTTGATGCAACTGGTAATAATCTCTAAACAAATAACAAACTTAACATACAAAGAAAAAATTATCAGAAATAACTTAATTCTATACAAATTATTCAAATAAGTATAATTTCTAAATGTCATTAATTTAATCAATAGCAATGTGAATACGATACTTTTGTTTTTGTTTCAGCAAAGATAAGAACGGTTAAAAAGGACTTGAAAAAATAAATTCTATTGCAATAAAGTAATTGTATGTATTTATTCAAAATATGTAGATTCATGTGATACATCATGTACTTACATTATTTATATTAAAAATAAATTACCCCACTTTCTTTTGACAATAATAATAAAAATAAATACTTTAAATTGAGTTTAAACATAAGTAGGTAATAAATTTTATCTTCACATTTACATAGTAGTGCTTAAAATTAATAATACAACACTTGATAACATTACAGTAAAGAATCCAAAATTTTGAGCCCTACTTCCCGCTGATGAAAGATCTAATTGATCACTCAAATTTTTTGGAACATCAATATAAACTTTATTTAACCCAATATCCTTTATAAGAGATATGAGATTTTTTACATTCACGGGATCATTTTCACTCGACCAAATCGTAAGGGTTGAATCAGTTACGTTCTCTATTAAATTCTTCATTTCTTTGTGACTTTCAGCTGCAAGCCCTGCACGAACTGGAAAAGTAATTGAGTGTTTAATTTTTATAGAATTAATAGTATTAATCATAGTATCGATTTGTTGTTCAGTGTATCCTTCTCCTTCGTATGATGTATTATAGCTAGTAGTCCATCCAATAGATAAAGTGATATTACTAAATTCTTTATTACAAGAAGTAATAAACTGGTTTGCGTCCACTGGTTTAGTAGTTGCATTCACTGGTCCAGCAAGGATATCAGCGTTCAACCACGCTGGTTTCAAATCCTGAATTTTAATTTATTATTAAAAGTCAAAATATCTATTTAAGTTGTAAATATTTAATTTTAATATGATATCAAATCAAATTAATGTAATAATTTTAATTATTACCTTAAGATTTTCTTTTATGACACTAACTGACGCAGTAAAAGCTTCTATTGACTTGAAATCTAATTTTACACCCTTGTGTGAATCTGAATTATTTACATTGTGATTATTAACTTCAGTTAAAAATGCTTTTAATGATAAATCTGAAATTTTAGCTGGAGGATGAGCCATAATTGGAATTTCTGCTGTATCGCTAGGTGATAATTTTCCAAGAGATATATCAGCCTCTAGCATATTAACATCGCCTAGTCACAAACACAAATTTTATAAAAAACATCCGTTAATTTTAAATGACTATAATGGGATACTAACTACTTAATGCATCTTGTAAAAGAGTTTTGTTATTCACAGCATGAGCCCAAGTAACTTTAGTTAAATCCGTCGCTTTCGGAAAATATTCTGTTATATCACTTGTTGCCATCGCAGTGATAGCTAAAAATAAGGTTAATTTGAATCCAAATCACGATATTTAACACCAATGCGTACGGCTACTACTGCGTATGTCACTTACAAAACAATATTAGCAACCCGGAGAACATTGCAGAGTGGAGTTGTTTCACCACTGGAAGAGACTCGTGAACTGACGAACTGAGGTCTGTTTGTGAGCTGCGAATGATGCAGACCCACACATTTTCGATTGTAATCGGAACTATTCATGACGCCAACAGAACTTCACTTTCAGTTAATTCATATAAATGAAAATAATGATTTCCAATAGCGTTGTTACACTTCCATGTTTTGATAGCTTGATGTATACATCGACACATGACACCGATTATATTTTGACTTATAAACCAGTGATCCCAAACTTATTTTTAAAATAAAAAGATAATTCTCAAGTCCTTCAAGTTTTTTCGGAATCATATGCAAATATAACATGCAACTAACAATAATTCTATTTTTAATTAAAAACAAGTAAATGCAGAACAAATAGATGATTCACTTTAATAATCTAATCTTAGTCTGACAAGTTTGTTTGTATCATTAATTTATTATTATTACTCTACTAATTTAAATATATTTCTTTCCCGGAATCTTCATAATAACAAACACGTACCTACCATATAAAAAGATAAAATTTATAATTAAGTTTACCTAAACTTTTTTCTTTTGAGAAGACAATGTTATCTTATCCCATGGCATAATAAATGATTTAAAATACTTTGACAATGTTTGCATTAAATGTCGAAATGTATTCTTCATAATTAGACAAAATATACAAATACTTTAAAATAATAATTAATCTGTTATGAGTAACTTTTATTTCTTTATGTATTCTTCATAAATTTTTATCAAAGAGTCGGGTGTCCGTGGTGTAATAATTTTTAAAGCTTTCTCAAAATGTTCCCAATAAACATTAGAAGCATTAATATTATCCTCAAGAGCTTTCATTGCAGCTTCATGACACACAGCTTGTATTTCAGCTCCAGAGTAGCCATCAGTATTTTCCACCAATGTGTCTACATTTACATCTTGAACTGGCATCTTAGCTAATTTTATATTAAATATGTCTCTTCTAGTATTTTCATCTGGTAAAGGCACGTATACAATTCTGTCTAATCGTCCGGGTCGTAATAAAGCTTTGTCTATTCTATCTGGCCTATTCGTTGCAGCTAATACTGTTACTTCTCCCAACGGCGTAACTCCATCAAGTTCAGTAAGTAATTGAGCCAAAACACGCTCTTGGACACTAGTTCCTCCGCTGGAAGATCCGCCACCTCTTTCGCCTCCTAAGGCATCAATTTCATCAAAGAATATTACTGAAGGAGCGACTTGTCTTGCTTTTCGAAACACATCTCTAACAGCTCGTTCTGATTCTCCAACCCATTTGCTAAATAATTCGGGTCCTTTAATAGATAAGAAATTTAAACCACTTTCAGTTGCTAAAGCTTTTGCAATCATAGTTTTAGAACATCCTGGTGGACCAAACATAAGTACTCCTCTCGGAGGTGTTATACCCATTCGAACAAAACTTTGAGAGTATTTCAGAGGCCATTCAACGGCCTGTTTCAAAATAAGTTTTAAATTACTTTGCCCGCCAATGTCGTTCCATTTAACATCAGGTACTTCTATTTGTACCTCTCGCATGGCACTTGGGCGAACTCGAGTTAAGGCATATGTTAAATCGTTTGAAGAAAGATTCATGTTACTGGAAATACTTCGCTTAACAGCATGCATAGCAGCTCTCGAACATAAAGAAGTCAAATCAGAACCGACAAAACCATGAGCACTGTTTGCTATTTGCGTAATGTCGTTGTCTGTCATGTGGTGATCTGTTTTTGATAACAGCTTTTTTAAAATTTGAAATCGGCTTTGTGGATTTGGAATAGGAATTTCTATTTCTCGATCTATTCTCCCACATCTGCGAAATGCAGGATCTATAGAATCAGGACGACTGCTAGTTGCTATTACACACACTTTGCTATTGTGTAAGTTGTGTATATTGTCCAGTTGTGTTAAAACAGTTGACACTACTCTCTTTTCTTGTTCAGTTATACGTGAAGAGCGAAGTGGACAGAGAATATCTATTTCGTCTAATAAAATTATGCTAGGAGAATGCTGAATTGCGTCTTTAAATAAATTTACTATAGTCGCTTCGGTTTCTCCTGAATATTTACTGTATAAATCAGGTCCATTTATTGAAACAATACGACAGCGAGACATTTCAGCAACTGCATTTGCGACCATAGTTTTTCCAGTTCCTGCGGAACCATATAACAGTATACCACGAACTAATTTTAATCCTGAAATTCCTGGAACTCGCCCCAAAGCTGCGTCGACTAAATCCTGAATCTCAGATATTTCTTGATCGAGTCCGCCAATCGCGGACAAAGGATTAATATTTGGTTTAGTTTTAATTATTTCAACTTCGTCTCCAAATAACTTTAAAACTGTTGAGTTTGTTATTTGAAAAAATTTACAATCGTCAATTACATTTAAATTTGCAAATTCGGTCTCTAAATTTTTAACATGATTTGTAGCTTTTTGATCCACACATTCAGTTTCAGACGGTTCAATTTCATTTATAAGAAATTCTAAATGTTTTCCATAAAACATACAACTTAACTTATTATGTTCAGCTATAAATCTGTTAATATGCAATTTTTTAAGTCTTATTGTTAATTCAGGAGTTAACTGTAAAGTTTTTTGCCCATTTAATAAAACTAAGATAACTTGTTTTGCAACTTTAATTCCTTCTGTGTTCAGTTTTGTAATTGTTACTTTCACTTCTGGTTTTCCTTTCCAGTAAAAATCAAATGCTATAAAAAATAGAAATATTAGTTACCATTTATAAGGAACCTAGTAAAATTTTACCATTTTGCGTAACTAAAGCGGACCCCAAAGATTTTTCTGTCGTCGGCCACACAATTTTGGCACAGGGAGGCACACATGCACTAGCTGTTTTTATAACTGCCCATTCACCAATTACAAGAGAACATAACTGAATAGCAGACTGACTAAGGAACACTAAATTATTTTTGTCGTGGAAATCAATCCCTTTAATTTCTTCATTTGCTTTTATCTCAAGTGGACCATTTAAATATCCGCGCCATACGTACGGGTGCACGAAAGTTTCAACAGATGGAGGACAATTATTGTTGTGAATTTCTAAATCCTTATGTACTAAATTTGCTTGACATTTTTCACATTGAAACCAGGATGAAGCTCCTTTTTTCGTTTTTGCAGACATTTTTGCCTATTTCAGAAACTATGTGACATTAATTACCGTCACTTGCATAACCTAAAATGTAAGCAATATTAAAGAAAATGTTATATGCTACCGCATTTATAAATATAAGAGTATAAATTCAATATATTTTAAACATTTACCAATATTATATATTAATTCGAATATTTAATATTTCCTTTTGGCAAAATGTCGAAACTTTATTATGACATTCCTACACGTGCTTAACACAAACAAAAGTTTATAATATTTTGAGTTTATTTTTTCATATTTATTTTTTATTTAAACTAAAATTGCAGTAAAATTTGCAATCCTTATAATTAAATAACAAAATTTATTAAATTAGTACCAAAAACCGTAAATTATGATTTGTACATTTTATCTATTCATATGAATTTTAAAATATTGCGCCAAAAATATTATTTTAAAAAGTGTTTAATAATTTAATTTCAAAGCTTTAATTAATATTTGGCTAGATAATGTTTGTATTTTAAGTTTTTACTTCTGCTTTTATAACATAATAGTATATATAATTATTCTGAGAGTTTAACGATGGTCATTTTAGGTAATTACCTACCTATGGTCATTACTTACATTTACTCAAGAAAATGAAAGTTTACTTTTCACAAGCCAAAGGCGAGTGTCTTAAAGTCGTAATCATTCGCGTGAGTAATTGCCAAGCTAAACTGGTGTAGAATACTATACTTAATCATTTATTTTATAAGATAAATTTGCACTGACAGCTTTCAAAAATCCTTTATTTTTGAAATTTGTGTACAACTATATACCTATCAAGTTATTGTGAGCAATGGGGTGGGGACTAATTAATGTATTATTTAATAATCGTGGATAAAATTTGTTTTTTATATATGTCGCAATTGTTTATAATACTTTACTCTTCCGATTGTTTCCAATAATAGAGTGGATCGAGGATACAAACGAAATTCATGAGCAGATGAGTAGTCTTTGTGATGTATTAAAATAACGTTACCTAGGAGATTGGTTAAAATTTTCATTGTTGTTTCTTAGCAACCTTTAAAATAGAGCGTGTTTAGTCTTGTAAATTTGCACGCATTTGCACATCGATTATGATTTATGTGTAATAAGAAAATACTTATTATGTGCACTTGAAATCAAAAGTACCATTCTCTAGTTGTAGATAGATATACCTAATGAGAATACTGATATTATTAAATTATTATTATAAGTATTATAACATGAGTTTGACATGAATCATTGTTATTGAAATAATTATTTAATAATACACCAACGCCTATATTAAAACAATTCATATGCTCAGTCAGGCATCCTTTATGATGAGACAAAAATATAAGTAGCTAATTAATCATGACGAAATTGATTATTTATGCTCTATTTTACAACTGTGTCATATGCAAGTTTCTGTTATCAAATGATTATATAATTTTAATAATGTTAATATAGTAAAAAAAATTTATTTATGATTATTTTGTTCGTATTTATCTCACACCTGCTATTTTATAATATACTCGCAAAATGATTTAATGTATTTATAATTTAATAAAGATGTAATAAATATGTATCACGCAAATTACAACGTTAATTAATGTAGGAAGATATTTTACTACTTAAAGCATCTGTATTGTAATAGAATTTTTAGTTTGCATGTGACTCTGAAGTCTGAAATGAAATTTAAAGTGCGCGCAATAATGTATATAATATTATTTGTAAATTATTTACTTTTTACATCAGTTAGTTGTTTACCAGCTAATGTAACTGCCACTGATATAATATTAGATTATAAATTTTCTGTTACTGATGAAGGTAGTAAACAAATTGCTGAACAAGAAGTTGATTTTAATTATAATGAAGACTACAGTCATTTAAAAATCAACAGTAAGGAAAACGTTGATTATATTGAATATTCAACCCAGAAAATGGATCATTTAAAAAATGATACTATGTTTTCTTCAATTTCAAATACTGATGGATATGATTTAAGTAACTTGCAAACTATAACAAATTATTTTACTGGAGATGATTCATCTGATAATAAACAGGTAGTTACAAATACATTTTTAAACATAGAACTACATTTTTTTAAATTTTAGTCAGCAATAAATCAATTAGCAAAAATTTTTAATGTCGGGCATGTTTCCTTTGATAAAAAGATGCCAGTTGATTTTATGCCACCACAGTTTATGACTGATTTGTATTATACATTAACAGAAAGAAATAATGACGCTTTAAATACTATTGCTTATGGTGCATCAACTATTATAAGTCTTCCAGAAACTAGCCCATCAACACCTGGATTATTTAAATTTGATTTGAGCGGAATTTCTAATCAAGATATCTTGGAAGCAGAACTTCATGTATACAGGTATAAAGAAATAATTCCAGAAGATAGAACATGGTGATTCGGGCCAATTCAAGATAATAGACGTTTTTTCAATTTACCTAAAATAATACGAGATTATGGAAATTTTTCAATTATAATTTGTTTATGTTTCAAGTAACTATAGCAGCATAAATTATCTCGCAACGCATACATTAATGAACATGTTATGTAATAGTCAGATTTTTTTAGAATTGGGAGAGAAGTATCTATTCCATTACACCATTCTCCGTATTATTTATTGAGAGTTTATCAAGTTTTGCCTAATGATAATTTAATGTCATGGAATCCAGATGTTCATCAATTACTAAATGTGCATTATGTATCATCTTTTATTACAGGATGGCAAGTAAAGTGTTTACAAAACATATTACTGTTGAACTTTTAATTCTTTTGAATTCTTACTTTTAAGGTTTTTAAAATAAAACGAGCTCTCGATTCATGGTTAAATGAATCTGCACCAAATTTAGGATTTCTGATAAATGCATCAACAGTTGTTAATGAACCAATAGATATTAACTTTGCAAGAAAAGATAGATTTAGTAATAAATATCAACCGTCCCTAGTACTCTTTACAAAACCAAAAGAAAATATAATTCATAAAAGTATGTAATATAGTAATAAATGCATGCTCACTATAACAGATACTTAAATAATATTAATTTTTTAAATAGCGGATCCAAATTACTCTTCAAACATTGGTATGGAATTGCACAATCAACAATTTTCTGAGTGCTCCAAGAAACCATTGTACGTAAATTTCACTACTAATTATTTTGAAAATTTTATAATTGAACCAAAAGGCTTTGAAGCTCATCAATGTACAGGACAGTGTACACATCCGGAAAATTTACAGTCTCCTAATTATTCTTTATTAAAAAGTGCATTAAAAAATTTGGACACTATTTCCACTAACACATGCTGTGTGCCGGAAACAATGAAATATTTAATTGTTTTATATTTATCAGACGATAGAATTGTTTTACAACAAATAGAAAATATGATTGTTGAAACTTGTAGTTGTCGTTGAGTTTTGTTAAATTTATTGTCTATAAAAAGTTATACAAATTTGATCATAATTCTTATTATATAAATTGCTTGTAATTATTATTTTTTGTTATGTAATTATATATAAATAAATATATTTTAAAATTACCGCTAATTTTAATGTACAAACTTCACATTATTGCGTTTGTATGTCAGTGTGCCATGTGCCATGCGTTTTTTGACGTTTTAGTTAACTTGAGTTAACCCTAAACTCTTAAGGTATTTACAAACTTATTTTAAATTTATTTATAAATTATAACACACTTTTTTATAGATTTATTATATAAAATGGATGTACCAGAAGAATTTATAGCTCAATTGATTAAAAAAACGGACTCATTTCCAATATATTTATTTACATACGATTTCTCCAACGACAAAAATTTTAACAAAATAATTGAAAATGAAGATTTATCAACTGTTTTAACTTTACTGAAATACAAATTAATTCAAATTAACAAAAACAAAGCAATATCATTGCATTTTGACGTGGAAAAATTATATCATAGAATTCCAGAAAATGAATTTTCACTTTTGCATGATATTTTATTTCATTCTTTAATTATTCAACCATGTAATATTATTACCTTTACGTTTCTTACTAATTCTTGTAATTTTTTAAGGCATGAATTTAAAGACAAAAATAGTCACATCATTTTACATCATTTAGAAATAATTGATGTAATATTAGAACTATTTATGTTGTGTAATGAAAATGCGTTAAAAGAAATAGAGGATGGAGATAATTTATGTATGGCAATTATTAATTTAATAACTTGTGACGATAATGATATTCGAAGAAAAATAATTACAGATATTATTCCAAAATACATTACTTATTCAAAAAATTACAATTTATTTATTAATTTATGGGAAAAAATTAAAAATTCTACTTTTGAAACTTTTATACTATTAGCACTGGAAAAGTATTTTATACCTGAACAATACAATGAAATTTACTTTAATATATTATATATAAACGAATTTTGGATTCATTTACAAAAAAACATATGTAGTGTGGATTCTAGACTAAAGAAACAATCATATTATTTACTTAAAAAATCTATACAAACTTTATTTTATAATAAAAGCTATACAAATTTAATTCCAAAATCTAATATTATTAAATGGGATATGAAGAATTTTGAGGCTCAGAAAAATGCGTGGAAAAATTTCTTCATTCTTTGTGAAATATCAAATGAGAAACAAATTCATTTAATTGAACCAACATTCAAACTTTACGTTTCATTAAAATATTTGCATTTTTCTTGGAGGAATAGTGTTACTAGTCTTTTTATTAATCATCCACATACTGCAGTTCTTAAACTTTCACTTATTAATATTTTAAAAAGAGAATGGTACAGCGATATAAGTTTATTAGTTCAGGGTTTGAACAACAATTTTTTATATGAAAATTATTTTGAAAGCGATTTATCAAAACATTTAAACTCGTATATTTCTGTTTTGAATAAAGAAGAATTTTTTATGTTTATTAATGAAATTTGTAACAGTCGTTTAAGTCCTGTGCCATTTTATCATATATGCAAAATTATATCATTATCAGATATTAGACAAGTTGAAATTAAAATTTTAATTGATATACTGAAATTGACAGAAAAAGTTCCACATCTATACATTCGCAAAGGTTTAACACATTATGTATTTTTGTATTTCGTAAAAATATTAGAACAATTCAAACAAACATATAAAAATTTTGTTGACGATTTTTCTAAAATTGTTTATTTATTC
This sequence comes from Agonum fuliginosum, assembly GCA_947534325.1. NCBI lineage: Eukaryota > Metazoa > Arthropoda > Insecta > Coleoptera > Carabidae > Agonum > Agonum fuliginosum. The sequence continues at coordinate 41,297,958 of OX384029.1, read as the reverse complement.
CATTATAATAATTACTTACAGCGAGACAATATATCATGGCACCAATTAGTAAAAACAATATCTATAAATAGAAGCATTCATGCAAATTTTTGTAATTTAAAGTTTGCTAAAGAGTTTTGTTTATTATCAAAGGAATACTCGGTATTAATTGTACTATTAATTGACGCAGACATTTTTAGTCTAAACTGGATTCAAAATTATTTGCATAATGTTTTTAAAATAAATTATAAGATATGCCAGCTTGATTGCTGTACATTTCTGTGTAATACAGTAAATGTTATGTCTAGACCTGATGAAATTTTTGAAGAAATATATTTTTCCGATGAAGAAGTAAATAGTATTTTTAACGAACTTTTTAATATCTGCAATGAAATAAATAGTGATTTTTATGCTATAAAATTTTTTGATAATATTGAATTTATTCTTGATATTATTCTCTGTAAAATATTTTTGAATAATGATTGTTGTTCTCATTATAAATTATTTTTAGAAAAGCTTGAAAAAGAAAATAAACTTTTATGCTATTTAATATTAAGCAAAAAACTTGTTCAAGCTTATGAACTCAATATTAATAAAATCGGTCATAATGATTTAATAAATTTGTTAACAAATCTTAAAAAAGTAAAAAAAATATATTTCGAAGAGATGAAAATTTTAACTCAAGAAAGTAATGTAAAACAAAAATTATTTCAAAATTTTTATTACGCAAAACTTGGTTTAAAAAAATTGCTGCTCATGAAACTAAAGTTGAAAGTAGAAAATCAGATTGAGGAATGCAACAATGTTTTAGAGAAGATAAATAAATATTATGATAAAGGAGGATTAGGTATAATAATTGCAGTAATAGATACACTGAATACAATAATTAAATATTGTGATTTTAATAAAATGTCACATATTTTTATTACGGATTTTCTAAATTTATTGCAACGCTGTGAAAAGGATATTTTTAATTTACGAACTAATGAATTATTTCGTCCTGCTATTATAAAATTTATATCTACAATATTACATCCTCAAATATTCCAACATGAAACGTTAAAAGAATATGCTCACATTTTTTGCTTAAATATGTTTGATTCATCTCAAATTATAACTGGTATCAGAAATGAAATTTTAAATCGTATTCACTTGCAAAACTTGAGCCCTGAAATTTTAGTAGAGGGATTACTTTTTGGTCAAATTCTTCGTAAAGATCAAAGGTAATTAATGATTTTTATTTTTCGAATTATTTTTAGTAGGTATTCCTAAAATGATTTTATTTTCTAGAATCGAGTTTGAAACTTGCAATATGATATCACAAGACATTAAACTTTTAAATTTTGACTTCATAAAGTAAGTATTCGTATTCTTCATTTTCAATTATTATTTTAAATAATTTATTGGTTTATATTATTTTAGTCCATGTCAACTTGATGGCAGAATACGAAGTAAATCAGTTTCTCTTTTATTATCCTTAATTTACAAACCATATCATGGTTTCAATACAAAACATTTTTGTGAAAACATTTTAAAACTTTTATTTAAAAAATACACTGAATCAGCTGGTAAAAGATATTTTGGCGATTCACAAATACATTTAGTTAAATTACGAATATTACAAAGTCTTCATTTAATAGTTCCAAAACTAAGAAAAGAAACCCTTCAAACTACAGTTGAATGGTTATTTGGATGCTTAGTAAATGAAAGCCAGCAACCTAGCATAAAAATTTTCATTCAATGGCTAATGACTAGGATATTTAATATTTTAAAAAAGAAAGAACTAATTTTAAATAAATTATTAATAGAAATTAAAAACTTGAAAGGAATAAGTTGTACTTCAGTATTTCCATTACTTTATTTTATAGTAAAAGATAAAACTATAAACTTAAATATTGTGTATGAATGCATGGAATTTTTATTGCCATATACAATGGGACAACAATTTAACATTAGATATACTGCCCAAGTAAGTACTTAAGTTATATTTATAGCTCAATTTATATTATACATATTTTAAATTTAATATCTTAGGTTGCAATACGGCATATTTACGAAACTTATGCTGACATACCTGATTTTTCCATAAAATATCTATCGATATATAAATCAATTACTGATGTATTAAATCAAACTGCTACAGATAAATTAAACGATAATATTTTGACTTATTACAATATTTCACCAAGCATTCAAAATATCTATTATGATATACCGCGTCTTACAAATGTTACACATACGGAATGGCTACCTGTGGATTATTTTAGCGGATTTATTCATATGAAATTACGATCAAATGATGGACTTAGTAACATAGAAACGAACATAAAAATAAATCAAAACCCCGTTACTGAAAGTAATAATGAAAACATGAACGTTCAAAAGAAAATTGATACCTGCAATATAAATTTAATAGAAAACAATCATGGAAATTTGATTGTTGTTGCTTGTTTAATTGATAAAGCTCCGAATTTGGGTGGCCTCAGTAGAACTTGTGAAGTTTTTGGAGTTAAACAATATGTGTTAAACAATATTCAGTTTATGAAAAATAAAGAATATCAAAGCTTGAGTATGTCTTCCGAAAGATGGATTGATACTTTAGAAGTAAAAACAGAGAATTTGTCGACTTATTTACTTGAAATGAAAAAGGAAAATTATAGAATTGTTGGCGCAGAACAAACAGCTGATAGCACAACGCTTAACACCTTTAAATTTAATAAAAATACTGTTTTACTTTTAGGGTAAGTTTATTTAAATAATGTTAGTTAGAATGATTATGAACATATAATTTTCAGAAATGAAAAAGAAGGAATCTCTCCTAATTTAATTCACTTATTAGATGAGTGTATAGAAATTCCTCAGTTTGGGCAAATAAGATCTTTGAATGTGCACGTGGCAGGAGCTCTATTCATATGGGAATATGTAAAACAACATCATGTTACCCCGAATAATTTTTAATAATTTTATAATTGTATGTTCAGCTTTTTAAATATATGGGATGTAGTAAAATTTAAAATGATTTTTTATCAATTATATTTCTTCAATGAACAACAGAAACGATCAATATCTCATTTTAATTACAAATATTTGGTACAAATTACTATAAAAAATATTTTTAATTCTTCAAATGAAAAGTAACCATTCTGGTAAAAAAAAATATGTATTAGAATAAAAATGATTTTTTATCAATATTTGTCTTCAATAAACATCAGAAATAACCCATTTTAATTACAAACATTTGGTACATATTACAAGTTTCGGCAAACTTTTATCATTAGTATAAAAAGTATTTTTAATTCTTCAATTAAAAAATAACAATTCTGGTAAAAAATATATATTCGAATCAATATTCAAGATTAAATTTGGCTAAAAGTGCCAAATGGTCCGAACCAAGAGCAAAATTTGGTATATGTAGTACTCTAGAAGATAATTCGGTCGTTGATGGAATTGAGTACCGCGAAATTAATTTCAATTTTCCTTCGGTTTTTTTATTTAGATCTTCATTGAATGCACCACTGAAATATAAAATATATAAATTTTACGAACAAAAATAAAAACAATTATGTAACATTACCTGTAAAATATGTAATCAACTGTAATCCATTTATTTTGGTAAGTTGTCCCTTCTGTATCACTGTTAGTTTTATGTAGGAATGCAGACTGTAATTTGAAATCGTGTGAGAGAACTCCAGTTGAAAACAATGATTCGTCATCGGGTTCTTTTCCGGTCGGTTCTTGTCTCTTATTATGTCGAATATGAATTAATTGTAATTCTTTATCTTTTGTGATTTTTTCACCAGATAATCGCTGCTTTATTAAGTCCATATGTTGACAATTGTCTGTAAATTATTTCCATTTTATAAAACTAATTTATAAAAATGCGATTGAATATACCTGTAATACGCAGTACTGAAGGAATTAGAATTTTTCCTTCAAGCTTTGTAGTAGAATTATTATACTTCAAAGATCTATTCGTTAAAGTATCATATTTTAAATTTCCGTTAACTAAAAAACTATATACAGCCGAATCAGGTTCCGTATTAAAATCTCCTGTGATTATTACTGGAGTATATTTTGCGTTCTCTCTAAAACAAAGTTATTAATATTATGATACATTAATTCTAAAAATGTAACTTACTGTTCCTTATAAGCGATTCTATCTATTTCAGCAAGTAGAATTTGCGTTTGCGCTAGACGCACATCTTCTCTACGTGGATTGTAGAGCAAATGTGTAGTTGCAACAACAAATTCAGAATTTATGTTATTAACTGGAGCAAACTTTGCAATAATTGCGACATTATCACGATCTAATACTGGATACTGCTGATTGTATTCAACAGTTGTATGCTCTAACAACTTAAATACAGATTTTTTATAATAAATAGCACAGCCATCAGACCTCATGCCTGTCTTCTTTTTATATAAATGTGCGTATCCTGTAAAACGAAAATCCAACATTTATTGTGACAAATTATAAATTTTTCTACAAACCTTTATTTAAAAATTGAGAAAAATAATCTTTCAAATGATCTTGCTGCACTTCTTGTAAACAAATAATCTGTAATTAATCAATACTAGCAATATTGTGTTATTTTTAAAATATGATTTATATTACATCAGGATCATTTTCCAAAATTTCTTGGTTTAATTTTTTCCATCGATTTTCCCATAGTAAAGCGCGCGGTTTGTGTCTTCGGTACAAATATTGATGCTCTACAAGTAAATCTTGTGCCAAAACATTGTACGACATTAAAGTAAATTTAGTTCCAGGTTTAGATTCAGAATTTTCCTTTACAGGAATCCATGATCTTAAATCAGCAATAGCTTCTTTGTCTTTATCATCTAAAATTAATATGAAATACTTCTTAGTATTTATAAAAATTTATGTAGTTTGTTAAGATCATACCTACGCTTCTTAGGGCATTACTGCTAACGTTCCGGTTAAGTTGATTATCAAAGCCATCTGTAGTATTCTGCTCACTAAACAAGCATGCGTTCCTAAATCTTTTCGTCGAATTATTATAACGTTGTTCATTTAAAGAATAGGGCACAACGAATGCAAGACCACGAGATTGATAAAATGAATGATAGTTTATAAAATAATTGAATGCAAATTGATTCCAAACAAAATTAGTCTCATTGGTTCTATTAGTTACTGATACACAAGGATTTGAACTATGTCGATTAATCAAATTAACACTAGTACTTTCCTTGTAGTTTCGTTGTTCTCGTCTTCGGCTTGAACGTACACTTGATAAACTGCTACTGCTACTGCAAGTGTTGTAACCACTAGTAGTAGCCGTGGTCTCAGGAGCTGTTGTTGGAACAGTCATGTTATTATTTTTGCTTAGTTTCTTATCGTCAACAATATAGCAATCATCATCCATTATGTTATGTAAAGTTTTATTAAATTCCACGATATTCAAATTGCAAGATAGAAGAATAATATATGAGCTCTCACATTGCTTACTATTTAGGTTATAAAATGTTTTCTTTGCTAAGTAATACAGTTTAGTTTGATAATTCCAATAAAACGATTTGAGAATATTCATTCCCATTAAAGTAATGGCATGAATAACTTACGACATTCATTATATTTAAAAGTAAATTCACAGTAAAACAAATTGTGTTATTGTATTGTTCTTTGTAACTTTAACTTTTAACACGTCCATAAACCATCCACAATATGACTTGATAACAAATTACGCATTACACATTTGCCACTGATTATGATTATCTACTTATTTGCAAAATTTTATAGTATTTGTTTTCCAATGTAAGCAAGCATCCATATGTTTTTAATAAATATTATGTAACATTTTTGACTAAAGTCAAAATTTAAGGTTATATAGTTACTTTTCTTTTAAAATTCATTAAAGTTATAGACTAAATAGGTCATTTTTAGTTAGATAAAAAGAATTAAAATTAATAGAATTTAAGTTATTTACTTTAATTCCCACAACTGTTAAAATTTTGATTAATAGGAAGTGCAAACTTCAATTATTTAAATATTAAAAATAAAATACATCATTAATTTATTATATTTAAATATTACAAACAACTTACGATATCCATTATTATCTTTCTGCAAGTACTGTCGTAGATAACTGAAAGAATAAGAACTGATAAGGAATCTTCAAGTAATGCAGTTTTTTATTAAACTAATCTCAATATTTAGCTAAAAAATAAAGTTTATTGGTGTAATCGGCCATAACTTTTGGAATATAATGAATTATAAGGATATCGAAATAATTTCTTATTTAATAAAAATTACTTTGCAATTTACAACATATTGTACAGTTTTGACGAGGTTTTTATTTATATTTTTTCATTGTTGAAACTTTTGTTATAAAACTGTTTCACAGAAATCAAATTCGTTATTATAAAACAATTTGTTTTATTCTATCAAATTGGAATGCTTTTAACCTGTTTTAACCAGACTTATTTTAGTTATTTTAGCGAAATCGTGTTACACTATTTTATACAAATCTTTGGCGTCAAAAAAATATGCTAAAGTGTATTTAAACAAGTGAAAACAAGTAACACAAAATACTTGAAATATGTACCATTAATTTAATTATACATAAAAAACAAATAATATTATTATGATGAATCAAATAAAAAACAGTTAATTTATAATATGAAAGAATAGCGTCATAGTGTTCTAATGCTTTTAACAGGGATAATATTTGAACACAGGCGGTAAATACGTAAAAAATATAATTACACGCCTGGCATGGACGGTAACGTGATTCCAAGTTTTTTAGAAATTTTTAACTGTGAAACTGCTGCGTCCCTTAATGAAAATAGGTGGGTCATTTCAAGTTCTGTTTTTGCCAGTTTGATCGCCTTATCGAATAATGATATCGCATTTTGCAGATTTCCCCTATAAATAAACAAATGAATCAAATTGTATGCATTGTTCATTTTAAAAATTAATGGAAATTATACCTTTGTACTTCAATTGTAGCGAGAGTTTCAAAAGCAAATTCACATAGAGGATCTCGTTCAATTGCAGTATTCATCATCTTAACAGCTTTTTCTGTATCGCCAGTCCATTGTAAAGTTAATAATCCCTTATGTACAAATACGGTCGCATTTGAATTATCAATTGCCAATGCTTTCTCGTAATAATCATTTGCCTTATCGTACTGCTGTTGATCAGCTAGTACTTGAGCATAAAGAATGAAACATTCTGAACATTTAGGGAATCTTTCTGTTGCATTAACAAAATTATCCATACATTGTTGTACCTGAGGAATATCCCTTGCATTTAAAGCCTGGCGGTAATCCGAATAACACTTTTGAACGTACGCAATTGGGAAGTTTGGATTCAATTCAACAGCACGATTGAAATCTTTGGTAGCCTCTTCTATTTTGTCCATCAATAGATTTACTTGTCCTCTATGATGGAATACATCTGAGATATCTGGACCTAGTTCAGCAGCTCTATTGAAGTCGGAAATACATTCTTCAGGTTTTTCCAATTGCATATACAATGAAGCCCGTTTAATTAAAGCACTAACTTGCTCTTTAACACCAGATTGATCGTTACTAATAATAGTTTTTAAATCAGTAAGTGCTAGATCATGAGATCCACGGAGTAGATGAAAAGTACCCCGAAGTAATAACGCTTCCAGTTTGTATTGTGACTCTGCTTCACTTGAATCGATCTCTTCTGTACAAGCCGGAATTATAACGTCAAAAACTCCATCTAAAAATGCCTTTCTTGCTCGTAAAAATCCTTTTATTTCTGTATCCGGTTCTAATTTTAGATCCGAAACGATTATGTTATATGCTGGATCCTCCGAAAACGATAAAAAGTAAGTTTTGATGAAATGTTTCGAAGGAGTCACGGGTATTCGCAATGACATTGCTTCACTTGCATGTTTTCTACCCAATTCTTTTAAAACACGATCTGCCATTACTAAAGCACTTTGGTCCTGAAAACCTTGTAGTAAACAGACAGCAGATACGTCATCAAGACACTCACTCCAATTTTTAGTAGCTTCGTACGCTCTAGCACGTCGATATAAAGCTTTTGTATAATTTGATTTAAATTCTAACGCTTTTGTACAATCATCAATAACAGCACTGTGTTTTTTAAGGTGTTCATAAGCAGCAGCGCGATTCTGATAAAATGTTGCAAGATCATTTGCATTATCTTCTGGACATTCTTCTATAGCTTTTGTGTAACAAGCAATGGCTTTATCGTACGATCCCTTTTTGAAAAAATCGTTTCCTTCTGACTTATATTCTAGAGCTTTCTGTAAAGGTGTTTTAGGAGAAGTGCTTTTAGTTTCTGAAGCTTCATCTACCGAACTACATGATTTCTTTCCTAATGCAAGTAAACTATCTTTTGAATGTTTCTTTGCTTTATCTAAACTGTAATGCTTCATATACCAGTAACCTAGACCTATTGCCCCTGTAGCTCCTAATGCCACTGCTAATTGCCATTTGGGAAACGGTGAACTTGTACTACCTGCTGACGATGACATTATTTAAATCTTAGTCGTTGCACTCTTCTTGTGATCGCACCTTTACTGAAAAAGTTAGGTTATATAATTTTATATTTGACAGTTCGAGTGCTGCAAATGCATCTTGTGATCAATTTGTAAACTACTGCGCTGCGTACTGCGCGATACTGTGCACAGCAAACAAAGGCGTAGAATTTTAAAAAACTGTTTTTATTTAATAATGCGCTTTATAATTGTTACCAAATAACAATTTTATGATTATTGTATATAAAATGTTATTTATGTTGTTATTTAATTATATCTGAAGGTGTATGAGAAATATAATATAATTTTGAAAAGATAAAATTTTATTGAAACGCCATTGATTGCTCATTGCTCCTGCAAAGGCCACGTTTCACCTTCTTTATCGACAATTGCAAAAAATAGGTTTGTGGGGTTTGTGCTGTCAGATTGACATGTGTGTGAACAATAAATTTAATTTTGCGTAAACATTTAAAAATTATATTTAAGATAAATATGATAAAAAATGGCGCAAACCGATGATAGACTATGGTAATTACAATAAGATTTAATCTTACATTTGATTCATATTGTTACGTAAATACGTCATTTTTATCTAAATATTTACATTAGCATGTCATCTTCTTTCTTCTAGGATAACCGAATTAGAAAATGCTCTTTTAGAAGAGTGTTCAGCAACAGATATATACTTTATTTGCAAGGGTAAAGCACTACCAGAAGAATTAAGACCACAAGTTTGGCAGATATGTCTTGACGTTCAAGACGAAGGAGATCAGCTGATACATTTTAACGAAATTTTTGATTTGCCGAATCAATCAATCCTTCGAGAGGATTGTCAACAATGTGTATCGAAACTAGGCAATGACGATGAAGATAAAGTATCTGTAATATCTGACCTCGAATCGATTTTAACATTTTACTGCAAAAGTAGAAATCTTAAATATGAACGAAATAATGGATGGCTCGAACTGTTACTTCCTTTAATCGCTTTAAAAGTACCGAAAAGTAAAATTTATAACCTTTTTGAAGCAATACGTGATACTTATATACCACAGAGTTGCCATAAAAGTGGTAATGCGTTTCATGTTTTAAGGCTTTTACTTTTGTATCATGATCCAGAATTATGTTCATTCTTGGATACAAAACGAATCACTCCTGAGTTATACTGCTTGTCATGGTTTCAATCTCTTTTCGCAGCAACTTGTTCTTTACCTGTTGTACTATCAATGTGGGATTTATACTTTCAACAATCTGATCCATTCTTTGTATTCTTTTTATCGTTAATTATGGTAGTCAACGCTCGGGAACAAATTATTTCTATGAAAAATGAACCAAAAGAAAAAATTGTGGAAACTATAGCTAATATGCCTTGCGCTTTGGAAGCTGACGATGTTGCTGATTTTTGTTCGTTAGCACAATATTATACAATTAAAACTCCAGTCTCATTTCGTACCGATTTAATGCAAAATTTGTATAAAACTCTGAGTGAAATTGGGGAAGAAAATGCGATAGTTTCTCAAGCATTATGCCTACCAGTGTCTGCTCATGAGTTAGTTGAAAATGCAGCAGCAAATACTAATAACATGGATGCAGTTAGATTCTTTTTAGTTGACTGTCGACCTGCTGATCAATATAATGCAGGACATTTACCAACTGCTTTTCATTTGGACTGTAATTTAATGTTACAAGAACCATCTGCATTTGCTACAGCAGTGCAGGGTTTACTGTCAGCTCAAAGACAAGCTTTAGCAGCTAATTCGAATGCTGGCGGAGAACATCTTTGTTTTCTGGGTTCAGGTCGGCTCGAAGAAGATCAGTATACTCATATGGTTGTTGCATCATTTTTACAAAAACATACACAATATGTTTCTATGGTAACGGGAGGTTATATGGCTGTGCACGATTATTTTGGGCAAAATGTAAACGATTGTTTACAAGAACATAATCCATTAAAATGTTTAGTTTGTAGTCCAAATCCGGGACTTACTCCAATTGAAAACTTAAAAACAACCCAGTCTGTTGACTTATTAGGTAAAATATCTGCGGCTATGAAACTTAAATCAGCGGAAGTTAAAGGAAAATTGTTCGATTATATTGTTAACCCAAATGCTAATTCTAACAGCCCGGTACCAGATAAGCATGTATCTTGTAGTGATAAAAACGGAAAAAGATATCGCAATGTTGCTCCAGTATTTAGCATTGATGATGATAACGATAACATGGCTGTGCAATCCACCGAAGACGATGAAATAAGAGAATTGATTCCTTTACAAACTTGGCTAAAAAATCCAGATGTTATAGAAGCTTTTAAATGTCAAGAAGTTAAAGAAAATGGTTACATGTGTAACAGTCATTTAATAGTTACTGATAGTCATTTAATTGTCCTACGCGAGATTCCAGAAAAGAAAGGTATCACCCAAGTTATAGTCCGAAGACCACTTTCGTCGATTGTTAAAATTACAGCAAAAAAACGCCATCCTGAACTTATTACATTTAAATACGGAGTTCCAGATGGTGAAACTTTGCTTATTTCTGATATGGATAGGTTTTTAATTCCGAATGCTAGTAAAGCAACAAAAATAGTTTCAGAACAGATTTTAAAACAACTTAAAAATAAAGAGGATCAGTAAAAATATTTTAAATGTAGGTAATTATCGTAATACTTGTTAAAATAATGTATGTTGAATATCTGACTCACAGATTATTTGTATTATAGTATTTTTAAGATATCGTAGGTAATATATAAAATATAAATTATTAATTAATAATTTAAAACATTCACATTTTAATGATGTAGTGTTTACTTAACTATAAATATATGACGATTTTCGTTGTATTTAAATAAAACATTATATTGAATCTTTGTGTTAATATATTTTCTTTGCAAATAGTTATTTATTTGTAAATCAAGTACGGATAGAGCATTGTTTGTTGAACGCGGCGAGAAATCTGTTCGACGAATCACCAAGGGCAATAAACAAGCTCTACCCGACTCAATATTTTTTTTCTTCAAACGTCAGAAAAACAATATTTCATATCTCCATAGAAACAGCTAAAGTTTTACTTTTCTGAGAGCGGCAGACAATAATATTACCTACCTATTATATTATCTGCCGCTGGTGAACCAATCAAATTGCAGCTGTCAATAAAATTTAGTTCAAATTTTTATTAAACAAAATAAATCAAAGACGACTATATTATTTCAATCCGAATTATTTTAATAAATTTTCTTACACGAATATCAATTTTATTGTAAGGTTTCGACGTCTGAAGAAAAAATAGCATATTTTATGCGGAGCTAAGTGACTTTTTATGGCTCATCTGTAGTTGCCGGATTCGCTAACTCTCTTTAGGAAAATAGCGTGATAATAATAATTATGTTTGTATAAACAAAACAAAAAATTTCTAACGTAGTTTTAACATTCGTAGTTTGAGGCAAATTTAATAGTTTTATGTTTTTGTTGCACTAATGTGACAAAACAGTACTAGTCTTTACAATTTTGAACATATCTTAACTAAAAATTTAATAACAAGGTTCATACTGTACAACGTAAAGTTAAAACTACTTGATTGATCTTTTAGTTTTTTAACAGTAATAAATTGTAATTGTAAGTTTTCTTGGAGCGAAATTTGAATTTCGCTCCAAGAATTCAAATTTCGCTCCAAGAAAACTTACATTGTAGAGATGGCGCATCAATCACTTGCGGAGTTTGTTGACAAATGTTGAGGGGCGAGAGGGATTGGCTCTACGAACATAATGTTTTTTTACACGTGACCCCTCCCGCTCTATACTTTGATATAAAACCGATCATACTAAGTAAATTTATGGACTTTGAATTTGAACGTTATGGGATTTTACAAATGTATTATGCCTGTGGCACACCGGTCGAGGATCATCGAGTAACTCCTCGATGAAACGAAAGAACGCACCCGTCCGCGATGGATTTCTATTTAATTGGTGACAAATACATCAAAGTTTTGCGCGATATCAAATACAAAAGATACGTCTGAAATGAGATACATTCGTTTCATCGAGGAACAACTCGATGAAAATAGCGGCGCCCCTATTTTTCGTCGAGGACGGGATGCGTTCTATCGTTTCATCGAGGAGTTACTCGATGGTCCTCGATGCTCCTCGACCGGTGTGCCATATACGTTGCTACTTTGAAGACACATTCGTGCTACTGTAGCAAGAAAAAATCTGAGTCGCTTGTCAAATAGCAGCGCTGCTAATTTGTAGCATCAAAGTATCAAGAACTACTCGTTGATAATTTCACATCGTTGATCGTTGTGTGTGTAGATAGCGATTTTTTGCGGTAATTGTTTCGATTTCAATTTCTTTTCATGCTACAGTAGCACGTATGTGTCTTCAAAGTAGCAACGTGTGAACAGGGCATTACACACGTTTCATTACCTTGGCTATATCAAACTTATATCATTAATATCTATTATATGTATTTTTATGCTATTATTATTATTAACTTATAATTTAAAATATAGTAAAATTCCTATTTTGCACTCATATAAACCACTGATTTATATGTACCGGGTGTCCCACGAAAATGATACGGTCAAAATAACTTTTTTATTTATGAAGCAATCTCAATAAAATTTTATATAGGTAAACTAGCCATAAGAAGACATCAAAATATATTTTATTTACAAAAATATCACTTCCGGTTGAACCGGAAATGACATAAACTTTCGTATTTATATATTTGTATATATTTTTACATATTTCAATTCTACATTTAATTTAGGAGTTTATGACTTTATAGAAAACAAAACCACTTCAAATAAAATTGTAACTAGATTAGATGGTAGATTAAAAGTTGTAATGGTATGTATCTCCCTTATTTAAGAGAGCTGGTGCTGATACCATACGGTTACATTGCCTTGGAAACTACAAGTTGAAGAATATGAGTAAAAATGCTTTTAAAATCATTGTAACCATATGGTTACAGAGTTTTTCTTTGCAATTTAAAAATACTTTGAAATTAAATGCAACTGCCCTCTATATGGAGGTACTAAAACTAAAATTTTAGTCACGTGATGATTACAGCGGTTCGTTGGTTCGTATGTTATGTATATGGGTTTGTGCCACTGAACTATATAAAATAACGGGAAGGACGATCTCCATAAGACATGTATATTAAAAGTGCTTCCACCATGGAGCCCTCCATTTTGGATGTATTGGCAGCACTGCTAACCCCATAATTAGTGTCTTTTATTTTTTATGTTGCCTAAAGTTAGTGACTTCTGTAACGATACGTCACGTTGGGTCGTCGACAACCGTTTTTATTTTGTATTTTTGTCGTTCGGTTTGTTGGTGTTTTTCAGTGTTTTTGTTTTATCCTTTTTTGATTTACTATGTTCTTTTTAGTATATTTTATTTAAAATGCCCGCCATTATATCAGCAATACAGGCAACCGCTAAAATGAAAGACACTAGATTAAAATGAAAGACACTAGATATGGGGTTAGCAGTGCAGCCAATTTATCCGAAATGGAGGGCTCCATGCTGGAAGTACATCTCTGTGGTGATCGTCCTTCCCGTTATATTATATAGTTCAGTGGTTTGTGCGTATAATTTACACGACACGGCCGTCGTGGCTGCTGAAACAAAAAGTTTCAAATGTAGAAAGATTAATTGTCATGTAAATATGGGTGGTATAAATTGGTCTGAATTATTTCCTACCAAGTGTAGTGCTCTCATATTTGTATCTTATATGTCATTGTTCGTTAGTCATGGTTTGTGTTTTATATAGGTTATGTTGATATTTTGTTTTTAATTTTTGTATTTTTAGGTCTATTGATCACTGCTTCACAAACTTCAAACAACGGATACGAATATAACATTGCCAGTGTTGTTCTCTTAACAGAAGTTTTAAAATTGTTACTTTCTATTTTATTACATTGGAAAGAGTAAGAATTTAATTGAACGACAAAGTATCATATTTTACTTATCTTTATTTTCAGCAATAAATTATCAGTCTTATTTGTGGATATAGTTAATAATATAAAGTTATTAGGTTTATACTTTATTCCAGCGTTTTTGTACTGCCTATACAATAATCTTTCATTTGCAAATTTAGCCACGTTTGACCCTACTACGTATTACTTATTACTACAACTTCGTGTTGTTATAACTGGAATATCATTTCAAGTAAGTGATTCTGAACATTTACATGTAAATTAGATTTTATTTAAATGATTTATAGGTACTATTTAAAAAGCAACTGAGTAAAATACAGTGGATCTCACTGATAATATTAACAGTTGGATGTATGTTAAAACAAATTAATTTTGATAAAAATGGAACAGATGACAACAGTCATTCATCTCTTCATAAAAATACCAAAGGTTTTGATTTAAGTGCAGCTTCTGCATTAATCATAGTACAAGTATTATGCTCTTGTTTGGCGGGAGTATATAATGAACACTTATTAAAACTTGAGGGTGCTGATGTAAATATATATGTTCAAAACGTTTTTATGTATTTAAATTCAATAATTTGCAATTTAATGGTACTTATCTATCAAGGAGACGTACTCAATACTTTTAATACGCACAATTTATCAGTCATTTTTCATTACAAAGTTTTAGTTATAATGATTAATAATGCTTCTGCAGGTATTATTACCAGTTTCTTTTTAAAATCATTAAATTCTATTTTAAAAACTTTTGCCGGTGCTCTAGAATTAAATATTATAGCGGTTTTAAGTTATTTTTTGTTTGGTATTCCTATACATTTAAATACGGTACTATCTATTGCTTTAGTTTCTTATGCAATCATATTATATTCAAGAAATCCTGTAATAAATACACAGATAAACAAAACTGAAGACAAAGAGTCGTTGTTGAAAGAAAATGTTTTAACAGTATGATATTTTTATTATATCGGGTGTGTTCTTTTTATGGTATATTCAAATTATTAGGGAATGCATGCAACTCTAGAAAATATAAACACATCCCTTCGTTTACACTGCCTTTCAAATGCACAGCCTTGTATTTGCACAGCCACCCAAGTTACTATAACATTCAAATCTATAATATTCAGTCGCATACCCATGTCTCACAAAATGCAGAACCATAACATTCAAATCTAGAAAATTCAAAACTATAAAGTTCAGAAACAATAAAATTCAAAATCATAAAATGCAAAACTATAAAATTCAAATCTATAATATTGTATATAGTATAATTATTATAGTTTTGCATTTTCTAGATTTGAATGTTATGGTTCTACATTTTGTGTGACCTGGGTATGTAACTAAATATTATAGATTTGAATTTTATAGTTTTGCATTTTATGATTTTGAATTTTATTGTTTCTGAACTTTATAGTTTTGAATTTTCTAGATCTGAATGTTATGGTTCTGCATTTTGTGAGACATGGGTATGCGACTGAATATTATAGATTTGAATGTTATAGTAACTTGGGTGGCTGTGCATCTGAGAGGCAGTGTAAACGAAGGGATGTGTTTATATTTTCTAGAGTTGCATAGGCACCCTTCAAATTATACAAACAAAAACATTTTTATGTCACATTTAATTTTTTTAACTTTATTAAAAATTAAGTTTCATATTTTATTTCGGGTATAATTTGTTTAAAAAAAGTATATTTGGTAAAATTTATGTTACATAAATTTCATAATATAATATAACATTTAAAGCCCTTGATGTATAAATAACTATTATTACTATGCCAGTATTAATTTATAAGCTTTCAAATTACTAGTAGTTATTCATGACTTGTAGTTTGTGCCAAAGTACTTTATTTATTGTTAAATTAGGTGCTCTTCATGTATTCTCTCTTCTAGTTAAGATTTATTTTATTTCAATAAAATGTATAGTTTATGTAAATTATATTTTATTATTTTATAAAAGTTAAAATATATACATAAAATATTATTCATTTGTTGTAATATTTTTTAAGATTTTGGCTAAACTTATGTTACACAAATCTATCGGAGTCTGCTGGTCTCTGTTTTTGGTATCTAGTTGTGCGCCGTGTTGCACTAAAAGTTTTGCGTCTTCTACTCTATCTTCTTCGCAGGCAAGATGCAAAGGGGTGTTACCATATAAATCTTTCTGATTAACTTTTATATTTTTATGATCTAATAGCTGTTTAACAATGGCTGTATTTCCCTTGGAAGACGCTCTATGCAGTGGTGTTGCTCCTCGAATATCGCTTATGTTTACGTCTGCGTCGTTCTCTAATAAAGATTTAACGATCTAAAATAAAAAGTTGAAATGTTATACGTACATAAAACTAAAATTTTATGTAAAGTACATCTTGCCAGCCTTTAGAACATGCGTACTGCAGAGAAGAATGTCCTTGATCGTTTTTATGGTTAATAGAAGCTCCTTTTTGAATTAGTATGTTTACAACTGAATTCTTGCCGGCAGAGCATGCTAAAATTAAAGGAGTCATTTCTGTATCATCCGTTGGATCAATTGGGCATCCTTGTTCAAATAAATGATTAACTAAAGTTATATTTCCACTTATAGAAGCCCAATGAATAATTTGCCTTCCGTTCTGAAAAGCGTATGTAGGGTTAGGTTATATGACAATGCATATTTCATTAAATACATACGTTATCAGGCATTGTTATAAGCATGGGATTTTCTTCTAATAACTTTACGACTTGCTCATAATCACCCTTATACGCAGCGTCATAAATTGTATTTGTTTCTGCCATTTTTACCTTTTTAATTATTGAAAATTGCTTGACTTGACAATACGAATTTCAAATTTAACGACAGTGACAAACCACGTGACAGACAATCAAGTTCACCACTACACCAATTATAAAAAGTAAATATTACTAAGAAATAAAGGGTGCCTACTCAAATCTAAAAAACTCAGAGCTAGAAAATTCAAGTACAAGAAAATTCAAGACAAGAAAATGCTTACATAAAAAATGCATTCATAGAAAATTCAAATTTGGAATCTGATTGATGCAAAAAACGCATGTAAAGGAATTCTAGCTAATATATAAACTAATCTATGCTAACAAAACCCTTCTTGAGTCCAATAGAACTCCGTTTTTTGACATAAACTAATCTATGCTAACCAGTTATATAATACCAGTTATTGCATTTTGGATATTTGCAACCGTATTTTTTCGCCCGATGACCATTTGGCGGCTTTGGCTTATGTGGTGATTTACGGATTTTACATTACGGGCACGTAATAAGGACTGTGTACAGCGAAGGTCAACTTTTTCTCCCACCACTTCATCGTTTGACATGTTATTCTGTTTCCCGCGCTTTGGCGTTTTGCAACTTGTCTCGTGAGTTTTGTATTATTTTATATTTTACGGATTTATTGAATATTTTCTTAGCGGTAATATTATTTGAAAGTGTGCACTTAGTGTGTCTGAATGTGATTTGTACTTTTTATATTGAAATCAGCCTTTGAAAGACTTATCCTTTATCCTTTTTGTGATTTGCATTTCGCAACTCAATCTTTTTAGACTAATTTTCTTAATATTGTGTGTGATTATATGTTTCAGAGTGTGTAGTTAGTTTGTTGTGTGAATATGATTTATGTATTATTTGCATTTTTCATTTAAATTAATTTTTTCAGGTTTATTCGTTTTGTTTTGAATCGTAGCTTATTTTTGATTTGGTTTTCCAACTCAGTCTTTTTTAAGACTCACTAGTTTATTCTTATAACATTCTACATCAGAATCATGCCTGGTGGACGAACTGGCCTCTAAGTTCTTGTACGCTCTAAACTCTACATCCGTATACGCACTTTTAGTGTGAACAAAATAATAAAATATATCGATGGATGTAATTTTTGGAAACACTTCTAAATCTTGTGTAAAAGACGCTTCATCACAATCGTAGGGATCAATATTACCTATCAAAGCAATCTTTGCTAAGTAACGATCCTTCACTTCACTTTCTAAGCCTTGAAAATAAACAGACATGTTTAAAAAATAAACACAGAAACACAAATGCACGTAATCAGAAAAGCTTGTTGTTAACAACAAAATATTCGAGAACGAACTGATCCATTTTCAAAATTTCGCTGCAAGAAACTTCTGTTTGGCCAGGTAGCGCCACGGTAGTGCGCAAGTGGAAGAGTAGTGGGGGAAAAAAAGTTGACCTTCGCTGTACACAGTCCTTATTACGTGCCCGTTTCTGACACTTTGTGTAGTGTAAAATGGCGTCATAAAATACTTCGGCTATCAGTTGAGGTCATTCTACCAGTGGCTTCCAATAGGAGATTTAATAGTTGCTTAAATTATAAAATAAAAATCTAAGCTGTTGAAATTGATTAAGGAAATTGATAATCACACATTAAATGATAACTTAGGTTTCACAAATGTTAAAAATGTATTTAAAATAATTTAATTTTCAATATTTATATTATACTTGTGTTTTTTAACCACTGGTTTACTTTCCCTTCGGTCCCCGCTTATCTAGTGGTCCACATGATGCCTTGTTTCTCTATCTACCATCTGAAGTTTCACCCCCCTGATGACAGCACTCAAATGTCAACGCAATCAATCTGAATTTAGCAACGACTCAACGATTCAGTACTTCTTCTTTCCCAAGAGTCTTTTGATGCACCAAAATAGCGGCGCCTGTAAAAATATTTTGACGCATGGAAAGACTCTTCTTTGGCGCATGCTAGATGCATTATGCGAACAGGGCTTAAAAGATCAAATTTTAAATGAAACTATATTATTAATTGTCTATGGCTACATAAAAGAAATCAATAGACTTTTGTGGCAAAAAAATTGTTGCAGGGATGGTAGGAGATAAAATTAAAAAAATAGCCATAAATAAATATAATAAAATAAATAAATACAAGACAAATAAAAAATAAATAAAAATACAATAACTTTGTTTTTATTTCTTTACTTATAAATTAGTTGATTTAATGTATTTCGATATTTAAATTTATATTACACACATTTATTGTAAATATAAATCATTTTTAATATATTTAAATTGTATTTCACATTAAATATATTGAAAATGATTTATATTTACAATAAATGTGTGTAATATAAATTTAAATATCGAAATACATTTAAATCAGCAAACATTTTGAATTATTTTTTTGTTTTTAAACGGGTTGCATTTTTTACTCTTTAGTTCCAAATTACAACATGATTACAAGAATGTAACGTAATAAGTATGTTATAAACCATGTTACCAAATCATTGGACTGAAACTGGCTGGAATATAGAATAGGTTACGGGTTACATCATTACAATGCGTTTTTTTTTTAGAAGATGGTTTTTTATGCTAAAATATGATCTAAAAACCTTTTACAGTAATTGAGTCAAACATACTCCGTTTTTTGATAGATACTCTTATGAAACTAAACTAAATAAATCAACCTTTTACCCTTCTTGAGTACAACATACTCCGTTTTTGATAGAAATTCTTCTTAATTAAACTAAAAATTATTATGAAACGAAACTAAATAAATCAAGTCCAACATAATTGGTAATAAAATCGTAATAAATACTTGTTTCCGCAGCCTAATTCTGCTTTATTTTAGGTCAGATAATGTTATTTAATCGAGAAATACCAAGAAAATTATACTCATTTCCACACCACCCTTGAGGTAGAGTACAGTAGTGCGTTTTTTTAACGTGGTATCCCCAGTAGGCCTAATCCACAATGAAGTCAGGCAGAACAGAACTAACATGAAGAATAAAACGACACAGACAAAGAAAATCTAGAACTCTAAATCTTCCATATCCATGTCGTTGTCTACTTCTTCCTCCTCCGGGACAGGACGAGAGGCATCGTACACCTCCCCCGCTAAACGAAAAAACTCTTCAGTTCTGTTTAACTTGAGTTCGGTACATTTCTTGTAGAAGATATACCTAGCTAAATTGCCAGGAATATGTGCCTTCTCCTGTCCCGACGAAGTCGTGATCGCCTTGGCAGCCCTCCATGATGACTCGATACTGTTGATGTGAGCACCTGTGTCAGGATCCTTAAAGTTAACCGAACGGTTAACCTTCAGGTGGATGTACCCTTGTCTGTCGAGACAGTCGTAGGCTCGCCAATAATCCGATACTATCGTGGTTCCCGTGTGAATCCATTGCTCAATTAGAGGAATGAGGGTATCCGCCCCACTAAAATTAAAAAATAATAATCAATAATTTGCAAAGTATAATTATAAAACAATGTACGTACCGATTTTCAACCGGAACCATGAAAATCCTGCCAGTTCCTCGCTCGTAGCCGCCAAATACCAACTGGCCATCGACCCGATGACCATTGCGATATTTGCGGTTTCCGAACTTGGACTCGCCAATCTCGACTGTTAGTCCTGAAATATCATACGTGATTTAAATAATATAAAATGATATTACAAATAATAATATACCTGGTCCTCCTAGCTTCGTTTTATTGTCGATGAAATGCGTAAGCAACACCTCACGACAGAAAGATGACCAGTCCACGCACGTGTGATTACTGATCTCCAACTGTTCTTGGATCAGGAGAAGCGTTGTATTTCCAACCCAAAGGTTTACAAATGCAAGAACTTTGAAAATAGGCAATTTAGAACGAGCAAAAAAAGTGCCCGTTCTAAATGATACCGTATTCCCGCAGACCTTTGCCTTTTGCTTCCTCTGGGAGGTCTTGTTCTGACATTTCCATATCCAGCCGTCTATACGTGAAGAATCCATGTTCAACGTCAGGCTGCCCCCACATTTACGACACTGCATGCTTCGTGGGATCAAGTTCCACTCCTGCAACTGCTGCAAAAGAGCAGGCTTGTCTTCACAAAGCTTGTACAGCGAGATGATGTTCACTACAGACATCGTGAACTAGTACTGAACCCCTTGACTGAACCACTACTGAACAATGCAAAATGTTTGGTTTGGGGCGTTTGGGGTTTTGAACACTTGGAAGCACTAGCACAGACAAAAGATATAGCTTATAGACTACCGGCTCCTGTTATCGGCTGTAACCGTGTAGACTACGCCATCTCATGCCAGGTGCAACAACTAATCGATGGTTCGCGCGTTTATAGCCCACTTCAATAATTAAAATTATTTGAAAAATATGAGTAAAATTTTCAAATATTTCGATAAATATTTAATTTAAGACAATTTTTTTTATTTTAAATGAAAGATTGTGATTATTACCTACAATCGGTATTTTATAAATATTTTTGTATCTGGTATCATTTAAGAATAATTAAAGTATATTTATTTATAATTTAGTATTTCGGTATCTTGTAGTCCATGATAGATTAACATTTTTTTGTTACTACGTAAAATTTAAATGAGAATGACATGACAGTGACGTGAATAGTAAAATATGCTTTATATTTTCTTCTGCAGTTTAAATAAAATGACTAAAATATATTTGTGAGTATAGTAGCAGTAGTAGTAGTACTTATATAATATTAATATACCGGGTGTAGAATTTTTTTCTGACCTATAGGAAATACAATGTTAAAATTTTAATTTCGCTCTAAGTTTTTACCTATTGATTTTGGAGTAAAAGTGTAAATACAAAAGTTGTACAGAATAAAAAACTGCATCGAATAAGCTTCAATTTTTTGTTCAAATTGATTTCTTTCACGAAATAAACATGAAATAAAAATTAACAATTTAGGCTAGTTTCAGACTGCCATGTAAAATTAAACAAAACAAAAATATTTATTCCGTCACTTTGACAGTTGACAGATTTGAAATTTTTGTTCTAATTGATTGATTGGACCATAAGAAAGATTCAATAATCACAAAAAATAAATTATTAATTAATTTATTTTCTTTCTTTTCTTCCTATGGTACATTTTATCGTAATTAATTAAAGTGTCTATTTATTTTGATCTGACTAATTCATTTTATTTTTCATGGCACTCTGTAAACAGCTCAAATATATCAAATTTAATTTACGTTTATCTCGTGACAGGAACGTTTTATATTAATAAATAAGGGTTTTTTATTCTGAACATCTTTTGTATTTACAGTTTGGCTCTAAAAGTAATAGGTAAAAACTTAAATTAAAATTTTAACACTGTATTTCCTATAGGTCAGAAAAAAATTCTACACCCGGTAGGTATTTGTATAATAAGTTAAAATAATAAAGTAGGTATGGCGGGAGGTCTTGTGGTGGCCACGTCAGATTTTTTATATTATTCTACATTTTAGTTATTAAGAAAATTATGAACAGTTTAATAGGCGTACAAGGAAGTCATGTGGTGTCCACGTCAGATTTTTTACTCTGGTTATTATTTTCACCTTCCGCTTACCTGTAAACGAAGGTATTGGAATCATGCAAAAAATCGGGTTGTCAATTTTAAGTGGATGAGCACGAATTAGGGTCCTTACAACTCGTTTTTGATAGTTTCTCGATGGTGTCTGTATGTATGTGTGTGTGTATGTGTGTGGTCCGGGCCGAAGCCGTATGTCGCATAACTCAAATACGAATTACCCAAAAAATTTGATATTTGGTATTTTACAATTGTATACGAATAGGAAGAGCTCATTAGATTTTGGTACAAATATCTTCACCGGAAGTGATATTTTTTTAAGATTGAAAAAGATAATTGTCAAAAATTTATATAAATTTGGATAAATATAGTATTTATTTGTAATAAGAATAAGAGGCAAAGTTATTTGCAACTTACGTTATAAAAAAATTGTCTTTATCTGGTAGCATTAAAGAACTGCAGTAAAATTTAAAAAATAAATTTATCAGATAAAACGTTGAAATCTTGTAATCCATGTTCGGTTGATTTTTGTTTCTGCGTAAAAAATATTGACAGGTGAGACGGGTGACAAGTTGACATACTAGCGCCATATAAGTCATAAGTAAGATATTAATTAAATGTAGTAATTGAACGGTGGATGGCTTGAACCACTATTATTAATCTGAGGCTTGAACACAGAAGAGTTTTCCTGTGAACGAATCTTTTGATTCAGGCAGGGGCGTAGAGTTTTAGTTCTGAATGTGGGTGCCCAGTATCAGTGTTGAGGCATAGTATAGTACCTACATTTAAAAAAAAAACGTACCACCTGCGTACCACATACTTTTTAATGAAATATGTTTATAGGCGTAACCAGGATTTTTGTTTTGGTGCTGTACTTTAAGGAAAAAATCTGACGTGGACACCACATGACTTCCTTGTACGCCTTGTGTGTTCATACTTTTCTTAATAACTAAAATGTAAAATAATATTAAAAATTCTTTTAACTTATTATACTAGTATACTCACAAATATATTTTAGTCATTTTATTTAAACTGCAGAAGAAGATATAAAGCATATTTTACTATTGTCACTGTCATGTCATAATCATTTAAATTTTACGTAGTAACAAATGTTAATCGATCATGGACTACAAGATACCGAAATACTATAAATTATAAATATATACTTTAATTATTTTTAAATGATAGCAGATACAAAAATATTTACAAAATACCGATTGTAGGTAATAATCACATAATCTTTCATTTAAAATAAAAAAAATTGTCTAAAATTAAATATTTATCGAAATATTTTTAAAAAGTACTACTTCCGGTTTGTAGACTGAAACCAAAAATAGGAGATGCACAACTAGATGCTATAACAGTCCTAAATACAAAATTTCAACTTTCTACGTCTAACCGTATTTGAGTTATGCGACACACATACGTCCGTCCGTCCGTCCGTACGTACGTACAGACGTCACGTCGAAACTAGTCATAATGGATTCAGAAAAGGTCAAAACGGATATTTCCGTCAAAATCTGAGAACCGAAATTTTTCGCGATTACAATACTTCCTTACTTCGTACAAGGAAGTAAAAATCTGACGTGGACACCACATGACTTCCTTGTACGCCTTGTGTGTTCATTCTTTTCTTAATAACTAAAATGTAGAATAATATAAAAAATTCTTTTAACTTATTATACTAGTATACTCACAAATATATTTTAGTCATTTTATTTAAACTGCAGAAGAAGATATAAAGCATATTTTACTATTGTCACTGTCATGTCATAATCATTTAAATTTTACGTAGTAACAAATGTTAATCGATCATGGACTACAAGGTAAAGAAATACTAAATTAAAAATATATACTTTAATTATTCCTAAATGATACCAGATACAAAAATATTTATAAAATACCGATTTTAGGTAATAATCACATAATCTTTCATTTAAAATTAAAAAATTTGTCTTAAATTAAATATTTATCGAAATATTTGAAAAAAAATACTACTTCCGGTTTGTAGATTGAAACCAAAAATAGGAGGTGCACAACTAGATGCTATAACAGTCCTAAATACAAAATTTCAACTTTCTACGTCTAACCGTATTTGAGTTATGCGACACACATACGTCCGTACGTACGCACGTACGTACGCACGTACGTACGCACGTACGTACAGACGTCACGACGAAACTAGTCATAATGGATTCAGAAAAGGTCAAAACGGATATTTCCATCAAAATCTGAAAACCGAAATTTTTCGCGATTACAATACTTCCTTATTACTCCGTACAAGGAAGTAAAAAGGAAAAAATGCGCCGCAGGCTAATTTTTTTTTGGGTTCAAGGTCAAAGGCTGTTTCATTAAAAGTTCAGTTTTTTCATACAGGGGAAATTACATGATATTTTACTTTCTTTCAAGTATAAAAGTTCAAAGAAATGCCGATGGCGCCAAATTTTTAAATATTAATTTAACAAATTGTGAAGATACTAGAGATATTATGATTATTGTTATTGTGGTTGTGGGTGTAATGCACCCACATTTTAACTCCATGTGGGTGCACGGACCCACGTACTCTACGCCCCTGGATTCAGGTGATGCAAATTTCTGTGTTTAAATATTTTAGATTTTTATTTGTATGTTTTAAAGGAACACCGGATTGTATACGTATACATTTATGCTTATAAGTCTAGATATGGCGGAAGGTTATGTGCAGGCCACTTCAGATTTTTTACTCTGTACTTGCGGTGCTAGGATGAACAATCAAAGCTATCTTGATAATTTTTATAAGGGTATTAAAATTTGACAATTCCAAGAACTTATAAAACACAAGTGTCCAATTTAAATAATATATTGGAAACATTAATGATGTAATTATATATAATTAAAAAATAAATAATAAAAGTCTTGCAATTGACCTATCCTGTCATATACAAAATAACATAGTATTGCGTGAGACAGCAAGCTGTGGCATAAGGAAGTGACGTAAATAGAATAATCCTGGTGATGCGGACGTATTTTGACAGATTTGTACAAATGTCAAAATTTAATTTCAATTTTTTTAACGATTTTATTAATTTGTTTCATGCCTGTTGCGTACTAAATTGTTCAAATTACGCAATATCATTAAATTGAATTAAACTTTTTCCCTACATTTAAAAAATTTAAAATAAGAAATGTCAAACTTCGCTAACCTCACTTTCTATTGTCATAGCGTACTGCGCAACAGTTTTGCCGTCTCACTCAACACATGTTACTTTATATCTATCGTACTCACTTCCTCTAACCGAATGCCCAATGCCCAAGCATGCGCGCACAACCGAAGTTCAACAGGATACGCTTGACCCGTAGCGCCTAACGTGACACCTCGTGGTGAAATTCGTAAGTTATGTGCTGAGAGTTGTCAATTGCAGTATATGGCCACAGATGACAATATACTATATAGATAGTAAACTGCCGTGTTAGGTATCGGGACTGCGTTCAGTGCCCTCTGAAGTGTGGAATGAGAATGAATTTTTACTAGGCAACCCACGATGTAGTTTAAAATAAAATTAATTATTAAAATAAAACTTTCTGTAACGCTATAGAACCGTAAGTGATAACAAAATCGCATATATTTTTATTAAACAATATATCATTTCCATAATATATTGAAAAATACAGCGAATTTGTTTACACGTTACAGAAAGCATCAAAAGTAGGAGATAAGAATTTAAAATTTTTCACAATATATACATTTATTTTACAATATCCTAAGATTTCATTGCACAGTAAATTACAGGAAGATACATAATAGCACCAAAAGTAGAAGTGAGCGGATCCATATGATTCAGGTTTTCCATTCCTAAAGCCCTGTTCGCACAATGCATCTAGCATGCGCCAAAGAAGAGTCTTTCCATGCGTCAAAATATTTTTACAGGCGCCGCTATTTTGGTGCATCAAAAGACTCTTGGGAAAGAAGAAGTACTGAATCGTTGAGTCGTTGCTAAATTCAGATTGATTATGTTGACATTTGAGTGCTGTCATACTGTCATTAGAACAACCACAACCTACATAGTATAATTTATCTATTCATTTCCTTTCTTTCTTAATTTATTTAGTATTATTATACTAATTAAATAAAAACCAGTCTTTTTAAAGACTTTCCTTCAGTCCTTTTTTCCCTTTATGTTCTTTCCTATTTATTTATTACATTGTGCTTTTAATCAGTGTTTTTAAAAATAAATTCTTTATTTGTGGTAAATACAAAAGAATTTTGAAATGGACGTAGCCATGAATGAAGAAGAGTAATGCCAACCTAACAATGAGACTTAATTTGAAACTTGGAAGAAGAAGTCTATTTTGATGCTACCAAACACGCATCAAACGTGCATCAAACACATCTCATGTGTGAACGGCCTTGCAACAACTACATGTTTGATGCATGGAAAGACTCTTCTTTGGCGCATGCTAGATGCATTGTGCGAACAGGGCTTTACACCTAAAAACAAATTGAAATTATTAATTTAAATTTCATGGAACTTTAAAGAAAGGAAAATTTCATATATTAAAAAATATCGTAACGTAACCTTTTTACTTCCTTGTACGGAGTAATAAGGAAGTATTGTAATCCCGAAAAATTTCGGTTTTCAGATTTTGATGGAAATATCCGTTTTGACCTTTTCTGAATCCATTATGACTAGTTTCGTCGTGACGTCTGTACGTATGTACGTACGTATGTATGTACGTATGTATGTACGGACGTATGACGTATGTGTGTCGCATAACTCAAATACGGTTAGACGTAGAAAATTGAAATTTTGTATTTAGGACTGTTATAGCATCTAGTTGTGCACCTCCTATTTTTGGTTTCAATCTATAAACCGGAAGTAGTACTTTTTAAAAATATTTCGATAAATATATAATTGAACACAAATTTTTTTATTTTAAATGAAAGATTATGTGATTATTACCTAAAATCGGTATTTTATAAATATTTTTGTATCTGGTATCATTTAGGAATAATTAAAGTATATATTTTTAATTTAGTATTTCTTTATCTTGTAGTCCATGATCGATTAACATTTGTTACTACGTAAAATTTAAATGATTATGACATGACAGTAACAATAGTAAAATATGCTTTATATCTTCTTCTATACTAGTATAATAAGTTAAAAGAATATTTTATATTATTCTACATTTTATTTATTAAGAAAAGTATGAACACACAAGGCGTACAAGGAAGTCATGTGGTGTCCACGTCAGATTTTTTTATTGGATTGTACAATATTCTGTTGAAATTGTATAAACTACATTTAAGTAGATAAAGTATTCGTTACATGTTTTTCACATTTATCTGTACAAATAATTTAATATTATATATTTTGTGTTAAATGCATTTAAATAAAATTTAAAAAAAATAAAATAATCGTACTTACCAGTATTATTAATGCAAAACTTAATATTACTGGAGGCACTGGAAGGCACAGAACAAAAACAGTATGAAGAAGAGACACGACCCTGCTATTTTGAATTTACCATGTTGATTTTGGCGCCATCTATACGCGGCACCATGAACTAATTCAAGTAATGAGGATCATAGCAGGCGTATTATATGAATCTCATGCGAAATTATTTACCTATTTAAATTATTAAAATTTATGAAGGAAATAATAAATCATTGCATTAAGTACAAAATATTTATTTATCAGTTAACATTAACAAAGTAGTACAATAAAAATAATATATAATTAGATAAAGCATTGTGTATTATGCGTACACGTACATGGTGCAAAAGTTAAGGAAGAAGCGTGTGGACCAAAGATTTTAAGATTTGTAACTACCATTTCAGACTGTATCGGTATATAGATAAAATAATATATAATAAGTTTTATTAGATTCAGAAGAACCGAAGAAGCCTACGGTTAACGGATATTTGAACAGCAGGGAAAAAAGAATTAGAGAAATTATTTTCGGTTTGAAATACTCATTTCTGTTTGTTTATTAATCCTTGCAGCCTTTATTACTCCTAGTAGATATGTTCCTTTCTCTTGATCAATCGGTACATTTTGCTGTTTTCTGCTGATAAACTTCGACTTTCGCGAAAATCAAAAAAATCGCAAAATAAAAATTGCTATTAGTGTATCATGCGTGTTCATATTATTTTGTAACTTAAAATGCGGTACTTGTATAATAGTAATTAAATATTTTACGCATGAGCTAGGTACGACTACGACTTCTATATTACTAGAAAATGTTATTAAATAGATACCTTGCAATAGAAACCAACATTTTGGTTTTCTATATGAACGACATTTTCAAACTGTACGCCTTAGAACTTCATTATTATATTTGTCAGGAGATGTTGCTGATTATTTTTAAAGTGAGATGATTTCTAGTTCTGTTTTTGATGATTAATAGCTGCTGTCAACCATGTTCTCAGTTGTTCATCATTTTTTGGAATGAATCAATGAATAGACGATTTCCATTATGACGTCATTTGACTGCAGCGCTGTGGCAGATTTGGAAATTATTCTGACAGTAATTACAATATCTTTGATTTTGGTTATGGTTGTTTGTTGATATTTGTAATTTTAATATATAATTATGGATAAAAATATATTACGTTTAAGAGAAGATGATATGTCCGAGGCTAAATTAAAATACATTACTATAAATCAACATCCAGTAGCTAATTAAAACGATGGCTTGAAAAACCGTGTGCACAACGAAAGATTTAAAAACTGAATATTTACAATAAAATGTATGTATGTATTATTCTTTATTGTAATGTAATGCAAACCTACACCGTCAAAATACTAATCAAATTTGGCGTTATTTAAATACTACTGTTAGAATAGTTCAACCAACAACCGCTGGCGCCACTATCGATTCCTAAATGGAAATCGTCTATTCACATTTTCGCAGAAGCAAAACAACAATACTACCTACTAAAAATGGTATATTAAAATTCATATTCTTTGATATTATACAATTATCATTATTACTTATCATAATTAATATGCTTATTGCAAAAATTTTCATGCAGCACTCAACAATTGAAATCGAAATGTTGACATTTTAAATTAACAATAACAAATAGGTATTTGGCTGCGCGTGCGCATGTAAAATCACGGAAATGCTTATAGTCCTGGGTGCCGCGTATAGATGGCAGTAAAATCACTTGATTGCCGTGTCGGTTGCTGGAAGGCATCATAATTTCGTAAATTATAATATGATAGACTGTCAATACAAACAGGAAAATAAGATAACAAAACACTATTTTCAGAGACAACCCGACCAAAAAATTCAAATTATTGTTATTGTGACAAACACGTGACAAGTGTGGTGACATGAGGAGCCCTCTCGTAGGTGGAAAATACACTACTTAACGTAGTTCCACCATCTTCTATTTAACTTTCTGCTTATTTTATTATTTTAACTTATTATACTAGTATACTATATTTTAGTCATTTTATTTAAACTGCAGAAGAAGATGTCATGTCATAATCATTTAAATTTTACGTAGTAACAAATGTTAATCGATCATGGACTACAAGATACCGAAATACTAAATTATAAATATATACTTTAATTATTCTTAAATGATACTAGATACAAAAATATTTATAAAATACCGATTGTAGGTAATAATCACATAATCTTTCATTTAAAATAAAAAAATTTGTCTTAAATTAAATATTTATCGAAATTTTTTTTAAATTTACTACTTCCGGTTTGTAGATTGAAACCAAAAATAGGAGGTGCACAACTAGATGCTATAACAGTCCTAAATACAAAATTTCAACTTTCTACGTTTAACCGAATTTGAGTTATGCGACACACATACGTCCGTACGCACGCACGTACGTACAGACGTCACGACGAAACTAGTCATAATGGATTCAGAAAAGGTCAAAACGGATATTTCCATCAAAATCTGAAAACCGAAATTTTTCGCGATTACAATACTTCCTTATTACTCCGTACAAGGAAGTAAAAATATGAATAACAAATCCAAGCCAGCTATGCCCACGTCAAATTTAGTTCTCCTCGGCAAATATAGGGGCGCTACGAACTGTGTTTCAAGCAAAAGCATCTAGATTCCTATCTTTAGCTTCTTTATCGATGGACCCTACCCTAGAAGCACAGACTTGTTTTTTATACTTTAAGCACAGACTTGTTTTTTATACTTTAAGCACAATCTAGAAAAATATTTATTGTAATGATTTTTTGGTGTTTTGATATGATATTGTAAGATTAAAAATTGAAACTGAGTTGTGGTTAACATTAAACGTTAATAGTACTACTTGTTTGCAGGGACTACTTTATTTCTTAACCACTCTGTGCTTCTAAGATTAATTAAGAAGCATTAGAAAATACTATACTAGATACCACTAAAAAAAAGATACGACTCATTATCATTTATTAGGTACTAATACTACATATTTATGATCAAAACCTTACTCATTATCGCAAATCCACTTTCCACGAGCTTTTTCTCTTTACTCAAGCTCATCCGTCGGAAAATCGACAAATTTACCGGTCTGAACCCACATCTCAAAATAATCGACATTACGACGTATTTTATAAGCAGATTTTGCAGCCCGGCGCTAATGCCAGATTTAAATCTGCCAGTGACGTATTGTCGCGCGCCGCCGCCAGAGCGGCGCTCGGGTCGCGCCAGCTGATGTCGAGTTGGCATATAGGTCAATTTCTTTGAACAAGATTATTACGTCTGACAGTAACAAATGGAATAACACATTTAGCATGTTTACAAATACAGTTATTCTTCTTACGATTGTTCCCCTCTGACAAAGTTTAAAACTGGTACAAATCACACAATAGAAGTACTCAAAATAATAATCATATTAATAATAACTGTTAAGAGATTCAAACTACACAAACAAAATAATAATTTCTTTGACATTTCATCTAAACCATTTTGATTGGTTAGAATTATTTCGGACACAAACTACCGGAAAACACCTAATGCCATCTCTTGATGATAGATAGAACTAAACACGAATTCAAGGACAAACAATAGAGCTGACAGCCGCCTGGTCATAAACATTTAAATTTTACGTAGTAACAAATGTTAAACGATCATGGACTACAAGATACCGAAGTACTAAATTATAAGTACTATACTTTAATTATTCTTAAATAATAGCAGATACAAAAAAAATTATAAAATACTAATTGTAAATAATAATCACTTAATCTTTCATCTAAAATAAAAAAATTTGATTTAAATTAATTATTTATCGAAATATTTTAAAACAGTACTACTTCCGGTATATGAATTGGTACCAAAATTTACTGGGCTCTTAGGATTCGTATTAAAATCTTAAATATAAAATTTGGTTGTTAAATTTTTGTAACTTTTTGAGTTATAGAAAACGAAAAAATGTTACATACAACCTAACGTACACACACATATAGGCGTTTTGCACATGAGTAGTCAGCGCCGCCCTGGGCCCTGGCGGGAAAAAATGCATTAATGTTAAGGGTAAACCCTTTGACAGTTCGACAGTAGTTGTAGGTACTGTTTCAATTCAACCAGTTCTGTTCTAAGTTCTAAGGTTCTATAATAAGATGGTATGAGTACGAGAGATGAAAAATTTGGATTCACAGAGTAAAACGAATTTAGTAAGTAGATACCTACATAACTGTAAATATATTTTATCACGTTTTATAATCTATTTATTAATTGTATTTTGAGAATTGACGAAAAGCTCTGGGAACCAGTGCTCAATTTATTTAATTAAACATTCAAACGTGTTGTATACCTAACACTTTTGCCGAATCTCCCACTAGAGGCGCTCATGTTCGATATGTGCAAACCGCCTATACATACATACACACACACACACACACACACACACACACACACACACACACACACACACACACACACACACAAACACACACACACACACACACACACACACACACACACACACACACACACACACACACACACACACACACACACACACACACACACACACACACACACACACACACACACACACACACACACACACACACACACACACACACACACACACACACACACACACACACACACACACACACACACACACACACACACACACACACACACACACACACACACACACACACACACACACACACACACACACACACACACACACACACACACACACACACACACACACACACACACACACACACACACACACACACACACACACACACACACACACACACACACACACACACACACACACACACACACACACACACACACACACACACACACACACACACACACACACACACACACACACACACACACACACACACACACACACACACACACACACACACACACACACACACACACACACACACACACACACACACACACACACACACACACACACACACACACACACACACACACACACACACACACACACACACACACACACACACACACACACACACACACACACACACACACACACACACACACACACACACACACACACACACACACACACACACACACACACACACACACACACACACACACACACACACACACACACACACACACACACACACACACACACACACACACACACACACACACACACACACACACACACACACACACACACACACACACACACACACACACACACACACACACACACACACACACACACACACACACACACACACACACACACACACACACACACACACACACACACACACACACACACACACACACACACACACACACACACACACACACACACACACACACACACACACACACACACACACACACACACACACACACACACACACACACACACACACACACACACACACACACACACACACACACACACACACACACACACACACACACAGACATCTCGAAAATACATTATTCGTATTCTATGGATCCTAAAACTTGCTATCAACGAGTAGTTCTTGACACTTTGAGGCTACAAATTAGCGTAATAAGCTGCGTTCATAGTCGTAATTCGGTGAAATTTGTGAAGCTTGTCATATGGCAATAGAGTACTTGCAACAAGGTCACAAACAGTCACGTGACAGTCAAAAACTAAGCGCGCGAACCTGTTTGTGGACAACCCAACAAAATTTTAACATGGAGTCTTATGGAGTATTCATGTTTACTTTTGTAAAAATATCTTTTATTCGCATTCTACGTTGTTTTAAAAAAAGAAAACGTATGAAGTTGATTAAGGTAAGTTCATATATTATACTAGTTACTTAAAATTATCCTAAATATAAAGCACTTTTAAAATATCGTATGTTAAAAGTGTGGTACTGAACTGTTGTCATAATAAAAACAGTTTATAGAACTGTAATATAGGTACCCGTTATATTTTGTATATTTTCTTACACATTAAGAAATGTTTTAAGTTTATTAATTTAACAATTAGTGAAAATCCATGCACTTGATGATACAAAACCAACTTAACCTATACATTTAATGTGTTAGTAATACAAGTTTCATTTAAAATATGCTTGTTTTATATGTATTTATTTAATACAAATATATTATACATACACTTACCTTTCTTGAAAAGTATACAATATAAATGAAACATGCAATTAATGCTGGAAAAACACAAAAATAACTCATAAGAACCAAAACCTGTTCAGTTATTTTAGTTTTTAATTGAAGACGCCCTTTATATTATACCGGGAGTTTTTTTTATTAGTAAACATAGGGCAGGTCATTACCATAGTTACAGTGTTACAGAATGACAGCAATGTATTGGAGCGTCTTTTTTATCAGTAAACATAGGGATAATTACATACTAAAATAAATATAAATTAAAGAAATGATAAATTATTTATTTATATTTTCTACACTTAAGAACTAGGTAGATACCTACATTAAGCTAATGAGAATTTTTTTAAAGGAATTAAATGCTCAAAATTGGAACCATTATCTTCTAAACAATATCCTAAACGATTATAAAAATAATTTATAGCATTTGCTGGGGAGTAATATTTTGGAAGCAGCACTAATTCGATTTTTTAATTGTTCAACATTCATTCTGTCACCATTGTACACATTATTTTTTAAGTGTCTACCTAGTTCTTAAATTCTCATTAGTTTAATGTATCTCCCTAGTTCTTAAGTGTGGAAAACATAAATAAATAATTTATCATTTCTTTAACTTATATTTCATATTTATTTTCGTATGTTAATTATTATCCCTATGTTTAATGATAAAAAAAACGCTCTAATGCATTGCTGTCATTCTGTAACACTGTAACTATGGTAATGACATGCCCTATGTTTACTTATAAAAAAAACTCTCTGTATATATAAACACACATTTATTTTTAGTAAGTTATTACATTTTATGGTTTCTAATTCAACTGTCATTGTTATTATTTATATTAAGAAAAAATCTGCTGTGGCCAGTACACGACCTCTCGCCTAATTCTGCTTATTCTACTAATCTAATAAATAGTTTTACTTACATTTTAATATTCATGTAATATGTAAACGATAATGTAAACCAAGATGCAAGCAAAAGATGTCAACTGTACTGTCACTGTCATTACTCATTATAATTCAAATTTTGAGTAAAAACAAATTTCATATCATGGACAACAAGATACTGGTACTTAGTTGCACTTTATTTTATTGCTAAATACTACCAGATTCAGCAAATTGTATTTAAAATTCACTGTACCCATAGATAATTATATTATCTTTTATTTTTATTTGCAAAAATTGTCATAAATAAATAATGTACCAATTTATTTAAGAAAAACTATATCAAGTTCCAAAAAGTACTACTTCCGGTTTACGGATTTCTACCAAAATCTTATCCGGTGTTAAGATCCTTATTAAAACCTTAAATATGACATTTGGTTATTAAAGGTTTGATACTTTTTCAGTTATCGTGGACGAAAAATCGTCAGTCCATACATTCATACAAACACACACACACACACACACACACACACACACACACACACACACACACACACACACACACACACACACACACACACACACACACACACATACACACACACAGACATCATCGGGAAAATATTAAATTCGTATTCTAGAGACCCTGAAACGTGCTTATCCACCAAAAACTCATACTCGAAAATTTTGACCCATTACAATACCTCTCTTATAGAATATGAGGCGAGAGGTAAAAACATTATTAAAACAAAACATATCAACGTCACTACATCTTGACAAAGCGCGCCAAAATTTAAATATAATAAATTTATATTCATTACTCAACAAAACCGCCATAAGACACAATGTTAACCTGAACAGCAGTTGTCCACAAACAGAATCCCGCCAAATCCAAAACATTGGCCACGCCTCCTGCAAGTACTCTATTGTGTACTTGCACTTGCGTTCATCAAACTGAAATTCAGTGCACTCGAATTTCAATGGACCTTTTTCAGTGTCTATTATGCGCATGCTTGCTGAGTTAGAGTGAGAGATCCGAACATGAACGTGAATTCGCGTGAAGTGAGATATACGTAGGATTCAACTTCAAAGTTGTTTATATACCGGGAGTTTTTTACCTTCCGCTTACCTGTAAAGGAAGGTATTGGAATCATGCAAAAAATCGGGTGGTGAATTTTTAGTGGATGAGCACGAATTAGGGTCCTTACAACTCATTTTTGATAGTTTCACGATGATGTCTGTGTGTATGTGTGTGTGTGTGTGTGTGTGGTCAAGGGTTGTTAGTCGCATAACTCAAATACGAATTACCCGAAAATTTTGATATTTGGTATTTAACATTTGTATATAAATTGGAAGAGCTCCCTAGATTTTGGTACAAATATCTTCATCGGAAGTGATATTTTTTGAAGATTGAAAAGGTTAATTGTCAAAATTGTATATAAATTTGGAAAAATATAGTATTTATTTGTAATGAGAATAAGAGGAAAAGTTATTTGCAACTTACGTTATAAAAAAATTGTCTTTATCTGGTAGCATTAAAGAACTGCAGTAAAATTTAAAAAATAAATTTATCAAATAAAACGTTGATATCTTGTAATCCATGATCGGTTGATTTTTGTTTTTGCGTAAAAAATATTGACAGGTGAGACGGGTGACAAGTTGGCATACTAGCGCTATATAAGTCCTAAGTAAGATATTAAATGTAGTAATTGAACGGAGGATGGCTTCAATACAGCAGAGTTTTCCTGTGAATGAATCTTTTTATTCAGGTGATGCAAATTTCTGTGTTTGAATGTTTGAGATTTTTATTTGTATATTTTAAATGGGCACCGGATTGCACGTATACATTTCTGTTTAAAATCTAGATATGGCGGAAGGTTGTGTGATGGCCACGTCAGATTTTTTTATTAGTAAACATAGGGCAGGTCATTACCATAGTTACAGTGTTACATAATGACAGCAATGTATTGGAGCGTCTTTTTTATCAGTAAACATAGGGATAATTACATACTAAAATAAATATAAATTAAAGAAATGATAAATTATTTATTTATATTTTCTACACTTAAGAACTAGGTAGATACCTACATTAAGCTAATGAGAATTTTTTTAAACGAATTAAATGCTCAAAATTGGAACCATTATCTTCTAAACAATATCCTAAACGATTATAAAAATAATTTATAGCATTTGCTGGGGAGTAATATTTTGGAAGCAGCACTAATTCGATTTTTTAATTGTTCAACATTCATTCTGTCACCATTGTACACATTATTTTTTAAGTGTCTACCTAGTTCTTAAATTCTCATTAGTTTAATGTATCTCCCTAGTTCTTAAGTGTGGAAAACATAAATAAATAATTTATCATTTCTTTAACTTATATTTCATATTTATTTTCGTATGTTAATTATTATCCCTATGTTTAATGATAAAAAAAACGCTCTAATGCATTGCTGTCATTCTGTAACACTGTAACTATGGTAATGACATGCCCTATGTTTACTTATAAAAAAACTCTCTGTAATAGAGGTTTTCAATATAAATTGGTTCTTTCTATCGAGTGACGTCATGCGGTAGAGAATCTGCGCATATTAAGTTAAATGGCGAAGACGAACGTAAGTAACTGTCAGATGCGAAAGGATTATGTTAAAAACATAAATAAATTCGCTTATTAAATGAAATATAAATGAAGATGGTACTATAGTGTTGTGTGCCTTTATGTAAGAATCATGCATATACACCAAATGTGTCTTTACACAACTTCACAAAAGATGCAAAGTATTAACACTAGTTGTCCTAAAATTTAAAGCAGGTATTATTATAACAAATTATAACGAAAAATTATGAAACTTTATCTGTCTGTGCGTCGTCCACTGTCCAAATATTCGAAAAGTACGAGTAATGCCTCGTTTTCATGTATCCGGAATCCGCAGATTTCTTGCGGAATAAAATGGCTGCCACGAATTCCATCTCCATATTCAACATAAATAAACATATATTTGAAGTTATAACAACTGACAGTTTAAACGTCAAAACTTGCGGAGCTTGCGGAGTTCCGCAAAATATATATTTGGAAACGAAAACGCGTTGAATAAACTTGTGCTATATAATTAAATTGTATATCTTGAACCGTAGTGTATATTGATGTAGACTGTAGAGGTTATTCGAATTTCCCGCTACTTTTAGTAACGCAGCGTTGTCGCATCGGCAAGTTCTCAAGCGTTGAGTTGGGTGAGTGTATAACACTCGAAAGTACTGACGTTGCCTTGTATTTTCGTTGCTTTGTACATGCGCGGCTTTGTATGAACACTGGAAAGTATTTACACCGTATTTTATTTACACCGCTTTGTGCAAACACCGAAATGTACTTTTCTTGAAAGTACAAAAGTGGAAAACAGCGCAGGCGCAAACCAATGCTGCAAAACAGGAAACTGTAAATATAAGATGGTGTTTAGGACTTTAGTCTATAGATGTCGAACTAAGTTTAGCAAAACTAGAGTACCTAAATAGACTAAATAAAACTAACAAAACCCTCCTTGAATCCAACATACTCCGTTTTTGATAACTACTCTTATAAAACTATTCAATGTAGTGAGTGCGTGATGTGTATGTGAGTATATGTATAATTACAGTTTCCTGTTTTGCAGCATTGGTTTGCGTCTGCGCTGTTTTCTACTTTTGTGCTTTCGAGAAAAGTACATTTCGGTGTTTGCACAAGGCGGTGTAAATAAAATACGGCGCAAATACTTTCCAGTGTTCATACAAAACCGCGCATGTACAAAGCAACGAAAGTACAAGGCAGCGTCAGTACTTTCGAGTGTTGTACGTTGTCCCGTTGAGTTGAATATTCTCAGTGTTTAATATTTTTTACTTCCCCGATCTATGTAATAGAGGGAAGTATTGTAATCGTGATTTTTTGACAGTTCGAGATTTTGGTGAATCTTCACGTTTCAGACCCTACTGAACCCAAAAAACATAATTTTAAAAAAAGTCGGTCTGTCGGTCTGTCGGTCTGTTAGTCTGTTAGTCTGTCTGGATGTTGGATAACTTAAAAACGCGTTGGAATTTTGGACTGAAATTTTATATTTAAGATCTTGAGCCAAAATCTGACTTCAAGTTCGTTAATGAGCTTTATTCAACCAGTGGTACCAACTTTATAAACAAAACTTTTTTATTTTTATCAAAATACTATCGTGTGTGGTATCAAATTAAAGGTCTTGGGAAAATAATTCTAGTAGAAAAACAAAAATAACATTTAAATGATCGTCAATTGTTTTTTTTTATAAATTATTCAAATTATACCGAGTTTGGTGTCAATTTGAATCGCTCAGGGAGATAAGTTTTTAAAAAATGTAAAAAATGACATTAATACGATTTTCAATTGTTTCTCAAAAAATTACTCAAATTTTTTTATTCAACCAGTGGTACCAACTTTATAAACATATCTTATTTTATTTTTATTAAAATACTATCGTGTGTGGTATCAAATTAAAGCTTTAACTGATCGTCAATTTTTTTATCATACATTATTCAAATTATACCGAGTTTGGTGTCAATTTAAAGCTCTCAGGGAGATAAGTTTAATAAAAATGTAAAAAATGACATTTATGCGATAATCAATTATTGTTTCTCAAAAAATTAATCAAATTTGTTCAAGTGTATTATCAAATTAAAGTTTTCTGGAAAAAAATATTAGTCGAAGAATCAATAACAACATTTAAACAATGGTCACTTGTTTTTACTTTCCGCATTATATTCTATAAGGCTATAAGATATTATGACGGGTTAAAATTTTCGAGTGTGAGTTTTTAGTGAATAAGTATCAGATTTTTTATGGTATTTAAATTATGCCGAAGTTGGTATCAACTTAAATAGTTTGGGGAAAAATGATAAATTTATTTAAATTTTGCAGAATAAAGCATAAAATTAACGGCGTTACGAAAGTAAGTTATTAAAACTTATAATCGGGGAAGTACTGTGGCGGACACAGCAGATTTTTTCTAGGAAAACTAGCATCCTAATTAAGTTGAAAATTTTTAGACATAATTTTGTAACATATTGCCGTGGCATGTTTTAATGGCATGTCATGTTCATCGTTTTTTATTGATATATCATAATAAATAATTTCAATTGATTGGCCATTTTGTATAAAACTACGTGTTAAACTCAAATTTTGAAATAACAAACTTCCTAAAGACCATAAAGTATTAAGAAAATATTTTATAATATTAAAATCTTTCAAATGCTATGGTTTTCTTAATATTATTATCATTTTTTGATAAGATTACGTATTATTTTTAAACTCAAATTTTGCAGTAAAAAACTTCCTAAATATTTCATACTTTAAAGTAATTGTTTTAAAATATTAAAATCTACCAATTGCAATGATTTTCTTAATATTATTATCGTTTTAGCGTAACTCCTGAACTTCCTTAATGGAACCGTTAGTGCAATATTTATCCCGATAGGTTCGCTAGGGAGCTAATTCCTTTTAACCTTCAAATGACTTTGAAACGTCAAACCTGTGTATTATCATTGAGTAAGGATAAGAACTTTATCTGTGTATGAAACGAATCAACATAAGTCAAAATGCGCGAATGCTGTATTGTACACTGCAATGGCAAATGTAATTCGCGATTTAAAATCCCAAACGACCATAGCAGACAAATTTGAATAAACTTTATTGGAGAAAATAACTTAATATTTTATTTTTAAAAATTAATATTTAAAAAAGATGCTGTCTAAAATTGAATTATGTATTAAAATAACTATTTATACAAATTAAATTTCAAGTAACATTTCTATTAATTCTGTGTTTCGTCTCGATGTTTTGGCACCTCTTTGAAACAATACATTTTTTAACTCTTCGAGTTTCCAACTTTGATAATATGACATGGTTATAATTATTGTAGTATGTATTGTTGTAAAAACTTCAACAGGGAAGACATAATTACACGCAGTAACGTTATACGTATGTCTTCTTATTTTTACTTAAGTATGTATCGTGTAATACGTACTTCGGAAACTAGCTCCCTGCTGCCACCTATGCTAAGCTTTGCGCTAACGGTCCCATTTCTTCAAATTTCAGGGATATGAATGGGGTCGTTTACCAATTTTTTTTTAAATTTTTAATTAATTTTCAGGTATTAATATTTCCAAAAATATATTTTTCACCTTTTAAAAGTGCTAAATATTAGTGAAAACATATTTTTTATGTCGCTCAGTTTAAAACACCTCAAACTCATGACGACAAACATTTCGGTGAAGTCTCCGTTGAACGCCGAACAAAACGGCGTGGCCTTACAAAATGTTTGACGTTACACCTGCAGCCGCTATGTTAATGCGTTCGAAAAAACGCCTATTTCAAAGCTTAATGCCTGTGGCACACCGGCCGAGGAGCATCGAGGACCATCGAGTAACTCCTCGATGAAACGATAGAACGCA
Source organism: Agonum fuliginosum (assembly GCA_947534325.1). Taxonomy (NCBI): domain Eukaryota; kingdom Metazoa; phylum Arthropoda; class Insecta; order Coleoptera; family Carabidae; genus Agonum; species Agonum fuliginosum. The sequence continues at coordinate 41,256,363 of OX384029.1, read as the reverse complement.
CCCCGTCCTCGACGAAAAATAGGAGCGCCGCTATTTTCATCGAGTTGTTCCTCGATGAAACGAATGTATCTCATTTCAGACGTATCTTTGGATTTGATTTCGCGCAAAACTTTGATGTATTTGTCACCGATTAAATAGAAATCCATCGCGGACGGGTGCGTTCTTTCGTTTCATCGAGGAGTTACTCGATGGTCCTCGATGCTCCTCGACCGGTGTGCCACAGGCATAATGCCTGTGGCACACCGGCCGAGGAGCATCGAGGACCATCGAGTAACTCCTTGATGAAACGATAGAACGCACCCCGTCCTCGACGAAAAATAGGGGCGCCGCTATTTTCATCGAGTTGTTCCTCGATGAAACGAATGTATCTCATTTCAGACGTATCTTTGGATTTGATTTCGCGCAAAACTTTGATGTATTTGTCACCGATTAAATAGAAATCCATCGCGGACGGGTGCGTTCTTTCGTTTCATCGAGGAGTTACTCGATGGTCCTCGATGCTCCTCGACCGGTGTGCCACAGGCATAAGAGAATAACTCCATTACGGATGAATATTAGTAAAAGTTATTTTTTATAACAATTATTCGAAGCCTATACTTTTATGTCATACCATTAGAAAAAGTTTAAATTTTTAAATTTGTATGAAATTAATAAATATAAAAGTGTATGTTTTTTACAACAAATGGCAACTATCTCATATAATTATTACTTTTTTTTGTTGAAATTTTGTACACAAGAAGTAAATCATGTTATGTTAAAAATACAATTTTCTTATAAGTTAATATAAATATGAACATTCATTATAAATAAATTTAAAAAATGGTCTGACTTTAAACCTACTTTTTACCTTCCGCTTACCTGTAAAGGAAGGTATTGGAATCATGCAAAAAATCGGGTTGTGAGTTTTAAGTGGATAAGCACGAATTAGGGTCCTTACAACTCATTTTTGATAGTTTCTCGATGATGTCTGTATGTATGTGTGTGTGTGTGTGTGTGTGTGTGTGTGTGTGTGTGTGTGTGTGTGTGTGTGTGTGTGTGTGTGTGTGTGTGTGTGTGTGTGTGTGTGTGTGTGTGTGTGTGTGTGTGTGTGTGTGTGTGTGTGTGTGTGTGTGTGTGTGTGTGTGTGTGTGTGTGTGTGTGTGTGTGTGTGTGTGTGTGTGTGTGTGTGTGTGTGTGTGTGTGTGTGTGTGTGTGTGTGTGTGTGTGTGTGTGTGTGTGTGTGTGTGTGTGTGTGTGTGTGTGTGTGTGTGTGTGTGTGTGTGTGTGTGTGTGTGTGTGTGTGTGTGTGTGTGTGTGTGTGTGTGTGTGTGTGTGTGTGTGTGTGTGTGTGTGTGTGTGTGTGTGTGTGTGTGTGTGTGTGTGTGTGTGTGTGTGTGTGTGTGTGTGTGTGTGTGTGTGTGTGTGTGTGTGTGTGTGTGTGTGTGTGTGTGTGTGTGTGTGTGTGTGTGTGTGTGTGTGTGTGTGTGTGTGTGTGTGTGTGTGTGTGTGTGTGTGTGTGTGTGTGTGTGTGTGTGTGTGTGTGTGTGTGTGTGTGTGTGTGTGTGTGTGTGTGTGTGTGTGTGTGTGTGTGTGTGTGTGTGTGTGTGTGTGTGTGTGTGTGTGTGTGTGTGTGTGTGTGTGTGTGTGTGTGTGTGTGTGTGTGTGTGTGTGTGTGTGTGTGTGTGTGTGTGTGTGTGTGTGTGTGTGTGTGTGTGTGTGTGTGTGTGTGTGTGTGTGTGTGTGTGTGTGTGTGTGTGTGTGTGTGTGCGTGTGTGTGTATGTGTGTGGTCCGGGCCGATGCCGGATGTCGCATAACTCAAATACGAATTACCCAAAAATTTTGATATTTGGTATTTTACAATTGTATACGAATAGGAAGAGCTCATTAGATTTTGGTACAAATATCTTTACCGGAAATGATATTTTTTGAAGATTGAAAAAGATAATTGTCAAAAATTTATATAAATTTGGATAAATATAGTATTTATTTGTAATAAGAATAAGAAGCAAAGTTATTTGCAACTCACGTTATAAAAAAATTGTCTTTATCTGGTAGTATTAAAGAACTGCAGTAAAATTTAAAAAATAAATTTATCAGATAAAACGTTGAAATCTTGTGATCCATGTTCGGTTGATTTTTGTTTCTGCGTAAAAAATATTGACAGGTGAGACGGGTGACAAGTTGACATACGTTGACATACTAGCACCATATAAGTCATAAGTCAGATATTAAATGTAGTAATTGAAAGGATGATGGCTTCAACACAGAAGAGTTTTCGTGTGAATGAATCATTTGATTCAGGTGATACTAATTTCTGTGTTTGAATAAATGGGCACCGGATTGTACGTATACATTTCTATTTAAAGTGTAGATATGGCGGAAGGTTGTGTGATGGCCACGTCAGATTTTTGCCTGTGTTTTTATGTTTATCTCAACCAAACTCTTTTATTTGCTAATATATATTCCAGTAATGATATATTCGTACAGTTTTTAACAATCTGATGGGTAACAATCGAATAATACAACATATGTTATAACTTCCATAAGCAGCAATGTTATTTTTATTTTAGATTAGAACCGAGAGATGGCAACACCCGTTTCAGCATTACGATTGTGATTGCAGGCTTTCTGTAATATTTGCAGTGACTGTACTTTGTAGGTTCGTGTTGGGTCGTGTAAACTCGTGTAAATATTAGATTCTTGGGTTTTTATTTGAAGCGAAACTTATAGCAAAGCATTCTGTGAAGGCTTTCGTGTATCTGGAATTTTAGTTTATATTTATTTATATTCAAATCTTTCGGAGCAAGATTTATATAATAACATAAATGAACAATAGTTAAAAGAAACGACTAAAGTAGTTGCAGCACGAAAATGTAAAACTACCTCATTTTTTAAATAATTCTGTATTTTAAATCAGGGCTGTAGGCAGAGTGGGCATTGTCCACTCTGGAAGAAAAAGTTGCCCACTCTAATAAAATCGGACTGGTGAACCAAAATTAATAAATTTTATATTAATTGTACTTTTGTGATCTAACAATTTATTCTTGCACATAAAGTGGGTGAAAAACAAATGCAACTTCACATCGTTTGACTAAATACCTTTTCATTATAAAGCATTTTTTGACCTTGAGGGAAAAAGAAATTTCACCTGCGGCGCATTTAATTTTTCTTTTATATTCTGGTTTAACTTTTATCCTACAAAACTCAGGTGCCCCACTCTAAATATTAGAACTAGTTTTACATTTGATAAATACCTAATTTATGATAATTTTGGATATTTACGATAATTTTTTATCTCAATTTACAATTTGGCTTACGATAAATAATAGAATAGGGTAGCATAAAGTTTAAAACCAAAATCAATTGTTTAAAACACTGTCAAACTAGAGTTTACATTTCGAAATTTCAGATATATTATTTATCTGCTGAAGTAATATAAAATATGCTCTCCATATAAAGTTCTTTTAATTTTGGTAATATTTTTGCGGTCCATAGCAAATCGACTCTATAAATTTTTTCAATAAAAATTTAATGAAAAGTACACACAAAAAATATATTTATTTTTAAAAAATATAGACCATTTTGTAAATATATTTAAATATATAATATAAAATGGTTTTGACTTTTAATCGCATATTTAATACAGTTTAAAATAATTTAAAAACTCCAATAAAAGTGTCGTTCTGTAATCTAATCTGGATAGTTTGTTTTATTTAAATTTTGTAAGTGTTATTAAGGGTGTGTTCCAAAATTAAACCATGTTTACCGTGGTGTTATGTTACGGTAATTCTTGTAATTTATGTCAAAATTTCATGAATTCAAAAAATTACAATTATTCGAACGAATGTAAAAAAAGTATGCAACACGCGCCATTATATTATTTAACGGCGCGCCGCCATCAAAATTCCAAGTTAACTAAAAATTTCGATAGCTGCCTAAAAGTAAGATACGCCGCCGCCACTTCAAAATTAAGCTTTTACACCGGCGCACTGCCGCCGCCGATATATTTTTAACATTTCGCCGCTATCAACCCCAACGGCGGGCGCACAGGTCTATCTCGGTAGTTAGATACCTTCACTCGGCTAAACTTTATTATCGTGAATAAACATTCATGTATCTCACTTGATGTATAAATATCTAATATGCATTTTTGCACTTTCGGGACTAAAACTCTTCTTTAGTCTTTATTGTTAGGGACTAAGGTTATTAATTTGATCCCAGGGGATCATTTTTTATATTTAATCCCGTTGTCAAGAAATTGAATTAATTAATCCCGTTGTCAAGTAAATACGTGATATTTGTTAAAAAGTACTATAGAAACAATATACATATTTGTTATAAAGTTTACTGTCGAAATTACAAAATGTGTTGTCTTTTAAACTATTTTGTATTCGTTTGCGAATGAAGTACAAAAAATAGCGTTCCTATACTCGTATACCACAGGACAAAAGAACTTTTAATTCTTCAGCTGATTATTTATCTCATCTTCGGCTCGTGAAATAAACTTGACTCTCCGGATTAAATCATGCACTTTAGTCCTTTAATATATAATATGCTATTAATTATTATACAGAGCAGACCAAAATACAGATTATTATATAGTTATTTGTTTCATTAATACAAAAAATGCATGATTTTGGGACGAGTAAGACGGTTGCTGGACGACACGCAGCTGTGTTCGGCGATCTTACGAGTCTCAAACTGACATATCCTCATATTACGCAACAATTAAAATTAAAATGTATAACCATGACAACAACAATGTTTTTTTGTATTAGGAAGAACAGATTACATTTCGGTACAATTGCTATGGTGATCATAAACAATCCTCAAATGGCATGCTTTTTTTCCAAAAAACAATGACACAATTGCATCAAATACGTCCGGTTGGCGAAAATATTATTGACCGTGCCACATCGTTCTAATTTTCTTTTGCCACTTCGATGTGCATAAATATTGTTCAAAATTTTTTTACCAATATATAAAATTACAATAAATCTATCGTGAGACTACAATTGTCAGATAGCGTGTTTCAAACGGTACTCCTAAAATTTTAATTCTCCCGGTAAAATTTAAATGACGCTTTCACCTCCATCTAGCGAATAAATTGTTCGCTTCAGATCTCATACATATCTAGAGAGCGCGAGAGCGGCACAACTTGCTTCTATATGATTGTTTATAGAACTTCGATCGTAGCGACATCCATCGAGGTAGAAACAAAATAATCTAGCTTTTTTCCATTCTTAAATACTTGCGTATTATTGAATTTTCAAGAACTTTAATTTTACTAATAGTAAAATTATGTTCTTATTTTCAGTATTTAGTAAACGACCCCATTACACTGAATTTCGTCTGTGAACGCAGCTGAGTCTCAGCACACCACCACACTGAGCACTAGTTTAACGAGTTTAGCTAAATTCAGCGCATGAGTACAACATAGCTGGTGCTTGCGTACTAGGCAAAAGACTATACCCTGTTTGAGATAACGAAAGAATTTTGACAGTTAATAGGGGCGTGGTTTAAGAGTCTGTTTACACCAAAACATTTTCGATGTTAATAATAGTCCCCATACAACACATCGATCCTATTAACGTCTTTAAGACGTACATCTTGCTACTGTCGTCTGGACGTCATAAGGAGACTAGTATTGGTTGAATTTTAGACGTCTTATGCGGTAGTCTTTAAGTCGTCATTATGTTGTCCAGTTTTAAATCTCCCGCTTACAATATAATTATATGAGTCCTATATTTGTCTTAAAATTCATCTTGGTTGAGACATACAGGAAACCAACTCGTATATTAATCAAAATTACGTTGTATATTGGTCGAAATGATATTAAATAGACGTTATTTGCATGGAAAAAATAACATCTTTTAAATATCCAGAATGGAGAACATAAGACACGTATGTGACGTCTTTGTGACTACATTTGGATCAGACGTTTTAGAGACATGAACATTATTAAGACGTCTTAACGACGTATTTGTGTTGTATGGGTCCACAAAACCGAGAGAATAATTCAGAGTCAAAATTCTTTCGTTATTTCAAACAGAATATAGAGTGAATATTGACCATGTTAGCTGTCAAATAATTTCAAAAACTAACAAAAATAGATGATAAAATGCCTTATATCTGTGAAAAATGTATTTATTCATTGCTATCTTATCTATCTTTATGATATATAAATGTATTAAAACGTTAAATCAAATGTTTAATATGTTAATTTTCAGAATAACTTGTGTTGAAACTAACCACAGATTTTACCCAAACAACTAATAAAATTGTAATACATACTTGGTGCCGCGGCCTAATTATGCTTTATTTTAGGTCAGAGTAGGTATGTTACTGAACCGATAAATACCATGAAAAATTAAATTTAAGGATGATGTAACCTATTATACATTTTAGCAAAAAAATTAATACTTATACATTTTTTGATAATCACAAACTGTTAAGATTTATTAAATTCAAATAATACAATAATTATTATATCCCTAATAACACTCTAGTATTTAAAAGAAAAATTAGAAATCAATCCTTCTAAATAAATAACAAACAATAAAACAAAACCATAAAAGAAACAAATGAAGATTTAACATTCCATAGGCGACTAAGTTCTTTGAAACACGAAGAAAGTAACTAACCAATAACCAACTTGTATTTCCTACCACCGTTCTTCTAGATCTAAAATTCGAAAGGAAAGTGGTATGACCTGTCTATTGCTTTCAGTGTTGATTCAAGTCTACAGTGTGCAGTTTATACAAACATTTTTGTTGAAATTTTCAATAAAATACAAGACGCGATGGCGCGTCTTTTGTTGTATTCAAACGTAGTATTATTACTGTGCGTATTGTTTAACACAGGTGAGATAATTTGTTAATTGTTAGATTAATAAATACAATATTAAATAGTAGTAAGAATTGAAATTATATTTTTGTCTGAATATTTTTATAGTCGTAATAATTTGAAAGTAATTAAATTAATTAAGAGATACTCTCTAAATCGTGTTCAGAAATTTTGCTTGCGGTCACAATTAATTTGAAATGAAACCATCGGTTTCCAAAAGAGGCCCATAGAGTCTCATCGTTGTTCATATCCGCTGTAACTTTCTACAAATTTAAGTTTTATATTCTGAGACACGTTGGTAGAGTGATTTTCTCGCCGTATAAAAATGCGGTCAGCCTCGTTGTTTCGGGCGAATTTCCCTCGTGAGATCCGCGTCGCAGTCACATCACCTGGTGCTCGCCAGCTTCTTGTCACTCGCTGTATACGTCGTCGCCGTTCGCTGCGTGTGTCGCTCTGTCGCCGATATCCAGATGTCGGAAAATTTAACCATGAAAAATTCACACAAATTTCGAATTCACGTAAACAAGTTTCACTCTTAACTTGTTATTTGATTTAATTATTTTAGCAGTTTTTTTGGTTGTGCATTCGTATATCATGTAATCTGAAAACTTGTTTTTAGCTCTTCATAAATTATTTTACTTATAAATTCTTAAAAATGGTACAGCCCTAACATTAATATTCAAGATTTTCTATGAAGTAGGTATTCGTAGTATGCGTCACTAATTGACTTATAAATCCATAACAATTAGCAATTTGCTATTTTGGATTTTGGCTTATATCGCTGCTATAAGTGTATTGATATAGGTTTCGTGTGTCAAACTTTTACTGGTGTGACTCCTTTATAATCACATTACTATAGTAAAATAAATAATCATTCGATAAGCTATAAATTAGTTATGTATATAATACCTATTACAATTATAGTTTTTAAACGGTTTACTAATTTAATTACATAATCACTATGAGTTTTAAATTTGAAGATAATTATTAAGATTTGCTAATTTATTCCGCAAGCCACGATATCATAAGATATCTGTAGTAGGTAGATCCTTAAAAACTGACCTATATATTTATTTATTTATAATTCTTGTTTGCTAATCATAAACAATATAAAGGAATTAGATTGCAAAAATTTAAAATATAGTAAAAACAATTTTGTTAAAAGTTGGTTTTTACTCTGTAAAAGAATTCTGAATCTTAACTATTCTTATAAGAATAAAAGTATGATTGGTTTATCTTCTTGAAGTGTACATTTTAATACCAGTGGACTTGCATACTTCTCTAATAAGCTGAATACGTTATTCATTTATTACACAACATAATCACATTCACATACTTACATGATTTTTTTTTCTTCGTTTTCGACCTCGTACAGTTGCACATTGGTCCGGAACTATGTTGTTCTCTTCCGTCCTATATTTTGAGACAGATGATTATTTATGTAGTGTTTATTAGTTTACATTAAATTATAGCCATTTAAAAAATAGCTATCAATTCGGTAGTCAAAAAATAAACAGTTGAAAAAATATGCGTTGCGATTAATTTTGTGCATTTTTATTATTGTTCTTATTATTCCTTAATTGGTAGGCCACTGTAGTATCAATATCCTTATTTTTCAAGTTTTGTTTGTTTTGTTTAAGTATTTGTGAAATAGACAATGAATACAGTAGTAATTTTAATAAAATAACCGAAAGAAAAAGTTCAACAATGTGATTTCGCATAAATAACAAATTACGGTATCTATCTTAAGGTATTTATTTTTGCAAATACGAAAGTTAACAGTTTCTATTAATATTGATTTCACGTACTTTCCTTGAAAACATATCTTGCATTTCTGATAAGTCCTTGACAATATTAATTCCGCACTAACGGCATAATTATCCGATTTATCTAAGAAACTAATTTCATTATTATTATACATGTAGTAGGTATGTACAACATATTTCATTGTTTCCTGGTAGCTGTATGTACACTGCTTAATTTTAAATGTCACCTATCTATAACATTTTAAATTTTTATAGAATGAAATAAAATTACAAATATTTGTTTTGTAAAAGGAAGTTGAATATAAATGCATAGGAACGCTAATTTGTGATAAGGATTTTCGTATTCCATTATACTTGATGACAGTGACGGATAAGAAACTTTCGCAAATTGTTCGTACCTATCTCATACTTACATCCTACCATTACTAACTTAACTACCATAATATAATTCTTCGTATTATACAAAAGACCATTGCTAATAAAACAATGAAGATTATATTAATTTACTCTATAATTTTATACAGTTATTTATTAATTAATCATGAAAATGTAATGATTATTCGATGATTATAATATTCGACGAATATATTTGATGCAGTTTCTCAAGTTTTTAATCATTTTGCAAAGTATAAGTTAATTATTAACATTGCCTCATTCATAATTATTACAATAAATTACAATGTGCAAATAAGTATACCTTTGCTCTCATTACTACCAACATTTATGAGCAAAATAGAGTGAGTAACAAACGAATATGCATTATATTGCAATATATAATGTAGATATTATTATTATTTTGTTTGATAAATAGGAACCTAAAATTTAATTTTTGTAAATTAATTTTTACGTATTAATTTACTTAGTATTTATATCGATGCGATCAATGACCATCATGAACTTGGAAACATAAAAAAGAATTTCTTAAAAAATTAAACAAAAACAATTGAGTAAAGATTATTAACCTTTATTTGCTTTATAATATTTAATTTCACGATGTAGTGTATACAAGATTCTTACAAGAATATTGTAAAAACATTTTTAATATAATAATTTAGAGTTGCATAAGATATATGTCACAAATGATTCATATGTTATTTAAAATGTTATGTTAAGTTATCTGAGGCATTGTTTTTGAATTTTCTGCTTGCTGGTCAGTGGCATAGCCAGAAATTTTGAAAGGGGGAGGGTTTAAAATTAGTTTAGGTTCTATACAAAAACAAAACAATTCTTAAATCAATATTTTCATAGTTAATAAATAGCAAATCATTAGGTTATAACAAATTTAGATTTTAAATTTAAGTCGTCTGGTGTTTTTTGTTAAACAATTCAGTACTTTGTAATTGAAATTTCTCGATGTATATTTAACATTTCCAGACCATTTAGTCTATTTTCCGACATTGAATTTCGTAAATAAGTTTTAATTCTTTTTAGCGTTGAAAATGTTCGTTTCGGCATTGCTAGTTACAAATATCTTCAGTTATTCATATACTTTGGAAATACTGTATTGTTATACACTTATTTTATTTAATGCTTCTATTCCAATTTTGGTCTTTCATCTAACTGCAATATAATATGTCTTTGCCATAGTTTATATTCTATTTTAAAATCGTCAAGCGAGGGGTGGGGGGTCCGGATCCGAAAACCCTCCCTTGTCTACGCCACTGTTGCTGGTTAAGCCCGGTTCGCACGAAGATTCTTTGAAGATTCTACCAAGATTATGAATTTTGGAAAAGAAGAAGTTTCAAAATTCAGAATCTTGAAAAAAAATTCATGGTTTTGAAGCAATCAATTTTTCTGTTCCATACCTACTCATTGCAAATTCAATTTAGCTAGAAAGCAGAAAACTTCTTCTTTTCCAGGATTCGGAATCTTGGTAGAATCTTCAAAGAATCCTCGTTCGAACAGGGCTTTTTATTACACCAAAAATAATCTTTGCCACACAAGGTATACCTACTTTGAATTTTGTAACAGATTTTCATATAGATAACTAAGAAAATGCCATACACTATTTCATTGCACATCGTGTTTCGTGTGTGACATATGCATTTTAGTTAAGTAATTGTTTTAATATAAATAACCATGTTTAATAATCAGAAAATGAACAGTGGTTAACGATGTAGGTACTTCATAATAAAAGTAACATTAGAACCTGGCATTGGAATCTCTATGACGGCGGTTTGGATTACCGAATGTTAAAAGAGGAATTAATTTTTTGTTTACTGTTTCTTCTCAATTTATTTTAAAGACAAATTAAATGCTATAGATAAAATTGAAGATTATAAAATTTATTGGGGATTAAAGTTATTTTTTTACTCACTATTACAATAATCGTTATTTTTTTGACAGGCCAATTGGCCAATAAAAAAAACTATTCATTTTTCCCAAGGACCATCAAAGATATACAAATTTTTTTGTATTTGGAACAAACGTCTTGAACGGGTGTTTGATATTGTTGTGGGAAAAATAATATTTATTGTAATTACTATTATAATAATATTGAAATACGAGTAGGTATCAACAAAATTTTGATAAAATGTGTTTTCATGTAGTAAGTTTCAGCTCGATTGGATGTAGGGAAATGGGTTAATTAGCCCTCCAAAAGCCGTGCCCGTCGGTCAACATAATCGAAGTTAATATAAAGATAAAGGATTTAAAAATACTGACAAATATTTTAAAATTTAAATTAAAGAGCCTACATTTCTTCTAAGCGAACTGAGTATTATCAGGTTAACTGTTAACTGTTAATCGAGACATTTGTTTATTTTTTTTAAATAATTTCCATAAGAAGAAAACGCTTGTTTGCAAATATAGGTATTGTACTACCAATAAAGTCAGTGCGCACTATGCAGTCACATGCAAAAAATTTAATAAAATTATACTTTCAATCAATAATAAACATCAATAAATGCTTCTTTATAAACATTAAAAAATAATATAAAATATTATTTTCTATTTTTGATATGGAAATTGTATCCCTTTTAAATTTGAAAACTTAAAAAAATCATGATTTTTAAAAATTTCATAAAAGACTACCTAAAAATCGTAAAAGGGCCACCCACTTGCACTCCACTGATTTAGACCTTCCTGAACCCAAAAATCAGGTTTTAAAAAATGTCGGTCTGTATGGGTCTGTTAGTCTGTCTGTCTGTTTGGATGTTGGATAACTTTATTATTTATTTAATATAATGGGCCAAAATCTTACTTCATGTTCGATAATGTGCTTTATACAACCAGTGGTACCAACTGTGTTAATTGAACTTTTAAAAATTATTATTATTAAAATACTATGGAGTGTGGTATCAATTAAAGATCTCGGGAAAATAATTCTAGAATTTAAAGCTTTCTGGGAGATAAGTTTAGTGGAAAATGTAAAAATGACATTTATTCGATGATCAATTCTTTCTCCAAAAATTTTCCACTTTTGTCAAGTGTGTTATCAAATTATAAAGCTCTCTCTGGTCGAAGAATCAAAAACAATATGCTATACAATTTTGGTATCGTTTTAGTATCAACTTAGGTATTAAAACTTATATCGAGAATCGTCCATGGGATGTTGAAAAATATCTTGTACCTACCTTATTCTTGTACTTGTACTTTTAAGGATATTACGTAAGTCTATTATAGCTACATCCTGAGTACGATCAAAAATTACATACATCTCAGAGAATTACATGGAACACAGAAGTGGTAGGTATATTATTAAAAAATCTGATGTGGCCAGCACACGACCTCTCGTGCAAATATAGTTTTACTTACATTTTAATAGTTTCATGTTCATGTACTTTACTTAATATGTAAACGATAATGTAAACCAAGATGCAAGCAGAAGATGTCATTGTCAACTGTATTGTCACTTTCATAATAATTCAAATTTTGTGTCGAAACTCATATCATGGACCATGGACGATACTCGAATTTCAAAAAAGTAGATTTAAATTTTCCTATGGTTTATAAATGGTACTTACAGAAAATTCTTTTAATTTTTTTGTTATATTTAATGAAACATATATTATCATGAAAGCTTTATTTATCGAGATACCTAATTTAAGAAAAATCATATTGCTCTATATGAAAAGTCTTACTTCCGGTTTATGAATTGGTACCAAAATATAATTCTATTGAAAATCGTACTTAAACCTTAGATATAAAATTTGGTATTTAAATGTTTGATATTTTTGGAGTTATCGCTTCCGAAAATATTGTAACACACGGCGTAACAAATGAACGAGCGCACATACACACAGACATATCATCATCAAATGTGTAGGTAATTCGTATTCTAAAGACCCTAAATCGTGCTTATCTGCCAAAAAAAAAACTCAAACTCGAAAATTTTGACCTGTCACAATACCTCTCTTATAGGCTATGAGGCGAGAGATAAAAATTATTAACATTAGGATGTTACATAGATTAGGTATTTCACTCGTAAAATTTAAGCCAATCAGAAGTCTAACATTTCTGAATGTCGTTCAATCAGCGTAGAATTACACGATAATTTTGCACTAGTGCACTAAACATCACGGATTCGATTCGATTCCAAATTCACCATCGACAAGCAGTTCCGGACCGAAAATCGATTACGTTGTGGGTAAAAAACTTTCGGGAAACAGGATCTGTTGTCGGGTGTTCGAGCAGTTCGAGGTCGTCCACCTCTCTTCCTGACAACAGATCCTGTTTCCCGAAAGTTAAATAAAGAAAAATACGGAACGCGAGCTGGGCGACGATTACATACTCGTTTCCGCGTATGTATGCTTCTACGGCACATTATGTTTACGACTGAAACTTTTCTAACGCAAACTATATAGGTAAGTATATACCGACCGCTATACACGCCATTCCCATCCTTTTACGACCTCTGCTCGCTTCACAATTCTCTATTGAAACTAGGGAGGTTGTTTTGCCCCACCCTATTACCTCTGAAAATGAAAATGCTGGTTTATGCAACTCTTCATAAAGCATAAGAATAAAACATAGATAATACGCATGCGCTGTTGTTGTTTTATGTAAGAACGTTGCAACAGCGCTTGCGTATTATCAGTATGTTTTATTCTATGTATTATGATATGAAGAGTTGCATAAACATAAATTTTGGAGAAAGTGTAATGATAAAATAGAGCCGCAGGCGAAAATATTTTTTAGTTCAAGGTCAAATGCCTTTATATGAAATTTCTGCTTTGAATACCTAACACTATTTTTTATGTGTAAAAATAAATTAAAACTTAATGTTTATTTCCACGTAAGTTAAAATAGTATTAATTTAAGTATAAATTGGAATATTTTAAGATCTTACTTTAGGATTCTTAGGGGAGGCAACTACCTTCGTTATCCCCACACCCTTGTATCCGCGCCTGTGCATAAATCAGCCTTTAGTAACAACGGACATTAACAGTCGTTAGGAGGTTAATGGGAAAATATAGTAAGTAACCACTAACCAGAGCTGGGCAAGTATCGAAATCAAAATACTTAAGTATATTAGTTAAGTACCAGTACTTGTTACCAAGTAGAAGTACATTTTCAAGTAAAGCTTCACAATTCTTAAGTAAAGTATATGTTTTTCTTTTCAAAAGTACTTAAAAATAAGTATTTTTCAAGTAGCACTATTTTTAAGAATTAATATAATAAATTGCATGGTCTGTAACCTTATTACCTGCGATTATTGCCTTTTTTATCTTGAAAGATTAATTATTTTAATTTAAATTATTGAAAAAACTGAAGTACTTTTACATTATTTCAGTTTTATTGAAAAACTTTAGTATTTAAAAAGTACTTCAATATTATTTACGATTATGAAATGAAAATAAGTCTTAGGTACGTAGTTTTTATTTTAGTAGGTACTTAAAATTTTGTAGTAGTAAGTACAAGAAAATATTTATACTTAAGTACAAGTATAAGTACCAGTTGTTATTAGGAATTGATAAATACTTAAGTAATGCCCAGGCCCAGCTCTCTGTAAGTAACAAGCCGGGATGTTCACATTCTTGAAATATTCTGAGGATTTTATTTTGTCAAGTGAGTGTTGGCCACAGAGGATTTTTTAAAGTTCATAATCATAAAACTCAACATGATAAAGTATAACTTTACTATTAAAAATTGTCAGGAGGTCAGCCAAAATTAAATATGTAACACCTCATTTATAAATTTGTTGAAAAATTTGTATACGAAAATTCATGGTTAACCACTATTAAAAGAGCAATTTTTACAAAGTTCAAACTTAGTGTTCTTTATGAATTTCAAATACAGGTTTTGTTCTAATTAACATTAAGATATGATTTTTAAAAATTTATTATTTACTTAATATTTTATGTAAGACATTTTTAGCGAAAATAATTTTACATAATAGGTTTCAAACACTAGTAGGTAAAGGTAACTGCATATTGCAAATATAATACTATCTAAATTTATAGCAGTAAATCTTTTTCTACGATTTTTTAAGTTATTCTGCATCCTGCCTATAGGAAGACGGAAGGCCGTTGGTCAGACGAACAAACCGATTATTGACCGACATAACCTTTAAAAATTATATTTGTCTTCAAAATTACATTACTACTATATATTGCATTTATATCGTGGGTCGTGCAGTAGTTATTTTTGTTTTCGTTTTTCCACCTATTCATCTACATATTTACTCATTCATTCATGAAATAGGAATATAATCGTGAATAAAATACGGCGCTCCGCCCCCGCATCTTCTCACACTTATTGAGTCTTGATTCTCAAGTTCTCAACACTACGTCGTTGCATTGGACTTTCTATTTCAACCTCAATTTGTTAGCGGTGCCGGTAGAGCTATCGGTGCTACTGTTGGTTCTACTTGATTCAATATCAAATCTCTATCACTTGATATAATCTCATGACTCAGTGAATTACCGGTTAGCGATTTTTTACACTTGAAACAATGAAATAACAAGAATGATTTAATTATTATTATTGATGTAAGACGCTCTTTAAATTATGTTGAATGAAAGTGAAAGAGAAAAGCTTATTTCTTGTTCTCAAATATAAAAAAATTACTTGGTAGCACTTCGTTCTTTGCAAAAATATGCCAGAATTTCAATGGTTCTAACTATTATATAAGAAATTTAGAACGTAAAGATTTAAGTAAAGTTGATTCATTCATTTATTTGATTTAATTTGATGACGCGGGGGAGGAGGGATCCAAAATATCCTATTTGAGCCCCACAGACTTGTATTTGATAGGAACTCTATTATTAAAGGAGGCTTCGACCCTTTAAAAACACAATGAAATATCTTTCGTTCCAAATCTAAATAAATAATATGAAATAAAAAAATCTGACGTGGACACCACATGACTTCCTTGTACGCCTTGTTTGTTCATACTTTTCTTAATAACTAAAATGTAGAATAATATAAAAAATTCTTTTAACTTATTATACTAGTATACTCACAAATATATTTTAGTCATTTTATTGAAACTGCAGAAGAAGATATAAAGCATATTTTACTATTGTCACTGTCATGTCATAAACATTTAAATTTTACGTAGTAACAAATGTTAATCGATCATGGACTACAAGATACCGAAATACTAAATTATAAATATATACTTTAATTATTCCTAAATGATACCAGATACAAAAATATTTATAAAATACCGATTGTCGAAATATATGACAAAAGTACTACTTCCGGTTTATAGATTGAAACCAAAAATAGGAGGTGCACAACTAGATGCTATAACAGTCCTAAATACAAAATTTCAAGTTTCTACGTCTAACCGTATTTGAGTTATGCGACACACATACGTCCGTACGTACATACGTACATACGTACAGACGTCACGACGAAACTAGTCATAATGGATTCAGAAAAGGTCAAAACGGATATTTCCATCAAAATCTGAAAACCGAAATTTTTCGCGATTACAATACTTCCTTATTACTCCGTACAAGGAAGTAAAAATCTGAAGTGGCCACCACAAGACCTCCCGCCATACCTACTTTATTATTTTTACTTATTACCTATACAAATATATTAATATATAAGTACTACTACTTTCTTCTACTGCTACTACTTATATATATTTTAGTCATTTTATTTAAACTGCAGAAGAAGATATAAACAATATTTTACTATTGTCACTGTCACTGTCATGTCATAATCATTTAAATTTTACGTAGTAACAAATGTTAAACGATCATGGACTACAAGATATCGAAATACAAAATTATAAGTATTATACTTTAATTATTCTTAAATGATAGCAGATACAAATTTTTATAAAATAACGATTGTAAATAACAATCACATAATCTTTCATCTAAAATAAAAAAATTTGTCTTAAATTAAGTATTTATCGAAATATTTTGAGAAAGTACTATTTCCGGTTTATGAATTGGTACCAAAATTTAGTGGGCTTTTAAGATTCGTATTAAAATCTTAAATATAAAATTTGGTTGTTAAATTTTTGTAACTTTTTGAGTTATAGAAAATTAAAAATATGTTACATACAACCAAACGCACACACATACCCACACACTGACATCATCTCAAAAATACTTTAGTCGTATTCTATGGATCCTAAAACGTGCTTATCTCTTAAAATCTCACACTCGAAAATTTTGACCCATCACAATACCTCCCTTATATAATATGTGACGGGAGGTAAAAATACAGAACTAACAACCAGAAAACTATTTATTTTATTATATGAAGTTGTTTATGTTTTACTTCTCCGGTCTATCTATATAGGGAAGTATTATTGTATTCGTGATTTTTTGATAGTCTGAATCCAAAAACCATAATTTAAAAAAAAGTTGACCGGTCGGTCTGTCCCTCAGCACGATAACATGAGAACGCGCATGCATTTTCTACTGAAATATTATATTTAAGCTTTTTACAAAAAAAAATAGTTTTAAGGTCGATAATGAGCTTTATAATCAGTAGTACCAACTTTATTAATAATTTTCTTTTAAATTATTATGTACTTGAATAATTGATGAAAATATTATAAACATTTACGTTTTCACTAATTCCTTAATTTAATCAATAACATAATAAATGCAATTAAAAACTCGAATTTGAAACGTCTGACTGCTGTCACTTTGACATTATCAGCTGCCACTTTGACATCGACTGCTGTCACTTTGACATTGACAGCTGTCACTTTAACATTGACAGCATGACTAAATAGGAAGTTGTCATTGCAGCCTATTGGGTTATTAGGTAGAGGGTAGAAGGAGACAGAGTTAACTCCTGTAGTGCGGATTGCATATAATCTATAAGTACTATATTTAATAATTAATCGGACAAATCTGAAGTTGGAATGCTAACACTGATCGGCGTGATTGGCTTATGTAACACCAGTTTTACACCACACAAACTTTGTAGTGTAAACAAACGAATGTTCTCCATCTTGTCGTATCAGCTGTTCTCAGTGACTGTATCGAGTTTTCACGCTGATACCAGAGAATAAAGATACGTCAAATTTAATTTTGCCTCCAAAAAATTCTAGTGTAAATATGGCTCAGCGATACAACTTCAAGTTTGTCCGATTAGTTATTAAATAAAGTATAGTATTCATTAACCACCATGGCCATGAGTAATAAAGTCTTCTTACTTTATGACCATGAGTACCCGTGAATTAACAGCTTTCAGCTCTCTAGTGCTATACTCTATTTAAAAACTAATCGGACAAATCTGAAGTTGGAATGCTAAAACTGATCGTTTTTGATTTTACACCACACAAACTTTGTAATGTAAACAAACAAATGTAGCTTAGCGAGACAACTTCAAGTTTGTCCGTTTAGTTATTAAATCAAGTATTACACACAGATTAATTTCTTGTATAACTTTTTCGATTACTCACAATATGTGGGGCTGCCACATCCAATTTGTGTAAATGGCGTGTTATGAAATAGATGAATAGGTAGTTAAAAATAAAAATCTGGTGCGGTCACCACACGACTTTCTTATAAGTACACAACTGTATGTATTCATATAAATAGTCGTATAATAATTCAATGATTTAAGGCAGTGTTCCACAATCTGTGGAGCGCGCCTCATGGAGGCGCACTGACTATTTAAAAGGGAGGCATAGAAAAAGTATAAAAAGCGACAAACGAAACCGCAAAGATATCTTAATTTTTTTTTTGTAATAGAACAGCGATATCGCATATAAGATAAAAGTGATCTAAAAGATAACTTTAGGATTTATTATTTTGGGCTATGTGGGTTGCTGTCAAAGTCGTCTCTTTTCTATGGTCGTAACCATACCATTCTAACCATGAATATGAAAAAAACCATGTTTCACGTTAAAATAAACCATAAATAATCTCACTGGGAAGTGACTCACCGGGCAGTAAAAAATAGCATTGTTTTTCCTAGATAACAGATTTCAAACAGACACCCGGTATAATGTACTTAACACGTACAGGAACAGGTTTCATTTGTTAAAAAGGTGAATTTTATAAGCCATGGTCATAATAAAATTTATTTATATATTCTGCCAACGAGAAGTGCAGTACATATTGTTGGGTGGAGAAAATTTAAAATTCAACAACGTTTTGAAGTTATCGTAAAAATAAATATTATTTCAATTTAGTAGAACCCAGCAGAGGCGTTATTATTAATATGGTCTATTGAATTTTCGTTCACGAAAATTCATTTCTTATTATCACAGACAAAATTTTATTTGAATACATAAAAATGAAACCAACGGTAATGGAAATTCAATATTAGTTAATAATTAAACCAACAAAAATTAAAATTGAATAGTTATACGTCATATCTGATGGATATAACAAACATGAATGTACTATAATATACTAACTACTGAGATTTTAATAAATTAAATGTATTTTAAAATTATAAATGATTGCAGTTGGCAGCCAAAGAGATGATAACACTAACAATAATAAGCGACCTAATAATAAAAATGAGGAAAAGAAAGAAGAATTTGAATGTCCGCAAGGAGTAGGAAATGGAAACTACGCAGATCCTGCAACATGCAGAAGATTTTATCAAGTAATGTTTTGATTGATAACACTAATTATCATTTGTTGAAATTTATTATTGGTTATATCATGTTTAGTGCGTTGATGGTTACCCATACGTAAACAGATGTCCTTCTGGTCTGCACTTTGATGATATCAGTAAATTCTGCACGTTTAAAAATGAGGCTCGATGCGGACCCATCGCCTCCAGTAAGTTACAAAAAATATATTATCTACAAATGAATTAAAATAATTTTCTCTTATTAATAGCTCCCGCACCTGTGACGGAAACACCGACAGATTTAGCTGAGAAATGTAACCCAGCTGAATGTGCTCTTCCGTACTGTTTCTGTTCCAAAGATGGTACGCTTATTCCTGGAGGTTTAGACCCAGAAGATGTAAGTATTTGCCCAATATCATTGTTAAGAAAGTAACAAGATAGTTGGTGAATTAATTTTGAATCACTAATAGTAGACAGGAAGAATTTTATGGCTAAAGAAAGTTTCATATCTTCCTTATTTTTTCAGACACCGCAGATGATCTTACTGACATTTGACGGAGCAATTAACTTGAACAACTTTGACCATTACAAGAAAGTGTTAAACAAAAAACGGAAGAATCCGAACGGATGCGATATTAAAGGAACATTCTTCGTTTCACATGAATACAGTAATTATCATATGATCCAACAGTTGGCTAGCGATGGGAATGAAATGGCCACTGAAACTATTACGTATGTGTAGAGAAAAAAATATTTCTCCATGTTGTATATAAAAAAAATGTTTTAGACTTCAACAAGGACTACAAGATAAAGGCTACGAAGAATGGGTTGGTGAAATGATTGGAATGAGGGAAATTTTAAAACATTTCTCCAATATTTCTAAAAGCGAAGTTGTTGGTATGAGAGCACCATTCTTAAAACCCGGCAGAAATACTCAATACAAAGTTCTAGAAGATTTTGGTTATATTTACGATAGTTCTATTGGTGTCCCACCTCAACCTTTACCTGTCTGGCCATACACATTAGATTATAAGGTGCCACATGAGTGTAAATCTGGTACTTGTCCTACCAAATCTTTCCCAGGTAAAATTAAATTCTGCAAGTAACATACCTAATAGCAGAGAAAAAGATTTATCATTGTCGTACAATAATTCCAGGAGTCTGGCAAGTGCCATTGAATGAACACTACGTTGAAGATTATGAAGGAGGACATTGTCCGTATTTGGATCAATGTGTGCTTCATAATCATGATCCCGATGACGTCTTCCAGTGGTTACAAGAAGATTTCTTAAGATATTACGATCAGAATCGCGCTCCTTACATGATGCCTTTCCACACCAATTGGTTTTCAATAAAAGAATTAGAACTTGGCTTGCATAAATTCTTAGATTGGGCAATAACTTTGTAAGTACCTTATATTAATAATTTTGGAGAATTTGTAATAATAATTAATTTTTAGACCTGATGTTTGGTTCGTAACAGTTACGCAATCATTAACATGGATGACTGATCCAAAACCAGTAAAACAATTAAATAATTTCGAAGCTTGGAGCTGTAAAAAGAAGGATACATATCCGTCTTCAGGTTGTAATAATTCTAATAAGTGCGCGTTAAGTTTCAAACCTGCCGAGCAGAACTTCACAGACACGAGATATTTAGAGACTTGTCAGGAGTGCCCTAATCAGTATCCATGGATTGGGGATGCAGGAGGATCCGGTATTCCCGGAAAAGATAATTACGTTCCGGATACTGTTAAATAAACAAATGTAAATAATCGTTGTTATTGGCTGTTGTTTTAGATGATCCTAATTGTTACGTATGTATTTTTAATATTTGTGCTGATTAATTAATAATTAGGTTCCAAATAAAAATATGATGATAATTATGATTATTGTTTATACAATGAAAAAACGATGAATATTATATGATTACTTTATTTAAACAATTATTTACATTTCATGATCTATGTATTATTTCACTAAACAAAAGTTTGAAATTAACGAACGGGAATCCAAGGTTCCAGAACTTCGGCATATTTCTTACGTTCTGAAAAGTAAATATCAGAAATTAGTAGATAAGTAATAAATACTTTATGTAATTTATAATAAACTATTTTAAATTGTATTACGAACACAACAAAAGTTATTAATTGAAGTAGATCTATGATTATAATAGGTACTTCTATTTCAATGATTATTCTCAAATCTACTTAACAGTCTATAATAATTTTTTTGTAAGTGTGGGAAATTCGGGATTCTGAAACGAATGCAAGTTCTTCGAGACGAGCGCAGCGAGTTTCAGAATCACGTTTTCCGAATATGTTACAAACAAGATTTTTTCGGCAATCGTTCTCAAAAACGGTTGCGGTTACCCGTTCCGTATTCTAACCAAGAAACAACTTTCAGGATTTGGTTAGATTAAGGAACGCGATTCCTGAAAGTTTTGGTTACTTTTTCGTGACCATGATAACCAACGATAAACGTTGGTTGTTGTGGTTAGTTTGTACCACGTTTGTACGTTTATATGTTTTGCGGGTAAATATTGGGTTTGTGTATGGTTTCATATTAATCGTGGTAAGAGCCATGTTTGTCATGTTTCTTTTCATCGTTTCTACATTTTAATAATAAATAATGTTGCACAGTAGCACTGTAATTTAAAATAAAAGTATCAAAAAAATACCACGAATCTGCCTTAGCTTCAAGCCACATTAGCAGTCCGAAATTTGTGAAGTTGTAGGAGGCAATTGAAGTAAATAAAGTAAAATAAACAGCTGATTTGTTCTGACAAGCGTTTGAATATTTTTTCGAGCTGCGAAATTTCAGTAATACGAATTACACCAAATTTTGGTCTGTGAACGCGGCTTATGTCAAAAAAAAACACAAGCAAACTGTAAATAAATAAATACATTACCATCGTAGACAACCAAATATGAGGTTTAACTTGTTCTAAATCATGACCAATTTTTTCAGGAACCATAATTAACCATAGATTTACCATTACCAATACCGCTGTTATTCGATAATGAGTTACGGAATATAGTAAAAGTTTTTAACAGTTTATAATTATGTAACTACTTGGGTTTAAATATAATTTTTAAGCCTTATGAGGGTTGCTTATATAACAATAATTAAATAAAACACAACAAAATTCATTTCTCATACTAGTTCTGGAATTGGCTATTTCTCGCATTCATTTTGAGTATCAGAATGTCTATTTCTCGCACGATTGCGAAAAAAGTAATTAATAGTGTGCAATATTTCTGTTATGAAGCTTAAATTAAGGTAATTGCGATTTCAATAAGTTACAAAACTATGATTCGTGGGTGTGACAGTCAGGAACTTCGGCTAACATAAAGTAGACTCTTTAAAATGTATGAAGCCATAAATAATTCTTTTTTAGAATAATAGTTCACCTGGAGTTGGAAAATCCTCCGGATGAAGTTCTACATAGTGGCGCAGTACAGCATCACGTTCAGCATTGTAAAAATTCCGTCGTTCTTCGCAGTATTGGCCAATTAGTGCTCCAACTCCGCTAAAAATGGCATGCGTTTGAATACCTGTTAGAAAAATAATGTGAAATGAAATGGCAAATTACAAGTTTGAGGTTATAAAACATACCCGAAAAGACAGGTCTACGAGTTTGCCACTTTAAAAAGCAAGCTGCACCAAATCCAAGTGTTGCACATAATGTAGGAGCCCATATTTTTTCCGCAACAGATGGGATACGTTCTTCGTCCAAAGTAAGAAGTTCCAATGGGGATACCATTTTTATACCAGTGATTGTGTAACTAGACTCCTTGCTAGACAACTAGAGTATAAAATGTATAATTATAAAATTATATAATCAATTATTTATTTCGTACTACTTCAATATATTTTTTAAATACTTACATACTGTGATCTGTATAAATATTAAAAATGAAAAGATAATCAAAAATTTGATTTAACAAAACAAATACGTAAATCTTAGGGAAATTTTACAAAGAAATGTCAAACGTCAATGTCAAACTCCTGTAAGTTAAGTTGGTAGCACAACAACGTTTTGCGAACGATTTTTTGGGGGAAAAGAGGAAGTGTCAACCAAAACAACATTTTCCTTGGACTGGATATTTAATATAACATTTGTTGTAGTAGATAATTACAAGTAAATTAAGATGTCTACCTTGGAGGATGAGATGAGCCGGTAAGTGATATTAATAACTCTAGTGTTACTTAACCTATAAATATTGTTATTAATAATGTTTATTTTTGTAGATTTGAGGCAGAAATTGCGGGGACCCATGGATATAACACAAACAGTTACGGCTATTCTGCGATGATGTCAGGTTTTGGCAATGTAGTCCCACCACCTCCTCCACCTCTTTTAATTCCTAATCAAGTTTCAAGAGGTTCAAATAAAAGAGGTTCACATGGATATTCACAGCAGCAACCATACGAATCATATTCGGATAATACTGTTATTCAACCTGTTGTTATGTCTGCTGAGCCCAAAATATATACATCAAAACCTGCCATGCAAACGTCAATGATGGTTACACCCTCCATAGATATTACAGCTCTTCAAGCAGAAGTAGAAAAGAAACTGAAAAAGTTGAAACCTGAAAAGGTCAGTGTTGCAGCTGAAGTAGCTATAAGTCAAGGAAAGGCCAGTAGTGCCCTTCAATCTTTTGGCCCGGATGATTATAAGAGAAGAGGAAAAAATCGAAAAGCTATGCGAACTGCTGGCGGACAAACTTGGGAAGATCCTACATTACAAGATTGGAACGAAGATGACTTTAGAATATTCTGTGGCGATTTAGGAAATGATGTAACCGATGAGTTACTTACAAGAACATTTAGCAAATATAGTTCATTTATTAAAGCCCGTGTAGTTAGGGATAAAAGGACAAATAAGAGTAAAGGATTTGGATTCGTGAGCTTCAAGGATCCTGCTGATTTTATTCGAGCTATGAAAGAAATGAATGGTAAGTTTTTTCTTCATTTTATTAATTCATCAGTCTTTATATCCATCAGTTATATTTACATAATATCCCTTAAACTTACAAATAATTGAAAAAGTTTAGTGAAATATGCAGCGTACATGAACAAAAATAAAATCCTTGATTTATAGATAAAATTCTGTCAATCTTTTAAACAGCACAATAACTTTTTGCACTACAAAGTATTTCTTTAATAAAATAACAAATATAAATGTAATGAAGTGCAATTAGCTAATAATTAAAAATAAATAAATAACTTAACTAGCATGAAACGAAACTAAGTCGTTTATTTTCCGAGCGGCCCCCACCCATACGAAACAAATAGTTGCGGAATAATGGAATATTGTTTTCTACGGTTGGTGTGTGCGCCATTGCCAGCGGTGCGGACCTGTGGCAGAGTTTTGGGGCGTGGGTAGGGCTCTTGATGCGCTACTCCAGGCGCTTTAGATGATAACGGGGACATGTAAAGTACACTGAAGGGCATGCCGCCGGCTCCCCAGCCTCGAGATATGAACACGTCTTTCTTTGTGTTCGGTTCCACGGCGTTTGCTGAAGAACCATTATCTACTGCTGCGTGAGGTAGCGGAGAACTTGTAGCTTGATACACGGATAGTAAAATACATGAAATCACGTAGATTGATGTGCGCATTTTAACAGCTGAAACAAATAATAAGATATTAATAAAATTAAGAATACCAAATCATAAGTAGTTAAATTTAGTCTGAAAATTGTCTATACATATTATTGCAAAGTTCTAATTTCTAGTAATTTATTGAAATACAGTTTTAAATCTTTAATCGATGTCATGATTAAATTATTGATAAGTTTTCTCAATCTGCATATTTTGATTAATACAAATGACTAATTCCTGGATGAAAAAATGAAAAAAAGCAACTTTGCCATTGAATAAACAATAAATTGTTATTGAAATTGATTTATTAAAGAAAAATAATCTTTTTCGCCAACCGGACGTATTTGATGCAATTGTGTCATTGTTTTTTGTAAAAAAAGGAGGCCATTTTTGGATTGTTTATGATCACCATAGCAATTGTACCGAAAAGTAATCTATTCTTCCTAACACAAAAAACATTTTTGTTGTCATGGTTATACATTTTAATTTTTATTGTTGCGTAATATGAGGATATGTTAATTTAATTGAAATTACATCTACAAGCGGCTAGCGAAAAAATATTATGTTTCATTCATACAAAAAATGCTTGTTTGAGACTCTTAAGATCGCCGAACTCCGCTGCGCGTCGTCCGACAACCGTCTTACTCGTCCCAAAATCATGCATTTTTTGTATTAAACAAACAATTATATTGGGTAAAAAAATTGTGAGGCTGTAAAATATGATAACTAGGCTATATCTTAGATGTAGAAATAATTGAGTGAAATAGTCTTATTTAAAAATAAATAGCAGTTATAATCCAATGCAATAATTTATATAGATAGTGGTAGTAGTTAAATTTAACCCGGTCTAATTTCACAAAATAGGCAGTTTAATTTTGATTTTGCAAATAATACAAGTATTTAATGTTTTTTGCACTTCCGGGACTAAAACTCTTCTTTAGTCATTATTTTTAGAGACTAAGGTTCTAAATTTGATCCCAAGAGATTATTTTTCATATTTAATCCCGTTGTCAAGGAATTGAATTAATTAATCCCGTTGTCAAGTAAATACGTGCTATTTGTTACAGAGTATCTATGGTAACAATATAAATATTTGTCATAAAATTTACTGTCAAAATTACAAAATGTGTATTCTTTTAAACTATTTTGCATTTGTTTGAGGATGAAGTGCAAAAAATAGCATATATACCACAGGACTAAAGTACCTACCTTTAATCCCTCAGGCGATTATTTCCCTCACCTTCGGCTCGTGAAATAAACTTCACCCTCAGGATTAAATCATGCACTTTAGTCCCTCAATATATAATATACTATTGTGAAATTATTTTACTTTGAAGTTGTTTGAAAATAGTATATTATGTATCAAGTTTTATAAACGTCATTTTAGTCACGAGTTTTTTAGAAACAAGCGAAGCGAGTGTATAAAAAACGAGTACCTAGAGAGTTTATAAACGAGTCACGTACTATACTTTGTTTACGACCACAAATTAAACAACATAAATATGTAAAATTTTATTTAAAATAATTTGAACATGTAGGTTAAATCATAATGATATTATACATAGCTACAAAATTCTACTTATTCAAAGAAATCATTAATTTTACTCAGTTATTCACAAAAAGTAAATGTCAAATATAGGAGATAACCGAGGAGCTACCTTCACCCCGTGGCCCGTGCTTAATATGTCAGTTGCTATGTTCCGGCCCGTGACTAAAAACGGCCAAAGCCACGGCTTGTCTAGGTGCGCCATGGAAACCATTGTTAAAAGATGTTTTAATACCAGGAGTAGAAAATAGTTTTTTAACTAACTAGTTTGTTAATGATGGCGATTAATAATAATTGAGACATTTTAGAGATTATTAATCGCCTATTAACACGAGTTAGTTACAATATTTTTCCTTTGATCATATTTTTTAAATTTGGAGAAAATCTAATTTAATCCATGACAAATATGTTAGGTTAGTAAAGTTTCGTACTGCTGAGCATCAGTTTTACGTGAATAATATATAGCTAGAACTGTAGAAATAATCTCGTTTAATTCTGTTAAGCATTTTTATATAGGTAAATTAGTGCTAGCTAATATACTATATTACGTGAGTTGAACGCATTCAAAAAAAATCTGATGTGGCCAGCACACGACGCCTAATTCTGCTTATTTTATCAATCTAAAAAATAGTTTTACTTACATTTTAATAGTTTCATGTTCATGTAATTATGTAAACTATAATGTAAACCAAGATGCAAGCAAAAGATGTCAACTGTACTGCCACTGTCATAATAATTCAAATTTTGTGTCTAAACAAATTTCATATGACCATGGACAACAAGATACTGGCATTTCAAAAAAGTAGAATAATACTTGTACTTTATTTTATTGTTAAATACTACCAGATTCAGCAACTTGTAAGTATTTCAAATTATCTGTACCCATAGATAATAATATTTTCTTTTATTTTTTATTGCAAAAATTGCCATTAAAATAATGTACTGATTTATTTACAAATTATATATCAAGCTTCAAATGTACTACTTCCGGTTTGCGGATTTCTACTAAAATGTTATCCAGTGTTAAGATCCGTATTAAAATCTTAAATATTAAATTTGGTTATTAAAGGTTTAATACTTTTTAAGTTATCGTGGACGAAAAATCGTCACATAATTCATACATCCATACGCAAACACACGCGTGCGCGCACGCAAACACACGCGTGCGCACACGCACACATACGCGCGCGCACATACACAGACATCGTGAAAATAGTAAATTTGTATTCTAGAGACCCTAAAACGTGCTTATCCACCAAAAACTCAAACTCGAAAATTTTGGCCCATTACAATACCTCATGTAGAATGAGGTGTAGGTATAATAGGGATCGTGAAAAAAGTCAATGCCAAATTTTTTATCAATAATAAATAATACTTTTAGAATTTGTTTTGACTTGTGTTTGTGTTTATGTATGGATGTATGTTCGGTTTTATTCTTTTTTATTATATTATAAAATTCTGCATTATGCATTTGTATATCTTAACGGAGAGCTATAAGATTTTGGTAAAAAATATGCTTACCTGAATTTTTTTTTGCTAAAATATATAATTTTAATTTTACCTACCACGATTTGGATATCGTGACCATTATAACAAATGAATTTACAAACAAAAGCTTATTAAATAATGTCAATGTGACAAATAAACAGACAGAAATTGTAAGTGGCAATAGTTATTTGTACCTATAAGAAGTTTTGAAAATATAGTTTTATCGAATGCGAGCGAAGGGAGGGTTGCAATTGTTTTAGTTCTACAAAATATTTTCAATACTTGTTATACACACTATTTTGTCTACTCCTTCAAAACAAGAAAGTTAAAAAATACAAAAACAATCATTAATTCTTTGACTTTTACTGTCAAATGTTTAAATTTTGTGAAATATCAATTTCGCTGTAAAAACAATGGACTTTAAAAAAAAGCAAAACTGTGTTGCAAAGTGCCCAAAAGTGTGCGACAATTTATCAAAGTATCAAGTACGGATAGAGCATATTGTTTGTTGCACGCGGCGAAAAATTTGTTCAGTCGAGGCGAAGCCGAGATTGACGACTCGCTAAGGGCAACAGCCAAGCTCTATCCTACGAGGTGCACACAATATTTTGTCTACAATCGTATAACGTCAGAATACCTAATTTTAGAATTATTATTATTTGCCCTGGTTATGACAATTCAATGAAATCGTGGTTATCGATCATCATCAGGACAACACGTTTATAAACAAAACAAACAAAATGTTCACAATCGTAGTTTGAGGCCAATTTGACATTTGGATTTGACGCAATAAATGAATAGATTTATGTTTGCGACAAAGTATTGTTTTGTCGCACTCCTAACTAAAAATTGAATGACAATGTTCATATTGTACAACGATTGTAGACAAAGTACTTTGTCGCACACTTAGGTACTTTGCAACACACTTGCTATAAACAGCTACTTTCAACATTAAAAACAATGTAGAAACATGAACTTTCAGAAGCAGGCGTAGAGAAAATATTTTATATTATTAACTGTAAATAGGAAAAATTTTAGTATTGAAGAGGGAAGGTTATGTGTTGCCAACACCATATTTAAAAAAAGAATTTGTACATACTGTAATTTGTACCGTAGGTTCGTTTGTAGAATAGTGTACGATATTGGATATTTGAAGAAGGTAATAATAACATTTTTTACTATTTTGTGGGAAGATTTACCTACTTTTATTCACATCGTTTTCTTAATTTGATGTAATATCAAGTGTTTTAAGAAATAAGTTTTGAATTAATCTCGGAATTAATTAAAAGTTAAGAAGTTCAATTGTCCACTTTTTAAAACGACATTTATTGTTAGTGTGCTACGCCAAATGAGTAAATAAAACAAATGCGTGACTGGAGTTTTCAATTTTAAAACTTATTGCATTCCTCTGAAGGCATGTTCCGAACAAAGACGGAATTTTTTATGTGATGTTACTTTATATACGAATTAAAAAGTAAACGATATAGCAATATAGTTTTGTTTATTTTTATGCCATAACATAATATTTAGTTCGTTTATTGAAAATATTTTAAGTACTTAAAGTCTTGATATAAGTTTTACGTCAGTAAAAGTAATTAAAAATATATAATTTTTAAAATGAACTTTGCAAGCTTAATAGAAGTATCATCTATTATCTTATGTATAATAGGAAAGTATTAAATTTCTTTTAAGTTATAAGTATAACATGCTAAAATTAGTTCACTAATAAGTAATTAAATGCGTTCCATAAATATATTAATTATTACAAGTTTATTTTTTACTGATAAAAGTTACAAATATCAAGCAATAAAATTACAGAGGCGCCTAGATAGTAATTATCGACACTTATTTTATAAACAAATTAAATTTCACTCAGCATTAATTTTTCAAGCACAAAACATGTCATTAGAAGTGTTAATGAAAGATGACTTTTGACATCTACGTTTGGTCTATTTTCTGTCGACATCGCGTGCACTATTTTTGAAAATTTTCACTTTTATCTTCCATAGCCCATTTGACGTATATTTCTATTAGCTGAGTACACTTTGACCCACTAATATCTTGTCGGGCTATTTTGATTTATCTTAAATGGTTGGTCTGGCGCCTTGCAATACGATTGTCATTTACGTTACGCTATAGTCCGATGTATACAAACACAAAAACCTTTACGATCATTCAGATCGAAGAAAACTTTCTACGTTCCACACATTAAGAAAAATTATGTTCATTTATAAATCCTTTATATTAACTTTAATAATAATTGTCTTGAGCTGGTCGATCGACGGGCATAGCCTTTGGAGGGCTAATGAAATTTATTTCCCTCGGACAGTGAAGGAAGAGAAGTAAACGAGAATTACCTACCATAGTAACAAGTTTTAATTAAAGTTTACTTTAATTTTGTGTATTATTTGTATATATTAAAATGTTTTAAATTGTATAAAATCAATGACTAAGACGGTAAAAAATAGTCTGTAAACTATTTCTTGAGGGTTGCTCAGTAAATAATTGATCACAGTATAAGTACTTACTCGATAAAAGGAGATGTAAAAAATTGAAGGCAACAAAGAAATATAAATAAATAAAATTAAAAATCATAATTAATAATAATAATTTTTAAACAATGAGTTCTGAAAATTATTTTCTTCGAAAGGGCGAATTCACATGTTTTCAGATATTAAAATTGATGGTGAAAGTAGGCTTTTGAAAATAATTTCCACACTCATTTTGTGCACCGAGTGCGAATTAACTTAAACACTTTATTTGTAGTAATCTCTGTATTAAGTATTTAAATGGTTGATTTTTACTGAATTTAAGACACAAATATTTTAAATTATTAAATGGAGAGAGAAAATTTACACGACTGCCGGGATTAAAACCCGACACCTCTCAAATCCTTAAAAAACAAATATTTTTGCTGAACTAGAAATTGGGCTACTGGAAAGCCAAACCTATCAGAATATTTTTAATTTCTGAGAGACAAAATTTCAGATTCAGAATTGTCGTAAAATGTCCGGTGGAGTACAGATGATAAACTCGCTACTTTCTGCAAGAAATGCTATTATCACACCATAAATGCAAAATTACGAAAATAAACTGTCAGTTTTTATTTATTTACTTGTGGACTTAATAGTTTTAAAATTATTTTGACGTTTCAGACTCGCAAAAATAAATTAATAACATGTTATTATTATGTCAAAATAAAATAAAATATAATATAAACCACGTAAATAAAGTTTATAAATACCTATGATAATAGAGATAATGGTGGTAATATCTATTAAAATTTTAAACTGACAGCTCACCACTAACTTCTCTGCGGACCTCTTCCCCCACCCAGTTTGATTGTTCGGAGTAAAATTGTGTGACATGGAAACACATACAAAATCAACAGAGTGTCATCTTCTGTCTTATTATACTACTTCGTGGTTTTTATGTACTTATTGATATTGTTTTCAGCTATTACAGCAAGTCTGCCTAATTTTTTTTTCTTAAATTTGTTATTGTTATAAATTTTTTATGCAGAACTGTATCAAAATTGTTTTTTTACAACTTGATTACCATGGCAGAAACATTTGATTTACGCCCTTGGGCGCTAAAGTAGAAAAATGCGCCCATTGGCGGTAAAGTAAGGAATTCATCGAATCAAAATAAATTGATTGACATATGACATGTTTTTACCTCTCGCCTCATATTCTATAAGAGAGGTATTGTGACGGGTGCGTGCGTTCGTTCGTTCGTATGTTACATTTTTTCGGACACGATAACTCCAAAAATATCAAACATTTAAATATCAAATTTTGTATTTAAGGTTTCAATACTATTCTTAAAAGTCCAATATAATTTTGGTTTCAATCTACAAACCGGAAGTAGTACTTTTTAAAAATATTTTAATAAATAATTAATTTAAGCTAATTTTTTTATTTTAAATGAAAGATTATTACCTACAATTGTTATTTTATAAATTTTTCTGTATCTGATATCATTTAAGAATAATTAAAGTATAATACTTATAATTTAGTATTTCGGTATCTTGTAGTCTATGATCGTATCATTTGTTACTACGTAAAATAAATGATAATGACATGACAGTCACAGTGACAATAGTAAAATATCGTTTATATCTTCTTCTGCAGTGTAAATAAAATGACTAAAATATATTTGTGAGTAGTAGCAGTAGTAATAGTACTTATATATTAATATATTTGTATAGGTAATAAGTAAAAAGAATAAAGTAGATATGGCGGGAGGTCTTGTGGTGGCCACGTCAGATTTTTTTTGTTACCGTACGCCACCTAGTAATTTTCTAGTAATAAGTATTTTTGCATGTTTCAAAAAACTAATATATCTAGGTACTAATAATGTGTAAGGGTGAAAAATTATTTGAATTATCAGGTATATAACAATCTTCTTCATACATAACCGACATAACCTTCAAAAACGCTCCTTTACACAATTTATTGTTTAATCCAGTCTGAAATAAATAGAAAAGATTAATTTTAAATATGACATTTACTGGCGACATCTCTTAGCAGTTGTTCCAAATTCTAAGGCTACTTGACAGAAGGAAATTTTAGTGCAAATGCAACACACTCAACCTCATAGAAAATATTATATTTTAAATAAATGGGTATGTCGGCTAAAAATATAATACATAATAATGTGCGTTACGTATTGGTACCGTCAACCGGGGTAAAATGAATCATATGGGGCAAAGTGGATCTTTAGCGCCATTTTGTAAATATTACTGCGCAGGTCGCTCCCTACTCCATGTAAGATCACATCGAGGTCACCACGCAGAAGCAGTGTGATTGTAGCTTAGACAGAGAGTGGTTGTTACTGTAAAGGAAGGTAAGGAAAGCGCACAGAAATTTTTAAATTTTATGGTGAATATTGCTGTTCGTTCAATAAATTTGAAACATTCTATTCCAAGAGGATAGTGTTACTTATTACATTGTTATTGTTATAGTATTATTGTGCTCTGTATATTGTAGAAACATTATATCCAGATTTTGAAAAATTAATAATTATTGTTTCGGAGATAAGAATTTTTTAAAGATAAATGAGATTTTGCGGAGTAAAATGAATCACTACCTAACTGTATATTTTGCCTCTTTTGTAGGATGGTACGCACATATAGAAAAAAGGTAGGGCCTCAGGGCAAACAAAATTACCACCCAATTTATTTAGAGCGAGCTGTAGCCGCTAGAATGTGAGAACAATAATATAAGATTTATTCTGCTTCCACCTAATTCCACACACTTACTTCAGCCATTAGACGTAGCTTTTTTTCGACCATTAAAAGCTTCCTGGAGAAATATTTTGGAACAATGGAAAATGAAAAATCGTGGTGTGGTGCCCAAGACTATTTTTCCTAGGTTGCTCAAAGAAGCAATTGAAAAAGTTGGACTCCGAACAAAAGGAAACGCCTTGGCTGGATTTAAAGCCTGTGGAATTTTCCCATTCAATCCAAAAACCGTTTTGAACCAAATACCTCGTATTGAAGAACCAAATGAGGAAGAGGAAGAACGAGTCATCTGGACTGAAACAATTGCTGCGCACTTAGATAGAATGCGGAAAGGTCCAGATGAAGCAGTGGAAAAAAAAGAGGAAATAAAATTAACATTTCTGCTGGTAAAAGCATATCAGTGAAAGATTTAGAACCAACATTGATAGAAGAATCACAAGAAAATTCATCTGAAGAAGAAGTTACAGGAGAAGTTATAGACGATTCAGATGATGAAAACTTGATTGCAGATTGTGAACAGAGAGATACACAAAATCCGTCAACTTCAGCTGAAGAAAAAAGTCAAGAAAATGAAGAATTAGATAGAAATGATTTTGCTATCGTAAAATTTAATACAAATAAACGAGATAGATTTTTCGTAGCAAAAATTAACCAAAAACATAAAGACGAATACACGGTCAATATTATGCGAAAACAAGTAAATTCTAAACAAGATATATTTGTTTTTCCGGACATTGCTGATATCACCACTATTCATAAAAACCAAGTTATTAAAAAACTCAAATTAAACACAATTCGGCGCGGACGGTACACGTTCCATAGCATAAATTTTAATAATTTGGAATGATAGTACCAAAGAATATTATTCTACTTCGTTTTTTACTGATTTTTTACGTATTACATTAAGACTGTTTCGAATGACTGTTATTTTTATTAAAATATTTTATAATTCTATAGTTTGTAATGAAAATATATATTTTTATAGACTTTTTTCATTTTGAAATAAAGATTTATTTATATAACTTTGTATTTTTACTTATATCCTGAATTTAATTCAATAATAAAGTCCCTATTTAGTCGATTTAATTTTTTTTTTTTTAATTCTTTATTTAAAATGATCCACTTTACCTCAAATCATTGTAAAGTGAATATTACAGCTATTTTAATTGGTGATTCACTTTACCCCAACCCATGGGGTAAAGCGGATCACACTTCAACATTTAAAAAAAAATAGAAGAGTGTATTTTAGATACATATAGATTATGTACTAGCAATATATAGAGTCTAGGCATTTTAAATTATTTTTTTTGAAATTTTCAGATTCATAGTTTTTGAGATATGAACAAAAAAGAGGTTTTTTTGATTCACTTTACCCCGGTTGACGGTACCTCACCCTTATTTAAGCACTCCGCTTCGCGTCGTACCAATATAGAACCTCGCGTTGTAAAATAAAACCTGCCGCATGTAAATAACGATTTTGATGTTAAAAATAAATTGCTTTACAAAAATTAAATAAAACGCCGCCCCCTTGATGAGTCGCCCGTGTTTGGGGCACAACCTGTACACCCGTACGCGGCGGCCCTGTAAGACTAGTAAATTTAAACTTCCGGCTCGATGCTATATTGTTTGCTATTAACTAATTAATATTCCCTTTTGCTAAACCGCTACGTGTTTACGTTCATTTGTAAAAGACTTCCCGCTCATGTAATAAACAGGCATTTTACCACTAACTTAATAAATAATTTTTATTATTTTGCAAATTGAGTTGTGTTGTTATTTTTGTTATAGGTATGGTATACTTTGCACAAATGATTTATTTCTAACGAATATTGAAAATAAAATATACATTGTTGTATTTTGGTAAATAATTTTTATAAATTGTTAACAGGGAGAATTGTAGGTATATTTTTTATAATCAATGGGTTAAAAATAATGTACATTGCCGATTTCAAAAGTTTGAAATTTTTAATAATATAGCCGGTATCGTTCAAACAAGTGTTGCGCCAAGAACCAGGACGGTTGCTTAGGTACATGAAAATAATTAAATATATAATTTTTAAATTACACGCACTCATTTTGAGTGTTAGAATGTCAAATTCCCGCAAATGATTGCGGAAAAATTTAGTTTTTGTTTTAAATCTGACTAATTCGTTATTTTATTTTTTTATAATTAAATTTTATATTAATAAATAAAGGCTTTTTGGATGCCGTTTTGTATGCTGAACATCTTTTATATTTACGGCTTGGCTCTAAAATCAATAGGTAAAAAAGTGAAATTAAAATTTTACCTATTGATTTTAGAGCCAAAGTGTAAATTCAAAAATAGTGACAGTTAAAACAGCATTCATTGAATTGAAACAAAATTACAGAAATATTAATTTTTCTGATAGTTAAAAACAGCATTTATTTGTTTGTAATATTGTTTCAATTCCATGGTTATCACTTCAAATTGACTTGGTATAAATTATATCACTTGCAAACGAACTTAGTAAATAAACCAGTACTAATTATACAACCGGTAAAACATGCAAGAGAATTGGGTTGTATTCCAGAAATGGAGTCCCTAACGAATCCTGTTTTGACTAATTATTGTAATAATAAATTAATATTTACAAAAATAATTTTAAATTTTGTGTTATTATTTTGTCTTGTATTTTTAATAAAAATTATATTTAATTTTTTTGAACTATCGGGCATTTTTGGCGTTAACTATAGCTTTGTTTCTAAGATAGTAGATTTTCTGTACAAATTATTGGTTAGTAAGTGATATTACGTACCGATCAGAAGGCGGTAAATGTAGTAGCTAACAACAGAAAACAATCAAAAACCATAGCAACAGCATCAGAATTTAAACAAACTAAACGTAACCAAATATCACGGACGTTATGTGGAGCAGTGTTTTTCTATCGTTGACGAGTTCTTCACCTTCTATGAGTAAAACAAATAATAATTATTTTATAGTTATGTACAATGTACATAATAATCTAGTTATTAGTTATCAAATTAATACATACATACATATCTTTCACGCCTATTAAATTAATGTGTGATACTACATATGTAAATTTTGCATTTATGTAGTGAGTTCATAGGACCCGGTCCTCAACTCCATATTTTTCGTAATAATAATAATAATAATAATAAATATTGTAAAACTCTATATTTTTTGCATGATCGATAATTTTTTATTGTTTACTGGCTCTGTTTCCAAGGTAGTAGGTTTTGTTTACAAATTAGAAGGTGGTAAGAACTCATGAAGAAACAACAGAAACCAAGAAAACAGCATCAAAATGCAAACTAAACCTACACAACAAAAAATAAACATTATTTTCAAATTTATTTTTATTGTACCGATCGGGCAAAAGATATTATAAGCATCACGAGTTTTATGTGCATTTTGTATCGGTTTCGAATACTACGTCTCGGTCTCCAAATTTATTCTCAACCGGTAAACTGCACATATCGCCCTTGATACTATTACAGCATGTTATAAGTTATATTGTACAGTGACATTGTAAACTATGTATTTATTTTATTTTACTTAACCTATACAGTTTTGTATTATCAGATGAATTGAATTTTGTATCAGTTTCTGACAATATTGGAAACCTCGACTATGTATACGATACTTAAGATACTACTTTTTGCGACAACAGTTTTTTAGAACTATTAATACTCTTGTAAAACAATTGTTCTATTATTTTAGTATTTTAAAGCTGCGTCTTAGGAGTAGAAATAGTATAGTATAACACGTGTTAAAAACAGAAAGTAGATATATTTTGTCGAACTTAAACGAGCTTTTGTTTCTATAACGACAGTATAACAAAGGACAAAGACATGTTTTAATTTGGCTTATAAACTTGGGAAAGTATTGTTGTATGTTTACGTTAGGTACATGATTATTACAGATTAAATTTGGATTATATGGTTATAATTATAAATATTACATATTATTTTGTTTCTTTTTAAATTTATTGTATTTCATTTTGAAAATACAAATAAATACCTACTATAAAGAAAGAATTTCTCAAATAAATTGATTTTAGAAAAATGTAAATGTAAACCAGAGAAACGTAAACAGCATACAAATTGGAAACAAATTATTATGTTTTTTGAAAGGTAATATTTTTAAAATATAATTATTAAATTATCGAGACATTTCAGTTATTTCTTTCATTCATCTCTAAAATATGCACACTGAATCACGGATTATATTACCTATATAAAAATACAAAAAACGAGGATATATTTTTCAGTTAAAATATGCAGACCATAACGATATTTAAATTATAGTTTTTAAAATAAATTAAAATGTAGGTAATATTTGTATAATATGGCGCAACTAAGTAACTTTTATCTAAAAATATAATTCAAAAACAAGTTATTGGAATATTTGAAGAAATGTAGGTAGATTTTTTTTAGTTAATAATATTTTATGAGACTCTTGATTAATTTATTAATAATGTACGCGTTTCATTATAAACCCTCGGAATACCAAAATAATAATTTTACGCAGGTATTCGAAATGGGTTATTTGTGACCCATATTATTCTCTAAAAATATTTTCGTTCATATTAAAATTTCTAAATAATAATTTTTGTATACTAGGAATATTAATAAAGTTATATAAACTAAAAATAACAAAAAATCATTAGGTACATAAATAAAACTAAAATAACTATATATTCTAAAGTTACATAATGTACTTCAAAAAATTTGCAACGAACGACTCTACAATACGAATTTACTATTTTCACGATGATGTCTGTGTGTGTGTATGTGTGTTTGTATGTATGTATGGACTGACGATTTTTCGTCCACGATAACTGAAAAAGTATCAAACCTTTAATAACCAAAATTCATATTTAAGGTTTTAATAAGTATCTTAACACCGGATAACATTTTGGTAGAAATCCGCAAACCGGAAGTAGTACTTTTTGAAGCTTGATAAAGTTTTCCTTATATATATTGGTACATTATTTATTTATGACAATTTTTGCAATTAAAAATAAAAGAAAATATAATTATCTATGGGTACAGTTAATTATAAATACAATTTACTGAATCTGGTAGTATTTAACAATAAAATAAAGTACAATTAATTTTCTATCTTGTTCTCCATGATATGAAATTTGTTTCTACATCAAATTTGAATTATTCTGACAGTGACAGTGCAGTTGATATCTTTTGCTTGCACCTTGGTTTACATTATCGTTTATATATTACATGAACATGAAACTATTAAAATGTAAGTAAAACTATTTATTAGATTAGTCTTGAGATTAGTAGAATAAACAGAATTAGGCGAGAGGTCGTGTACTGGCCACAGCAGATTTTTATTCATTAAAATATTAACCTATCCTCATTTTGATGTGATGACATAGTGACTGTAGTTTTGAATAATGGAACCATAATACAATAGTGTTGAATTATGAAATCACAATATAATAGTGTGCCTTATAGTCCTACAGATACCTACATAATGAATGTACCTATTATTCAATGGTCGTAGATAATAGTTATTTATATTACAAGTGGGATAAGAGCATTATTACAGCAGTTAAATGTGAAGAATCACATGAGTGCTGTAATATGCTTTAGCCCCCATGTGATATACAAAATTTTATCCACGACTGGTCAAAATGATTAAAAATTGATAATTTTGTTTAAACGTCGTATAGAAAATTTATTTTAGTTTATTTTTAAATTCCTTGTATTCGGTGTTAATTTAATTTTTTTGCAGT
This sequence comes from Agonum fuliginosum, assembly GCA_947534325.1. Lineage (NCBI taxonomy): Eukaryota > Metazoa > Arthropoda > Insecta > Coleoptera > Carabidae > Agonum > Agonum fuliginosum. Next base: position 41,217,186 of record OX384029.1, on the reverse strand, counting down.
CGAAAACTTTCAATAATATAATGTTTATACAGGGTGATTCACAACTTCGTGCATAATTATATTTTAATGGCATATAGTTCTGAACTTTTATTTAATTTTTAAATTTGCAAGGAACGCATTTTTAGAACCACTGGATTGAAGATTGCATAATGGATATCTGACTAACTATGAATGGAATAAAATAAAATATTAATGAATTATACAATAGCAAGATAATTAAAAATTAAATAAATTAAGGAAATTCCATGACAACAGTGGTCCAAAACTGTTTAATTAAAAAAACCTGTCAATTAAAATTGCGAACTTTGAAAAAATCTTTCAGTTGGGTTCACCTTGTATAAAAGTTATAAAAATTTTACCGAAATATTGAAAATTATGTATGTAACAAAATATTATCAACTGTAATTACACAAGAACTTTTTATTTCGCGGGATAAATTTCTGTTTGTATTGAAATCTTGTTGCCTAGCAATTTGAAAAGAAAAATTGTTAACAAAATCACGATACCGGAGGTAGAGTGATTTTATTTTAAAACAATTTTTCGAGTCAAATTGCTGCCAGGTGACAAGGTTGAAATGTCAAACAGAAATTTATTCAGAGGAAATAAAATGCTCGAGTGTAATTTAACGACTCCTTTGGTTCTTCTTCACAGATATTCCCAAAATCTAATCATTTTCACTGACAAATATTAGAAATATAAAGCAAATAACATTTTAGTATTTTATTTATTGTTTGGTTGCTAGGAAAAATGTAAATAAGTTTTTATCACTTGCAAAAAGAGGTATTGTACCTAATCATGCTAAAATTTCGATAGTGAGTTTTCAATGGATAAGCAAGTTTTGAGGTCCCTAGAACACGATTTTGATAATTACACGATGATGTCTGTGTGTGTGTCAGGATGGATGTTGGAGGTGCGATAACTCAAATACCACTGAGTAAAAAAAATTGAAATTTTTTATATAATATTCTGACACCCTAGATTAGATCTGATTAGATTTTAGTGTTGATCTTGCAACCGAAAGTGGTAGTTTCTTTAAGATCTGAAGAGTTTTTCTGGAATATCCTCAAAATTTTTGAATTAAATGGATTTACAATATGTATTCAAAACGTTGTTTCTATCTAGCACCATTTTCCAATTACAAGAAGTTAAAAATTCGACAAATTTGTTACAATTTAGATTTATCTGCCTACCTATGAAAACAAAAAATAAAATATTTGAATGTTTATGTCATGAATTTTTGACTTTTTGACAAATTGAAATGGAAAATATGAAATGTTATTTATTTTTATAAGGTCATAATAAACTTTAATAATATTATACAAACTACAATTCCCGAATTCCGTTCTACAATGGTATATTTGTGAGTACACACTCAGTAAAATAGTAGAGTAGGGCGAGAGGTCATGTGTTGGCCACATCGGATTTTTATACGCTGACAAGGCGATGAAATTGTGTTTTGTTTATGGCTTACTTTATACAGGAGTGGGATTGTCATATATAATACCACTAGTGTTCCAAGTTATGTCGACAATTTTTGTTGCTGTATCACGAGTGCTACGCACTCGTGCAATTTTCTCAAGCGTAATAATCATGAGTGATGCAGCCACAAAAATTGTCTACATAACTTGGAACACGAATGGTATTCGGAGGACAATTCACCGAATAAAAATGTATTCTTTCTTTATGAAAATGATTTATAAATAACTTCACTTCCATTACAACAGTTATAACAATAGGATTTTGATTAATAAAGATATATTCAATTGTTTAAAATTGTCGATTGGATCACTAGTGAAAATTGTCGAAAAATTATGTCGCTGCGAGCACTAGTGATAAATTGTCGAAAAAATTGACAGATGACACATGAGTTGAATTGTCTGAGAAATCAAATGTTGAAGACTGGAAGTTGATATCTTGATTCGTTCAGACAAAATTACGATTTTGTTGAAAATGACTAAAAATTGCTCAAATATATTTTCACGATTCTCTCGAGAACTGTAGGTACTTCTTCCAGAAAAAATGGACATACTATTTTATAGCAAATTTTATGCTCTACAATTTCTTATATAGGTAACAATTTTTCTCAAAATATCGACCATACGAGATAAATGAAGAAAACTGAAAATGGCAATGGCACTATTACTTATATGAAAGAAAATGGTTTAATTGACATGTATGCCAATTTTCACACTTTAATCACTAAATGCATAGTTGGTATGAAATTTGTCCTATAACCGCCGGACTATGATGCAGATTTCTGTGTTTGAATATTTTAGATTTTTATTGGTATGTGTTAAATGGGCACCGGATTATACGTTTACAAGTCAGTTTTCTAGATATGGCGGGTGGTTGTGTGCTGGCTACATCAGATTTTTTTAATTAAAAATATGGATTTTCATAATTCAATATAATTACTAGACCAATAATAGACTAAATGTTTTTATAAATTCCAATAATATTATTTATAAACCAACTAATCAGGTAATTTTTTATCATTTTTCATGTTTATATTATTATATTTTAATTTAATAAATTAAAACAATGAATGGAAATAGTTCATTTAAAAATAATGTTATGTTAAAATTAATATAACTATTTGAAACTCAACTAATAGACTAAGTATATATATAATTTCCAATTATTTATTAATAGCGAAGAAATAGCTCATGACGACTTAAGTAAGTAAAAGAATTAAAAAAATTAAATACATTATTTTCTTACTTAATAGTAAAAAATGAAGAACCATTAGAAGAATAAGAAATAGATTATTTTTAATTTATAAAAATTAAAATAGTTCATAAGTATATTTCTAACTTATCTAATGCAAAATTCAAAGGGCAATTAAATAATAAAATTTGTAGCCAACTACTGCACATTTTAAAAATTATTGTATTTCATTAATTTTGATGTATCAGTTGTAGAAGTTTCATAAATTAAAGAATCTGGGTAGTATCACTTTTCTAAATTTTATTTAATTCTTTTCCTAAATTTTATATTTTTACAGTCAGATTTTACTACTGCATATTTCGTTTATTTCTCTCGTTAAAAGTTAAAAATTTAATTGACAATTAAAAGTTTACTAACAGGAAAGTAGAAATTTATACCTACATTGAATATGAAATTTAAATATTTTATGCGTGTAAATTGAATATATTATTAAAGTAATTATTTTCACTTATAATATCACATGTGCATTAATTCTTTCCGGTAATTTTTTTGAGTGTTTTTCAACAACGTCCTAATTAGCTCGAGTGGTACAGGAGAGCTAATTACGTTGTTGGAATACACGATAAAAATTTCCTAGACATGAATTAATGCACGAGTTCATATTCGGTAAGAAAATGAAATGACACCGCTGCTCTATTTCTGAATTCTTTTTACAATAGAAACTTCAAATATTTACTAAATTTGATTTTAACATAACATAATAATGTATTATTTACCTTATTAATTGCTCATTTACACTCAAAATGATAATTTAACCAATTTTAAATTTAATGTCAAACTGACATGACGGTAAAGTTTTCGCTTATTAATTTCAGTTAAGTTCCTCAAGTTACTAGTAAAAAATTACCGCTAAATTTTTACATAACCATGGTTACTATTATTGTAATAAATTCTTTTATTGGCTATTATTTGTGTCATGCGATTTTCAATAGTAATCTATCAAGGGATCATTATTTTGCTGGTAAAATTTATTTCAAAAGATTGTTGCTTGGTAACATTTCGAGACAAATGACATGATCAAAATCCCGAGCTGAAGGCGAGGGATTTTATCATTCAATTTGTCGAGGAATGTTACCTATAAGCAACAATCTTAAGAAATAATTTTACCTGCAAAATAATGAGACCCGAGATATATTTTGTTAGACTATTTCCCAAATAAACAGACATAAAATATGAACTAATAAATTTACGTTGGACTGTCCTAATATTTTTATTATTAAATGTTTTTTAATGCCGGAGTAAGCAAAATTTGACACTGCTGCAGACCGATTAGAATAATTATTCGTGGTTTTTCGTGTTTTTAAATAAAGACTAATTTTTTGTATCATAAGCTGCAGATTTTAATTGTGAACATTTTTTATATTTACAATTATTTTAGATTAACTTATTTAGGTAACCAGCAATTACAAAATTTAAAAATATAATTGTTTTTCCTATATAAAATATTTCTATTCTGAAATTTTCCAAAAATATAATTTTAGTTCATCTTTAACTAAAAAAGAATACCTACAATATTATTTTCTATTTCATTATTAAATTTATTATACAAAAAACAAAACTCATTCCGTAAAACTGTGTACTCTTGTCAAAATAATAAACTAACTTAATAAAATGAAAACTAAGTGTGCAGTAAAGAGATTAAATAAATCTCACCTGTTGATTGTTTTCCGTTGTGACACAGATGTGGTGCACTGGAAGTGTGTGATCTTCGGCAGCTTGATCGGTCAACAGCTAGGGACTGAATGAGTGTAGTAACGCTTTACGCGCGTATTTGTAGCTTTTCTTTCGCAGAATTTAATTTTGACCGAATTTACGCACACAACAACTAACCGTATTTTGGTTTTTCAATTTGTGTTCATTTCATTTGTCGAAGAAAAGTGCTGAACAATAATTTGATAACTTTTATTGGTACCTTTTATTAACTTAATATACCATTATGTCATTAATTTTTACCATTACTGTTAATTTATTAATTCAATTGGGAACAATTATTATTTTTAAGCTCCAATAAGTCATAGTTTATTTTCATTTTAATATTTGTTTAATCTCAGTTTGAAATTATTCATTTCTAGGTTACAGGAGTTAAAGTTAAAATGTACAATTATTAATTGCAATAAATTTTACCATCATCTACTTTATGATCTAATAGTAGCATACTGCACCTTTTTGAAGCAATCTTGCTGCTTATTAAATTTTTTGTCTGAAGAGATCAGAAAAAAGTGCAATGATTTAGGGTGGGTTTATGCAGAAACTAAATTATAAAATTAAACCAAGAATAGCGAATTATTGACGATAGTTTAGTTTGTTAATTTAGTTATATAAACTATTCTGCCGGATGTACCATAACTTGAGATAATAATGATGTCTACTTTTTAAAATTAATTTAATAATATAATTTCTTAAATTAATTGTCTGCATAAACCCAGCATTTAAAGTGGCTCTAAATAAATTTTCTAATTTTATTAAATTACAATGAGTACGTTTATACTATACAGTACCTTTTCATGTTTATATTATCTAGTATTACTGTACAAATTAGATTTGAAATGTAATACAAATTAATTCTACTTGCGGAAAAAAGTTTGTTTTACAGTTCTCATATTGCAATTTGCATGATCTAAATTGATTCTAGTAAATAAATTAGAAAACTTGTATGATCACGAATCACCCCACGTGTAGTAATAAAAATAGAACTTGGAAATAAATAATGATTCATATTTTAATATTAAATATTTAATTATGTGTTATATCATGTTAAAGTTTTTGTTGTTTCGTACAAAATTGTATATCTGGCATGATTGTCTGAAAAGTGTTTTTTTTTATCTATCTTATAAAATTATGATATTCAATACATGTTAAAAATAATTTTAATTAATATTTATTTAGTATACATGGCGACAAAATAGTCATAAAGATAATATTTTGTGGCAGACAAAACCATACGACTGATTTTGAAACAAACATTGAAAAATATCCCAAAAATCAAGGAAAATCCAGTTTAAAAATTGATCGTTATGATGTTTATTGACATTGGTATGATGTGTATTTTATTTCATGTGAATAAAATTATACATTTAACGAGTAATGACCAATTTTGAGTTCATCCAATAGTATAATATTAAAAATAGCAAATATGTTCTATATTTAGAAATTTATAATCTCTTTTCAATTGCTGATCATAATTATTTTGTTTTTTTATACTTGGGTCGTAGAGCACGACAATGCAAGATGAGAACAGTGTCTGTGAAATACGGGAAAAAAGTGTCATCAACAATTATTAGTTTTTACATCAGTCTTAGTCAGATAAATGCACTATTTGTCACGGTTCATATTTCTTATACGCGATTTCACTTTCCTTTGAACCTAACAAATAAAATTCCAGTCTGCACACATAAAATAGAAAATCTTCGAAGAAAATACCTTTGTGTTTTCAAATCTGGAGTTTTTGAAAGAAAAGAAATATAAAATATTGTGCGTTTGTAATTTATAATTTTTATTCATTTCAGGACGCTATGTAGGAAGCAGGCCAATAAAATTGCGAAAAAGCACATGGAAAAATAGAAATATAGATATTGTACGAAAAAAGGAGAAAGAAAAAGCGGCTTTGATCAATATGTTAACTTCGGGACCTGGACGATGAACTGCAGTTAGGTAAATAATTATTTAAATGCCGTTGCTATATTTTACACGTGTAATTATTTTGAAATATTATAATATAAGTGAATACGTAATAACTAACAAATAGATGTCGATTTCCTTTTATCCTGTTACTATTATTGAATATTTTCATTTGAATATTTGATGTGATTTTTTTGAAGGGGAGTAAAACAAAATATTAAGTTTTTTATTTTTATTTGAACAACTAAACTGTAACTGAACAGCTAATATATTTATTTAGCACAACACAACCATATTATTTTACAAGATCTGAATTATGAATAAAAGGATTATACAAGACTAATATATTACTTTATTAAGTTTATTTTTGAATATAAGATGAGGTTAGTTCGAGCACAAATATTGCTAACAATCTTAAACGTTACATTCCGGCGCTGGTAACATTTAACATACGAGTCATTCAGTATAGCTCTCCTTTAACGCACACTAATGGACAGCTTAGTGAATAGCCCAAGCGTACACTTGATGTTTCTTTGGAAAAATGAAGTTAAATAATTTCCTTTTATTCTGCCTCATTTCGATAAAAAAACATTAAGTGTTACAACTGCATTTGTCTCAAACTTAATTCAGTAAAATGGCTTAGAAACTCAATTGTTTGAACATTTGATTTCAATTTGTAACATTTGCCCGGGCATCTTGATTTAGCTGAACACGTTTATTGAGTTTTTAAACCGTTGTCTTATATTAAATGATTGCACGAATGAATAAAAATGTCTCTAAAAGTGTGTAACAAGCAACAGCGTGCATTGATTCAATTGTATAAATAACGTGAATGACTTTAATACAATATAGACACGTTTTACTTGTTAAAATTTCTAGAATTATGAGTAGAAAACTGCGAGCAGTTGCCTTTGCCTAGTTACCGCTACGAGTTACAAGATACAACACACAGAGCCGTAAGTATAAAGTACATTTATAATTATGTGTTTAATATTATTTCTTTTTTTGGTTTGTTTTCATTTATAAAATACTATAACAAGAGATATTAACAAGCACGACACTTCTTCATGCAAATAGAGAATTTGTTCCTCGGTTATAACAGTGTGACACATTTAAACTTAGCCTTAGATTGTGTTAGAAATGATACATCGATTAAGATAATTTATATATTATTATATTTACTATTTATAGTTAATATGTATATTATTTGTATATATGTATAAATATATTTGTAATGATGATGTTATTAGTATAGTAAAGTGAATTTAAAATAACTTAAGGAGATTCTTGGTCCCCGGTCAGACCTACTTTGTTCCAAAAAATAAAAACACACAACCAACTAATGAGACGAAAGTTTTGTGCCATCACAGAAGTAATAAGAATTGCACATGACAGACTAATGAAGACAGGTTTCGAAACAACGCCGGTCTAGCACGGGGACCTAAGCGTGATATTTAAGTACAAGTGGCATGATTTACACGTCTACCACCATCTTCTTGTGTATGTCAGTGTTACCGACCACAGAACAGAATTCTTCAAATGAGATTTTTCCGTCTTCGTCTTTATCAGCGAATAAGATAGTCTTATCAACAATTTGTTGCAGTTGGGTATCTTTTAAGTTGTTACCAACCATCATCTTAAGTACCTGAGTAATAAATGTTATTATTAATATAAGAACGAAATTATATATTTAAAGAATAATATTATTAATCATTGAAGTACATTCACAAAAATAGAACAGTAGACCGTAACCGTGAAATACAACGTAATGACAAGGCAACTTTATAATAATAAATCAATATGAAACAAATGCTATCATGTACAATATTTAAAATAAGTAGGGTACTTACTTGAAAAAGTTCTCCGTTTGAAATAAATCCATCATTATCCATGTCGTATATTCTAAACGCAAATCTTAATTTTGATAGTTTATCTCCTTTTACACTAAATTGAGACACGCCTTGAATAAATTCTAAAAAAAATAAATGCAAATTATTGTTTGTACATTCATTTACAAAAAGTTGAATTAATCAACACAGGAAAATAAATTGAAATTCGCGCACAATAAAAATCTATTTTTGGCACATAAACAGAACCTCCAAGCATTCTAAATTTACAATGAAATGTTTAGGCACTATTGCCAATAAAAACTATTTAAGAAATGACCAACATAAAGTTTATTTTATACTGCAATATGAAAAGTAATAATTTTATCGGTACTTATTTCATTTATATTAGAAAAACTTTTCACTCATAATATAAATATACTAAAATATATTAGCAAACAGTCAAAAATGCTTAATAATGTCCTTAAATATAAAATCAATAAATTAAACTTCTTCTATACAAAGTAAGTAGAACGAGAATTAATCTCATTATTAAGATATATTTTCTAAAATAGACAAATGTTTATCAATACTTACCCTTAAAGTCTACTTCACCGTTTCCATCTGCGTCAAAAATATCTATTACGCGTTGTACTAAGGGATTTTGTTGCAATTCGGGTAAAGACATGAATTCATCAATGCTCAACGCCCCGGAATTGTCCAAATCCAATTTGCGGAATCTTTTACCGAGACGGCGTATTTCATCTGCGTCAACTAGTGAACAAAACACAATCAGTTAATAAAAATTACATTTTAAGAAACAAATTCAAACTCACAGTTGGAGCATAGCTCCATAGGAAGAGAACTTTCATTTCCCTGCAACAAAATACAAGTGTTTCAAAACCAATAGATAAGTAAATATTCATTTAAAATGGGCTTGCCCCTTGAAAGTAGGCTATTACAAATACAGTGTAAAATTTTCACTTTGATCAAAATTTTTTAGATACAAACATAAAATTACTAAAGAATAAAACAATTATAATGTAAATTTAGTTCTTACCATGATTAGCAAGCCTTCTTTTAACTAAAATTTACCAACTACTAAAATTGTCAAAATATTGGGAACAGCACAGTAGAAATGATTCCGTTCTATAATCTTTATCAGGGATACCATCATGGCATCACGGATAAATTCAGTTTTATTTTTAAATTATTGTAAAATAATTTTTACCATAAAATTGGAGAAATAATTATACGAGTCATTTCAAACTTCTGCTTCATATTTGTGTATTTAATCTAATAAGAAATTTTTATTAATTTAATGAATTAAAGTGAATAAATTTGGTCAAAAAGCATTGGAAAAAGTAGGAAGCAGGTATAAATGAAATTGAATTGAAAACAAAAGAATGGTTGATATCTAAATAAATTGCATTGTTTATAATTTTGTTTTTCTTGGAAAAAATTAACAACAATAGTATACGTGCATACTGAACGCATTTTAGTAGGTCAATGCTGACGTATAGATGTCAGCATCTTGCCGTCTCTTTCAGTTTCACGTCGTCAACAAGAACGACGTTTGCCCTTTCCTGTTCCGCAATTATTAACAATGGCACCGGGGGTAAGTGAAAATTTAAAATCAACAAATATTACAAATTTCTGTATTCATCGGGTGTATTAAACAATTGCAATGCATTACCAAATGTTTATTTTATACTTTAAAATATATATTTTTTCCAGACCTTGTATACTTTTCCTGAAAATTTCCGTGCCTACAAGGCACTTATCGCTGCACAATATGCTGGAGCAGAAGTGAAAATCGCACCAAATTTTGTATTTGGTGAAACAAATAAGACTGAAGCTTTCTTAAAGAAGTTCCCATCAGGAAAGGTAAACAATTAACACCTAACATTATCTGTCATTTAAATGTCAAACATTTTGAGGTTATAAATGAGAGCACCGAATGAGTTTTACAACTGGTTTTACAGCAATTACTAAAATATTAATATATTTGAGAAGACATTTATGTTTCTAGCTATCATATTTTAGTTTGATGCAATAATTTATTTCATGATGTAATTTTCTGCAATTGTATGTCTTATTATATTTTGAAATTGTACAAATGTCTTACTATACTTCGTTTTAGGTTCCCGCTTTTGAAACTGCCGACGGAAAATACATTTCCGAAAGCAATGCCATTGCTTATTATCTTGCCAATGACCAACTTCGTGGCAAAACTGATGTAGAAAGAGCACAAGTTGTACAATGGATTACTTATGCTGATTCTGAAATTGTACCAGGTTCATCTGCATGGACATTCCCAATTTTGGGTATCATGCAATTTAACAAGCAGGTAAATATTAAAACATTTATTTTTATTTTCTCTCTATACAGCCGGTTATGCATATGTTGCATCATCGAAAGAAAGAGAGATAGAGTAATTGTTTACACCATTCTATTTTTGTGTTTTTGTTAACATTAATAGAAGTAGTAAACATACATTTCATTATGATAATTCAAATATTATTTAAATGCAATTAAAACGTCTGATTTATATTTTCCCGCAATACAGACTGTTATTCATATAATCGTAAGAAAGGGAGAAAGAGTAAATGTTTACACCATTCTATTTTTGTATATTTAATAACATTTATATAAGTAGTAATCATAAATTAATTTCAATGTTACAACCGTTACAACATTAAGTTTAGTGTAAAAAAAACATTTTTTATTTTCTTTATACAGAAGGTTTTTCAAAATGTTGTATCACCGTAAAAAAGAGAAAAAAAAAGTAAATGTTTATACCATTCTACATTTTGTGTAATCGTACATTTCATTACGAAGTATTTTTAGTGTAGGTAAATGTAAATCATTTAATTGTAACAAATTTTTTTTTTTTTGTAAAATGTCAGTCATTCGAACGTGCTAAGGAAGATGTGAAGCAAGTTCTCACCGTACTGAACAACCATCTCCTCACCCGTACTTTCTTAGTCAGCGAACGCATCTCTTTGGCTGACATTGTTGTAGCTTGCACTCTTCACAAACTGTACACCACGGTTTTAGACCCTGCTTTCCGCCAGCCATTCGGCAATGTGAACCGTTGGTTCTCTACCATTGTCAACCAACCCCAGTTTAAAACTATTGTCGGCGAAACAAAGTTATGCGACAAAGTTGCCGTTGTAGACCCCAAGAAATTCGCACAATTCCAGCAGCAACAAGGCAAGGGCAAGGATACCAAGAAAGAAGAGAAAAAGAAGGAAGAGAAGAAGGAAAAACCCAAGAAGGAGAAGGAAGCTGCTCCAGCTGAAGAACCTGATGAGGCTGAGTTGGCTCTTGCTCTTGAACCCAAATCGAAGGATCCTTTCGATGCTATGCCTAAAGGAACTTTCAACTTCGATGACTTCAAGAGGAGCTACTCCAATGAAGACGAAGCCAAATCAATTCCTTATTTCTGGGAAAAGTTCGATTCAGAGCACTACTCAATCTGGATGGGTGAATACAAATACAGCGACGAACTCAGCAAGGTGTTCATGAGCTGCAACCTCATCACTGGCATGTTCCAGCGCTTGGACAAGATGCGCAAGCAAGCATTCGCCTCTGTGTGCCTCTTCGGTGAAGACAACAACAGCACTATTTCTGGAATCTGGGTGTGGAGAGGTCATGACTTGGCTTTCCAGGTACAGTGAAATTTTGATTATCGTAGCTCTAATCAGTTAGTTGTTTTATTATTTGTCTTTTAAGAATGCTGATAGTGTGTAGAATTTACCGATTATAATGGTATACATAGTTCAAAAATTCTTATTTTATTACGGGAAATTATGAACTGAAATATTACAGGAGGAACAACTAATAAAGTCAAGCGGTTTCTTACTATTATCTAGTTAAAAAATTGGTTTTTGCAATTTTATTCCTGTAAATTCTATAAAATGATTTATTATGTAGATGCAATACAAGTATGATTCCTTCTCTCTCAAAGGCGATACAAGAGCCATATGTAGTCTGTGTCGTAACAAAGAGAGAAATATTAATGGTGTGATCCATTTTGTCTAATTCTAATTTTATGAAACTGACAGAAGTATCATTCCTACATTTGATATTTAAGTGATGTATTTTGAGAATATATACTTATCGCTGGCAAAGGTTTTTAATGTAGTAGTAGTAGTGGTGTAATTTTAGAATGACAAAAATAATGTGATATTTTTCTCAAATCTTCCAGATTTCCCTTTTCTAATTATAGTCTTAAATAAAATATCATTTTGCGCAATTGTCAAAAATAATTGACATTGACGTCCACAATTCAGGCCGTGAAGTAAAACATTTGTATACAATACATTTCGCGGCCGCGTTGCTGTTAGTAACGGCTGCGAAGTAAATTTATTGAGTTGTAGCACTTGTGCATGTTAATGTTTTTGGCAGTTACAAAAAATATTGTCTATAACTCGTCTGCGAAATGTGTTTAGTGCTCTCGAAAATTTTTAAGTCTCGACCAAAAATTCTATCGGACACTAAACAGACATTTCTCAGGCTAGGTATACAAATAATTATTTTTATTATTTATAGTAGATAATTCTAGTATAAATAATACATTGTTTTTGCTTACAGTTGAGCCCAGATTGGCAAATCGATTATGAATCATACCAATGGACAAAAATGGATCCCAATACCGATTCTACGAAAAACCTCGTTAAACAATACTTCTCTTGGACTGGCACTGACAAACAAGGAAGAAAGTTCAACCAAGGAAAGATCTTCAAATAAATTGTTATCATGTCATTCTTTTTTGTCAAATAAAAATTTATAATTGTATGTTGTTTGTAATGGAAGTTCAATTCCTTCGTACTTGCTATTTATTATAATATTCTTTATAAAATTTTGTGGTTTTATTGCGTATATTAAAATATTTATTTTTACACAAAAACTTAGCATCAGTAAATTTACGTTTAATTTGGTAATTCAAAATTGTATTCTTACATGCTGTGATTAAATTGAGTAAATGCCACAGCGTATAAAAGTTGCCTCATCACAATGCCACAGCGTATAATTATTACATAAAGACCATGTTAATTATTATAGCGCCACTACCGACTGATTTGTGAAATAACAAAAAGCATGCCAGGATGCAACTGTTTCTTATTTTTGTAAATAAGTTGGCAATGATCAGCCCATTCCATGTTGAAAATTTTAAATTTTACCTCTCGCCACTCATCTGTAAGAGAAGTATTGTAATCATGCTAAATTTTCGATAGTGAGGTTTCAATGGATAAGCACGTTTTGAGGTCCCTAGAACACGATTTTGATAATTTCGCGATGATGTCTGTGTGTGTGTGGATGGATGTAAAGCCCTGTTCGCACGGCGATCTTTGGGAGATTCTACGGAGAGTCAAAGTCACGGCAAAGAAGAAGTTTTTTTTCTTTCTAGTGATAATTACGTGGTTTTGAAGCAATCAATAAATTATAAATTCTTCTTTTCCAAGACTCATTGAAGATTCAATAATAATTCTCACTAGAAAGAAAAAAACTTCTTCTTTGCCGCGACTTTGACTCTCCGTAGAATCTCCAAAGATCGCCGTGCGAACAGGGCTTTAGAGGTACGATGGTACGATAACTCAAATACCACTGATTAAAAAAAAATCGAAATTTTGTATATAATATTCTGACACCCTAGATTAGATCTGATTAGATTTTAGTGTTGATCTTGCAACCGAAAGTGGTAGTTTCTTGAAGATCTGAATAGTTTTTCTGGAATATCCTCAAAATTTATGAATTAATAGGAATTTTTTAAATAACATTTTATACTAAATGTTACTGTCTACAATATGTATTCAAAACGTTGTTTCTATCTAGCACCAATTACAAGAAGTTAAAAATTCTACTTTGTTACAATTTTGATTTATCTACCTACCTATGAAAACAAAAAATAAAATATTTGAGTGTTAATGTCATATGAAATTTTGACTTTTTGGCAAATTTAAATATAAAATATGAAATGTCATTTATTATTTATAAGGTCATAATAAACTTTAATAATATTATAAAAACTACAATTTCCGAATTCCGTTCTACAATGGTATACTTGTGAGTAAGTACTTTCACGCTTCACACACTTAGTAAAATAGCAGAGTATGGCGAGAGGTAATAGCTGGCCATACACGTACGGTTTTTACCCGCAGACTTTAACCGCCACAGACAAGTCTGCGGGTCTGGACCGCCACGGACCAAAACTGTTGCTCTCCACTAACGTGTAAAGAAAACTGCAGGCAAACCTCACAGTCCAAGTCCGCCACGGGTAAAACCGTGCGTTAGTGGGCAAAAACTGTTGACTTACCTGCAGACTTTGCCAGAACTGTGGACTTTTAGATCGGCGAAAAGTTTTAGAGACAGTTCGGCAGTTTTCACTAGTAGGTTGTATTAACGAAATATAATGCATAATAATTTTGATAGACATCAGATATTGAACTAAATACGCAGTAATAGGGTAGTTTACCATAGTAGCAAATTAGCAATCCAGTCAATTATATTGAAAGGAGACTCCAGTAATAAGTTATTGCCATGAAAAAAGTTTTCAAAAAGTTAATAGTTCTTTAAATACAGAGAGTTTTTTTTATAAGTAAACATAGGGCATGTCATTAACATAGTTACAATGTCACAGAATGACAGCAATGCATTAGAGCGTTTTTTTTATCGGTAAACATAGGGATAATTAACATACGAAAATAAATATGAAATATAAATTACAGAAATGATAAATTATTTATTTATGTTTTCTACACTTAAGAACTAGGTAGATACATTAAACTAATGAGAATTTAAGAACTAGGTAGACACTTAAAAAATAATGTGTACAATGGTGACAGAATGAATGTTGAACAATTAAAAAATCGAATTAGTGCTGTTTCCAAAAACATTACTGCCCAGCAAATGCTATAAATTATTTTTATAATCGTTTAGGATATTGTTTAGAAGTTAATAGTTCCAATTTTGAGCATTTAATTCGTTTAAAAAAATTCTCAATAGTTTAATGTAGGTATCTACCTATTATAGTTCTTAAGTGTAGAAAATATAAATAAATAATTTATCATTTCTTTAATTTATATTTTATATTTATTTTCGTATGTATAATTATCCCTATGTTTACTGATAAAAAAGACGCTCCAATACATTGCTGTCATTCTGTAACACTGTAACTATGGTAATGACATGCCCTATGTTTACTAATTAAAAAAACTCCCGGTATTTGAGATTTTACGTATCGTACGTCACAGTAATGCGTTCTCTCTCGAGCTCTCTCTCTCACACATCTATCCTATTCTGAATGGGACCGTTAGCGCAATGTTTCTCCCGGTAGGTTCGCTAGGGAGCTAATTTCTTTCAACCTTCAAATGACTTAGAAACGTCAAACCTGTGTATAATATGTTGTGTATGAAACGAATCAACGAAAGTCAAAATGCGCGAATGCTGTATTGTACACTGCAATGGCAAAAGCAGGCCCCGGTAACTTGCATACCCCTTCCACTAGTTTTATGACTGCTCAAGAGGTTACAGTTCGCCCTGTCGCCGCTAGGCGCTGTCATATCGCATAGGCCACATTTTATTAGCAATTTCACTTAAAATCTTCAATAACTTATAGAATATTGTATATATTATAATAAATTACAGAATATATATAGAAATTATACTTTACACGTTAATCAGCGACTCTCGCGGGTTTTTGATGGCCTGTGTTGGCTGCCATATTGAGTATTCCCTTTACCCCTCAGTACCATGAAACTGGACCAGTTCAGCAGTCACTTTTGCAAGCCAAGTTGGGTTACCTTCAGTGTCTTGTACCGTGGGCAAAAGTAATTCGAGATTTAAAATCCCTAACGACCATAGGAGACAAATTTGGATAAACTCCATTGGAGAAAATAACTTAATGCTAAAAAGATGCTGTCTACAATAAATTGAATTATGTATTAAAATAACTATTATACAAATTAAATTTCAAGTAACCTTTCTATTAATTCTGTTTTCGTCCCGATGTTTTGGCACCTGTTTGAAACAATACATTTTTTAACTCTTCGACTTTCCATCTTTGATAATATGGCATGGTTCTAATAATTATTATAGTATTGTCACAGGTATTGTTGTATAAAGTTTAACAGAGAAGACATAATTACACGCAGTAACATTATACGTACGTCTTCTTATTTTTACTTAAGTATGCCCTGTTCACACGTTGCTACTTTGAAGACACATTCGTGCTACTGTAGCAAGAAAAAATCTGAGTCGCTTGTCAAATAGCAGCGCTGCTAATTTGTAGCATCAAAGTATCAAGAACTACTCGTTGATAATTTCACATCGTTGATCGTTGTGTGTGTAGATAGCGATTTTTTGCGGTTATTGTTTCGATTTGAATTTCTTTTCATGCTACAGTAGCACGTATGCGTCTTCAAAGTAGCAACGTGTGAACAGGGCTGTATGTATCGTGTAATACGTACTTGCGAAACTAACTCCCTGCTGCCACCTATGCTAAGCTTTGCGCTAACGGTCCCATTATTGCAAAGTGTATGCCGTCTATCTTTGTTCAACGTAGTGTCTCTTTATCTATGAACTGTCATGTAAAGTAATGTACTTTAAAAATTAATCACAAGAAATTAAATTTATTTATAACGATTTCTGCAAAATAAAGTTACACGTTAGGGACTTTGCTTCGTTGAGTCTTTGATATTAGCCGTAAAATATAAATACAAATCATAGGGACAGACAAACGATATAATTGTCAAAATATTTAACCAATTTGACATTTTATAATAATTATATTTCGTTGATATCGTGGATCCGTTATCATTCCAATCAATGTCATTAATTGAAGTAACAAAAATTTAATTAAATTCTTTGATAATTCCAATGTACCTTGCCCGAATTTTGTAGTAAAATATGTGCAGTTTAGCGCGCTAGCATAAAATCATAGTTTTTTGCTAAATCTATAATGAAAATTGATAAGCTTTGCCCGAATACTCCCATTGCAAGATATGTTAAATGACATAGGTCTGCGAATCATATAAGTGAGTGGTACTAAAACTCAGGATCAAATTTTTGAAGGCAAATTTATAAATTATATATCTAAATAACATATACTTTTATGAATTTGTTGATTGATAATGGTGTTATGAAGATGAGGTACCTATTTTCATTAATGTGATCTGATTGTGACAAAGTTGGTTTTACTCGAGATATATCATTATTATTATCCTTTTCAGGGGTAAAGTCAAGGAGGATACCTAATTAGGAGTAAGCACTCAATGCTAAGCAACGCGTTACATGCTAATGTCAATTTTAGTTCCGCCCATGCCGTTTGGCGTCACTACGGTACAGTATGTTTAAATCAGAATAAATTTTAATAATTTAAAATAATTACTTATTACAAAATACGGATATTTATAAAAGATACATTTATTATTATTAGATACATATAAATCGATATAAATAGTAAATTATTATGAATTAATATAATGAAAAATTACTAAATATAAACTAAGCCTAAGTCTAAGCAAGAAGAAGCAAGGGACAGTAAATAAATATGATGAAACAAATTAACGGTTCAGCAATCTTCCAATAACAAACTTGTATGTAACAATCGTGTATGGTAATTATGAAATAAACTCACGTGTTACTTGCGAAGTTTACTTTTTAATGTTTTTTCGTAACGTTCTACCGCTAATTTTTGAATTGGATCCAAAGCAAAACGAGTACGCTTGTCTTGACCTGTCAGATAGGGAATGCTTTCAACAGCAGAATATTCATAATCCGAATCCTGTTACAGCCGAATATTCATTTTCAGAATATTCAAATTCCGAAAGTTTTATGTTTGCACAGAATTATTCAAATTCCGAAACATGTTAAAGCAGAATATTCATTTTCAGAATATTCATAAATCGAAAAATTTTGGTCTGACCAGAATTATTGAAATTCCGTAACATGTTACAGCGGAATATTCATTTACAGAATATTCAAATTCCGAAATATTAAAATTCCGAAACATACTGCAACCGAATATTATTTATCAGAATATTGATATTCCGAAAGTTTTAGGTTTGCACGGAATTATTCAAATTCCGAAACATGTTGAAACCGAATATTCATTTTCAGAATGTACATATTCCGAAAGTTTTAGGTTTGTAAAAATTTATTCGAATGCCGGATATTCAATTTATCGCTTGCTGGCAGTTTGAAATTAGTTTTGTGCCATTAGAGTGCCATTTGTTAAAATGACAGTTTTATTTTGTTATAAAATAAGATCAAAATAATTATTTCAGTATTATTTTAATTCATAATTTTAAAGGTATTTTATATTTATACATTTTTGGAAATTGAATATTCGGCTGAAACGTAATTCGGCATTTGAATAAATTTTTACAAACCTAAAACTTTCGGAATATGTACATTCTGAAAACGAATATTCGGTTTCAACATGTTTCGGAATTTGAATAATTCCGTGCAAACCTAAAACTTTCGGAATATGAATATTCTGAAAATTAATATTCGGCTGCAGTATGTTTCGGAATTTTAATATTTCGGAATTTGAATATTCTGAAAATGAATATTCGGCTGTAACATATTTCGGAATTTTAATAATTTTGGCGAGACCTAAAAATTTCGGATTATGAATATTCTGAAAATGATGATTCGGCTGTGACATACTTCGGAATTTGAATAATGCTGTGCAAACCTAAAAAATTCGGAATTTGAATATTCTGAAAATGAATATTAGG
Source organism: Agonum fuliginosum (assembly GCA_947534325.1). NCBI lineage: Eukaryota > Metazoa > Arthropoda > Insecta > Coleoptera > Carabidae > Agonum > Agonum fuliginosum. The sequence continues at coordinate 41,198,267 of OX384029.1, read as the reverse complement.
CTGTAACATGATTCGGAATTTGAATATTCTGCTGTTGACACGGCACCCGTCAGATATCTGTTTACTTTTTTGCACCAAATATAGAAAATTTTACAGTAAATTGTACAAGCGTCGTCGTAATGTTATGATTTTCGCTGTGTAAATTATTAAAGTTAACATTTAAATTTAATTAATAATATTGCGAAAATGTTTTTATTGTACCCAATCTGAGGCAGTAAACTAAATGAAATGTTCATAATTCTTCGAAATGTCTTAAACAAATACGAAATCCATTGTAAATTTTTTGTGCAGGCATTTCAAAGAAAAGTGGATTGCTAATTTCATTTATCCAAATCTCAAATTGACCTGTTTCGTAACACCTGGTCTGCGCGCGCATACTGTGGCGAGCAGGTGACCGAACTGGGGAATTTTGTTTGATTATTTTATGTTGGCAACCTCATCTGTCAATTTCAACAACAACAAAATACCTCGTGTTCGGAGTTTTCTTGTAGTTTTAATAATGTAGTGATTTTTGAACCATTTTTCCGTTCTCTGTCACGAAGACACGAAGTAAGGTTAACTTATTTGACATCCACGAAAAAAACCAGTTTAACCAACTACTCTTCAACATAACTAGCTACGGCCACAGTATGCGCGCGCAGATTCCTGCTGTCCTCCTTTATCACACAGACTTTAGACATAAGAGTATCTTTGTCATTTCTCACGAAATAGGTCAATTGTTCCATATTTTTCATTGGATTCGGAAATCTGGACATTCGCTGTCCGAAGTATTGAAAACATGTTGGAGCACAACAACTTCTGCTACCTGACATCTGGAAACATAATATTATATTTATAAAAAATTTAAAAATACGTTTGTATTATTTACTTTACCTTTAAACTTATTTAAGGAGTTTCGATACCGATTATCTATCTAGGGGATCTAAACAAAAATCTATTGTATTTCTGCAGAGTGACAACTTCTACCCACTAAATTTTGTTGTAAAAAACACCGAAAATATAAAAAATCTTATAGCGAAATATATTTGTTTATAAATATTTTATTACTATCTTTCAATTAAATTGTATTTTTAAGTCATAAAGATTTTATATTTTAAAATTCATAATTTTAAAAATCAATCGAAAACACGGCAACAGCGCTAGTATTTTAGCTGCTTTACGTTGACTGTTGGCTGCAGTGATTCTAACCTAACTGTCAAGTGTTGTCAGGTAGTAAATGCAATAGCTCATAATAATTGTTCTTTTGACGCTCCAAGATTAATGCAAGCTATAAGAAATGAGAACTTAATTGATAGTTTTCGTCCAGTCATTCATTATTTCCAAGACACTTTAAAATTATTTAAAAACATTTCCTGACAATTGGTAGAAATTCATCTTTCTGTTTCAGAAATAATTAGTAATGGGGAAAGCTTTGATCAAGTATATGACAAACGTACACAAAAGATACAGATATTATTATTTCTACTGTACAGCCTTTAAAAAGAGTCAGATCTTCTGGAATGATTAAAAGATTAGCGACATTTGGAATTAGTTACGAAATAATTGCAAACAAATTTAGTGATCATGGACCCGTCATGTCCCTTGTAGAGTTTTTAGTAGATGAACACGAATAATTCTTACTCAAATAGTTCTTCCTACTTATTTTCGATAGTTTCGTAACGGTGTTTGTATGCGCATTGCGAAAGTGTATCCAATTTCCTAAAAATGACTTGTGTATGTGTATTTTATTTGTTGTGAAAATATAAATATAATATCATTTGTTACAAACTTTATAAAATAATATGCTTCAACATAAACGCACTCTTACTTTCCAACAGTATTTTAAATTTCGCGCAAATCTATGATTTGCGACGTTGCCGTAGTTATCGCTCTTTTAGTTATGTGTCACGTTTTAAATTTTATTTATTTGAATAACTCAATAACGGTGTGGAAGAATCCACTGAATTTTAGTTTCATGATTTATTAATGTCTGATTTATAATTACTGTAAATCTCTTTCTGGTGGTATTATTTTTATAGATTATACAGCCCTTTAAAAATGTATTCTCATTTACTCCCATGTAAAACAGAAATTTTTAAAAATTTATTTTTAAAAAACGGTGTGGACGATTGATCTGAAATTTTAACAGTGAACGATAAATACATCCATCTTCAACTTGTAAAATTTTCAGATGAATGGTAATATTTTCAAAAACGGTATCGAACCTCCTTAATGTCTTGCAATGATAAGTAGCGTAAAACCAATCCACAGAACAAGCAGACTTATTGTTATAGTTATTATAATCTTTGATTACAATTACAAATCAGTTACGTTAGAATAATCTAATATCACAACTTGATCACAACAAACACGTCAAACAATTGCCGCCTTCCTCTTGTTCTTTTTTTTTGTCAGTATTATAGAAATCTAACTTATCTACTGAGAAAAAATAGTTTCGCCCATGTTAAGAGATGTCTCTAGTATCAACAACCATGGTGGGGATATAGAATGAACTCTCCTAATTAGTTATCCTCCTTGGGTAAAGTCTACTTGGCGGCCAAACCTGAAGTTGGCTGCAAGCTGTCAGCTGAACAACGCGTTATGGCTGTTTAAAAAACGAGTTCTGTTGGACTCAAGAAGGGTTTTGTTAGCATAGATTAGTTTATGTCAAAAAAACTGAGTTCTGTTGGACTCAATAAGGGTTTTGTTAGCATAGATTAGTTTATAATATTAGCCAGAATCTGATTTTTTCCGCAGCCAACTTCAGGTTTGGCCGCCAAGTAGACTTTTACCCTTTTCAGAATAGACTTGTTTAGTGTGACGTCACTTTCTGGTTCCAAACAAGAAAATGGCCACTCGTTGCTAAGGTAGTTGCTATGCTAGTCGATGAAACAGTTTGGTTTGACAATCAAAAATCGTTTATAAAATAATTTATTACGGAACTAAACTTTATTACGTGTTTTTAAGCCACTTTAAAACAATTAAATCTCAAAATAAATTTAAAGACGCAGTTATTGTCAAACGGCAAACGTCAAACCAGCCTGTTTTACCGACTTGCATAGCAACGGTCTTAGCAACGAACGTTGTTTGGAACCAGTGTGACGTAACCACTAAACAAGTCTATTAACGTATAGTGATAATGTTTATTATCCTATATTTTAGATAAAATCGTCCACACATACCGGCTACAATGATCTCTAATTGTTTCATTAAATATGGATTGGTATGAAATCTTCTTGCAAGACTTTGCAGATAAAAATTTTATCTAATGCCCTGTTCACACGTTGCTACTTTGAAGACACATTCGTGCTACTGTAGCAAGAAAAAATCTGAGTCGCTTGTCAAATAGCAGCGCTGCTAATTTGTAGCATCAAAGTATCAAGAACTACTCGTTGATAATTTCACATCGTTGATCGTTGTGTGTGTAGACAGCGATTTTTTGCGGTAATTGTTTCGATTTGAATTTCTTTTCATGCTACAGTAGCACGTATGCGTCTTCAAAGTAGCAACGTGTGAACAGGGCATAACAGAGTAGTGTAATGCCCAGTGCACACGGAGAAACATTTTGAAAAGTTTCCTGAAAAAAGTTTCCAGAAAATGGAGATTTTTAAAAAAAACAATAAATATGTTTATGAACACATGTCACATTTGACGATTTGACAAATAAGAAGTTAGCTGCACTTCACAATGTTTCCTGCATATACCTATTAGATTTATATACTGCCGATCCTGGCTGTTTTCCGTGCGAATCAAAGAAGGAAAGAAACATGCATCTTCTATCTCAACGTGAGACCTTCGAAATATGCGCATACTCATAACGTGTCATGTGCATGCCATTTCATTGGCTCAGCTCTCTAGTGTTAGATCTGACCAATGACCTATTATAATTTAGACGCCGCATGGCATTGTTGATGTAGAGCTTATTTTGAAGCCGACACTTACTTGGGTGGGGGAACACCGGGGAACGGGAGGCATAAAGTAAGAAGGTAATATAGAGTACCAAGTACCGTGGAAACTGATGGAAACATGCTCGACACTAGCACTGCGGTGTCCTGTGGCAGAACTAATCAAGGCTAACATGATTATGATGCCCAAATTTATTTTGTATATTTAAATATTTTTAAATTAAATTATAAAATAAAAGAAGGTATTTGAAAATATATACTTATATTTCAAAATATTATTTTACAAACACATACGTACATAGCAATAAAAGCAACAAACTATTGAGATGAAATTACCCAAATATTTCTTTCAATATAATACATGATATAAAACGATTTAACTTATTTAAAGGTATTCTTAAACTGTGGTTCTTAAAACTAGACGAATTATAAACTATTATAATTATTCAAATATTAATTATAAAGATATCTCTATTCAAGAATTATTATTATTTCAAAGTTATACAGAAAATAGAAACTAACAAGATACCTTATAATAATATTAAGACCGGATTTATTACCAAAAGAAATCATCTTTATAATTTGTATTTTTTTCTATGAATAGGATTAAACGATTTAAGTTAAATTCGGTTACAAAATTTCATTATCAAAAGTGTGTAATAATAATAAATAAAAATGTAAATAATTATGTATTCATAGTTTCCTCCCGAGCTATCATTATTGCTTGTAATTCGCTTGATGTCATCTATGCAATCATCGACATTTCACACAGGACAGTGTAGTTTCCATCCAATAAAGAATAGCATGTCTTTACCATTTCATTATTTTCTAAAAATAAAAATAACAGTAAAATTATGGAAAAATTTAAATATCAATGAATTACCGGGATTTACAAAAAAGGCAACGAAAATCTTGAAGAAATAAAAAATCAACAATATTATAAACTCTTCTTTCTTCTTAAATCTCGTTATCTCACTCTACAGCTGTCGTTCATGTTTTTCTGCAGATTTTTCTATCGTTTAATTATTAAAGGCATGAATGTGGTCTTTCAAAGTGAAAATTTATCGAATAAAATGTGTTCAATATTGATGTCATCTTCATCTATGCAATAATCGACATTTCACACAGGGCAGTGTAGTTACCAATAAAAAGTACCATGTCTTTACCATTTCATTAACTTTATAAAAATAAAAATAACTGTAAAATTATGGTAAATTTAAATATTAATGTATTACCTGACTTTATAAAAAGGCTAACGATAATCTTAAAGAAATAGAAAATCAACAATATTATAAACTCTTCTTACTTCTTAAATCTCGTTATCTTACTCAGCTGTCGCTTATGAATCTAATCTTTCAATCAAGTTTTATGTAAAAAGACAATGTTGATTTTTTGATACATTTAATTATTATGTCGATGATTAATGGATTAATCCGTTTCTGTGTGTTTGTATTAGTGACAGTTTCAGTAGAATTCATGTTCCAAAGTATTCAGGACTTCTTCAGCCTAAAATGCAAAACGTTGAACTTAAAGAATATTTTATTTGATGTGAGTATCAGCCCTTCGAGTGTTATACGTACCTTGATTTAAAGCAAAGTTCACCCGTAGTATCATAAACATATAATTAACTATAAACAAATATTTGCAATAACTGAACAAGATAAATAATAATAACTTTATGAGATAAATGACACAAATTTCTTTCACCTTGCTTGTTGAAAAGGTAGAAACAATATCTGTCAAAAATATTTATTTTCGTGAGTAACTTAAATATTTTATTACTTTCAATTTTATTTTGAAATGTAATATTGAATTTCCTTCATATTTAATTTGAAATGCATTATAATAGTGTACACTAGCACTGCGGTGTTCTGTGGCAGAACTATTTTCATGACGTCACGTGCTGTACGTTTTCCTGGGCAACCTGTGACTCTATATTACCTTCTTACTTTATGACGGGAGGTAGACCGCGTTGGTAATGCGTGATGCCTAGTTTACTGTAATGTTGTCTTGTTTCTGTTTACATTATGTCATTATGTGACAAGCTTTTCGAAGGTTAGGTTTTAGTATTGTTTTATGTTTTGTGAAACACTTCTTAAATTCTGTTTTGTGTCAAATACTCGTAATATTTTTCAGTAGTTTATAAATGATAGTTACAAATTCTGTATTTAGTTGAATTTAAAACATTATTATGGTTAATAATTGTGCTATGCCAACGTGCCAAGAGTTTTCGGCTTCAAAAAAAGAAAATGTGTCATTTAGTGTGTAAGTTTTTCTTTAAAAATAATAATAATAGATCAGAAAATGCAACTAAAAGTGATTTCAGATATCCAATGAACCAAGCTAGACGAAATCAATGGCTGAAAGCCGTGCAATCTATACAAAAATAATTCTACCAAACATCTTTATTATTTTAATCAAATATAATTTAAGGTTAACATTTGAAATAAACAGTGCTCTTGCTAAAATATTATAGTACCTACAAAAGGTAAAAAACGTCATCTTTAGATGTCTCCTTATAACTGTCATTTAAATGTAAAATAATTTATAAAATATTAAATAATACAACAATATGCACAATATTTAACACAAAATGCGTACATATTTTTAAATTACATCTCAAAGTGAATTTTGTTGTAGGTTAGAATGATTTCATCTGACAGATACTTTAGAATTAATGTAGTACACGCAACCCGCACTGCAAGCTAGGTCTCAATCAGCCTACTCCGTCTCAGGAAGTGTCGGCTTCACAACAAATGCGACTATGCGGTGTCTAAATTATAATAGGTCATTGGATCTGACAAATTCAAATAAAAATTCAAAAATTGGCGCAATTACTATAAAAAATATAATGTTGTAAACTCATGATTAATTGAGTTATTAATTATTTATTCGAAAACGAGATTGATTTGTAAGATATGTAAATAATATTGATTTGCATTTTGTAAATATGCAATTTGATATAAGACAATAATATTTATACAAATATTATATATACAAATTTTGCTTCGTGTAATTTAAAAATTTGCCTGGGTTAGTGAATGTTATTAATCATTTGAATTTTAATAATGCTACCAAAGTAAGATTATTGTAAAGTTTTTAATACCATAACGCCGATGTATAAATATAAATATTCGCGTTTAAGGGTGCGTTACAGATGTTTTGCAGGTTGCATAAAAATATATCAATTTTTAATAGCCATTTTCTCCGCTCCTGGACAAAATATCTAGGCAAACAAAACATTATTGAAATTTATATTTTTTTTTCTGTTTCCTGAAATATTTTGTGTTCCAATATTGTTTACTATTAACATTAAAACAATATTTTTATTCAATATTATGCCCTATATCAATACAAAATTACTCTCAGGAAACAATATTTGCTCTAATATTCACACATCTGCAATGTTGATCTTAATTGTTACAGTAGTTTTCTCAAAAATGGCTATTAAAATTTATTCAAATTGAGTAGATTTGAGTAGCAAAGTAGTCGAAAATAGTTCATCCTTTACCATAGAGATGGCAGCTCAGTCGAAATAACTTAATTGTCACGAAATATCGGTAATATAGTTTTCGACTTTCTACCCAACAGACAGTGACAATGACACATTTGATTTGAACCGAGCTGGATAACCGATAACTACTATACTTTCTACATTAGTTATACTTTATTTTCACGAAATCTTATATTTATTCTAAGAAAAGAAATCCAAGGTCTTGATTAGGACTGATGTACAAAATTGTTCAAAATAGAGGTCGGCTATTCAGGCTTTTGTTTTTTAAAAGTAAATTTAAGGGCTAGAAAGTTGTTAAAAATTGCGGCACGCGTTCCGAATTTGTTTTTATCGAAAAAATTATAGAATCATATCGTGTTTGATACAGTGTTGTGACTGATCTAGATCACCGATCTAGCTCAATTTACGTGATCTTTGGTCTGATCTAGATCATCTTATATTTAAGGATCTTGAGTTTGATCTAGATCAAATAAATATGATCTACGATCTTAAAATAAGATTATATTTTTAGATTTTTCTACGTTATATGCAAGTTAAAGCATGAAATTGAATATTTAGCAAAAGTACGAGTTAAATATTTTTAATATGTTTAAATTTTAAACTGTAGATTAAATCGCTTGAATACTACGTATTTTCTTCTTTTTTATGTACCTAATGTAATACAACAATTACCTAAATATTTTGTCTAATATTGATCTTTTTACGATCTAAAGAAAAAAAGATCACTAATTTCTGATCTGATTCAAAAAAGATCCTATCGTAAAAATTGATCTAAGATCTGATCTAGATTATATTAAACTAGAAGATCTTGATCTAGATCAATTTTAAAATGATCTGTCACAACACTGGTTTGATATGAAGTTAAAGGGCTAGATAAATCATATTATTTAAAATAATGGCCGATGATTTATATTTGTTTTTATCGAAAAAATTATAAAATGATATCGAGTTTGACATCAAATTAATGAGCCAAATGAGGGCTAATTAAAATAAAATTATTTAAAGTGGTGTTCGACGATTGGCATTTGTTTTTAATAAAAAAATTATAAAATCATATTAAGTTTAATATCAAATTAAAGGCTAGATAAGGGCTCAATAATTAAATTATTGAAAATGGTGACCGACGATCGGCATTTGTTTTAATCGAAAAAATAATAGAACTATATCGAGTTTGACATCTAATTAGAGAGCTAGGTGAGGACGAGGGCTAATTAATAAATTTATTTAAAATTATTGCCGGCGATTGCAATTTGTTTATATAAAAAAATGTTATAATCATATTGAGTTTAATATCATATTAAAGTTCTTGATGGGAACTGATGTACTATGTTGTTCAAAATGACGTCTTTTGTTTATAGTTGGATAACCAGGATATTTATTTTATTACACATATTATCTTATTCTATTCTAAAATTGAAATGGCATAACTAAAATTTATATTGAAGAAGAAAGATAAATAATTTGAAGTTGTAATTAAATAATTATAATTTCATCATACGAAAAGATTACAATTTATTTCGGTAGAGTCTAAATGTTACAATTATTGATGCACGAAGTGCCGAATCCTCCCAAATTCAGGGTGCGCGGAGTTTGAGCCTCGCGAAGCGGGGCGCATTTCCTTTGTCCCGCGGCAGCGGGACCTAGTGTTAGAGCCGCGTAACGGGTCCTGATGCTAGTTTTACACTAAATTAACAATAACTACTCTATAACTAAAACGAAGGAGGGACTAAAATATTTCATTTTTCTTACATCTGCTAATGATAATTCAATTTCAATTTTGATTTTGAAGTTTCTTAGAATTATTTAGAAACATCTGATATTGCAATCAAATCTAACAAAAATAATTCCTATTGAAAATATTTTTAACAATTGATCGCCACACAACAATGTTTCAGAAAAATTTGTCTAATCTCCAGCAAAATAGATTCCAGGAAAATATTCTCGAATCTCGACAATAAAAAAAATTCTAAGAAATTTGGTAATTTATGCCTCAATATAATAATAAATGTTAAATTTTATATAACTTATTTAGTTCTCCAGTCCAAACGAATACTTGTATATAATTTCTGTTTTTTACAAATACACATAGGTTTAAGTAGGTAGGTACATAAAAATGTAATGATGAGAGAAATTTGTAAACGTTTTCAATTGTTACGAAATAATTGTTTATGTGTACTTAACATTTGTTAAATATACAGAACTACAGAAAAAAAATTATAAAAAATTTATTTAAAAAACAAAAAAAAATAATTAAATAATAATAAAAAAGCTCATTTTATTTTGTTTTATGTGTACTATGAAAACCAGATTAAGATATAAAAATGACTAATCAATATTAAATGAAGGAAAGCTTAAATTTATCGAGGATCTTGATTTTCTCCTACGTCCCGTCACCGATGAGTTCATCAAGAATTAGGGAGAATATTCGTCATAGTAAACAGACACAAACTTCAGAACACGATTGTATAGCCCTCTATTGAGAATATTTTAAATATAGCAACGTAGTTCATAAGTATGACCGATATGTAGCAATTGTCTCTACTTTTGAAACGTGTCCTTAACGGAATATAAGATTTATAAATTTGTAAATAAGGAAATAAGAGACGGGAAATACAAACAAAGAAATGTACTTTTATCGTTATATGTATATTTATTTATTTACATCAAACCAAATAGTATATAATAAAGAAAATTACAAGATACTTACATATTAATTTATTGATTCTTAAATAGAACAAGTCTGTTATATTTACACCTGATGTAATCATCTTTCTGCGAAAATCTTTTAGTTTCGTGATACAATCTTATTTTGAAAAATGTTCCTATTATAATTTTAATAATTTGTGTTTTGTGGTTGTCTATGACATGTTGACTTTTTAAATGTTCTACAAAATCACGGCCATTAAATACACTTGCAGTACATTTTTTAAATGTTTCATTATTTAAAAATTTGAACGTATTTGCTTTGAACAAAACCCCTTCGTTTTGTCTCAGATTCTTTCTCCAGTTTTACAGATTCTAACTACATCCTCTGAAGGGTATATAAAATTAGTTCTATTTTTAATTTTAATCAAAGTGCAATTTTCTTCATTTGAAGTTAATTGCGTGAAACATGTTTGGCATATTTTCATTTTTTTTAATTTTGGGGACAATGTACCCTCCAATATACTGCACGATATCTTCAACGTAAGTGTTTAACTGCCATAATGTGTTGAAATAATCATGGTCAATTAAATCTACACTTATATTGTCCTCCCCCGCAATAGGATTTTTAAAGTTATTTTTTTTTTTATGATACGTGTAGAATATCAATCCCGTCTGAAATGCAATTAGTGTTGCTAAATAATTTAATTTCAGATTTGACTAAAAGTCTTTTATATGCAGTCTGAAACTGCTTGCAGTTTGGATTGTTATTCCATCCTCCGCGACTGCGTATGGCACTAAAAAATGTTTCAATGTGATCTTGACTAACTTTAAATGTCAAAAAATAATCCAGTTTATCTTGGAATTCCGAATATAAATCCAAAATATTTTTTAAATTAATTATTAACCCTAGGAATCCCACCTTCCTACAGGAATTAATAATTTTAATCCCCGTTGGTTCGGTTAAATTAAATAAATAATCAATGTATTTTTCACATTTCTTTTTTGTTTCCTCAAATGTTTCTTTGTTTAACACTAATTTAGAAAATTTTGATTTTGTGTTTAACACATCAAATATATCATTTAATATTTTACAAAAATCTGAAGTTCCTTCGCAATCATCAAAAATTTCAGGACAATACTTTGTGTCTCTTAAATATATCAGAGCACTACTCACACTTTGAGACAATGTTTGGGCAGCTAATTTCACATTCATTTTGTTGTTTTGGAACTGAATGTGTTTTTTTGTTAATTTGCAACCTAAATGTAGTCTTTCTTTATCTTGAATATCACTCAATTCTTTAATATGCATCCATAATACTTTCCTATTGTCAGGATCTACAATAATTTCTTTGTCTCCTAAACAATTGCGAGCCAACTTTAACATGTGACAGGCGTCAAAAAATATAAAAACTTTTTTTTTGTAATAGGATGCAAAAAATATGGTTTGAAACTATCCTCACCGTATTGAAAATTGGCTCCCATATTGGTACACATACTTATATTGGTAGGTGCGCCATCAAATGTAATTGAACTTACTTCTGCCCCTGTTTCATATATTAGTTCCAAACATTTTCTTAACAAATTGGCGCGTTCTGACCCAGTCAATGATTTTATCAAAACATATCCTATCGGAACCTTCCAACTGCCATTTAAGGCAACTGCCATGAAAACTAAAGCTAATCGTGCAGCAGGTAAATTGTCCGAAGTATTGTCGCCTTCTGTCCCCAAATCTACACCTCCATAAAAACGTCCATTTTCAAAAATTAATTGTTCTCTTATACTCATTTCATCTATAACTAGATTTAAAATGAGATGTTGGTTTTTCTCCTGTTCCCCAATTGCTTGGAGAGCTTCTGCAGAAAACCCAGGGTCCCCACCTACTTTTGTGTACCATGATCGAATGGTCGACGGATGAGGTAACAAATTATCCCAAGTTTTTCGAACGTATTCATAGGCTTTTGATGAATAAAACTGGAGAGAAAGGGCGAAAGTTCGTACCTCAGGAGAATATTTTTCTTTTTTCTTGCACTTCAATTTGCGTTTAATAATTTCTTGTACGCCGACCGGTACAATATTCTAAAAATATATTATAATATAAATATACATATATTATATAAATTTATAATGACACTAAATATTTATGGTGATAATCTGATTCGTTTGCTAAGTTATTGATTTAAAGATTATACTATATAAGACTCAAGCTTCGATTTGATTGTTGGGTATAAACAATGGAACTTAAAATTTTTAAATATAAATAAAATATGAAAATAAAACTAATATAATAATATGTATTAAATATTTTTAAAATTATTTATAAAATAGCAAAAATACAAATTCTAAAATAAAATTCTATGTACACAATTAATTACTTTTTAAATTATATATGATTGTTTAAATGTAATACTAAATTACTATATTAAGTACTAAAATTGTAGCCTTTAGGAACGGTTCATGGATAAATAAAATAAAAATAAAAGCAGCAATAATAATAAATCAGTTGGATAGATGCTTACTAATATTGTATCTGCAGCATCTTCGGAGAGAGAATTTCTTTTCTTCAGATGATTAACCATGTCTTGTAATGTAGTAACTTTTTTAATTAATCTTCTATTTTTTTGAGCCAAAGCATGATTTTTCATTTTTTCTTTCTTTAATTTTTCTTTTGTTAAATTAATAGCTCGTTTTGCCTTTCTTGGTGTTGCCAAATCGGGGGACTTTATTTCGCTTACAAAACGTGGTTCGAAAAATTTCCTTTTCTTTGGCGTATGGTATATAGCCTCTTCTAAAACAAAAACAATTATTTAGATTACAAAACAACCGTTGGTTTAAAATATTCCAAATCCTATGAGAAAATTTTCGCCTAATTACTGCACATTTTCATAAATAACTATGTTCTGGTAATCGGATTAAAAATTTAGATACCTAAGTATAATTTAGGATACAAGAACCATATTTAATTTTCCCAAATACTGTTAAGTATAAGATTTGGAGGTATTTTTGTCTAATAATTGTAAATTCCAAGAACAAATTAGCCCGTCTTAAATTAGAAGTTTGGATTAGCAAAACGGTATTAAGTATTAAGTACACACAAAGAATAATTTGTATATTTTGTGATTCCATTTACAAATAAATTTACTATTATGGACTAATTCCAGAATGTTAATTTTAGTGACTTGTAATGTAATATACTATTTTTCAAAATCGGCATGAAAATCTTCATTTCCTGACTAATTTGAGTCTTGAAAGTAAAATTTCCATAACTAGGCATGAAAATAAATAAGTAAAAATGGCAACGTTTTCTAAAATTTGTCACAGCTCTGATGATTTATGCAAACCTAATTTTTTCTATAATTTTAAGATTCTATAATTGCCGATTTAAAAAAAATAAAATACATCACGCGTCATAAAAATGTCTTTGCTAGACTCGGAGGCTTTGAAGAAACGATCGGACGCTGCGCATCCTCGCATTCTTCAAACAAGCTTCCTCGTCTGCAATGAAACATTTTTTCAAAATCGGCATGAAAATCTTCATTTCCTGACTAATTTGAATCTTGAAAGTAAGATTTCCATGACTAGGCTTGAAAATAAATAAGTAAAAATGACTAGGCATGAAAATTTTATTTACCATTTCAATTTTAACATGCGGTTAGTAAACATGCGGTTAAATATAACATGAAGTTAACATGGAGTTACTGTCGCGAACGTTTTTCCACATAAATAGAAGGCTCATGTTAACTAACTCCAAGTTTATGGATATTTCTCATTAGGTTGGTATGGTTTTTTCATAATCAGTTGTATTTTATACAGATGGCAACATTGAATGTTGACAGGTGATTGATTCAAACCTCACTATTTTTCATTGTATATGTAATTTCAAGTAGGAACAATAAAGTTATTTATTCTTATTGCGTAAGTATTGTACACCGAGAATAAATATGTACGTAGGGAAGTAATAATAAACAATAAATATAACTTATTTTTATAGTAGCATGACTGAAAAGCAAAAAACTGGAAAAAGAAGGATTGGAAATTTTTCTTCGGAGGAAGAATTTATTCTATGTAACAAAAAACTATTGTTGATTCCCCGACTTATCTGTTACATGTCGAATAACATCTTCAACCTCGTCAATGATGTTTTCAACATAGTTCTTGTTGATAGACGAAACCTTTAAAAAAATTCTTTTCCACTATACTTTTCAAAATTATTAGGCGTTACTCGTAATATTCTTAGTGCCCTTATAGGCACATCTTCGTCATCGCTATATGCATTTATGTTATACGGATTCATTTTGGCTGTCAATTTTTTAGATTAGGTTAGGTTAGTGCTGCTAAAGCCCTGCTTACTCGTGCAATAGTTGTACATGCTGTGGAATTTGAAACTTCGCAAAAATCGGCCGCAACCGATAAAAATGAACCTGTGGCATAATATCTTAAAGATAACAATACTTGTTCTGCAGGTGATAATGCATGGTTTCTGAAATGAAGTAAATTAATATATTCTATGTAACAAAAACTATTGTTGATTCCCTTACTTATCTGTTGCATGTCGAATATCATCTTCAACCTCTTCCATAATGTTTTCAACGGTTCTTGAAGATACCTAATCGAAATCTTTAAAAAAATTCTTTACCACTATATTTTTCAAAATGATTGGGCCTTATTCTTAATATTCTTGCTGCCCTTATAGGCACCTCTTCGTCATCGCTATATGCATTTACGTCATACGGATTCATTTTGTCTGTCAATTTTTTAGGTTAGGTTAGTAAACACGAAGTTAAAATCTTAACCGGTATTTATTCCACAGGTTAAGATAACATGTACTTTAGCTTGAAGTTAAGGATAACACCAGTTGGAAAAACGATTTTTGTAGCTAACATGAAGTTAACTCCATGTTATATCTTAACATGGAGTTGGTTAAATTGGGCCTTTCATGACTTGTAATGTAATATACTATTACTGTATATTTCGAACACTGCAGTTATGTGCAAGCAAATTATTAAATTATATTTAAAATAAAAAAAGTACAACGTACCTATCTGACTATCGACTGCTGAAACTGTTGATGTTGTAGGTATTGACGAAGATTGTGATGTACTGCAGTAACTTGTTTCTGGTTCATTTGGCAATAAACAAACTGCCGAAGTAGAAGGTTCTTCAACAATGCAGGGGCATGAACCTGGTTGAATGGTTGAAGAAGAAGGCTCTGTTTCACATGAAAAAAATAAAATAAACTAATTAAAAATTGTATAACGTGGACATTGACAATTAGAAACAAAGACAACTAAGAATATCGAGTTTAAAATTTACTGTTCTATTATTATTCTTATTATTATTATATCAACTGTGCACAAACATCACATGCAGAAAGTTAATTTGGTATAAGTTTTTGGTAAAACAATCATAATTAACTGATAAACTGCACTACGACCGTTGTTAAAAGTACGCTTTTTAACAATTGCTTAGCGAATCAATCTATTAGTAATAGACAGTTTACATACCTTGTTGTTTTTGAAGTACATTAATCGTTGAAGAAATTTCAGAACTACAACTTGCATGTTGAATTGGAAATGGAACTTTCTTGGAAGGAAAGCGTTTTGGTTTTAACCTCAAAGTTCCTCCCATAGCTTTTGCATTTGGTTCGATATAATCAGCCGGAATAAAATGATTGGAACAAATAAAACATCCAGACACGTCATCATTTTCTCTCAAACCACATATTTGTTTCCATAAACTGCTTTCTACTACATTCTTTGGAAAACTATAAGAAAAGCGAAAATGTTAGCACCAATATTATATACCAATTATTTGAAAACTTACGAATGCAAAGAAACTCCCGGACTTTTCGCACTGCACAAGAAACACTTTCTTTTCGTCATTTTGATGAATTCACAAAGAATACTAAAATTAAAGTGACTACTTCAAGTTAACGTGGTTAAAATGAAATGTTTCTTCTCTTCCATTTATACTCTCCGGTCTCCGGTTGCCGCTGAAACCTGTAGCCAATGAACATCAAGCTGTCGAGCATGCGCTGCTTGAGAATGGCTACAGGTAGAGATAGCACTACATATATGTCTGTCTCTCTTTGATACGCACGCTCGCTGAACGTTGTGAGAATAGGGACATCAGCAGTATATAAAGCTAATAGGTATATGGTTTCCTGAAAACGCCTCATTTTTATAGGCGCCGTATTTCCGGAAACTTTTTTCGGGAAACATGTCAAAATGTTTCTCCATGTGCACCCTTGGTGTGCACTAGGCATAAGAAAACATTTTTCAAGCGGTACTGCGTAGTGGATCGAAATTGCTTTTTCTCTGTACCTGACTGACTGATTGACTTTACTACTAAATGCCTGTGGCACACCGGTCGAGGAGCATCGAGGACCATCGAGTAACTCCTCGATGAAACGAAAGAACGCACCCGTCCGCGATGGATTTCTATTTAATCGGTGACAAATACATCAAAGTTTTGCGCGAAATCAAATCCAAAGATACGTCTGAAATGAGATACATTCGTTTCATCGAGGAACAACTCGATGAAAATAGCGGCGCCCCTATTTTTCGTCGAGGACGGGGTGCGTTCTATCGTTTCATCGAGGAGTTACTCGATGGTCCTCGATGCTCCTCGGCCGGTGTGCCACAGGCATTACATATCACGAATTTATTCATCAATAGCAATCATAATGGCTGCACCATTATGAACAAGTTTTACCAGCGTCCCAATCACAGTGTTCACTCAAAAGTGTAGAAATTTTCCGCGTGCCAAAACATTACCTTCAAAGCCTTCGACAAGAAACCCGTCCACATATGAAGAAACTAAAGTAATATAATCTAGATCATTATTGTCTTTGAAGTCCTTCTTTGTGGGCTGATTTTTCTAAAGCACTAGATAATTAAAAAATATAACTACGCCAATTATGAAAACTGATACGTCTTATATTGGTCATAATTTTATTAAAAAGGACAACATTTGACTGTCGAAAAGATATTAAATAGACGTAATTTGCATGGAAGATAATAACATCTTCTAAACATCCAGAATGGAGGACATAAGACACGTATGTGATGTCTTTGTGATTACATTTGGATCAGACGTTTTAAAAACATGGGCATTATAAAGACGTCTTAACGACGTATTTATGTTGTATGGGTATCATCTTCCTGAGAATGTTTCGCACATACTGAGTCTCTGCTGGACGTAAGTAGACGATCTTTGCGCGGTATGGCTTGTATTCAGCACTGTAACATTTCGGGATAATTTGGAGCTTTAAATAGTGAGACTTTCTCTTTATTTGTTTTATATCTCGAAGTACAAAGTCGGTAAACCTAATTATTCTTTAACCGTGGTATTGGTATTTATTTTATTAAAATTTTGTACGTAATAAATTAGTCGTAGATAAAGTACAGTAAACAACTCGCTATAATGGCTTCCCTCCGATTATTAAAACCCTCGCTCGCTTTCCTCGCTCGTGTTGTGAATTACATCTTCGGGAATAATAGCATCCATTATAGCGTCATTGTATAATATACTATTATAGTAGTTATTTTGGAAATGAAATATGAAATAAAGGTAGTTACTTATCTATAAAATATTTTTACAATTTTAAGTTTTATTATTTTAAGTCGTATATTTTGTACAAAATATTTTTTACAAGTCATTGAATGCACAGGTTTTCTTACGTACATTATACTAGAAAGTCTTAGTAACTAATTCGCTACGTGGATTTTCTCTGAGCACAAAGACGAGAGTCTAAGCGAGAAATGAAGCCTGATCTTCGAAACACGTATAACAAAAATAAATATTAATTTAATAAAACGAACGAATATCTAAACTAAATTTTTGACCAGATCTTTATTTGTCACTGACTCTCGATAATTTACTTAATAATTATTGATGGCGGAAGATGGCTGTCGTAATGTACAACATTCTACTTCATTGCATTGACAATATTTACAACAATTTGTTAATTTGAATAATATGTACACTTCTTAAAAAGTCTATTAATTCACTAGAAATCAAGTTCATATTCGTAACTCTGCTTCAACGACAGTTTTCGCTTGTCGCGGTTGTGTTGCTTGACGAAGTACGGGCAAACCGGGCGCAACGAGTGGTGAGATGGATGGAGATTTGGTGGCAAGCGGCGACAATGATGGTGAGAAACTAGGTGACATAGCGAATGCAGTTCCCGCAGAATCGTGCGATATGGGTGATCGTGGTAACACGGTATGATGACTTGAAGCTGGCGCTTTTAAAGCACGTGGAGCTACGTTAGTGAGTAAGGGAGGTGGGACAGTTTTCACAGCTCCTGATCCTTTACTCTTTACACTAGAACCACCACTGGCAGCGCTAGCTACACTTGCGGAATCGTCTTTTAATCGCGCAATCTCTGAGAACACATGCGCAAGAGGTTGATACTGCGGGCCCCAGTCCAACAGGTAATCCCAATTGTAACTACCCGTTAATTCTTCTTCACTGTGCACAATGCTACTGAGTGAGCCGTTCATAGACGGCTGCGGCGCAAGCACTGCTACTGCGCCTTCATCTGCAGAACTTGCTCGTTCGCTACCGCCGCCAACATCCTGCAGCTTCGCATAGATCAAGTTCGTGATGTCGGGTTCACCGGCGCCTTCTTCATCGAACATGTGCATGTGGGCGTCCATGGCTACTGGGACGGAACTATGGTGTGATTCCTTGTCTTTTGAACCAGGCCCTACTTGTCCTGACGCACTTTGTCCAGCATTCACTATACCTAATCGTGCTAAATATTCCTGAGTATTGTGCACTGATACGTCCGATAAGTTATCGTCATCCATTTCAACATCGTTATTCCGATGACCAATAATTCCGGAATCTCGTTGTAAGGGTCCTTCGTTAATCATCCGTATTTCTTCGTCATCTCCATCGTCGCCATCTTCCGCCGATCCGCGGCCACTAGATCCACTTTGTTCGGATCCAGATAGCTCTGAAGTTGTGGCAGCCCCAGAATTAGAACTAGCAGGATGATGCCCTGGACCAGGTCCATATGGTGGTATTTCATCATATTTGGGAGGAGCAAATTGTCCAACTCCTCCACCACCTACTCCAACACCATTACCGCCTCCACGGATAGGAATTGTATCAAAAGAACTTGGGTCTACATAGTTATTGGTACTAGCGACTGAATCTGGAGCACTTAAATTTGGTTTATTTACAATTTTATTTCGTCGATTACGCATGTGTAAGTACAAGAACACTCCACCGAAGCAGAGTACTACTAACACAAGAGCTATCAGAAGTCCGAGGGCCCAGTCAGCTAGACCACCACTTGCAGCAGCAATTGCTGTGCTATTATTTGGTGTACGATCATATTTTGGATAACTATTTGCAAGATTTGTGCCTGGATCAGCTAACGGATCTAAAATTATTTCTACAACAGTCATATTTGTTAGAGAACCTTGGCGACCTGAACTTGCGGTTACTACTAAACTTATATCACGACTTGTATCTAAAGTTACAGCAGCATTGTCTAATTTTTTCTTTACGGTAACAGCTCCTGTAGTGCGATTCATTTTAAAGTAAGGATGTTGAGTAGTTAATTGATAAACAACTCGACCATCTGGACCCTTATCACGATCTGTTGCCGTTACATGACCAATCACATAGCCTACTGGAAGATGATTGGTAGACGGTGTGGCAAGAATGAATCTATAAGTCCTTTCTGTAAACTGTGGATGAAATTCATCTCGACTTTCAATTTCAACACGCACTTTTACATTGGCAGTACGACCACCAAAATCACTGGCACGTAATGTAAACACATATCGATTTCTTTGTTCATAATCAAAGACTGCTGCTGTAGTGACTAAACCGGTGGATGGATCTACTCGGAAAAGCTTCCACGATTCATCAATTCCGCCGTAATCAGTAGAAGAAGCTGATGTAATACTATAGTTCAACATTCCAAAAACTCCTTTATCTAAATCGGTAGCATGAGCGCTAAATATTGCCGTTCCAATGGGTTCATTTTCACCAACAAATTCAAGGTATTCAGTTACAGGGAACCTTGGAGCATTGTCATTTTCATCTTGGAGAGTTACTTGTATACTCGTTAACGAACATAACTGATTTAGAGCTTGATCACATGCTCTCACTACTAAATTATGTTCGACAATTCCACTATCGTAATCAAGTGGATTCTTAACTGACAAAACTCCAGAAGTTGAATCCAAATCAAAACGTGCCAAGTCGTTTCCAGATGTAATATCATAAATAATCTCGGATCCAGGGGTTCCAGGTTGATCAGAATCTGTTGCAATGATTTGTAGGATAGAAGTTGTGACTGGAGTAGCTTCACTTATCGTAACTTCGTAATCACTTTGTTGAAACACAGGTGCGTTATCATTTATGTCGTCCACAGAGATGTGTACTATGATTTTACTGGCGTTGGCTTCAACCATTCGAAGACCAGATTCACTAGCTACCAGGTGCAAAGTGTAGGAATCTTTTACTTCTCTATCAAGGGACTGTATCAACATAATTACAGCGTTTGGGTTAGCTACTGCAAAATTTCCGTCTTCGTTACCATCGGCAATGAAAAACTGAGTAGATTGTTTGCGGCTACCGAATACTTCTGGAGGAGAAATTTCTACTACTGTTGTACCTTTTGGTGAATCTTCAGATAATCGTACCCTGAAACAAATAATTTGGTTAATAATAAATATTTAAAATATAATGCAAAATATTAACTTACTTATATTCCTTATTGGTGAAATATGGTTGAATTCCATTGCCGCTGTTAACTTTAATTCTTACTGAAGCGACTGTTTGTTGAACAGGTTTTCCAAAATCACTAGCAACTACAGCCATTTGTGCATCTTCCATAGAGCGAGGTAATTCACTTTGGTTGACATAAATTATTCCTAATACTTCGCTTATGCTGAAGCCACGAACTGGATTTAGCAGAGAGTACCGAATACGTGCGTTATCACCACTGTCGGCATCACTTGCATTTACTCTCAGAACTTCTAAATTTACATCTGATCGCCCGTCTACAAAATATAAAGTAAGAAATTAATTTGTGCCTACAGTTATCAAATTTTTACTACTTACCAGGCAGAAGAGCATGGTACGCCGGCTGTTGGAAAACTGGAGCATTGTCATTAATATCGGTTACACGAATAGTGAGCATTGTATTGGCTGTATGTGCTGTATCAGAAGCAGTAACTTTTAGTTTATATTCTTGCTGAGTTTCATAATCAAGACTCTTGCTTAATATAATTTTTCCAGTAAAACGGTCTATACTGAACATTCTAATATTATTTGCGTCGTTATCAGGAGAAAAGCTGTACGTTAATATAGGATATGTGTCTACGTCGTTGGCTGTCATCGATGTTAAAACCGTTCCAACTTCAGTACCTAAAAGATAAAAAAATAATAATTAATATAAAAACTCAAACAAAAAGGTAAAAATAAATTTACCTTCACTGATTGTAATAACACTATGTGGTGGAAACGTAGGTTGATTGTCGTTGACATCAACAATATTAATTCTAATTCTCGCAGTTCCAGTCATTTGCGGTACCCCTTTATCCGTTGCAATGACAGTTAGTCTGTAAGTATCTCTGATTTCTCTATCAAGCACAATATTTGTTTTCACAATACCGCTAAAAGCTGGTTCAATTATAAAGGCATTATCATGATTTCCGTCAACAATATGATAAAGAACACGAGAGTTTTGTCCTTGATCTTCGTCAAAAGCAGCAATTTGCATAACAAATGTTCCCTTATTGTTACCCTCCCACACGGAGGCAGAGTACTGTTGTTGGGTAAATTTTGGTGAGTTATCATTTTGATCTGTAAGTTGTATTGTTAAGTTGCAATAACCATATAAAGTAGGAGAACCATCAGCTTTTGCTTCAACAACAAGCCTTAATTCCGTATTTTTCTCATAATCTAATTGCGAAGAATCGCGAACCCAGATTCTGCCTGAATCGGAATCAATTGAGAATGCATTACCCTCGTTACCGCGCCCAAAAGAATATGTTACTCGTTGTCTTCGGCCGTCACTTCTTACTGCAGATAGTTGAATAACTTCGGTAGATTCTGGTGTGTTTTCTGATAAAGTAATGGTGTATGTTGTGTTTTGAAAGCGGAGTCTTGGAGTACTCACAGGAACATCTCCAACACTAATTTCTACCAAACCGATTGAACTTCTTGGAGGATTCCCTTTATCAGTAGCAGAGACGTGGAGATAAATAATCTTTCCATTTTCACTTGCTAAACTTTGTGACGCTGTTAGCACACCAGAATTAGGACTAATGCGAAATTTACTATTTAGTGGTTCATTATGTAAACTGTAAACTATATCAGAATTAATTCCTATATCTTCATCAGTTGCAGATACTTGTAGTAGTGTTTGGCCAGGCTGAAGATAAGCAGGAATGTTTTCTTTGAATGGATACCGTGAAAACATAGGTTTGTTATCGTTCACATCTGCAACTGTAATTTTAACAGGTACTTTTTGCGATCTAGCATCATATTTTCCTTGATCTGTTGCTACTACGAGAAATTCGTATGAACTTTTCTTTTCTCTATCGAATTGCCCTGCAGTGGTAATGATTCCAGTTTTATTGTCAATACGAAACAACCAGTGACTTTCATTTGCCAACGAATAAATAATTCGCGCATTTAATCCTATATCAGCATCAGTAGCATGAACTCTTAATATTGATGTGTCAGCAGTAGCATCTTCTGAGATTGTTGCTGTGTATCTCGGACTATCAAATTTCGGATTATTATCATTTTCATCATCCACTCGAACTGAAATATTACATGATCCTTGTAAAGAAACAGGTCTTCCACGATCTTGTGCAGTGATAGTTAACATGTAGCGACTTTGCGTTTCTCTGTCTAAAGATTTAGCACTTAATTCTCCAGTTTTCGCATCAATTGAAAATTTGTTTCCAATATTTCCCGCTGATATTGAATATGTGATTTCACCATTAATACCACTATCTAAGTCCATAGCTACCACTCTGTGAATAACAGCTATTTCTCCATTTTCTGGTATTAGAAGAGGATAGCACGCACCTGGTCTAAATTCTGGTGCATGATCGTTAACATCTGTGACTTCAATAGTTAACATAGCAACATCAAATTGTGACCCGTGATCACGAGCATCTGACTCCCTTCCAGTAGTATCTGATACGTAGATTGGTATTGTATATTCATCTGTCTTTTCTCTGTCTAGAGCACCTCTTGTTGTAACAATTCCTGACTTCGCGTCGACAGTGAAGATATCATCAGCTACCCCAGACGGTATATAGTAAGATAAATTTCCGTCTGTCATTAACGTTGACTTCGCAGAAACTTTGACTACAAAGCTCCCAACAGAAGTATCTTCTGGAACTTTGACTTGGTATATAGAGTTTAGAAACCTTGGTGGATGTTGTAAGGAACCATGAACATGTAATTTTAAAGTTATATGAGCTTTATTCGTAGGAGTACCGTGGTCACTTGCAGTTACATTTAATGTATAAAACAATTCGTTTTCTTCTCCTTCAGGTATTATACTTTTGCCAAGTGTTAAAATTCCAGTGTCATAGCCTAGTGAAAACCTCCCGTCTCCATTTCCTCCAGATATTATATAAGTTACTCGACCATTGTCTCCGCTGTCTGTATCCACTGCAACTAGATGAGAAACCACCATTCCCACAGTAACTGCACTATCTACGTTCATAATCATTGTAGACGCAGGGAATACAAACTTAGGGGCATTGTCATTTGAATCTGTTACTATTATTCTAGCAGTTACAGATGTACTTAGTCTTTCAGATATATTTTTGGATTGGTCAGTCGCTTTTACAATTAAAGTATATTCTGGTAATGTTTCATAGTCTAAAGAAGATAAAAGAGTTAAAGTTCCTGTCAGAACATCTACATTAAAAACTGAAGGTCCATCGGGAAAACTTTTCATTAGAGTATATCGAATTTCTCCATTAGGGCCACTGTCTGCATCAGTTGCTGTAAAATTGTATACTGAACTTCCAACTACAGTATCTTCAGCTATTGGGATAGTAATAGGATCTTGAGACCATTTCGGTGCATTGTCATTTGCATCTAAAATATTAACCCGAACTGTTACAGCACTACTTTGAGGGTTGTTCATTGCGCTGGTGTCTAAAGCTCGAACTTCTAGACGATATTCAGACTGTGTTTCTCGATCCAACTGTCGTGCTACTACCAGAGATCCCGTGCTTCTATCTATGTCAAAAGCCCCAGCGATATGATCGGATGTAAGAGACGTTAAGGTATAAGTAATATGGCCTGCTCCTCTACTATTAATTAAGTTATCATTGTCACTGGAATCAGAAGTTGCAACTGAACCAACTATATGTCCAACTCTGACATCTTCTCGGATACTGAAGACGAGACTAGAACTAGTGAAAGTTGGGCGATTGTCATTCAGATCAAGAACTTCTACTCGAAGCAATCGTATGGTTTGTCGAGGGGGTTTCCCACTATCAGTGGCAGCAACGGCTAATCGGTAGATAGCGCGTTCTTCATGGTCTAACACGAGTCTGGTACGTATAACTCCAGACATTGGATCGATGGTAAACATTCCATATCCATCAGAATCTCTTCCTTTCAAAATTGAGTATGTGATAGATGCATTGTAACCATTATCCGAATCTATGGCTCTTATTCTAACAACTTCAGTTCCTGGATGTTGTTCTTCACGTACACTGACTACATCTTCTTGAGGATCTACTATAATTGGAGCGTTGTCATTTACATCAGTCACTTGAATTCGAACAGATACTCTGGAACTTCTAGATGGAGTGCCTTGGTCTCGGGCTTCTGCTATCAAGTCATATGTTGCCTTTGCTTCGCGGTCTAGAGATTCTCGAGTTACTATCTCTCCTGCAAATAAAAATAATATTAATATAGAATCATCAAAATAAATGTAAAATTTCAATATATTAATAAAACTATTTGTAATTTTGTTTTAAAGTATTACGTAAAAATATATTTGTTACTATTTATTAAAAATGAACCCGTAAAAACAAAGTTTTTGACTATAAATCCTTTATATATGAGACTCGATCGATATTTATTTATATTTTTGTTTTCATTGTAACTCTTTCTTAGATAGTGTGTTTCAAGAAAGAGTTAAAAAGAGTAGGGTATGGCGGGAGGTCTTGTGCTGGCCAAATCAGATTTTTTCTTGTGCCAAAGTAAATGTTTGGTCACAACGAATCTATGTACCTATAATTTCAGATTGATTGGATATGGGGAAATGAGTATGGCGGGAAGTCTTGTGCTGATCACATCAGATTTTTTCTTGTGCCAAAGTAAATGTTTGGTCACAACGAATCTATGTACCTAATTTCAGATTATTGTATATAGGGAAATGGGTTTGGGGTATGTCGGGAGGTCTTGTGCTGGCCACATCAGATTTTTTCTTGTGCCAAAGTGCATTGTTAGGTGACAAAAGTCTATTTCCAAAATTTCAGCTCGATAGGATCCCGGGAAGTGGGTCATTTTTTTGCCGTACGTACGTACCTACGTATGACGGTGAAGTTAATATAAAGGATTTAATAAAAATAGATATATTTGATATGGAGAAATAATATAAATTATACAATAGGGTAAAGTAGGGTAGAGGCAGAGACCACCTCATCTGTTTGTTGCGAGGTGTTGTGTAGTAAGACAACGCCAGATCGTTATCGGTGTCTCCACGACAAAAACTAAATACCCGGATAATTGGGCTTATTACCACAGCCCGCAATCGCGTTGATTCGCACGCTACGCGCCGGCATTGCACTCAAGAAATCAAGACTACATCACCATCACCTACAAACATTGCATTACGCCATAACATGCTTCTTTCCAGTTACTTCTTTTATGGCCGCATGTGTGCTTCATCTACATAGATAAATAGAATGCGATATCTCTCTTTCATATGAAAATGTATCAGTTAATAAAAGAGTTACGAAGTAGGTGTGAATAATCTCGGCACTATCTTCTTGCGGATTAATGAAATTATAAAAGCATAATATGAACAGTTTTTTAAATGTTATTAAAAAATAATAATACCTACCTAAATTGAAGAAAACAATGTGTTACAAACTTATTCAATATTTATTTATTTGGCGATCGATTTCGCTTACCTTAAGCATCTTCAAGCCAATTTGAAATTTACAATTTTATTAGTATTGTCTTAATTAAGTATAAATTTATTTCTTTTTTTAATACTTAGGTAATAATTATTATTTTTTAATCATACTTAGGTAATTCAGACAATATTCATAAAATTGTAAATTTCAGTTTTGCCTGAAGATGTTTACGTAAGCGAAATCGATCACGAAATAAATAATTAAATATTAAATCAGTTTGTAACACACTGTGTTTTCTTCAATTTATAATATGCAAACTGCAACAGAGGCATTAATCAAGAAGATAATAATATTTAATTTATATAAATCATTACAAGATTGCAATTAGGTATCATTAGTTTAAAACATTTGGTAGATTTAGTGTTCAGAAAATATAAACATAATGTGATGTAACAAAATAACACAGCGTGTAGTTAAAGTCGCCTTATAATATGGGAAACCGTGCAACAGGTCGCTACTGTATTATTAAAGCGCTTTCAGCATTGATTTTTTCCTGTATTTATTTTTTGTCCGCTTTTATTCTTTTTGTTTTCTACTTTTATATTTTTTGTAATTCTGAGAAAACGTATCGCTCTTATAATTGTGAAAAGGACGATGTAAATAGCAACATGGCGGTCGGCGTTGGCACGTTCGCCCAATTTCCTGCGCCGACAAAATTCGAGGATTGAGTAAAATACTTCCAGAATTTCAGATCACATTTGCGTTGTTTGGAACTGGAAGCTAGCATTATGTAACAGCTCCGCATTATTAAATCCGGGTGCTCATGGCTTGTCGACCGCGATGTGCATGCCACGGCGCGGCGGTGAGAATTCAATTCTGTAGCCAGTTACAGTGATTCCCAAACGTATATTAAATTATTTCTTAGGTAGGTATTAGGAATTAAGAATTACAACAAATATTATTCAACAATGTTAACATGTTTTTTATTATTTTATTTTTGCCATAAACAAAATGCTTTAAATGTATATAAGTACGTTTAAAATTGATTTAAAATATTAAAATGAAAAAACCAAAATGAAGTAACTAATTTCAGTTTTTTATCAGAAAAAAATTTAGTAATTAAAGGAAAAGTATTATTACTGATACAATTTATCAATGACAATATAGTTTGAGAATCGCTGGTCAATGGACCCAAGCATTTGTGGCCTTGAACTTGGACGAAACATCCATCTCATTGTTACCATATGTGGTATTTTGTACGATACACACAAGATATTTTGCCGGTGGAGTCAACTCTACTTATCGCTAGGGAAATGATCAACATACACAAATTTACAAATATGTATTTTTATAAACTTTACACAAATTTTAAAACCAACATTTTTAGTTTTATTAACATTATGGGATTTTATAAATTTGAGTACTACTTCCCCAAAAAGTTTTCCTTTATCGATATCATTTTCTTATTTGAAGCACATTTAGCATGAAATTGGTGTAACATGATATTAAATATAGGAATGAAGAATAAAATATCATTGTATGAGATATGGACGAAGTTGTAAAAGATTCAGTGAGTGTTGTCGGTGGCTTTAATTCTACGTATTCTCGTGCGCGCGATGCCTAATGGCCGTTTCATGTACAAATGTTTGTCCGAAGAAACAGTGTAGTGTACTGATGTTGCACCTCAAATATGGTAAATGAAATGCAAACAAACATGCGGTCGGCTCTGCTCTCGGCTCCAGATAGATACGAGTGCATAGTGCGCTCTTTGTCACTCACTCCCACAGGCAGAATTCACATCGCTACCCCAACAGATTTACGAGCATAAATTATATTTTATTTATATTTCACACACTTCGATATCATAGACTAACATTTGTGTGATTCCATTCTGTTGCTATGTAGACCTACATGGAATTTTTTTATTAGACAAAAATGTATTTCTTTTGTCTGAATCGAGACTATTTCTTCAATATGATTTTTAGCAACAATTATTATGAAAATATTAGAATTGTTTTTGTTTTATTTAATCAAAGAAAAAGTAATAATGTTAAACTCATGGGAAAAGTGAATTACTGGATTCCTGCGGTTACTGCCTCGTCCCACAATAAATTTTCATCAATCGTAAAATTACATCACTACTTTTCCTATTAGTTTCATTACGTACTAATTGTAATTTTAAAAATTATTTTGATTTGTTATATTTAAAATCTTAAACGTTTTAATTTTAATTAAGTTTTAATGAACATTATTTTATACAATTAATTAACACTGAAAGAACGACTCTTTTAATGAAAGAAAAGATACAAACATGTGAAAAGCTAAAGCATTGACATATTCCATCGTATGTTAATAGGTCTGATGATATTAAGACGCGGTTTAAGTTCAAAGGCTTTCTCAATGGATGGCTAATATTTATTCTTTGGATTGTTCTATACAAACATATTTCAAGAAACGTTCGCTTAAACGCAGTCGTCTGACCAATGCCTGCCAGTTGTTTTTTTAAGTTTGAGTACAAAAAATATTTGTATTTAATTGTGTAAGAATTTGTGTACTTAAATAAAATTAAAATTTACTTACCAGTGACTGGATTGATATGAAAGCTAGTATTTCCGGGAATGAGACTGTATTTGACTATCGCATTGACGTCCATATCTGCGTCTACAGCTGAAACGAATCCCACAACGGCTCCGCGTCTTAAATTCTCTTCCACAGAGAATTCGTATGATTCTTGAGAGAATTTAGGATCGTTGTCGTTAGCGTCTAGAACGAGGACTGTCACTTGGGTACTCGCAGTTTCTGAGGGAGTTCCATTATCTGTTGCTGCTACTGTTAAATCGTATCTGGATATTTCAAAAACAGATTAGACAAGGCAATGAAAAGATTTTAAAGTATAATGAAATAAATTTTACCTGTCACGATGTTCTCTGTCTAATGCTCCACGTAAATAAATCCAGCCACTGTTAGGAAAAATACCAAACAGCTCCAGTTCTTCCAATGCAAAGCTAGTGTTTGTTGAAGGAATTAGACGGTAAGTTAACCTGGCGTTGTTACCCGTATCTAAATCCACAGCAGTTACTTCCAAAATCTATAAGTTTAAATTAAAAGTTTATTAGTTATTAGTTTCAATCGATAGTTTAATTTTATATGTTGAATATACATATATTTTCTCAAGCTGATTGCATACATAACATATTTAGAATTGTTACTTTTTTGCAACTCTGCTTTTATATCCATTTCAAATTCAATAGATTTATTTGCCATTTTATGGTAGTATTAATATTGTTAGATAAATTAGAAGAGTTTTTAAGAGTGCGTATATCTGATTTTTTTTCAAAAGTTAATTTCTCATTTACTTACTTTCATTCGTACAAAAATTATTATTTTTATGGCTGTATGTCTTTCTCGTGAATTTTTACGCTTAATTTGCAGTAAAATGTCTATGTAAATTAAACGTTTTTATGGTACTGTTTTAATGTTTTTCCAGAAGAAGCATTTAAGTGTATGAGAACAGAACAAAATATGCAGATCAATCAAAAACATAAAATACGTGTAGTTATTTTAACCAAGAATTTAAAATTATTTTCTAAGAATAAGATCAATATAACGTAAAATATGGCGATTTGATTGTGTAATTTTTTCATCAGTATAATAATTGGTTTGATATTCGATTGGAGCAGGAGTAATTAATCCCGGGAGTGTGAACAGCTATCATTTTTTCGGGCAAGTTGAAGTAACTCCATCGGACAATAGTGAAGTGTCAGGCTTAAAATGCGTGACCACTATAACCGCGGTTACATCAGGCTCCGGTACAGTTACTGATTGTTACCGGTGCGGCTGCTGCTGCCTGCTAGAATGCTGATCAATCATCTCGGCCATAGGAGACGTGCCAGCCAAGGTCACGCGACTAACAGACGATGAACTTTCGAGAATTTATGCTTATTTATCCTATTTTATTGCTGCATGCTACATACTGATGTTACTACAACTAATTCAAGTAAAATATATTAGTCCAGGTAATTTGCCTCAAACCTCAAAAAACTGCAACAAAAGCTTTCTCGACGGAACCCAGTACAGAAAAATGCGCTTTGTAACATATCAAAAGTTGCCGGAAATTACCAAACCAGAAACCATAGAAATTTTGAAAAAATTACCTCTATTTTTAGTTTTTTAAGTTTAGCTCATAAGTGCTTACCATTACGAAAGAAACATTTGTATGAATTTATAGAGCACAATATTCTCTATAAAAAGAATACATGGGATTTTTTATGAGAGTAACCTGTTTTCGAAAAAATTATAAAAATGCGTTTTGGAAATTTTCAATTATTTAATTCAAGTGGTAACATTTTCTCATAACACAATAATGACTGCCATGTTTTAACGGACATAGATATCGACTTTTTCTATAACAATAATTTTCTATAAGACCCATTAGTTTTATAATTTTGAGGCTCTAAATTAGTCACAAATTGAACATTATCTTCGAGAAAATATAGATAAAATGTAGTAATTCTCGTGTTTACTCAACTAGCTGATATTTCTGGAAACCGGAAGTCTTTATTGTAATCCTTTCCAAAAGAGTTGATTAAACACAACTAATAAAAACTTATACAAATTTCTTTATTTTACTTTAATAAAAGTCCTCAAAATTCCACTTAATTAAGGATCTCAAAATTTCTATAAATAATGCAACATATTAAAGAATATTTGAGAAATCTAATGCTGAAAACTGGAAATCAGTGTCTCAATTTGTTAAGAAATGACAGCTAATTAAAAACAATAATTTTCGAAATACTGATAATAAACACAAAAATTACTATATTTTATTTATATTTTCTCCGATTTTCTCTAAAAAAATGTACAATTTGTGACTAATTCAGTGCCTCAAAAATAATAAAAATAATGGGTCTTATTGAAAATTGTTATAGAAATGATATGCTGAAAACTAGAAGTCGATATTTTTGTCCGTTAAAATATGACTGTCATTATTGTGTTATGAGAAATGTTACCACTTGATTTAAATAATTTAAAATTTCCAAAACGTATTTTTTATAATTTTTTCGAAAACAGGTTATTGTCATAAATATCCCATGTATTCTCTATTTATAGTATTCTCTATTTATAGAGAATATTGTGCTCTATAACGTCATATAAATGTTTCTTTCGTAATGATAAGCACTTATGAGTTAAACTTAAAAAACTAAAAATAGAGGTCATTTTTTTCAAAATTTCAATCCAATGGTTTTCAGTGTGGTGATTTCCGGCAACTTTTGATATGTTACAAAGCGCATTTTTCTGTATTGGATTCCGTGGAGAAAGCTTTTGTTGCCGTTTTTGAAATGAAATTATAAATTCTCTGGACCCTAATCAATATATAAAACCTAATTAGGCGCTTAGGTATTCATTTTAAATTAAATTTTCCATTCTTTAAAAATATATTAAATAAACATACAAAACTCGAGGTAAAGTTTATAGGTTTCGAGACTTAAAGCACAGTTTACATCACCGAAATAAAACTTTAATGATGCAGAAAATCAGCGAATAAAAAAATCACGTAAAACGCAAGTCATAAAAATACATCATCTACTTTATCATAATAAAAATGTCACTATGTCTATAGGAAACTATTGCGACTTTCAGTAGCAACTATAGGACGTTCTTGGTCCCTTGTAATTAAAAGATTTTGATTTAATGCAAATAAACAAACGATTTAGGAGACAAGTTGACACGGATTTGTGTGTTAAATTTTCCAACCAATATCGTTAAGATGCTTTGTTTAGTAATACGTGGCATTTTGCCACACGGAGGTTCGTTAAAGAAAAATATAAATATTTATTATTTAGCAATATATTTTTCCTAAATTCAAATTACCTGTGAGTTGATAGGCATGGTTTCCAAAACCTTAACCGTATACTGCTTCTGCTCAAAGACCGGCACATTATCATTGACATCCTGCACCTCGACCAGGACGGTGAGATTAGCTTCGAGGGGCGGCTGTCCCAGGTCGGAGGCGGTGACAATGAGCGAATGTCGAGGCTGCGTCTCGTAGTCCAGACGTCGGGTTAGCGTGATATGCCCTGATCGTGGCTCCACGGCAAACAGCGGCTGTGTAGAACCACCGCCTCCGCCAAGTCGATAGCGCACTTCGCCGTTTGTCCCTGAGTCACGGTCCCGCGCGTGTGCCGCGTACAAAGGAACACCCACGTCCACGTTCTCTGGGACGGAGATGCGAACGGTGCTGGACTCGAACTCGGGAGGGTTGTCGTTCACGTCGAGGATGTCAATGTTCACCTACACATCAAGAACAATTGTCTTCAGAACAGCTCTATTACCTACCAAGCGCACTGTTCAATGCAGAAATTATTGCAATATTTTTGAGTAATGGCATGCACGTAAATGTCTTGAATATTTTTCCATGTGTCTTAATGTAGTGATGAGTACTGACCTGGGTGTGACCATAGGTCGGAGGGTCGCCGGCAGTGGCCTGCACGTTAAGCAAGAGAGAAGCGCGCGCCTCGTGGTCCAGCGGTGCCGCCGTTCGTAACGCACCCGTTGCTCGGTCAATGCTGAAGTAACCATCTGGGTCTCCTGAGTATATTGAGTAACGCACTGGTCTCCAACCTCCTGTAAATACAAAGTCACCATTATTTTAATACCTATGAAGTAAAACTTAATAATAATATACAGGATAGAACTTTGCTGCAAGTTTTTATTTCGTTTCAGCATAAAAGCTAAAGGGGTTGCAAAACTAATGAAGATTGCGTTCTCGGTTCTGCGTACGAAATTGTCAAAACCTAGATTATAATTAATGATTTTGCGGTAATCAAAACAATACAGGACTATTCGTGTGAATATATAATTACATGGTATATTTTTACGGAAGATAATAAGGCAAGATCATTTATAGCATGTATTGGCGTTGATGAACTAAAACAAAGCGAAATGCAAAAGGAAGACGAGGTCGAGGGAGAACGAAATTGGCAACGTTATTACAGTTTCTTTCATTGCGCTGCATGCCGAGCAACAATGGAGAATCGAATGCAACGCCTCCCGCGATGTCCTTAATCAAAACGCGATTGTCATTAATTAATCAACTTTTGTTTCGGTATGCGTTGCGCTGCATGGGCGGCAAGGATGCTCTTTACCCTGAAATCTAATCACGATATGCGAATTTTATTACAATGCATTGTTTTGCTAGTTTCCTTTCATGTCTGTTCCCTATAGTTTATAAGAAATTTCAATATTTCATAAAAATTCTACTACCAATTTCTAAACAAAATAATTCATAAATACTAAAGAGCTGTATTATTAAAATCCTCTTAGTGTAAAGATGAAAATAAAATGTGAAATCGTTCATCGCAGTTGGTTTTGATCTTCCAAGCAATCACTCTAAACTGCACCATCACTCTTTCGATACATGTTGCATGTTGCGCCCATCTCTTTCTATTAGTAATGTGTTTACACCCGGAAATGACCTCCGGGCCACCATAGGTCACATGATAGCTGCAAGTGTGAAATATATATTTACGTAGATTTGTTGAAATTTCAGAAAATTTGATCTCTGCAGTATGTCAAAAAATAAAAAAATCGTAACTGCTAGTCGTTCGTCAGTTTCGTTCTCTTCTTATTTTTCTTTCTTGTTTCCGTTTGCATTCCTTTCTCGAGAAACGAAAACATGGAGACGTAACATAATGCAATAATTTTATTTATTTTGTATTTTTTGAATATTTCTTCTGTAGTTATCATATTTTCTTAATTCTGAGAACATGTAGGTACGTAACGGTTAAACCGTGTGTGAGGAATTCAATATAATTTTAAAATTCAACGTAATTTGCTTTTATTTTTGGAAACTATATTATTCAAAACTTAGCATTGCATATTATTTGTACCGTAGGCGGTGTTAAAAATTATTAATAAATCTAGATATTTTGCAGTTACTTTTAAGTTTTGTCGGTACTCCGGTACACATAACATAATATGAACATTATAATATAGTTATAAGATGTGATGACAAGTAAATGTGTGGTGTGCAAGGCGCAAGGGAGAAGTAAAGAAGCGAGGCAGGGGGTTAGAGAGAGGGTACTCATACTCGTCTCGATGGCGGGTGTGTACCACGTGGGTTCAGGACCATCATTCACCCGGCGGCCACAACACGATGAAACAAATGAACGTGTTATAAAACAATAGACGCTGTAATGCGCTGCATACACACGCAACGGCAATGGATCGGCGCAGTGTTCGGCGGTGGTTCAGACTCCACGTGGCGGGGCAAGAGGCTGCAGTAAACGACAGCACAATGGTGACTTGACGACGCGCCGTCCTGCTTGTTCACCGCACACACACACACGCACACGCACTTTGCAACGCTACCGAGACCAGAGCATTCATTTTCAGCTGACTGCCTTTGACTGAATCGAAATTTCACAGTTTCAATCTTTATTGCGTATAGAATGGTTTAAATTATTATCTTGTTTTATTTATTTACTATATAATCACGCTATCTGTTTTCAATCACTGATCCAATTCCAGTAAAAACATGGATACAATTTGATCATTTATAACCGATAGACCTATACCAATTTTCTATATATAAGTAGGTACTATCGTACTATCGAATAGAATAACGAGAATTAAGAAAACAGTAGTTGATCTACATATACATAACCAATTATATTTACAGATACAACTTAATACAGAACAGTATTTAGGTTCTTCGCCATCTGCCTAGAGACTGAATTCCACTATTTTCCACTCAACTCTGGTTCGAAAATCTACTCTAGATATCACATGATATACAAATTTATTGAATGGTTCGGAATCCATTATAAGCTGTGAGTTCTTTGTAATCCTTGACAAAACAATCAATAAAACCAGTGAAACTATAAATTGTCCTCCTAGGTGCAACTCAATAGAGTCACGGAACTAAACAAATATGGCCAAGAAACGAATTTTGTTTAGTCTGTGCCAAACTGTCAATGTTTTGAATGATAAACTCATTGATGTAACGTACGTAGTATTGACGTTTCTGTTTAGGAAGTTCACTAATTGAGGTGAATTTAATATTAAAAATATTAAAGTGACTATGTAATCGACTGTGATGATATAATAAGATTGAAAAATTACTCCAAATATCAGTCATACAACATATATTCTTCTTCTTACATAACCGACGTTTCGGTTTACATTTCTTAACTATGAATGATTCTTAACGAATGTATTTTATACATGATTGTTTGTAAAATCTTACTAACCCTAAAGAAGGTTTAAGTGTAAACCGAAACGTCGGTTATGCAAGAAGAAGAATATATGTTGTATGACTGACATTTCGAGTAATTTTTCAATATTACATTAAAAATATTGATAGTTATTTGATAAAAATTAATAACACAGGATTTACTTGGGTTAGATAAACGGTTACAGGTACAATACAATAATAATATGATTTTGTAGATAAGTAAAACAAGATTACTACTGCGCGAAAATAAGAAGAGCTACTGTTAAATATTTTATCCTGGGTTGTGTGAAGATCAGCTAAGGGTGGCTGGGCACTAAAGCAAAGTGAAGCTGAAGCACAGACACTGGCAACTGACGCGGTGACGTGCAGTAAATTCCGCGTTTCTGTATTTGTGTATAAATGGTAGCAGACGCTGGCGATGAGATGCCGCGATACCGGCGTGCGTTTCGTTTTCGCCAGATTCACAGAGGAATCTCCGTACTCTGCAATGCTTGTGCTTATTCAGATTTCGTCCCGACTCTGGCCACGGACTGCAGCTTTTTTATCGCCCTACCATCTTGAATGTTTTATATAACTTGCTGCTCAAATTGAAGTTGAGGATTCTTCTTGCCCGCGACGGTCATGGAAATTGTCTGTTACTTTTGTATGTTTTGTTTATCGAGGGTGAAAAGGCAGTACCTCGTAACTAACACTTTTTCAAAATGCACTTTTTTCTTGCATTAAATGTATAGACGTAGTCCCCATCTGTTGATATAGAAACAAACTAAAAAAGTTTAAAACTTGGCGCAAAAATTCAATAAAACAGTAACTCGTAACTAACATCTTCAATATTTTTGAAAGCAGTACCTCTTAACTGATTAGTTCTAAGCTTATAAGTGCTATAGGAGCAGACGTAAAGTAACAGTCTCCACATTTTTTAAAATTTCTATCAGAAAATATGTGCTTTATGCCAGACAGATTTGGTAAGTTAATTAATTAATTATTGTTTTAACAAATGCAACGTTTAAAATCTTGCCTTCTTTGAACAAATAATGTTAAAAGAAGAAATAAGGATGATGACAAGAAAAATGTCACGTAATATCAGTAGATGTTCAATTAGTCAAAGTAGCTAGGTATTTAGCTGCCAGTGCGTTATATTATAAAACAAAATTGTGTTGCCACAATTTTACAGTTTACAATTATTACAATTAGCCACTTATGCATCCTTTCTAGTTGACTATTTAAAAGAATATTTTTTAGCACAAACCTCACATGGATGCACTGATGCACAGCATAGAATAGAAATAATACCATTTTATCAAATGCACTTCTGCATTTAGCAGATAAGTATGATGTGTGTATAACACAAAAATTTTTAGAAAAAGGGCATACTGAAATGGAGTGCGATTCTGTGCATAGCACAATAGAAACTGCCCTTAAAAATAAGGAGATTTACCTACCCACTGATAACTTCCGCGCAACGAAATTAGCACGATTAAAACAACCCTATACATTGTAAAACAATTTTACTTCTCATTCTTTAGAAATTTCGTCGATAAACAAGTTTTGAAATATTCCTCAATTAGACCATCTAAAAATTCAATTGTTATAGAAATACGCGTCTTACAATATCATCAGGGCAAAATAAAGTACAAATTAAACTTTTGTGATGAATTTCAAGATTTAATGACAAGACCAAAGAAAATAGATTTAAACTAAGAAATTGCCAATAAGCAATGCAAAATATTCGCACCTACGAACTATCAAAGAGGTCATTCCCAAGGATTGTTGGGCTTTTTATGAAAATTAACTTCATAAATAAGGAATCTAATCTTTTAAATCTTATTATCACTGTGATTTATGGCAATTTGCACCGTCTCCACTTAAATTTTAAGTGTCACTTAAATGAAAAATATCGAATTAATGACAGCAATGTTACTTCTACGTTTGACAATTTGATTTTGATTTGATATTGTTCATTTAAGGAAAACTTAAAATTTAAGTGGAAGTGGTGCAACTGGCCATTAGTGACTTAGTTTTTTTGTTTTTTCAATACAATTTGATTTTTTTATAAGCATAATATGTTAATTACAAAATACCAATTTGCTGTGATTGTTTTTGAATAAATATATTGAATAATATTATTTTTGTTTTATTTTGTAGTTTCTTTATAAATTTGCAGTAACTCGTATCTAACAATTAAAAACGTGCAATAACACGTAAGTGACATTTTTGTATGCATGAAATTTTTTTTAAACATTTTAATGTAATATATTAATTTTAATTACAATATTTATTACAAAATTTGATTTAGTTAATATTTTCATTAAATAGTAAAAGCTTTAAACACTTTTTTGTTTCTCCTGCAAAACTTTGAATTTGTCAGTTACGAGGTACTGCCTTTTCACCCTCGTTATGTCCTTACCAACAAGAGCTAACTCTACGTGGCACGACAAACACTGTTCCAAAATATAAAACAGATTTTTTTTTACTACCTTCCCATTTCAATACATCAAACATAATCTATACATAATTTAACACAAGTGTATAGGTTTTCTAAAGAAACAATCAAAAGTGATCTAAATAAAAATTACCTGCAGTAGAATAATGACACGGAACCAAAACCAAAACATCTACCCTTTTCCAATCTAAAAGATTTGAAATGCATATTGTAATCTTTAAATAAGAAAAGGTTTTCATAATTATTAAAGAAAATCTTCAAAAAATTTAAATAATAGTGCAGAATTTGGTTCACAAACGTATGTTTATAAACGAGCGATAATCAGCACTATTGTTGATTTATGTAACACTTATACTGGTTCGTATTCCATATTGTATTGAGATTACAGATCTTGTTAGACTTCAGCTTTATGTTCTAGGAAGATAATACAAAATTATATTATTAATAGTACAGGTGATCTGATAGGAATTGCTAACAAATGTTTTTAATTGGTAACACAGATAACGTATTTTGAGTGAAAATACCCCACACAAGACTGGTTTGGCCAAATCTAAATAATAATATATTTGTGTATGTGACTAAAATGTATGTGTGTGAGCCGCAGGCCGGCTATGCATGCCCTCCTCATCCTTCGCGTAAAGCCCGAATCTTCTTCCTCGCAGAAGTCGTTTGGTTGGATTTCGTGGTTTTCTGCAGAGCTCGCTGAATTTTTCGGCATCGCAATAAATTCTATACGTCGTACCAGATGCACACGGCAGTAATCAGTTTTTTTGCGTTATTCTTTTTGTTCGTTTTCGTGATGCGTTTTATTTTATTGTATTCGGTTCTGATTAAAAGGCGTTGTATGCAACTTTGTTAATTAAATTGTTTAAAATACCTATATACCTATTAAAATGCTGATAAAGAGACGTTTAAGAAATAACTTTGTTAATTTGTTGATCACTTGGTGAAAATTCCACGGTGAATTCGACTAATTTATTTTTATTGACATTGGTACCAAATTTGAAGGCGATAATAAAATTCGTAGAATATGTTCGTTGCTCACACTTAGCATTTATTTACAATTTTCAGTAAAACGAGGCATAGTGCAATATAATTAATCAATTCTTTTAAAATAATTACAGGATATTAACTGTATGAATACTGTAGCATTGCTATTAACTTTTGAAGAAGTAATAGAACAATTTAATAATCTCAGTTGAGTAAAAAATTTCTTCTGTAATACACAACTGTACATCTTTAATTAGTTAGTGTGCATACATAAATTTTAAGTATCAATAAAATACATCAAGACATAAGAACATAATGAGGAATAAAATTATGTACTCGAATTATAGACCAGAACAAAATTCAACCTAACCAAAAGTTTAAATGAACTATTCTATTGTTTAGAGAAAATAGCCAGCGACGAACGAGCCCGGCAGAGACAACAAAAATGTTTACGTTGTTCTTTAGGGAGGTCCGGAGACTGCGACCGGAGTTGACTCCAAGTTGCAGTCCGGGCCAAAAGAACGGAGCAGCAACGAACAGAAAGAGAAGAAAGATATATGGTAAGCAAACGGTGATTATGCACAAGAGGTGAAATTTATTTGGTCCCGTCTGTTGATACATGTCTGTTGCTTTGTGCTACAAATTGTGGGTTTGTGTACAGCTTTAAATTTTCAGCGACAGGCGATTATTTTCATCAGGGGGGTAATTAAAAATATTCACTCAACACACGAACATTCCTCACATTGATTTCCGTACGCTTACTTGATGATAATTAAAACAAACTAAATATAATTATTTATTAAATAATGACGAACCCCCAAGTAAACAATAAACTGGTAAAGTTAACGGGCAAAGAATAAGAGATTGAAACATTGTTTCCTGTTTTAGGTATATAAAAAGCTAATACAAAATAAATGAATGAAGGTACCTAACTTAAATGGTATTAAATATAAATGATTAAATTGAGTTTGTCTAATGAAATTTAAATTAAACAAAATATAAATTAAAGTCGAATTTTTAATAAACAAAAAAATTTCATGCAATAATCATTTAATTATTCAAAATGTTTAGTGTTTAGTTAAAATATTTCGCAGCAAAACTATGCTAAATATATAACAGGCTTCGAATGTTGTCACTAGTTTTGACGTCATTACTAGGGCTGTTCGATATTCCAATTTGAATATCGATATAAAATAAATATCGATTTTCTCGATATATCGATGTATCGAAATGATGTAGCGATATCGATATTTCGGTACCTATATTGATGTATCGATATACCGATGTATCTATTGATAAAACTATGTAGGTAGGTACTTATCAATAGATGAATCGGATTAGTTTTCAAATTAACTAAACTAGTACTCACAATAACTTAACGCACAAGCGCATATTATTTGCAATAAGTTATCGATAAATATGTCAATATAATAGGCAGGATATATATCGATATATCAAACATCGATCGTATCGATATAGGTATCAAACATCGATATATCGATACATCAAACATCGATACATCAATACGTCGATATTTTTTCTTCGATATATCGTTATTCGATAGACGATAGGTATATCGATTTAGGCGAACAGCCCTAAGACATTACTTTACCAGTCTGTAATACTTATAACCAGTTGCACTTTTATGATTTGAAGTGCCACTTATGTTAAGAATACTGAATTAAAATAATGACAGCAATATAAATAATTTTGATTCGATAGTGTTTATTTTAGAAATACTTTAAATTAAAGTGACTTACGTACAGCTTATAATAATTAAAATTATAATTTAAAAACCAAGCAAACTCACCAGAATCACTGATAGTGGCCTGAACGGTCCCCAGTGTCATTCCAGGCATGACATCCTCCCTAACCGAGTAGCTGTACTTGTTCTGCTGGAAAATAGGTGGCCTCTGCGCCGCATCCACGACACTAATATAAATATCCGCGTCGTTTTCCGCCCTGAGACCAGCGCCATCAGTCGCCGACACCTTCAGCCTGTGCTGGGGCATAGTCCTAGCGCTCAGCAGACTAGGCCTGGACACGAACAGCTCCCCCGTCGTGCGGTCTATGCGGAACAACCCCGCCTCGTTGCCGGACACCAGCCGGTAGGAGACGACGCCGAACCGACCCGAGTCTAGGTCCGTGGCCGCGACTACGGCGACCGCGGAACCAGCTAGGCCGCCCTCTCGCAGGGAGACGTTGTACTCCCGGGGGTAGAAGATTGGACGGTTGTCGTTCACATCGGTCAGTTGGATTTTTACCATTGCTGTTGTGCTCAAACCTCCTGAAGAAAAAAGAAAAAATGAATTTCACAGTTCAAGCTTATTGTTTTAGTTTTGAAATTAGTTTTCATCATTTGTTGATATTTTTTGTCAATTAGAACAATAATTATTCACAGTACCTCTGTGCCCTTATCTAATCCCAATTGTAGAGAATTTTAGCTAATTCTAGTTGTTCATTTTTAAAAACTATAATTTATTTTTAATTCAACAATCATTGAGATTTGATATTTGTAACAAAAACAGATTATATGAATGAATTCAATAACCCACTTAAAAAAATATATACCTATCTACAATATGTACATGTGTGAATGTGGCTCTATAACTAAGTTTTAATTGCATAAAATCTGTCCAGTAGTGGTATATTCTCCACTAACAAGTAACAAGCTTGATGAGTACCAGTGAATTAAGAGGGGTCACTACCGGTGTAAAAATGATGAAAATTATGTTTAGTTTTTTCCTTCAAATTGAAGTAAATATTCACATTTTTAGAATAAACAATACATTTTTGAATAGATAATTAAAAAAATAATAATTATTATCTCCAAATGCTTATAATGCCACATTTTTCATTTCTGTACTCTATTTTTTTATATTCCTGGCTAAACATGGTCAATTTGACCTATTTTGTGAGTTTTTTATAGGTATTTTATCACATGTTTAATACAAAAATTTAAAAGTGGCACACTTGAGGACAACCTCTAGCTATTTAAAAATATCTTATTTGTTTAAAAAATATTAATATTGAAGCCAGTTTTAATGGAAAAACTATAAATATCGTTTTTCGTCATTTGGACGGCGTGTATTGAACCATTTGCAATTTAATTTTCTTAATTAAATAGTTCATAAAGAGTTGAATTTATTTATTTAAATTAATAATTTTATCCTTTGTTTATTCATGTGTAACATGCCGCACAGTAAAATCCAGCATTTAGGTATTTATTCTAAGAGTCTCGTTCTGACTGTCACGTACTCACGACAATATAAGAAAATAACAAATGGTATAAAGTGAAGCGATGTGCAAACAGTGAAGTGCGTAGTGAGAGGTGAGAAATGAAAGAAGGAAAGTAAAGTGAAGCGAAAAGAAACCACCAAATGTTAGTACCATATCCATGTAGCGTCATAACTTTACCAACTACACCCGGAAGCTTCCCTACAAGTAAAACGAAAGCACAGAATATAATTTGAGATTAATATACTGCCTTTTTATCACTATACCATACCTAGCAAAAGATAGGAATGAAATGAAAAGAAAAACGGAAAAACTCTACGAAGAAGTATAAGAGGACGGAGATAAACTGAAAGATTTGTCCATAATATCCCCAGCATAGTCTCGTGCTGTCTACAAATCCTTTGCCACGGAAGGGCCTGGCGTATCCAGGATAAAGTTCCCAATAGAGCGGCTCGGGCAGGGCAAACACAACTCAACTATTTAAATTTGAAAATAACAGAAAATGTATAAATAACAGAACTAAATTTTTTGATTATACACAATTTTAACGTGTTGTTATGTCCCATTTTCATTATATTTAAAAAATGTCACTTAATAATAACTTTCGGATAAGCCTGTTCTAATATTTAGATTTAAGGAAAATAAAAGAGTTTCAGAACAGTCTAGTTGGTATTTAAAATAAGCATTGTGATATCCTTCAGAAATAATTTTGTATGTTCGTATGTAAGTATTGAGGATAGAATAAATCTTGTAGAAATTCCGCATATCTGGTATCGCGAAGCCATTTATCATTCGGAATAACGCAGCATAAGTTATGCAAATCGGTACTAATGAAGGCGTGCTAACAACACAGCTTAGCTTGTCGTTCTATTATTAAACTATGATTACAATATATAACATCCGAGATATTAACATCACTGCTCACCTCAGTGCTCAGTGTTGTTTGTTTGTTGTTGTTTGACAGCTACGTGAATTACCTACTCCAGTGAGAGAAAGTCAAAATGCTGGTTTATGTTTTCAGGTTAATAGAGAATTCGTGATAAGTTTCATATTATGTGATGCTAAATCCATTATATAAAATAGTGTTTGAGACGAAATCATTTACTTCGTTACATACAAAATTGTGCATTTTACTAGTGTTCATCATAAATTATGAAATTGCCTCAATCTCTGAAATAGAAAAGGATGGTTTTATTATTTATAGTTCCGACTACTTTACTTGTACCTTGTACCATTATAATGTTTTAATAATGTTTCTGTACTCGTACTTGTCTGTTAGTCAGCAGCCAGGGAAAGAATCTACAACTTATAAAATTATAGTAATTTTTAATCTATTGAATAAACGCGAGTAACTGTTCGGAAACAAACAAAAATTATAAACGAATATTAGCCCGATGCCCAAAACATGTAAGGAGCAGATTCTTGGATCAGAGGGCTTGAATGCATAAAAACTAATTAACAACAAATTTTTTGAAAATAAAAATTACCACAAAAGTGGAGTCGAAAATTTTATTATTTTTTAAATGTGGAATGTTTTATGAAAAATATTGACAGTTCAATATTAAGATAGTACAGTAGATAATGTGTAATTTTTTTGAAAAAGATATTCCAATTGACAAAAGAGTTATTGGTAAACTACAATTTTTGATCTAGACTTTCCATTACTCAAAACAAGTGCGGCAAATCAGAAAAGACGATACATGTGGTTATACTATAACCAAAATTTGGTTTATAAAGTTTTCGAAATGCACGAGTAATTAATTTAATAAGTACTCGTAACTATACACTCACGTGTATAAAGCTTAGTGGTCACCATCTATGGAAATCACAAAATATTTCGTGTGTAAGGATTTATATTTTGACTGCTCAATATTTTGGAATCAATTACGTTATAAAACTGGCACTGGCAGTATTAATAACTAATAATTTTGAAAAACTACATAAAATAAGAAATATAACCCAGATACGAAACATCTCAAGCATAGGAAAATTTCATTTTTGATTTAAATACCTATCTATTAGCTAAATTAGGTATTATAAGTAAAAAGGTTATTCCGGATTAAGGGAGGTAAAATGCCCCTTTCTCCAAACTTGCATATAACCAATAATTTGATTCGATTTCTGGGATCTAGAAACTCCCCCTACCCAGGCAGCGAAAATATGATTTTTTTAAAATTTCTCCCGATTTATTTCAGATAAATATCTGAAAAAGTAATGAGTATTTGTGGATTGTGGTAACAAGCCTTTTCACATCAATTTTTGTCGCTTCCTGGGTAGAAGGGGAGGTGTGGATATTGAGTTTTTTCCTTTTTAAACCTAGTTTCTAGATCCCAGAAATCGAATCAAATTGGTTATTTGCAAGTCTGGAGAAAGGACATTTTACCCCACTAAACCTGGAATATCCTTTGAATGTTTGTTATCATCAGTACTGGAATAAAATAATGCATTTTCCCGGTATGTTTGAACTCATGAGATTGTTTATATC
Organism: Agonum fuliginosum; assembly: GCA_947534325.1. Taxonomy (NCBI): domain Eukaryota; kingdom Metazoa; phylum Arthropoda; class Insecta; order Coleoptera; family Carabidae; genus Agonum; species Agonum fuliginosum. The sequence continues at coordinate 41,153,739 of OX384029.1, read as the reverse complement.
TCTGACCGCTTTGCTAGTTCGTTGATGGCCATCTCTGTCGGAAGGTGGTGCGTGTTGTCTCTGTCTTTGGAAGAATCTGTCATTTTCGTGGCATGTGTGCGCGCACATAAATCAGTCCATTGTCACGGCAGGAATTCCGCCCGGGTTTGGTCATGTGACTGCGCTTGATTTGCGCTTAATTCGCAATGCCTCTGTGGTGCGCTGTGTTCAAGAACTTCCCGACACGATAACACTCAGAGAAAAAAATCATTGCTTATTATTTTTGCGAAACAACACCATTATTAAAAATTTCAAAATAAAATAAATACAGTCAATTCGAATGTTGCTTTCAATCTCACTGGAATGAGTAATTATTATTTAAATGGTGAAATTCTACTTAAGCTTGAAACACTACTCAAATTTATTACATCATTGAATACTGATCTGTAAATCCAAAAGTATTAAAAGACTACAACTGTGGTTTCTCTAAATTTTGTATTAATTGAAAGTTGGAATGGATAACTCATTCCAAGTAGCAGAATTTTTTACTTAAACAAGTAAATATGAAGTATGTGTAATAATTGAGTTTTATTTAAAAGTTATAGTAAACAGCATAATGAAGAGTATTACGTTTATGATTTCGCTTTCTCACATGACATTTTGTATTTTGCAGCCTTGCTCTTTTATGGACTAACAATCCCGTTTTATTACTTCATTATTTCTGAATACTACTTAAGTACCTACTAAGCAGTAAGCACACTTACGGGCTAACGAAGTATATCTAATAGAGAAGACAACCATGGAAATATTCAAAAGGTGAATAAAATTTAAAAAACAAACAAATAGTCATACCTCTGTCGGTAGCAACAACAGGAAACTCATACATGCTCCTAGTTTCGTAATCTAGGGGCGCCACAATGCAGACTTCTCCACTTCCTGATCGAACTTCGAACTCACGGATTTTTCCAAAACCTTCGCCGATTGTGTAGTTTACCATTGCGTTCACGCCGCAGTCTGGATCTGTTGCTGACACCTGCAAACATAAACATTTATTAAGAAGAATTATTACACTAATAAAAGATGTAACAAGTAATAAATATTTATTCATTTACAGTTAGTTACTTTGCGAAATTAAAGATATCACACGTTAGATTACCTATGATTCTAATAGAATCTAAACTTAATAGCTAACAGGACAATTTATTGAATTTTGTGTACTTATGAGATATGAATTACGCTTTTAGTAACTAGGTAATAACAATAGGATAGTTGTTAAACCGAGTAACCGAGTACAGTTTTTCGTAACTGCAACATTATTATTGTTATGTACCTACATATATATATATATATATATATATATATATATATATATATATATATATATATATATATATATATATATATATATATATATATATATATATATATTCAACATAGGTACGTTAATTTAATTCGATGGTTTTTGCATGCACCTTTCAACTAATTGGTAGCTACCAACATTACAAAACGGTACCTAAATAAAAAGGTTGCAGTAATGTGATTGACTGTAATTCTGACTAACCAGGTTCGAATCCAATTAAGTACACTATGAATACTCGTGCAGCATGTATTGACGGCTGGTAACTATATAATATACTAACAAAAAGTGAGGCTTCCATACCCAAGTTGGATGAAAGGCGTGATAGATTATTAATTTCATTATTTAAATACTAAATGAAACAAAACAGAAGTAGCCACATGGTTCCATATAGATTATATACGTAAATTGAATTCAATACCCTTCGTCAATGTGCTTCTATACCAAGTACCAACAACCAACATCAACATCGCAAGACGGTTATTGAACTTCGATTGCAACCGCCCCCGAAACTATCCGTGTGCGCTACCAGCTACCCGCTACCCGGATACTTTCCTTATCCACGCGTGAATACATGCAACATACACTGCAACTAAACCACTAGTTCAGCAGTTGTTATGCAGATTCGCTTCTAATGATTGTGCACGACCATTATCTCACTCTGTTATTCTCCACAGCCCATATGGAGGTAATTTACGTCATTTGCTCGGAAATCTGTTTGTTTTTAACATGGATAAGTATAGTTATAATATCATTCATTAAAGTGGAAAATTTGATTGTTAATATTATAATGTTTAATATGCTGAGACGCTATACAAATAGTTTTATTTATATTCAAAATAATGAATTGTATTATTTTGCAACATTTTATTACTTTTAAGTTTTTCACTTACATAAAATCGAATCAAGTTTGTTCAAAAAAAGGAGGCAGGAGCTTGTTTACACTTACAGATCTATACTGTTAGCATTTAGCATTGTAGAACATAGAAAGTTACGGAATAGCATATTAGCATTAAGGCTGGTTTATAATGGATGTAACTGGTGACTTCTTCTGTGTTCTGTTAACATGAGCAATAGGTATTGCTATGTTACGGTCCATAATGACATTGGATTTGACGTTCATCTATACTGTAACAGTAAGATTCGCCAACTTTTAAGAAAACTTCTTAGAGTATCATAATAATATATAAAGAGTGTGGCCATAGGCGCTATATTGCAAACAAGTAGCCATGGTTTCATACTCTTGTTGTTATAAACATTGCAGATCGAACTATCAACAATAAAGGGATCCATTTCTGACAGTTATAAGCAGGCGCGCCGGGTTTTGAAAATCTTGTGGGGGGCAAGGGCACAACACAACATTATAATATATACTCGAGGAAAAAATTAGGGGAAAAGAGCAAAACTCGATTTTTTACGCAAAATGTCAAATTTTCAAACCGTGATAACTCGGTTGCATTTGACCCAAAATTAATAATTCTTTGGGTTTAAAAAAGATCAAAGTCTCCTCTTTCGAATGGTGTACCTGAAAGCCACATTCGATACATCCCATGTCCCATAAACCACCAGAGAAAAAAAATGTTTTTTACCGGAAAAAAATGTCCAACTTTAACAACTTGCATGGAGTACAAAAAAAATGGTAGGTCATATTCAAGGCAAGGACATTAAAGTTCACACAATTTTCTTTCAAGTTAAAAAAGAACAATTTTCTACGATGATTCTATCCAAAGTTATGAGTAGTTCAGGCATGTCACGACCTGCGTTTCCAACCCCGCTAAAGCGTAACAACAGAATTCACATTCAATCTTTACCACTAATAATATTGTTGAATTTATTTCATTAATGAATTTTTCCTGTGGGGGGCACTGCCCCCCACAAAACTGCTTGTGGGGGGCAACGGGGCGCTTGCTTTACAAGTCGGCGCCTATGGTTATAAGAAAGGTAATATCGTCAAGTTAGCAGATTACTGAAATGATTATGAACCACATACTTCTCATTCATATCACACACAGAATACAAAAGAAGTAACCGATTACATCCATCATCCATTATAAACCAACCCTTAGTCACTCCAGTTATCCATCAAGTTACTACTGGTCGTTATGAAAACCATATTCTTATACTTATTTATTTTGTGGTAATAGAGTAATAAATAGATTTCCCAAAAAAATTGTATGATCTTCGTGCTCCAGAATTAGAACTGTTTGAAAATAGTCCAGTTATGTTAAGTAAAGTTTTCTTAAGTAGATTCTCTCGCTATACATAAGTATATATTTTATATTTGTTTTACTGTATCTTTTACTAGACTAGAATAGTACATGAAAAATGCAAAGTTCAAAGTATTTTCTTGTATATTTGCTTGTTACTAATATAATGTGATTTATGTTTTCTAAATGTCAAATTACATCAATTATATTGTAGAAATTATTGCAGGGTAAGTTGATAATTAGCTTCGATGAATTTATTTCTTTTTGTACTTTTTAGAACAATAAAGTTATTTTTTAAGGTTTACAGGGGGCGCAAGATCTAAGGTCATATGCCTTTTGTGGATAAATCTGCGGATCTGTGATCTGTGGCGGTTCGAACTGATGATCTCTCGGTCCACAGTCCGAAGCATTGACCATTAGGTTAAAATATTATTATTGTAATATCATTTCTGAGCAAAATTTTGAATGAAATTATATTTTGAATAATATTCCATGGTTTTATCTATACATCATCTTGATGTTAACTAGCAACATTTTGCTAATGAATGTTATATGCAAAGTACGTTATTTTTAAGTGTTGATAAATTAATTGAAAATATTCTGGAATGAGGAGTGACTAATAACGAATCACCCAATTCCAATATCTAAGACTAAGTGAGTATTCACGTCTCCGTCTTTCCCGTTGGAACGAGACTAGCATCTTCTGCGTCGCACCCACCCACGGAGCGGGCCCTGTAATCCATCATTTTGCTGTAGCGGGCCTGACAACACTCACTAGCTCGCCTGCTCGCCAGCTCACTGCCCATGTTTGCGTATGGCTTTGATATATTATTTGTAAGGGAAACATGGCTTTAAGAACAGGGAAGATTTGTTTTCTTAAGGTGTTGTCGTTTACTGTCTTCACGAGAGATTTTTCTCACTTCAAAACGGCATTAAACACTAATCTGTATGGTATGTAGGGTCATTTAATACAGCAGAATCAAATCTAAAATGTGAGTTTCATTGAACTTTTCTGACTATTTCTCTTTAATATTTATTTTATTTCATTTTTGAAAGTCGGTAAACATTGGACAGGATTGATGATAGAATGGTATCTACTCCGGGAGTAAAATGTAAAGATAATTTTCACGGTGACACTCTCACATCAGGTGTTGCGTATAGTTTTATAGTGGAATCAAATCAATCAGACTATTATTCTTGGTTGCTGGGATCGAACTAGAGACCGCTAGCATGCTAGTCGGACACTCTACCAATTGAGTTATCCACTGCTCACATAAATATTTTAACAGATAAAAGGTTTAAAATACAAGTAAGAAATCGAGCTTGGTTAATTTCTATCGTAAAATATGTCCAAGTTGCCCTTTAATATACCCCTTTTCCACAGCAATTACCAGGGGTGGATCTAAGGAGTGGGAAGGTTGTAATTACTCCCCGCCTAAGATTATTTTTACCTCTCGCCTAGAGAGGTATAGGGACCGTGAAAAAATTCGATGTCGAGATTTTTGTCAATAAGCACGTTTTAGCACCTTCAGAACCTATTTTGACTATTTTCACGATGATGTCTGTGTGTGTGTGTGTGTGTGTGTGTGTGTGTGTGTGTGTGTGTGTGTGTGTGTATGAAAGTCTGTATGTGTGCCTACTATGCTCCTTCGTTCTTATTCATTATCTCAAATTCTATTGAACATAAAATTCTAATATTTTGCAATATATATTTGTACATGTTAATGAAGAGCTGATTAGATTTTGGTAAAAATCTGCCAACCGGAAATGGTATTTTCTTGAAGCATTTTAACATTTTTTGCAAAAAATATAGAAAATTCTGCGATAGTTACAATTTGTCATACGACATTTCAAAGAACAAAGTATATCTTACAATATTTATTTAACATTTTGTCTATATCTCTTACCAATAAAGGAAAATTATTTTTCAAAGATATATAATTTTACCTACCACGATTTGTAAATCACAATATAGGAAAAAAATTAAAAACAAAAATGAATATGTCAATGTGACAGATGAACAGACGTATAAACAATATCTGAAATGTTTGTGGCGCACCATTTTAAAAGAAATGTAAATATTATTAACTGAACATAATGTAATAAGGTAATAATAAAGTTAAATTTTTATCTATAAAGAGCTAATTAAAGAACTAAGAACTATAAAATTATTTTCAAAAAGTTTGTAAATTTATTGCAAAATTATAATTTAAGAAAGCCTAACTAAAACCAAATTCACATAAATTACAGTGTTAAGGCGGGAGGTCGTGTGCTGGCCACATCAGATTTTTTTTTTCTTCTAAAAGTGAACAAATATTCCAATTACACTATTTTTTACTAATGCAGAAGTAAAACTTGTATTTTTATTTATTTTTACAAGAGTGTTGTTAATCTCCGAAAATACAATTTGAAAATATTTGACTTTAAACTAAAAAAAAAATATAATTAGTCTCTCTTAAAAATTCATCTAGATCCGCCCTTGGCAAATACCCAAATATTAACAACTATACAACATGCACATTACCACTGTTTTGCTAAACGTTTGAAAAAATACATTCAACAGAATATTCTACTGCGTGCATAAGAATGATTCTGTTTCAAATTTGTTGAAATATAAAAAGAGCAGCATTTAAAAAAAATACTGCAACAATGGGTACAAACTGAGTCAGTAAGCAGTTTAAAATTTAGAATCGTATTGTTATTTTATGAACACCTGCATTTCTTTTAATAGCTAAAATATGTAATTTTTCCTGATCAAAAAAATACGAGGACTGCAAGATATTTGTTGTTGTAGGAATGCGTTTTGTGTGCAAATTTAGTTGTCGCAGTTTAGATGTTCCTTTAAGAAATTTGAATACAGCTTTGGTAGTACATGCAAATTGAATTGAAAGCTTATGTGAAATTTGCTTTCTTTCTTGGAAATATTTGTACACTGTACACGTATGTTATGCCAAATGGCAAATAGATTTAATATTTTTACTAGATGTTTATTTTCAAAATGGTAACAATAGGTAATTTTATATTTTTAAATATACTAAAATAGAAAAAAAAATATTACAAAGTACAGTAGGTATTACGTACATTATTCTTTACAGTATATTTCAAAAGAATGCTTGTTTTTATGATTCCTGTATATAAATTTATTCGCATTGGAATAACCGGGCACTGGATCATCGATAAAGATAAAAACTTGGATTTAGATTTATAATTAAGTGAAATAGGAAATGTTTTTCTTAATGCTGCACCATTTGAAACATAGGAAGGTATATCTTTGAAAGAATAATCTATATAAAACACGGATTACATCGGATGCAAGAAAACCGGTGTTTCCACTACCATATCTATCTGTTCAGCTTAAGTAGAAAAACTCTGAACAAACGAAAGGGACATACTTCTAGTTCAAGTTGCAGAGAAAATCACTCAATTCACCGGATTTGAGAGAATTAAATTACTGTTAATAGCTTGTCATCTAGACTGCATGTGAAAATGTCATTGCCAACTTTGGAATACTTACTTTTTTATATTTAATAAAGTAAGAAACTGTTGCATAAGTTAAGAATGTGAGAACGCGGTTATCAGCCAGACACAAATCAAAGGATAAAAGAAAATGGCGTGTGGGAGAAAAAGAAACAAGATAAAATTCAATATGTGGATGTTTCTTAATGTAGTTTGAAATAAATTGGTCTGGTGCAGTGGCGAGTGTGCTCAAATTTAATGTTCAAATTATGCGAACACACCAATAATCATTAGCGTATTTTAAACCCACACATTATAAATATATATTCACAATTTAAAACATCGATTTTTGTACTTTTAATTAGTAACTGCGCTGATCGCGACATGTAAATGAAGAGCATTGAAAGCTTTAGTGATATCCTCAAAAAGGACTGAAACTCTGTGTAGCCTAACATTGACTGATCATCGCATTTTCCTTGTCGCTCAGTTGCTTGTTATCTGCCGATCTTCAACGCATCGCCCACACCGAAAAAAGTTCCCAAACGAAAAAGAAAAGGCAGAAAATTTCAACATGATATCATAATATCAGATGCGTGCTTTGTGTCTTGCTCTGGCTCATGGACAGAGAGCTTATGTTGTCTTGTTCTATTGGGCGTGTCTGCACGGTAGCGCGAAAGCCCGCGGCCCACCGATCGCTTTATGCAAACCATGGTAGATAGCACAATTATTAAAAAGCGGAACTTACAAACGATGCGCCTAAACCAACACTTTATATCGCATAAATCTGGATCGCTTCGGCGACAGCCATCGAGACCCAGGTTGCCGATAACCCGGACGATTTACACAAAATCATTCTGAATATTTTTAAACACAGTGACATCAAAACGTTACATAAAATACTGTCTTCTAGATCATAGATTGCAAAATCATTTTCTGTATACATTTAGCAGTGATGCAATTTAAAAGTCGATACCAACCTTATTCTTTAGTTTTCGGTTGGCAAAAAATACCAAGATTTTTAAAAAAGGAAGAGGACCAAACAGGTAAAGATTGATTGCGGATTAAATGGCCCGCTCATTGTTCTTCGTTTCTTAGAAAGCGTATCTATGTTGGGCTGAGAGAAGTGAGTAATTTACGAGTGTGGTTATCGTGGTAATGATTACCTACTCGTATTTAGAAGCGGCAAGAATGCAAATATAAATCTTGTATAAAATATCTGTCGTCTGGTGATGGTGTGAAGGTATCGTCTTTCGGCAAGGTGTCGCGGAACAAAACAAAACAACGGCGAAACAAACGCCGCACGGCACGACAGAGCGCAACAGCATCAGCAACACAACGCAATGCAATGAAATCCGATGCACAGACCTTCCTGCATATTTGACTCTTACGGCAAAACTGCAAACCTGTTATGAAAATGATCCGGTTGCCATACGAACATACGACGGTTGCGACTGTGACTGAGACTATGTGTTTGTGTGGTTACCGATCGAGGCAGCGGATGTGACTGCCCTTCGTGATACTCTCACTTAAACCAGATCACAGAAGGGACGGAATTCTAAAGCTAGATTCAGTCAGATCTACCCAATTATAAGTATAAATGCTAAATTAACCAACCAGCGCTTCCAGAAAATTTCAATAACTTCTATTTTAAGTGCAAACGTTGAGCGCTGATTGGGTAATTTAGCCACTTGTACTTATAATTGGGTAGGTCTGCACCTCCCTTACTTTTCATCAGAACCGCAAACTAGTACTCTCAGTTCCAAAGGTACAATGAAACGTTTTACAAACCTAGGTACATCTGGTATTTAAAACATTACATAATTAGAATAATTGTGTCAATGATCTTGTCGATAATCTAATTAATTACATAGGTATAGAGATATTTCATACGAGTCAAAGAATGTCGCGTGCATTTACTTATTTAATGGCCTGATTCTATTGTCTCCTATTAGGAAAATCAGCTATAGCATTGATTGGCGACATTATGACAATAAATAAGTTGTGTTGCTGTGAAATTTACACCTTTGAGTCTTTTCCCCACTGTTCTAAATCTTATTTAATAAGTTACGATTTTAGTCATCTAGTGCTGTCGAGTAGTTGAAGTTTTCAGTAATCTCTAGCCTTGGTCTCTGAAGAGCCACTTTTAATTTAGTCATTGGTAAATGTTATTTTGTTTACGATATTTATGTATTGCTGTATATATTTTTGTGGAGAATTGCAATACTATTTATTCAACGATCAACGACGATTCTTCACCCTATGTCAATTACTAGTTTTAAGGATGCACCAAATCCATCAGCGTGACTGATGGCCATCAGCAACACTTATTTAGCTTCATGAAGTGTCGTATCGTGAGTGCAACACATGTGCTTTTCGTTTCACTTGATCGTTGACGCTTGACGAGGGCATAAATACTTCATTGATAAGATTCGCTCATATATTAACAACAGCCAATCGCGAAATCTATGCAAGAAATCCCAAATCTGCAAACCGAGAATACTTGTTACGTCGTGTTAAACCTTTAAAGTTTTAATAAAAAAAACAATGATGGAAAAGAAAGATTTTATATCTGTTATAGCTGAAATGAAATTAACTTTTAAAATCAAGTTTTATATTGTGTCTAAGATGTAATAAACAATTAATGGAAACAACATCGAAGAAATACAAAATAAATGGCTTGTGTTCCATCGTTAACAAAACAATAAATAAGTGACACTTCATAAAAAATAGACTTTGGTCGGTTCAAGGTCATGAAATGACGAGAGCTTCGTGAGCAGAATTCCAAAGTGACTAATTAGGTGAGCGACAGGAGGTATTTATAAAATATGTAAACTAGATTCAATTATGTCAACACATTGTAAAAGAAAAAAGCTGAAGACAAAACCACGAACCGAGATCATCGACAACAAAACAAACTTATCTGGATTAAAAATGGCCGAACATCTAAACACCGGACGATGTTCATTTGTCATACTACAGAAAACGTATCTAATGATGTTTATTCGAATTTGTAGCTTAGAGCGAAACTTGTCTATTTAAGAATCATTCGCAATAAATATAATAGGATTCTTCAATGAAATATGTAACGTTGAGTATAAATCGAAATTGGCATCAATTAGATATTCGAATCGGAGACATGCAAGAATTTACACTTCATTTTGACCGGGCATTATTCACAACAGGCAATCGAACAAAAGCTAAAGTAGGCGCTAGAATGAGTTTAATGGTACAACTATTAGTACAAAAATCTAAATAGTCGACATCGCGACAATTCTCGGGCTTTTAAGCAATTAAGGAAATTTTTGTGCAAATTAAACTGAAATGTGAACCTGGCTGGATTTGTATCTGAAATGTCAAAATCACTATAAGATGGTCACATAACGCACTTAATTATCCACTTAAGAAAACAATAAATTCTGGGTTGACTTTTATCCAATATCCATAAAGTATAATTTCAATATAAGTTTGACTAGTACCCAGTGAACATGTTACTTTCATGCGACATTACATTTCAGGCCAAAGGGATCACATTTGTGACATCACATTGTAATGTACCAGTTTCAGAGCAGGTCTATGGCAAAAGTGATATGGCAATTGTGAGAGTCCGGCGAGAGTCTAAGGAGGTTACAAATGTTACGTAGCGAATAGTTTCGATCAGATGCAAGCCACACACCTAGTCTTTTGGATTATCTATTACCATTATATCAATTACCTACAACTTGGTTTTAAACAGTACAAAATATTGAATTTGATTTAACTTATAAGCAAAAGCAACTTTTCAAGTTGATACAAGTGAAGTACTCGTATCTCTCCCAGTGTTGTGTGCATAAAGAAAGAGTAGAATGTTAGAAGCGGCGTTGATGGAAAAGAATTGAACCGGCCGGGGCCGGTGTTTGAGGCCGCGATGGTTTTAATGGGACACAAATTACCAGCTCTATCTTATCTGCGTGTCAGCGGCGTCGCTTGTTAACATATTCATTACTGCGTCGCTTCGTTGCTTCGTCTCCCCATCGCTCCGTGATGTCGTGGGTGTGAACAGGTTCAGAAACTAACAAACTGAGCGTCCATTCCGGCCACATTCCACACATCGACTTATTGTTGTTACAAATAACAACTTCTAGTATCAATTATAAAACTATTAAACATTTCGAACAAGAAAGAAACGGAGAAATCCTTTTTAAAAGAAGAGAAAATTTAGAAGTTTATTGAAAATGTTTCCTACGGGTGAAAGCATGTTTTCTATAAATTTTTTCGTGCGAAAACAGCAGTAGTATTTAAAATGCAATTACATTCCAAAAAGTGGATTTAAGTGTTGTCCAATGAGTTGGTTCAAGATTACAAACCTACATACTGTTATATGTATAACCAGAGTTTTCCGGAGCAGGTAAGGGAGAGAAAGAATGTGCCTATGTTCTACACGGAGCTGAGTCACAATTCGCCAACTTATTAGTAGTTGAGTTAAGAGAAAAACCGAGCTGGACGACTTCTTTAAACACTGTTTCAAGGAAGGGAAGCGGTTTCTGACAATAAATTTGCTGATAATCTATATCTGTTCTATTAATATTGTTTACCAATTAAAAATTCCTAAACCCGGTCATATGTTATTTCGTGTATCCTGTCACTGTGCATATCTACCCTATCACGTATTTTATCCAACTTGCATATGGCAACAGTTAAAGTGTACCATGTTGAAAATAAATTAAAAAATCTATAATTAATATATCGTGTCGTTTTCGTTGACCAATTTAAAGCATATTAAGATGGCGAACCATTGTCGGTGACTTGTGAACATGTGTGCGCGATGAAAATAACAAAACACAAATCAACATATGCGGATTATTTAATTAGCATCATTTCGATGATGAATTGGTTCGCATTTAATGTGCTATGTAATCTGACAGCACATTTTTATCTCTCTTTTACGGTTTATCATTTGGCAATAAATCTTTTGGAACCAAATAAAATATTTCAATACGTTTAATTAATATAGTTAATGAAGAATTGTTGAAAACGTGGTAAATTCAAATGATTAGAGGAAACAGGGAATATTTTTACTTCGATAATACGTAGTTAGATTTATTTTTATGTCGTTGTATAACGTAAAGGCACGGAGTAACTAATCAAAGTGAAGGATTAACGACAATGTAACTTAAATCATGTTGATGTACAAATAAAAATGTACATTTATGTACATTTGATTTAAGGACTATCACAGTCTTAACTTCTTATAATTGACGATTTTTAATTATAATGAGACGACACTAAATATTCCACACAATATTCACAGTTTAGCACTTATATAATACTAATACAAAAGCTAATCGTACTAATCAGTAATAACAGAGTTCATTTTATATGAATGCCTTTAGATTTTACAATACTTACAAGTCATTACAGGTTGTATAGTTAAGAGTTGATAACTCAATCAAACGACGATTAAAATTTTTACTTGTTACTCACTTGTAAACGTCATTTAATCAATTCCTACATTACTTTTGAAAACGAATCTTTACAAGTTACTAACTTGTAAAATTGACAGCTGACTTTTTAAAATTGAACAAGTTAGTAGCTAGTCAAATGTTCATAATAAACGGTTCATGTTGCCACAGTAATACTTCCAACTTCCAAGGATTATGAGAAAAAATATAAGACAATTTTTGACAGAAGAGTTGTGTGTGAATGGCAGAATTTGGTTATAATTTTTTAATTTTGATTACAAATGAGTAACAAGTAAAATGTTGTACAATACACGCAAGGTATTTGTTTTACGCTTCAAGGAGGTGACAGGCTCGCCTAATCGGCTCGCCGGTCCTTTCAGCAATAAAAACTTTTATCTTGAGTAATGTAATATACTATTATTTACTTGCTCTATTGTTTGCAGGGGGTCAAGCGTCTTTGTGATTAATTTTCAATGATCCATTATGGGGAACGTTCATTAACACATAAGGCGATGCTAGTTTTAATTACAATAAATTAATAACTAATTCAAATATCAAATATTGTTAAAATAATAAATTAATTTTAAATCTAATTGATGGTGACATTTATGGCCTGCGTCATAAATAAATACATTTTACGAGCGCGATTTAATCATAACATAGTTCATTTCATACACTACGAACAATTTCTTAAATGTCAAACATCTATCCTACACTTTTTATTTTCAATTTTAAAATATTAGTATCAAAAATTGTACGTAAAATAACCGTTGAAGTTTTTTATTGATATTATATTGATTCAAGTTCTTGAGTAAGACATTGATTATGTTGAGTTATACCTGTGATAAAATGTCGCCATTTGATAATCTTGACCAGTGTTTAGCAGCCATAATTCATCTATGACCGCAAAGTGGAATGCTGATAAACTAAACTATACGTCCTCACACGTATATTTCCATATAATGATATGGTATTACAGTTTAATTTGTTTCTAAATCAATTTATTTGTTTATAATATACATCTTTCTGCACAGAAATAATTTTAAATTTCCCAGAAAAGTATTTGGTATTTGATAGTATCTACTTCATTAGTTATTAGGATTAGATAAAATCTAAATAAGTATATAAGTATTATAAAATAAAAAATATATAAAATATATAATAAAAAAGAACCGGGAATAATGTTTTAAAGCATGTAAAGGCTTACAAGTTCCACCAATAAGTGACGTGTAGAGAAACAAACTTTCTCAAAACAACGTCGGGAAATAACAATTTCCCAAAATACAAAATAAAAACGCATTCTGGGTTATCTGTGAAATGCGTTTTTATTTTGTATTTTGGGAAATTGTTATTTCCCGACGTTGTTTTGAGAAAGTTTGTTTCTCTACACGTCACTTATTGGTGGAACTTGTAAGCCTTTACATGCTTTAAAATATATAAGTATTATATTAAAAATAATTTTATATAACCTACACTTACGATAGTAAATTGTTTAAAAATATTTGACATACTATCTTAAAATTGATAATTGATAATGTATTACATAACAAAACAAAAAAGTCCTATTCAATAAAAGCAATATAATATATCTGAATTGAGTGGACTATTAATGATCCATGAATTTTTTGAAAAAAAATTGACATATTAAAGCTCGTGTTGAGGAAAAAGGAAGTACATAGTACATACAAAACAAAATATTTCTCATTAAAATAAAAGGCTAAATAAAATATTGACATTTCAAGAAGAAAGAAACCCAAATAAAAATGGACGATTAGAAAACCAGTTTAGGAACAGTTGTTAAAATGTTGTTAATTAATGAAGAAATGAAATGACCATATTGCATAATTTCCATTAGCAAATTTGCATACATATGACTCAATTTAGATGGCATAGAATAGCAAATAGTATCTCGTAAATACACATCTTTTAGTAGATACCATGTGTTTTGGAAATTTATTTGTCGTGTATCATGTTTTTGTTTTCCGTAGGCTGATCATCATTGGAAATACTACATTTTATGATCCGTGAGTGTGAAATTTTTTACAGATTAATGGGAAGACCATTTTATCCACATATTCAACCAGTTGTGTCCGTGTCTCAATAGTAGAGCTAGTATGGATTCTTAATTGTATTTTCGAAAACTTATGTCTACAAAGATCAAAAAAACCGTGGTTAGTTTGCAGGAAACTAGTCGAATTGTGATTACTGGTGAACAATTTGGTTAATTTTTTTTACCAAAAACCAAACGAATCATGGTCAAAGGGTTAGTGACTAGTAAATTCAGAAAATTGCCACGTAACGATTAGATCCTTTGGATAACTTACTGCAAAATTCAGTAAGTCAACAGTTAATATCCAGAAAGGGTTACATTAGTTTAGTACACACACTCTGAAAGTAACAGATGATAAAAACCTTTTATTGGATATCCGAATGTGCTATGTGATCGACAGTGGTTCAAAATAGGTTCGAATTCAGTCAGATACACATTTCAGTACCTAACTGCACAAAATTGTCCGTTTTACTTTTCACGATCAGTAATTAAGACCCGCGAATGATAGCTATGATAACGGACCGTCAGTTCAGAGACTGAGCGCTCTTAGCCTCTTGACCAACGACCACATTACATTATATTATTGTAAACCCAATTCCAGTTTCTAATGTAAATTATATGCGTTCAATATTTTAATTAGTAAATAATAAATGTAATTAGCTTCAGTTGTCATGTTTGGAGTGGTGTGTGAGTGATTTGTTTGTTTACAGTATTTATGACTGAGTTCGTATTGTTTTTATAGTGAATGTCACAATGGCAGAGACATTAACATCGCAGTGCGGACACAAATGAAATGATACCGGCACCGGTCGACTGCGCTGCTAAGAGTGAGCGACCAAGGTGTTAGATTCTTCTGTGATTGATGGTCCGGCCAGCGCAAGGCGTTGGGTGTGGTCAACACATACGCACGGCCACGGAACTCTCTCACACATTCACAACTCAATCCACACTCACAATTATCCCCTAGCAAGGCGCAAGGGCCTTGAATCATCTTCACACAGGGATGTACAACATTCAGATAATATTGCGCTAATGAGCAAGCTGGCATTTTAGTTTTTACAGTGGGTTGAGGGTTAGTATGAAAATTAAAACATATCAACGGAATTTCATAAGTATGAATGAAAGTAATTATTATACTCGCATAATCATTATTTGATTTTATTTGTTCCATAAACCAGATTTTTACTTCCCCGATCTATGTAATAGAGGGAAGTATTGTAATCGTGATTTTTTGACAGTTCGAGATTTTGGTGAATCTTCACGTTTCAGACCCTACTGAACCCAAAAAACATAATTTTAAAAAAAGTCGGTCTGTCGGTCTGTCGGTCTGTCGGTCTGTCGGTCTGTCGGTCTGTCTGGATGTTGGATAACTTAAAAACGCGTTGGAATTTTGGACTGAAATTTTATATTTAAGATCTTGAGCCAAAATCTGACTTCAAGTTCGTTAATGAGCTTTATTCAACCAGTGGTACCAACTTTATAAACAAAACTTTTTTATTTTTATCAAAATACTATCGTGTGTGGTATCAAATTAAAGGTCTTGGGAAAATAATTCTAGTAGAAAAACAAAAATAACATTTAAATGATCGTCAATTGTTTTTTTTTATAAATTATTCAAATTATACCGAGTTTGGTGTCAATTTGAATCGCTCAGGGAGATAAGTTTTTAAAAAATGTAAAAAATGACATTAATACGATTTTCAATTGTTTCTCAAAAAATTACTCAAATTTTTTTATTCAACCAGTGGTACCAACTTTATAAACATATCTTATTTTATTTTTATTAAAATACTATCGTGTGTGGTATCAAATTAAAGCTTTAACTGATCGTCAATTTTTTTATCATACATTATTCAAATTATACCGAGTTTGGTGTCAATTTAAAGCTCTCGGGGAGATAAGTTTAATAAAAATGTAAAAAATGACATTTATGCGATAATCAATTATTGTTTCTCAAAAAATTAATCAAATTTGTTCAAGTGTATTATCAAATTAAAGTTTTCTGGAAAAAAATATTAGTCGAAGAATCAATAACAACATTTAAACAATGGTCAGTTGTTTTTACTTTCCGCATTATATTCTATAAGGCTATAAGATATTATGACGGGTTAAAATTTTCGAGTGTGAGTTTTTAGTGAATAAGTATCAGATTTTTTATGGTATTTAAATTATGCCGAAGTTGGTATCAACTTAAATAGTTTGGGGAAAAATGATAAATTTATTTAAATTTTGCAGAATAAAGCATAAAATTAACGGCGTTACGAAAGTAAGTTATTAAAACTTATAATCGGGGAAGTACTGTGGCGGACACAGCAGATTTTTACACTTCTAAATTAGGAAAATAGTAGGTATGTTTAGTATTTTATTTTCTGGATTTAGATCATAAATTAATCTTATTAATCGATTGAAATTGAGTAAACTGATTATATAGGTAGGACAATGCATTAATTTAGGCAACCGCACTTGTATATGTGTAAAGCGTTGTCAACTAATAATAGCCAGGCTAACCCGGAGACTTCAACGCTCAGTTAGAACACAAACTAAGCTCAAAAATTTTGAGCACAATATAAAGGACCGAAGCCCTGCCCGTAAAAACTCTTTCCCTTCCTGGAGCTGAAGCTGAAAAGTTGATTTGTGCCTACTTTCATTAGGTATTTTACTGATAAAAATCTTGGAAAATTAATATTATATTTATTATTTATTTGCAAAAAGCTCAAAAAATTGAATCTACATTTAGCCTTGTTCACACAAGGATTCTTTGAAAAAAAATCAAATGTTTTGAAGCTATCAATGAATAAGAAATTCGTCTATTTCAAGGCTGAAGATTCAATTTAGCGGCGCCGCTATTTAATACCCAATTCTCACAATGATTATTTCTTTCAAAATTCAGAATCATGATAGAACCTTCAAAGAATTATTATATGGAAACAGGGCATTATACTCCTTTGATTAGAATAATCTGGTGATCTATTTTATTTGATTTTTACAGAATCTAATGTGAATTCAGGTACAATGAGGTGCACACCGTGAAGATCTCAGGAGGTTTTTCACACCCCTGCACGGTCTCAAGCCGTAGTGTCGCGTTATCAGCGGTGTTCGGGCTCGTAAGTGGCCCGGCGTGTCGCTGATAGCGCCTACCAGCCGCGCTGTCGCACACATCCGTCTTCATTTCATCTGATGACCGTAATTACACTACCAATACCTACACTATGTCCACTATGTTGCATTTGTCACACAACAATTTTAGTTTAATTAGAGATAATGGTTTGTTGTCTCGTTTCTAACGGTTTTAAATGCTGTTTTATTCAAAGAAGTTGGAGATAGCAGAGCCAAATGTACATATGAGACCATTAGGAATCGTTTTGTCCGTGTTTGTAATGATTCATATTTGCTACTTCAATGTGCATCTTGAGATTATTCAGATTATTTTTACATAATATTCTACTAATCCAATGTAAAATAAAATTAAGATTTGTTGTTTCGCAGTTGCTCATTACAAGTACAATCAATCATAGAATTGATACTTTAGCAGAGAAAGTGATATATTTATGACCGTCAAGTAACAGTAAAAGCCTACATTTAATGTCAATCGCGGTGCAGTTGCCTCAGATCAGAAGTAATGGTGGGTTTATGCAGCAGCTAAATTATAAAATTAGATTAGGCTACTACACTAGAAAATTAAATTATAAATGCAGTTTTTATGCTCAAAATTAAACTAAAGAATAAACCAATAGGAATGCACAGTTTGCGCGTGCGTATAGTACCTACAAATCGCACCAAACATCACGCCTCAAATGTCAAATTCGAGGTTATGTTTGCATATTGTGCATGTGCAAGCATTATAAAATTAAGAAATTTAACCAAAAAGTTGAAAATAGCCAACTTCTTAGTTTAGTAACGACATTTTAGTTTGTTAGTTTAGTTATAAATGCCGTAAACGGCAATGGATATAGTGATGTTAAGAATTGAATTTTGTACTATTGGCGATATGAATGGTAGTATCAATTAAGTGAAACATAGTGAACATATATCGTTCATAATTGAGTTATCCGAAATAATTCGCTGATTGTGCCTAACGTGGCAATATTTCAAATTCCCGAATAGCTGAATAGGTTTCGGTATTTGCCGCATTCTGTTGACAGCGTCATCGCGAGTTGAGGAAAAAAGCGAACATTGGACCGGTTCGGCTCGGTTATCAAGCATCGCGGCTGTGAGGCCGGCTGTGTAACGAGCCCTGACAAGGACAGATATAGTCCGCCCCCTCGCCCTCTCTACACCGACAAGGTGACGAAAAACTCAAAACACATAGATCATTTATTTTAAATCTTTCGACTTCGCATTGAGTACAGATACGACAGATTGTCGCGAATGATATGAGACATTTAGAGTTATTTTCACACTTTGCGACTTAATTAAAAATTAAGTTTCACATTGAAATGATTGTTTCATAGTAAAATACTTTATTGTTATTTGTCTCTAATATTAAGTACCTATACGAGTAATTTAATTACGAAGCATTTTTGTTTTAATTTCAATGTTCAATTAATAATTTTAAAAAATGTTACATTTAACCAAATAAAGAAATATTAATTTATTAATAAATTTGAAACCATGAAACCCTCGCACATAATTCAATTTGCAGCCTTGCTTTTCGTAAGTTAGTTATGATAAATTAAAATTTATTGCCTCTTTAATATGCTTTCTTATGGCCAAACAAACATAAAAATTGTTTCATTTGTTATCAAAGTTGACAAATTAATTATAGAATACTGCATAGTTAAAATAATTGTCCTAGGCAAATTTTCAGACAGTTATATTATAAAAACCTGTTGCCAATTTATCCCAGAAAATTATGGCCATTTGACAGTACTTTAATCCGTAAGCGAACTCGAAGCATATATATATATATATATATATATATATATATATATATAGGTAGGTAGGTTGAGGAGGTTACTATAGCACTAAGCCACTAAGGTAGATACTTTCAAACGCATAGTCGTATTGATGAAGCTCTAGAACTCAATCAAACACACCAACAATAATCATTCAATTCACGTTAACTCATATCTCCCAAGTCCCAAAGGGGTAACGGTAACAATAACATAACATAACACATAAACACACTTTCAACCAAGCACCACGATGTTAAACCAAAAACTGAACTAAGAATGTCCATTACTGATCAACCAATCATAAACTAAAATGAATTTATAACTTTTAAACTCTCACAAATAACTAATCATACATAATTAAAATGTTCATAACAATAATCTCAATATTCCTTAAATCAATAATATCGACTCATTGTTCTTCCCATTTCCAGCACAGAACAAGTCTCAGATTTCAATTTCTAATATGGCAAAATTTCTTTCTAGAAAAGTCAACTTTCCACTATGTTTTTCCTCCACGATGTATAAATTTATGTTAGTTACGAGTTAACAGAGAGGATTTATTTCTTCTAAATGCAGTAATGGTAATGGTTGTTTATCACAATTAAGAAACATATTCTTCCAATCACAACACACATACAATACCACGTTTATTGACTATACACTATACAGCTTTATGGAGAAAAGAGATTGATTTATTTGCAATTAATATTTTATTGTAATTTTAACTTTATTGAATGTTACGAACCTAAATACCATTTTAGTAATAATGGAAACAATCTTCAAGAAGTAATCATATGATTTCTAAATAAATGTACGTGTTCAATTTATACTAATCTTATTCTAAACTGTTGCTGAGATCACTTTCAAGAACTTAATTTATTATGAATGAATAGTAAGTGAATGAAAAGTAGTTTTGTACCGCCTGACACTACTTGTCATTTTTTGACAAACAAGTCGAATTATTAATTTACTTTGCTAATAGCATATAAACATTTACAGCAAATATTTTGATTTAAAGCTTTCTAAGTCGAAATTTGAAAGTTATTATTTTAATTGATTAAACCTAATTTAATTATTATTAGCATGTAGGTCATAATATATACATATTTATATATTTCAGCGAATGTTTGACAGTGTGACATTAAATGGTTTTACAATTTTAATTGTTCTTTAATTACCTATTTGATCTAAACTGATAAATTATTCAGTTTGATAGTAAAAACTAGATTTACATCTCTTAGCATTTACTTTTTAACAGAGACCGAATTTAAAATTTAAATAGATTTCTAAACTTGGTAAGAAATATAAGACTGATACGACCATATGAAAAAAATTCCATCAAACATTTTTATCTCGATTCCTATAAAATTGTAATGAATTTTCACACCATGTTTTTACTAATAGTACTTTTAGTTTTTTATTAATTTCAATTAAATCAAGTTAAGTTATGGTGCCATAAAATATGAAATTGAAAATACCAATATCTTTGACAGACAGGTATTGGGATCTCAGAAACTATAGGAGTTACGACCTAGAGTAGAACAAGTTGTCTGGGATAGTGATCAACTTAGCGAGATTTTTTAAATAAGAAATCACACCAGATGAGTAAAAACAATTAATAGGAAATTCTCCTGTTAAAATTTTGGACTGTATTTAATTTAATTTACCGCAATAGTGCGAGAAATAGACATTTATTCAAAATGAGTGCGGGAAATAGCAAATTCTTGCACTAGTACAGGAAATTAATTTTTTTTAAAAATAGCAGTAATTTTTGATAATGTGTAAAAATTCGGCGTCGATGTTATGATTTTTTATGACTCGGATATGTGTTAATTAAGACACTCGATAGCGTTAGGTGACACGTGCTGTGCTGGCCGCGTCAAGTTTGACGGTCTCCGGAATGAGTCCGGAGCAAGAGTCCTCGGTTCGTTGCCCCGTGAAGTCCACGTCCGCCAGCGTCTCTGTCTTTACCATGTCACTGTGTTATGTTGGTTTTCTTGTCTCTTTCTGCCGGGGTCGGTACCAACCAACCCACGCTGTACCATACACTCAATTTACATTTTATTACGTACCTTCGAGAAATTATACTGTTTTGTTTTAATCAAATCAATTGATACTAACAGATTTATTGTATTGTACATGTTGAGTCTAATGATGTAGAAATCTAATAAAATTACTTTAATTAGGGAAAACAACGAGGCGGTTTAGTTTGATAATTCTCTTATTGCTAAAAATAATTCGAAACAAGTACAGTAAAAAGAATAGCTCGTCTATTCTCTGTTAATCTCAAAAAAATTTAAATTAATGTAGGTACTTCAACTATTGTAGAAAAATATAGAATATCTAAGATATTAATAAATTGTATAAGTATGATATACGTATTAGTTTTCTACATAAATATTGATAAATATTATAAAATAAGATGTTGATAAAAACATGAATATACTATTAATTTTATATCTTTTACAAATTATGTAAGTAAGATGATTTTATTCTTTGGCTAATTATTATCAAATCTACGTCTTGAAGCATTGGATAATAAATAATTGGAAACATATTTCGCTTCTTTATATTACATTTCTTTCACTTTTAATAATTTAGGAACGAACCATATCGAACGAAATAATGAAATATGAATTATGATTAATGAATAACACAATTATTGTTACTGTATCAAAAACCCAAGTTAGATTTTTGTAAACTGTTACATTTTGAGGTCTCCTGTTTCTGTTAGACCGGTTGTCACCAATAAAATAGTGTCGCAATAGTAAACAACATATTCGGCCATCAGTGACATCACACAGTTCTAGTCTACATCTATTCTAGCGGTTCTCAACGACAAGTTTTGACTCCAAACTTCAAAAAATTATACTATACCACATTATTAAATGATATTTAATATCTGGTATGCGCTATTAATATTATTAAATGATCGTTTATAAAAATATTCCTGTCAAAAAAACGTACATTATGAAACTTTTTTATATACCGGCGTGGATCATTTATTAAATTTTAATATTAATTAATATGAAAACTGTTGCTATAATCTTTGTTGTTCTACAAATTTCTAATACATTCCCAAGATATTGGAATATAAAATAGGTATTCTTGTATAAATATTGTTCTATAAATATAATTTAAACAAAATATAATGTTAAACTATATTGTTTGTTGGTTTGAATATCAAATTGATATAAATAAGCGCTGATAGTACGACAGTGCTTGCAGATTATTTTCACATCTGATATCTTCGTAATAACGAGTGAATTAATGGTTCAGCCAAAGATTAACGGCCTTGGCTTGATGCTTGAAAGCTTGACTTGGCTTGTTTTTCAACCCAAGCTTTTAAAATCTCAAGCCAAGCTTTTAAAACACCAAGCCAAGTATTAATTTTTTTAAGCTTGACGTTTCAAGCCAAGGCAAGCCTTTAATCTCAAGTAGTTTGGTAAAATCAAATGTATACTTTACTTTACTTTATTTATTATCGATTGACACTTCATATATAGATAAATATTTAAGAAAAACGGAAAATCTACTTTAGAAAAACATTAGAAAAATTAATGGAAGATTGAAACTAATTTAATATTGAATTTTGTACTTTCCTCAAAATTAGTGACAATTAACAGACAAACGAATGTCAAAATTGACGTATTTACATCGACATCAGTCCCTTTTTGGGCTATTCTTTATGCTTTGATGTTGATCGCAAATATTTCATCTAATGTCATAAATTCTGAATACTATCGTCAAATGGTCACTATTGTTCATATTTTTATTAAGCTTATCCACTTCTGTACGCAACAAAAACAAAACACACCGTAGACAAGGAAAAAGTCAAGTGGTGCTACAATGAGTACCTACGGAACATGCACTACGCATGCGCAATGATGTATTCAGCGTAGTCTGAAACAAGCTTCAAGTTAAAATTATACCAAGTAGCTTGGAAAAGCTTGAAATCAAGTCAAACCAAGCTTTTTATTTTCAAGCCAAGCCACTTGGCTTGGTGAATCCCTGGGTTCAGCCGGCAAGGACTTTATTTCTTCGCCTCCGTTATACAACATTTCACTTTGTAGCTTATAATAAATTTAAAGACAGTTGACGGTAATTCACAGAAGGCATTCACCTCCAAGTGGGATAAAAGGCGTGATAGATAATAATGTATTTTTATAAATTACAATTTTCTGAAAATAACGAAAATCTTAAATTTTTTTATTTGCGTAATCCTAATAAATTGTGTTTTTTAAATTTAATTTCATTATTGTGCTGAGTGCTAAGTGGTTACCTCTTACCTGGTAATAACCAAGAAAAAATTAAGAGTAAAGAAGAAGAAAATGACAGTTTTGTAACGATAGCATAGTTCTGTGCTGTGACGTAGAAGTAGAAGTGGGGTATATTTTATGTTATGATGTGTGTGTGTTTGTGTCAAGCAACCAGTCAGCTGATTCGGCGCGATGTGCCTGTCATAATACATGGAATAAAAATTAATTGATACGATTATGTGTTACGACAGTGGCGCGACAAGTGTGACGCGTGAATTGTCCGAGCGTGTGATGAGCGTGCGTGCGAGTGCGCGTGTCCTCAGCACAGGGACGGAATTCATAACTAGGTACCTTCAAATTTATATCAAACATATCAATCTTAAATAATATATGAGTTATAGTTTTGCACTAATTATCCAGATTTCGTTTCCGAAAAATTCAAATTAATTAATTAATTGATATTTCAGCTTTAGCTTATACATCTAAACAGTACCTACAGATAACCAATAGATATTTTTACTTGTTTGTTTTGAAATGTGAAATATTTAGTATGTCTTACTTTGTAAATAAGTATCCATATTTAGAAGCAATTAGTTTCATTACGAATGTAAGTGAAAGGAAACGAATATTAATTTTACAGAGTGTTTTGTATGGAATATTAAATTCTCAAAGGCAATTTCAGTTTCTTGATTCTACACACATCATAATCAATTGACATAACTTATCATAAACATAAACATGATTTACAGGTACACTTAATTTTGTATTAATTATTAATTGGTAAACAGTAAACAAGTCAATTAATGATTGTCAAAGTGCTTTACCCAATTTGTGACTTTCTGATAACAATTCCTATTATTTTTAAAATTAAAGAAATGGGAAGAGTATATAAATGCATAGTGGTACGCCCCTGTTGGGTGGCTATCACAACTGCCAATCTTCTTCATCTGTGAGTTGGTTGAGCGTCGAATACTTGATCTAGAGTGCGTTGAAAACATGCTAACGATATCCATATCCCTGCCTTATCGATCACTTTCGACCTTACATTAATGATTTTATTCTATTTCCCTTGTTGTGATTCTGGTTATATGTGCTCATAAATTGTATTTTTGAATTCAATTAACAGTAAACTCTAATCAACTTTTATGTTGAGGATGTAGTTTAAATCAACATTTTTCCGAAATAAAATAAAATGAAGTTGTTATTGGTGCGGAACAATTTTATGATCAGATTATTTCGAGGTCGAGACAGTATTGTAAGCTGTCCGTGGTTTGATTACAATTTTATACGTTTTTGAAATCTCGTTAGTGAAGAAACAAACTTACAAACTACACAGCGATGGCATTCCAGTGGTATCAAACAAGTATTTAATTTTTAACGTGTCTCGGGCACTAATGACTCCGGCACCATTAGTAACACATTTCTAAAAAACAACTGAAGCCGTCGATAATAGAAGAATAAAAACTAGATACAAAGGTGAGAGAAAAAACAAACAGTAGAATATTTGGGATTGGGACTGACGATGGACATTATGTAGCAGCAATGCGTGGAAGCGTAGCACACTTGATGATTGTAATTTATGATTGATTAAGCAGTGAAAAGTGATAATGAATGTGACAACGAGTGACGTGTGATCCATTATGTGAATTGTGGTGGGGCGCGGGCAAGCGCAAGGACATCTGGCGCCGACAAAGCTCTGATTACTCGGAAAACTACAAACACACACTGACACCCACCAAATGCATACTGCACTTTCAATATATTTATACAGAATATATTATTCTCTTCAATTGTTTTCTGTCGTATTGAACCTAATCCCATATTATTAATTAATATTCAGTTTGAATTGTTCGTTGGTTGGTACATGTAAATTATGTGACAAGGAAACTGCATACCCAAAAGACATCCGAAAACCTTACATTGAGTCCTGCACTTTAGATTTGGATATCATTTCATTCATTATCAATTTGAGTAAAAATATAATTGAAAATTTAAAATTAATAATTTAAAAAAATTATACCTACTTCCAGTGATAGCATACTATGGTTACTTAAGGAGGTTCCCTACACATGCAGTGGCGTACTCAGATATCAGCCTTTAATTAATAAAAATATTTTTATTAATGTAAAACAAAATTCGATCAACGGGTGTTAATTGATATTGTAATTCGTTCAGTTATGGTGATATATTTTTACAATAACTTCTAATTCACTAATCAAAAAATGCTTGAAGATTTTTTTACAACAACAACAATATTGTTACAACTATGTGGTCAACCTTCTTCAAATTTTGGGAAATTGATGTCCGTGCTTGCATACGTTTATATACCAAAAATTAAGTAAATAGAACATTTCTAACATCTTTTTATTTAATCAATTAATGGAAAGCCATAAGAGCCCATGTAAAATATTAAAATTTAACAATTAATTTCGTTCAAACTACGTGGTCAAAAATTTCCAAAAAATTCAGGTATCATTTTTATGATACAGACAACATAAATTCAAAGTTTGGTTGCATTAGAACATTTTTTAAAATGTCTGGGGAACCTCCTTAAGTGTTTCAAGTGTATTGATTGTACCAGAAGTTTGATAATAGCAAGTGATTGATACGTGCTTAAAAAGTAAGAACCACTGGGTTCGAGTGGAATAAAATCCAGATCCACCACTCTATAATACTCTAGAAAGAGATAGACGTCGAAAGTACAAACTGTGTTACCATGGTTACCGTTCGCCATCTTGATTTATTTATCACTTTGTTGTGAGGTGTTTTTGTGTTCTGATTCTAATCTAAGTTTAATAGTTTAAATAATGAGTTTAACATTTTCCATATAATTTTTATAACAATTTGTATCATATATCACTGTTTTAAAGCTCATACATACATTTCATTTTGAAACTGTCAATTTGACAGCTACTTGTTTGTAGTTCCAATAAAACCGATAGATTGAGGGAGTGAAATCTGCTCTTGTATGGATCGCAAATTCTGTTGAACGGTTCACTTTTTAAGTAATAATTATTTTCTTCCAACACACCCAGGGCAGATTTCCGTGCGTTCATGATTAGGCGACAGAGCCCCATTCATTAATTTCATCTTTCATCTTGGAACAGCGAAGATAATTTATTTCCTTGCTTTCCGAATAATTTAAGAGAAAATGCGCAGTTCCGAATGGCACAGAACTAATATATTTATGTAACTGCGGTGCGCAGTTATCTCCCCTTGTGGCTGTATCGGTGACCGGTGACCGCTCGGCGCACGGCTGGTTGTTGGCCGCCGGCTCCGGTTACTGGGTTTCACCGATCTCGGTTCATTTATAAACTCGTCGCGTTGACAGTCGCGTTCGCTTATTCTTGTGCGCCTGTTCGCCGAACTCTTTTTATTGTGCTTTGGCCGTTTTACTTCGACCACTCTCTGGATTTTTTATTCTTCTCTATAGTTGGGATTATTGATATAATTGTTCTCTGTTTCTTTTACTTTAAGGAGGTACACTCGAGTGGTGGGGGGTTAGGGGCATCTCCTATACTCGCAATGTATTTCATATCAGGGTTCCAACTTATAAAAAATAAAATAAACATTTTTTATTGTATGTAAACGCAGTCTATTTGAATTTTTTCTAATAAAATGAGATTTAAATTAATTAATTAAGAATATTATTAATTTTTGTTATTTAAAAATTGTTTATTTTATAAGATTTCATTCGTTTAAATACCAGTGTAAACTACGGCAACGCTGTGCTGTACATGTCATTTTTCACGTTCAGATGTCAATCTGACAGATAGTAAAAATGGAAGGTGAAGAGAATTCTGCACTTGAAATTTCATTTAAATCGTTGGGTATGAATTATTTATTATCATTTGTGCATATTACCTTTCATTCTTGTGAATAACTAGTGATTATAGATAGATAATGTTTTTTCCAGGTTAAATTCAAATTGCGGGCTTTTCAACGTTGCCGCGTCTATATTATGTTCTCGCCAATATTCTCCAGTAGGCATAAACGTCAGTCTTTCGATTAAGAAATCTTGTTAATTACGTGGTAAATGATGCTTGTATAACTTTTATCCGGTCTATAAGATAATAATGTACGTTTTAAAAAAGCAATTGGAATTTTCTCTCATTTCCTTAAATGCTTTTTACGTTGATTTAAAAGTAGTCCTATAAGAGGCCATGTAAAATGTAGTTTTTTAATATTTATTTTTGGATAATCTACGTGGTGAAAAATTATGGAAAAATTCAGGTAACATTTTTACAATGTTTTGATTAATTTTGCAAAGTTTCATTAAACTCTCTCATTATTTCAAATGTCGAGTGTACCTCCTTAAGATACTAAGTAATGAAGCAAGCCATTTGCTATTTCCATAATGTTTACAGGAGTTTTTCCATTTTATGAACTGATTATATTAATAATTTTTACTCTTTTTAATAGATTTTTCGTATTTCTAAACCTTTGTTTGAAAATATCTTTGTATAATAAAAAATTGTAATAACAAAATTAAACCGAGTTATAAATCCCTACCTAGTATGTAATAATATTTTGTCACCTATTTTATTTATTTTTATTAGACAATTTTATTTATGCAATGATTAAATATATATCAATTTGAAGTCGGCGCCAAATGTAGCACCTACGATTCATCTATATTGATACATCGTTTTATCAGGTTTTATCATATCAATAGCTACATCAGTATATCGATACATCAATATATCATTACACCCATACATCGATATTTCGATACATCAATACATCGATATATCGATACATCAATACATCGATATATCGATACATCGATATATCGATACATCGATTTATCGATATATCGATATATTTATAAAATCGATATTTATTTTACACCGAACATCGATATTCAAATTGGAATATCGAACAGCCCTAATTGTGATTCCTGGTAATCGCTAGACTTCGTTTGCAAAGGACTACTGATTAACTGAATCAACTGTATCGACTCCTTCATAATTTGCGTTGTAAACTTACTATAAATAATTAAACTCCTGAAATAACAGAATAAGTAACAAGTGTGGGAAATGAGTGATTCTGAAATGAATGCAACTCGTCTCCGAGACGCGCGCAGCGAGTTTCAGAGTTTAGAAACAATATCTTTTCTGAAATCGCCCTAAAAACATAATATTAAAAATAAATTCAAGTTTGAAAGAAAATTTGTTCTGTTTATATTACCGCCAATAAGCAAAAAAGCTTAAAATTCGCGCTCTATTGATGTTATTTTTTTACACTTTGAGATACTGTTATCATTATACATATAAGTAGGTACGTTGTTTCTATCTTCACAAATATATTTTAATCAAGTATATCATTATTAATTTCTGACCTTGTTTGGCCCATCGTTTGGTAGTCACTTCACAGCAAATCAAAATCCTACAGGCAGGGATGACGTCACAGAGTGAATATTAAAACTTTTAAAATTCATGTCTTCTTTATTATTAGGAATTTTTCATTCCTGTTTTCTCAGGACCATGGAGGTAGGAATTCTTCCTACCTCCATGCTCAGGACTATATAGTTTTTCCTGTATTTTGAGAAAAAAGAAATAAATAAAAAGTTGGTACGAAACCCTATTATGGCTTTATGGATTATGGCGCTATGATAATACCTATAGGTGAACATGATATGAATGTAATTCTTTGGTAAAACAACGTGACGACGTAATGCAACCCAACTATGCAACATACTCGTAACGTTAGACATGAGACATGACGTAACGACGTGACGCGCGAGACGTGTTGAGTTAGAATTCTGTAATCCGATGAACCTGCGCGATACGAGTTGTACGTCACCTTTATTACTTCCTCTTTCATCTTTCACTCTGATTGCTTCCTTTTATACCATCGTATTTCATGACAACTGACAATGAACCAATGGATGCGAATTTTATTCTTTTAGCTTCGGATCGTCGTTCTGGCTTTCATGTTTATATTTCTAATTTGACGCATAATTAGTAATTACTGCCACGTGTACAATGGAGATAAAGTTTATACGACGTTTAACATTCATGTTCACGCGATTGAAATGGCTGGAATCATTCTAAGCGGAAATGTACCCATTAACGTATACATAAATCAAAATTTATTTTAAATTGAAAACTAGAGAGTTTACATTAAAACGAATACCTAGTGAATTATCGTTTAACCACAGAACACAGTACCTACGCCATTTATTTTTAATTTTCTTAGAATCCTTGAAAGAAATAATATAGGTATCTATATTTAAATAAATTTCAGTTGTCTTAATTTACTTAGTACTTACATAGATTTGTTTTCTTTAGAAGCCAGTGATAAATTACTGCTTTTAGTAACAGAAAGAAAAGGAAGAGTATACCTACTTATTTGCAAATATCAATAATTTTATCTTATTATTAGTATTCTGTCAGAGTGATAGATATTTATTTCAATATATTATTACCAGGCTTAATGCTTGCATTTAAAGCAAGTGGGTTTAGAGATCGAATCCATTTTATTCCAGTTTGGCAAATGAGTTTGAATAAATGCCACACGAAAATACAACTGTGTTAATTGGTTTGGATCTTACAAACTGTAAGATGATCATTTGATATTTGAGCGGTCATTTAAACCGATTATGTTATTCTGGCTAAATTCTCCTTTTAAAGGGGTAACTTGACTGAATAAAATAAACGGAGCTAATAACTAGCGCTGTGGTCTTATGTAGAGTAAGACAGCAAGGGTATTTGCTTAAATTAATGCACACAGTGTTATTCTCTACAATTTTGTATTATTTAAGTAATTATTTCAAATATTAATCAACTAATTCTGTTTATTAAAATAAATTATTAAAAAGCAATATAAATATTAATTATTACCTACCTTCTGTGACGTCATAAAACGGTCCGATATTCGTTCAGCAGTCATACTAAATGATATTGACACGCTTGTAACAGAAGATATAATAAATAAAAATTTTAATTACGATTACTGAAATTATACCTGTGTTAATAACCACACAAATGTGTATGGAAATAATTTATTGATTTGCCTTCAAGCTAATTTATGCGTAGTACACCTGTTAGAAAGAAATAAGAAAAACTGTTATTGAAATCCTTTTGTAGATGAACATTAGAAACAACTGTACTGTTTACATGGGTTATGTTACTTTACTTCATTGCTTTTTTCATTAGTGTTAATTAATTATTTCTTTAGGATATTTCTAAAGGTTGTATTCGAATACGAATGTATGTGTATTGTACGTTTGCATTTGGAAATATTGCTGACAAGTGGGCATACAATACTCGCTATTTGTGTTTGTCAAATTTAAAGAAATGTTTAAAATCCTACAAAAGCGGTCGGTATGCTTTACTTTTGTTTTTATAAATGAACGCCGACCGTCCAGTTATATTCATAAAGTTTCGAGTGCTGCTTGTGTGTACTCAGCTAAATATTTGCATAAAGACATTGTTTAACTTTATATAACTGATTTCTTAATTACCTGATAATATATGTATACCTATACTTGCAAATATTGTAATTATTTTAGAATTTAATAGATTACAGAATGTTGTTACTTTTGTGCAAATGCATCATATAATCATGTACGAGTAGGTATTTGTTTGGAAATCAGCCAATAATCGGTAAACTTTTGAGTTACCGAGAATTTATATTATATTATTTATACTAGGTACCTATAATAGAACTGCTAGTGAAACAGAGTTTTTTAAATTTACTTGATATTGAAGTTATATAAAATAGATATAATCATATTTTAATGTGGCCCTGTATTGAAAGTTATTATAGTAATGGTTCTAATGTTAAAAATGAAAACATTGGTTAAAAAGAATACTCTATACATAAGGGATACTGGGTTATAGACACATTCGGCGAAAGATATTTGTATTTGTACACGGACAACACACATTGATTAGGATATCATGTGATTGAAATGACGAACACATAGAAACTCTAAATGTCTACTTGAATTTGTAACCATTTATGTTTCATATAAAAAAGTGTATTATACAAAGGTAAATTTCTTTTGAGAATTTCAAATTGAATGCATTTGACTGTATACAAAAGTAAGTATAATCTTGAAGGGCTTGCGAAGTCGTCGACAAAGGTTGGCGGATGGCGACAGTGTATAGAAGGCAGAAGAATTCAAGCAGCCAAGAATTCAACGTGTTTTGCATTTCAAATCGTTTCATGTGTTGGACGTGAACGAACGCAGTCGCGTCCTCGCGTCGTGCCAGATTGGACGCCGAGACTGCAGATCGCAGATATTTTGCCTGCCACTTGCCACACAGAGCCAGGAATCACCCTCTGCCGCTACCTCATGTCGTCGCTCGTCGTGTGAAAACGAGAACAACAAGGCTGCTGCTGATATACGAACATTGAGAGCCTTGGCTACATAAATGCTCAGATTTCGTTTGTCAGATTGCAGATCTTAGTGGGTTCCCACAAACGTCATGACAAGACCCATGTTACGCATCCACCATGTTCAGCTCCCAATATACGACGTCCGTCGATGCAACATGTCGTATGCTCGACACTTTGGATTCAATCCTAAACCAATTTTATCCAAAAAGTTTTTATATATATGAAATGATCGTATCGGGCAGATAATGAAGAATAATTTTCGATTTTGAATCCGTAAACTTTCAATTGTTATTTATTGGTTCTTAGATCTGAATCTCGATCAAACGCTACTTTTTATCTACAGTTATATCGTACCAATATCTGTATGTGTTCGAATTACAATCTTATATGCAATGATTTTGATATCTTTCTTCAAAGGTATAACAATACTTTGTAACAATATTGTTTTTTATAATATGTATTTTCTGTACATTTACTTGTTTTGGGCTCCTGGCCTGTTAAGTAATAAAGCTTATTATTATTAATCAACTAGAGTTGTTGTGTTTATTTGAGTCTAGGTATCCATCATGTCCTGTCCTTAGTTTTTATATTTATATCTCAAACTTTAACGTGTCTAATGTACGAGTATAAGAATAAGAAGATCTAGAGATTCCTTCTTTGATTGTTACTTATATACAGGATGTATTTTTTAAAGCAACCAATCAGTTTACAGAAAAATAGATACATAGACTTATACAGCAATGATGGGAACATAAATTTATGGGGAGTAAAATAAAAATATAGGGGAGGGCGACGGAGGGCATGAAAATATATTTTTTATAAATGAGACGGGGTACTTTTTGTTACAGAAATGGATAGCCCTAATTATACCCTTTTCAACGATATACAATTTCCTATATCTAAAACTAAAAAATGAAACAAAAATTTAAACTGTTCGATAATATATCTAACGGGTTGAACGGATATTTGATATTGTTTATTTTCGTATCTAGGTAACTGTATGAAAACTGTTAATTTCGTATGTGGTCGTGGGAAAATACATTTTTAATCTTTTGCGGCAAAATATTTTAGCCCCACAACGAACAACTTGATAAGCGGTTGTTAGCGAGGGTTGCTAAGTTGTAGCGAGAGTCGCTTGGCTATTACGTCATACATAGTAGAGGGATATCAAAACAAACCACGTTATCAATTAGAATAGAGGCTCAGTATATTTATCGCTATATCACCAACATCGTAAATATGAAATGATCTCACTGATCGAAGAAGGAAGAAATTTTATTACTGTCCAAATGAGAAGACACCGTTGGAATATTTAAGAACTATTGTTGGTTGTAAATTTACTGAACTTTTTGCACGATAATGAAGAAAACATGTACCGTTCATTGTGTTCGTGTTCGCGTCTCCATAAAATATGACATAGTACTTTGTAAGTTACCTATATTGGAAACTGTGAAGTATATTTTTTATTACGGCAAGTTTTAAAGTACAAGAAAATTACAAAGATTTAATTTTAATTATGAATTTTTTTAAATTTACATAATAGGGTCGTAATTGAACATAATTATATTATGGAACATGAATGATTTTATCAATTTGTTCATTGATAGGATATTTTGAGACACATTTCAGATAATTCAATAAACAGCATTATAAAAAACAATTCGATAGGTAATTTGTTTGCAGGTATTGAACAAATAATATGACTAAGACTCGTTTGCGTAAAGTATGTATATGAATAAAAAATGAAACCACCATCAACATAATAAATTCATATTTATTCAACAAGAGAACAAATTCTCAGCACAAACACACATATCTTAATTCAGCGTTGAAACAAAAGAAGCAAAATGCGTGTTTGATGCACGCAGTCAGAATTTAGAACTGTGCGAAACCGGCTTCACGTTGTGCCGAACTCAAACGGACAGTGTTGCATGCGATACTACATTATTAATAAATTGTGGTATTAAAATACCATTGCCGGAGAGAGCCCGTGCCCCCGCCAACACCCTATCCTGCGCCCCCGACCGAGAAATGGCGCGAATAATATTCGCTGCTTATGACTTTATTCATAAATATTGTTAAAGCGCTGGACCACTTTGTAAATTTAACTTAGTGAGAGGCTTCTTCAGTTTCTTTCTCCTTCCTGCACATCTTTCTGCATTATATTCCCGACTCTGTCTTACCAATAAGCTATAATTGTTTTACTTGAATTTGTTTTGATGTGAGGAATCAATGATACTTAAATTATTCATTTATATAGATAGGTACATAAAACAGGTTCATATTTACAACATTTACTAAATAAATTGATATATTTTATAAAACATATAACAAGGAAATTGAAAGTAATAAAAATTTTTTTTACACAAGTATTTAGTGAGCAAATTTTGATTTTTTAATAACCTAATAACAGAAATAAATGTTTCTGTAACAGCAGCGAAGCGTGAAGGCTCATTCACAATTACTTCTTGTAGATTTACGCAACAATTTCATGTAATATCCATTTACATGTTATTATATCCTGGACAGGTTTATAAATCAAATATATATATATACTTATATTTTATTATAATACCTATATTAATATTATTAAATACGCTAAAAATATTAGTTATTATTAATGATCAAGTGAAACATTATAAACCATGGCGAATAACATCAAAAGGGTTAATGAATATTGATGAAAAGCTAAAAATGTAAAATATATTTCTTGAATTTAACATACAACATTCTCAAAAAAGGTAATTACGTACGTGCAAAAGTTGGCAATATGTTTCAAATCATTTCAAAAGAATCAATAAATTTTAAACAAAATTGTTGACTATATAAATATAACAGTTGACAGTAAAAATGTTGGTAAAGAAGAATTTTGCCCAAAAAGAAATGAGTTAAAAAATAAATTTTCTCTCTAAAGCCCGTGAAACTCGTTCGTCGTGTTATTGAACTGAGCTCGGCTCATGAATAGCCATTCTTCGCTGCACAATAATTTGTGTTTATAAAGAATAGTGAATGATTGACTCCTGTAAAAATGGGCTCTCTTTAAAACAGCGGCCAACAGGTTATGAGTAGGTATGGCCCTCCCACTGTAACTGTAAATTCTCCTGAAGTTGTGTCTATAATGAGTTTGCAAACATCACAATCGTGATAGTGTACACATACACGGCGGGACTACAAACTACCTTTAACTTCATCGCTACTAATTATCTGCGTATCATAAATGAAATTACTATATTTTTTACTCATGTGCTACGTAACTGTTTGAATGCAAATACGCATATTTTACTTGCCACTCGTTTTATATGAATCGAATTAAAAATATGAGTACCGTATGCCGTGATCACTCAAAATGAATGATATCCTGAAATAAACAGGATAAGAATGATTGAAATAATATCACAGGACTTCGAACAGTGAACTGATTTTTTTTTAAATTAAATGACAAATCAACTGTTTGCGACCCAGCAACCTGCATATGATGAGGACTGTTCCTTTTTCGAATTTTACTTATATATAGTTTCTGAGATGAAAGAATTATGAAAAAGGTCATCTGTATCATGAACTAATAAACAAATGGCGTATATATTTACCTTTGTCTAACTTGTATTGTCTAAGGGTATATATGCAATAAATATGGATTGAACTTGAACACGTTTGTCTTTCAAAAATTCATATTTTTTCGAGCAGTTATGACATGCATGCAAAGCGTGCTCGTCCCATTTAACACTATTGTAACGTAAGTTCAGGTATTATTACTGAATAGGACAATATGGGCGGAGCTTAAATCTTATTTCGTACTGTTTCACGATGACATTTTCAGACTTCGTTCATCTCAAACCTATTGCATTTTCTATTAAAAAATCTGCCCGTATAAAATGTATTAGTGTCAAAAGTAAATTAAATCAAATAGTAAATCGACGACAAAACGGCAAACATAAATTCATCCAAATAAATATTAGCAATAATTTCCATCTTGGTCGATGAAAGTAGGTATACATAATTATTTTAAAATAATCCTTTTAGTTTTTTGTCGTCGTTGGATATAGTATTTTTTATATTTTCTTTTAATAACAAGTCTTTGTAATGATTAATTAACAATCAATATTTTATAGTTTCTTGTAAATTTCGAGCAATAATAGCGACCGCCTGACAAAGGAGTTATTAGTTATTACCGCCAGGTAAAGTACATATTAAAATATAAACGGCCGTGACGAATGATACTCATATTTTTATGAAGACCTATGTTTAAATACCGCAAGAAACTATAGGTAATTAAATAAGTTAATAACTCCTTAAACCGTTATCTTCATTTAGCATTTTTGCGTAACCCCGCCACGGGTCAGTGGAGATGTATTTTCAATATTCAATAATATATTCTACATTTCAAAGCAAATAACTACCTACTTTTGTAGAAATAAACAAAATTTGTTAATTAAAAATCCATAACCTCTTTCATAATCTACTGGTATCGTTTTGAAATAAATGTGAACACGAACTTTAACCATATCAGTTTTAAAAATCTGATTAAAAATGTAAATATCATTCATTATATGTTCAGTGATTTACAGATTGTCCTTATTACATATAATTTGCACTCAAAATTCTTGGAATATGTATTAAAATTATGGATATGAGAAAAGATTGCAACACTGCGTCAAGAAGGAAACCTTAACAATAAATTATTGAAAAATATTACTAAACGGGAGAAACATATGTGCTCTAAATTTTATTAGTAATGTAACAAAATTTATAGACTGCTTTGCAAGGTTACAATATCTATAAAACTATTAATTATATAAGTAAATCAATTTAATAATATAAAATGCATGTCTAATTTTAAGACTAGAGAAATAGATTTTGTTTTCAAAAATTCATAACTTCGCACCAAATCATCGCAGGTATTTATTTATTTATTTTTTATTATTTTATTCAAAATTTTTTCCACCGAAAGGAAAATGAATAAACTTTATCTGCTTGGTAATGGATCGAGTCCACGATTTTTTTTTTTGCACCTGGTACAAGTTGTCAAAGTTTGACATTTTTTGAGATCAAAAACATTTTTTTCTCAAGGGAGTGGCAGGGGATGAAATTAACTTGGCGTCAGATTAACTTCCATGACCTTAAAGACTTCAAATTTCTTATAACTTCATAAATTTTTGACCAAATTCAACCGAGTTATGGCGGTGCATTATCAAGTGGTGCGTGTTTTCTGTTTTCTTTTGTCGAGTGTATTTTAAATTTCAAATACATTTCAATCTAATTTACCTGCACATTGACAATAACTGACCGTATTCCAAAGTCATTTTTAAAACTGTTATTGTAATCGTTTAATTATTAATTACAATTAGTAAAGCGACCAATCAATTATATTTTGTTGTTGGCTTTAAAAAAATAGTGAGATATGAATCCGAAGCATTCTTCTTGTGCATTGTACTCGTATGTAAGTTGCAAGGAATTCTTGGAATCGAGGCTGCCAAAATCTTGCGGGCTGCAATGCGATCAATACAATAAACGAATTATTATTCGCGATGCTGTGAATGATGGTCCGACGCATCTGTTTTACATTCAACACGGCTGAGCGGTGCCCTTTTGTCCAAGTGATCGTATAAATAAACAACCTTTCTCTTTCTTTTCGCTTGCAACCTGCCTCTACCTTTCCTTCGTCTGCGACTCGTGAGCATGAATTAGCCCATACTTTTATTTCGTTTAAATATTTGTATATCACTTTTATTTATTTGCAGCGGCCACTTGCCCCCGCCACAGTGATACGCCACTGCCCTCGCCACGGCCTTGTTCTTCATTTACATACGCAAATTTTGACATGCATCGCGATTCTATAAATTCATCAGCGATTCTCTCTTTTGCGGCTGAATAACCAGAACACTTTTTATGCTTCGTATAGGGAGATCTTGTTTCGTTGTTGCCTTTGTGTCAAACAAAAGTACATTCCATCCATTACACAGATGAGAATGATAAACAGTTGCTATGT
This sequence comes from Agonum fuliginosum, assembly GCA_947534325.1. Classification (NCBI taxonomy): domain Eukaryota; kingdom Metazoa; phylum Arthropoda; class Insecta; order Coleoptera; family Carabidae; genus Agonum; species Agonum fuliginosum. Next base: position 41,115,763 of record OX384029.1, on the reverse strand, counting down.
ATTGAGTATTGTTTCCATGCTGATTTGTTAATGAATATTATCTTGCTTGAATCATTTTCTTATTTACCTATAAGAGTCTGATTTTATTTTCTCGTTATTAAAAAAATCTTTTTATCTTCAATTATATTATAGAGGAGAATTTCAAACAATCAAATAAAGTAGGTTTAGGTTATACCGGAAATATACCAAAAGTCTGGAAATTAAGAAGGTTTAAAAAGTGATGAGTGTAAAACAGAAAATAAATAAATAATTACTGTATTATTTGTAAATGATTTAAATTGGATCTAGTTTTATAAACAATTGTTATTAATTTTAAAAAAACAAAATTAATTCTATCGATTTATCTACACAGTTTCTAGGTATTGTTTTCGATACTGATTTGTTAATGAATGCAAGAATGGAAATATTAAGAGATCCGATCAATAAAAATAACTATAATTAGGTGCGTGCGGTAGTCACAGTATGTAAATATTATAATTTTCGCGTAATGACGGCGCACGGCCGCGGGCGGACAAGGTAAGCGCGCGTAAATACAATCAAACTATAATAACTCACGCTTATTTCATTGATGATAACATGCTTGTGCGACATTCATATTATACCTACAAAAATGATTCATTGTTGAGACATTTTATTAGGTCAAAGTATTGGTCTTGTCTTAACTTTATAATGACTAAAAATTACACATAATTTATTAAAAAACAGCACAAATATTTTGTTTATCCCAAGATTTTAAAATTAAAAATTGAAACATAAATCAACTTTAATATAACACATAACGTACTACTTATTTCTATCAAAGAATGCATGCTTATTCTGCGGTATAATAATTGCGAAAAAATAAATAAAAATGAGTCGGAACTGAAAGTGAAGAACATTAATCAAAAGATGCCTCATAAATCACTGGTAGGTGCTACCTTGGCAACGTGCATTCATTCTCACTATGATTTCCTGATCAAATTAGAATTGTAATTACTCGTTCAAATCCACTCATTATTACGTCGCTCATCCTAGTACTTTATCTTGAATAAAAATTTTCATTCTTATACTTCTTACTCCTAAACAAATCATGCGTTTGAAATATAATTATTTGTTTCATTTTTGCGGCATTTGCCAAATATTCCATGTTTAGCCGTCAATAAAATGGCGAATGGCGAGACTGCATCCTATCTTGAAATTATTTAATTACATGCTAATTAAAAGTAAATCTGCACAGACAATCGTCTGTGCCTGAGAATCCATTAGACGCGAGGACGCGTCTGGTAAAGCGAATGTGGTTGTGGTATGGTAATATGGTAAGAATGTGATTGCACTGTTCAGTGACAAAGGATTGCATTTATCCTATACTATCTATTCATAGTCAAAACGACTTGATGAACAGTCTATTCTAAGAAAATGACTTATTTATTTATAGTCTTTTTGTTTTTAATTTCTCTCTAGTTTGCTTGAAACTTCAAAGAATTACTATTCTTTGTATAAAATTTGATACAGCTTCACAAAGCTTTGCCTAAAAGAGCAAGTCTAGTAAAATAGTTCTGATATTGATCCATCCTCATCCCTAGACATTTCGTGTTTATGTAATTTTAGTTACCTATTAGTCGCGTGAGTTTCTTCTTTTCTCGGTGCCTCGGACCTTTATAAAACAGTGGCGCACCCAGAATTTTGTGTTATTTTTTGTTCAAAGTCAAACACCTTCATAATGAAAGTTACATTTTTTCAAGGATAAGAAGCTGCAAGTTTTGGTTAGTTGTATGTACAGAAATTTATTAAATCGTAAAAATAAGGAAACACAATAAAATCGCCGAGTGTTAAAAATTAATCAACAATAATATTTTTAATTTTCTGCTATTTCCGCGTTCCTCCTCACAAGTTTTAATTTTTTACGGAGCTTTAACCCATTTAATGTTTATTGATTTTAAAAAATGTTTAACTTTTTGCCCCCTATGAGGCAGACCCCTTTGCTCCCTCTGTGTGAGCCGCTGTTATAAAAAATTTCCCTCTTAAAATTTTCTTTGTGTAGTATAGTTCAGTATAGAGTTATGCACACTATAGTAATTAAGTAGTTAAGTAGAGGTAGTAATAGGTGCAATACTAGAACACCCATTACTTTCATTATGAATACGAAGTCGAGAACATAAATGACATATGTACAAATTTTTTTTCAAATTTTACGAGTAATTCACATCGATGTACCTACTCTTTGCGAAGTTGATAAGGAGCAATTTGGAAAATGTAGCGTTTCATTACAAAGCCTTATATAGCTGATTGTTTAAGTAATAAAATGATATAGGTAAGTGGACATGACACATGACTGCCGGTTTATATTTCACGTCGTAATTTCCATTATTGTTTCCGAAATAATCACCATTGTGAATTAAAACGTTAATTCAAATGCAATGAATAAGGAGATAAGGTATTAGTAAATATAATTATCATTATCAAAGTAGATAAGTAATATAAAAGATCAGATTGCATAGGTAATCATTGATTTAAAAAAAATTAAATCTGAGATTACTTAATTTCTTACACAGCTTGACACATTTTTAGCTAATTTTAAATAGCTTTATTTGTTTTAAAGAATAATGTTCTCCACAGGTTTGCCAACTTTGAATTTTTCAAAAAGCGTACATACATAAGTACATGATAGATCCAAGACCGCGAAAAATAGTCTGCTGTGGCTAGCACAAGACTTCACTGCTAATTCTACTAATCTAATAAATAGTTTTACTTACATTTTACTAGTTTCATGTTCATGTAATATGTAAACGATAATGTAAACCAAGATGCAAGCAAAAGATGTCAACTGTACTGTCACTGTCATAATATTTAAAATTTTGTGTATAAACAAATTTGGACAACAAGATACTGGAATTTCAAAAAAGTAGATTTAAATTTTTTTCTGTTATATTTAATGAAACATATAATATTATCATAAATGTTTTATTTATATAGATAATTTGAGAAAAATCATATTGCTCTATATGGAAAGTCTTACTTCCGGTTTATGAATTGGTATCAAAATACAATTATTGGTCTATTGAAAATCGTATTTAAACCTTGGATATAAAATTTGGTATTTAAGTGTTTTTTTTTAAGTTATCGTTTCCAAAAATAATGTAACATAACAATCTAGATAATATAGAATTCTTTGCAATGAAGCAAATAACGCGATAATAAAACGCAAGATATTTGTTGTGCACTTAGACAGGCGGCTAAGCGTATTCCTGCCACGTCAGTTGGCATATAAACGACTGCTAACAGAAAACATTAAGACTTAAACTTACTGCACCGTGTTCCGGCTTAGATGATTCTCCGTATCATTTGATGCAATGATTACGCATTACAAAGCAAGTCATATAGCTGTCAAAACAGTAGGTAGGTACCACAGTCCAACAATCACCGATCATGTACGAACTATATCGGACGGAGATTGACGTTGACTCACAGTTGTCAATATGCAAGGTTCGAACTCTTGGATTCTACTATTGGAATAGGTCAAATACCAGTAAAAGCGTACGTATAGCGTACACAATTCAATTTTATAACGAAACCGCGTGTACGCTCCCAAAGCCAAGTCTTGTTACTCGGTTTTGGTAGAAACTAGAAATTATGCATGGACTGAACTAAATAAAGAACCTCATACTCTTCTGGGATCCCATATACTCGGTTTTCGTAGAAACTCTGATTGAACTGAACTAAATAAAGAACCCAATACCTTTCTTCTTGAATCCCACATTATTCGGTTTTGGTAGGAACTGTCGAACCACAGAAAAATTGACAATACAGATGAACATGTTATTATATGCCCTACTATACGCCGTGACCCCATGTGTCGACACCGTGATTTTAGACACCGTGGTCCTCACTGCTTTTAGACACGGTAACATTATACGCCGGGGATAGAAATTATACGCCATGATTTTATACGCCGTGGCCCTGTGTCGACATCATGATTTTATACGCCGTTGGTTGCTCTGTTAAAATAGATGGATCACTACGAAAATAGAAAAACAAGACAGGAGTTTTCTATTATTCTCATTTCGCACAATGGTCCATCTATCAAGCTAGGCATGCTAATGTATTGTGTACTAATCAAAATATTTGCTGTTAAATTTGAAACATTTTAAAAACAAAATAAACCCTTTAGCACAAACGAGTGAGAAGTTATGTATGTTTAAATGAGGCGACAACAATTTCAGCGACTCCCATATTGATAACGTTGTCACACTCAAATTTTGTAAGACTCACTTTTCTGAGACACTCATGTCATGTATAAACAAAAAATATTTACTAAGCTTTTGCACTCTTCGAGTAAATAAATTGGGCCTTGGCTCTTGGACTATATCTACTCGTAATAATGTAAATTTGCTTCAAATTTTTATGACTGATTCGTGAATCGTGAATTTGGGTTACTCATTACGAAACAAACTACTATGTCGGTAATGGTAGTTGGTATAATTTAATTGCAAATATTCTTGAATTGAATGTTTGCATCACCTTTCGTCGATAAGTTAATATCTAAGTATGCAGTAGCCGTGGAGATGATAGGCTAGTGCGGCACTAGCGGCACGCCAAGTATTCTAGGTATATCGTCGGGTAAATACATTAGACAAAGGCGAGCACCGAGAAGCAGTTGTTGGTTAGCGAGGAGTAAGGAAAACACCGAGGAAGAAGCTGATGTATAGCTTGCGTAAATTGCACGTCAGCGCCAACAGTCGCTTTCGTTCTACGTAATTAGCTTGGTGCACAACGAGAATGAGCACAGCCGAAACATAGTAGAGTTGGCAAGGGCGGTATTCACGTCGCACTATTTTCTAAAAAACCGCATTTAAGTTAACATTTCTTGAAGCTTTCTTTAACTAAATAAAAGCACACATAAATGAGATGACAACACTGTCAATTATTACTTTTAAATAGTGTTGTTCCAACGGATCAATTGAAGGTTACCAATTTTTCAAAATAAGCGCCTGGCAATTTACTCTTCTTCATGTGCTGGAATGATATATATATATATATATATATATATGCATAAATACACATGTATCACGCCTTTTACACTTTGAGTGTAGCAGCCTCACATACTGTTAATGTAAAATAATTTTGTGCTCTGTCTTAAATACCCTCCAACTCCTCAAGAGTTGGAAGGCCCGAAACCGACAAAGTAGTGAAAATAAATCTATTCACTGAATGCAACCCATCTAGTTTATTACCTAAAATAAAACTAAGATTCCAGTGAAGAAAATTCCAACTTCATCTATTACTAATTATTTTCCAATATTTAAACGCTTTACTAAAATCATTTGCATTCAGTTTTTAAACGCGAAGATGAATTAAAATTAAAAATCTGGAGGTTGATGAAAATCACGACCATAACACTGAAATAAAAAAATAGATAGTAAAGTAAATAAAAATATTATCTCGACCTTAATAAAATGAACTGTTTGATAATTGTAGGTAAATAAAAAAAAAGGTATTTACAGATACCTACCAGTTTGTATGCATTCAAAAAGAGACGTTTAATTTTACATGAATATTCTTTACACATTAACATTCCTATTACTCCTAAAGGAGTAACGAAGTAACTCATTAATTTTCTAAACAAAAATGTTTATAATCTAATAGAAAAGGTATTTATTTTTCCAGGCGTCTGAAAGTCTGGTCTTCCGTCTTTATTAATTTGCAATCTCATACCTATAAAGTTATAACTATAAGATATGTTGATAAACAATAAGCAGATATTCGATCCACAGCCGCGCACAAGTGTTTTATATCGCGATACCCGACAACTTTCTAGTGTTAGTTCTGCAGTGAGAGCATTAATAAAATTTAACGGCATACTTGAACTCTGACCCAGTAATTCATCTTTTGCTAATAGAAAATCGCTGGTCTGTCGTGCTGGTGACCTCTATATGGCTTCCTCTTCAGCGTTCAATTTCATTTCGATGGCATTCCTGACAATAAATTATTTTTTAAAGCTGATCGTATTCATAACCGATTTAATCACAAATGAATAATTAATTATATAAGGTGAGAGTGGATTTAAAAATTCATTCGAGATTTTGAAATACATTCATGGGAATTTTACATTCACGATGTATGCCTAAGCAACCTGGCCATCAGTGCTGTATTTTTTTTTAAATCATCTACATAGTAAGTACAGTGTATATCATTTAGGTACTCCTAATCACTTTTTCTAAAAAGTTTGACAAATAGAAACCTATTAGCTATTCTTTAATTCCTGGCAAATTAATGTCTGTAACTTAAACAATCGAGTTCATGAATTGCACCGAAAATGCACAAAAAATTTAATACGTATTCGTTTGTATCTAAATTGCCATATTTTTGTAAGGCTAGAAGATCAGTAGCTAATAAGTAAATTTTTCACAGTTCGTATACTTACAATGGGGGTTTTGAAGCCTACAGCTTTTAAAAAAATACTTATTGGATATCAATTCTCAGCATTATATGAGATATAGGAAAGTGATAATAATTGTTAATTTTGATGGATATATTATTTTTTATCGAAATGAAAATTAACTCTTTTGAAACGTGCATTAAAATGCGCCATGTGTGACGTAGACAACATTGAAACCAAACCGTGAGTAGATTTGTTCGTGTAAGATCGTTTTTTGTCTTTTTGACTACGGAATGGACGACGGACCTATGTTGAAATATGGTAAGATCTACGTATAGTATCGGTCCTTGTCAGCGCAGTGAACGTATGTTCTTATAGGGCCGGTGACGGGTGACGTCGTACCGTCACACACTGCATCGTTTATCGCGCTACCCGAGGCGCTACCTATATTTTTTAAATTTTATGAATTTTTGTCTGGCTTATTAGCATCTTTTTGTTAAAAACAAAAAATACGGGTCTAATATTTTAATGTATAGATTGACATATAAAAAAATCAAATAATCGTGGAAACCTCCATTGCCATGGTCTAGCTTTTTGGTAATGAGAGATCTAACAACCCTCAAAAATTATTTCGAAGTATATTTTATATTTATAGCATTGTTTTTTTTCCATTTGGTTAAAAAAATATTGTAGGTACACTTCTCCATATTTGTGGTCTTGAATGTTCAGAAAACCTCTACTTTGTTTCCAAACTTCATTCTCGACCACAAAAGTGACACTTACGGTCCTAGGTAATAACATAAATAAATCAAAATGATTGTTTCGAAAGCATAAGAAAAATTTACCGGTACATTTTAGTCTGTAGTCTGTCTGACTACTAATAAAAATAATTCATCTCGCAACAAAATTAAAGAAACCAAATTAATAAATTGTTGGATTCAATAGGGAATTTTATTTTTAATCTCCACTAATAGCGTCCAATGTATCTTTGTGTTAGTGAGCATTCAACGGTGCATCTCACGAAATGAATATGGAAATGAGTCTCCAGAGTCAAGTCGCCTGTGACCGAATCTTGATCTTGGAAGTTGTTTTTGCGACGACGACGAAGGAGTCAAGACTTTATCCGAAGCTCTGGGTCTGAGTATCACATGACTTCGTTAAGTACGTACTTTATGGGCAACTAATAAATTGACGGATTAAGCTGCACAGTGCATGCCTAGTGCCTGTACGATTCAGTGGCGTGCACGACTAAATTTTACAAGGGATGCCATAAGAGGAATAACCATGCGAATTATTAGAATACTTTCAAAGGAAAGACAGAATCACAAAACAGCTATTGTAGGTAATATGCATGATTCATTATTATAAAACTAATTTCGATAAATACCTGTCCAGGATCAGTGTGGACCAGGAAAAAATAAATGGATTCGTGAACCTCGTTTACCTGAAACAATAAAAATCATTTTAGCATATTTACATGAATGTCAAAAATAAAATAAAATGCACAAAAAAATTTGAAACAATATTAACTAATTTGGTATAAGTAATAAATATAATTGCTGCATTTTGAAGAAAGCTTTTTGTCTTATACCTGCAATACTGAATTTAAGTTGTATATCAAATAAATTGTATAAATCGGAAAAATTTGTTGCAAGTTATGCAAGACTCCATATTTAAACGTTATTGTATCCTACAAAACACACATATGATATTATACAACATTTAAGAAAAATCTATGACCCATCTTCAGGATAATGGACGATTTGCAGTGTAGATTATGCGCATGCTTGCTGAATCAGAGTGAGACATTTACTGTGTTTATCGTGAATTTGAAGTTAGTGACTAATACATCAGATTTAACTTCATAGTATTTTATTTAATGTTGTTAGCTGTCATTTATTGTCTTGGATTTTCATTATGTAAAATGACGTAGTTTAACTTACATCTTTTTAGAATTCATATGTATGAACATATAACACAATCACAGTTTTTAAAATAGGTACCTTCTACTAACTCTCACCATGTCATGCCAGACTGACAGCTATGAAAGACGAAACATAATTTTCACTTCAAAAAAATTCAATACATGGCTCATTTTTCCTGATAATGGTCCATTGTGAGCCGAAAAGTTAAATTAAAACAGAACTACATAGAAATAAAAAGTAAAATATTATGTCCTGTTCACACGAGGAACGATTTCACTAAAAAGCTTCATGAAAGTAAAACAAGTGCTAGGAAGGAACTGTCATAAAAAAACTGTCAATACCGTTCATACGGGAAATGTAATTATTTTTATTAAATATATTTAAGATCACTCTAGCTTTAATATATTTTAAACAAATATTTAGTTTCCCCCACGGTTTATGTATGACCGAAATTGACAGTTTATTTTATGACAGCTCCTTGCACTTGTTTTACTTTCAAGAAACTTTTTAGTAAAGACTTTTCTCGTGTGAACAGGTCATTATAGGTATTATATTTAATGAATGAGTTCTAAACATAGGTTTGAATGTAAAAATTTTTTGTTTTGTTTTCTAAACACAGTCTTCATCAAATATTACATCAAAATGCCGACAAATAGTCTTTATTTTGCTTGCTACTTAAACTTAATGAATTTAACAAATGAATTCTTAAGAAAATCAGTTAAGTAAAGGTAATAAAACAAGACAGTTTAGCTTTTATAAAAACCATTGATAATTTTATTTGAATAAGTGAGTGGAAACCTAAAGCAGAAAATTTACATGAAGTAAAACATAGTGATCTGCATTTCTGCACAGCGTTCACAATGCTCAGATCGTCACCATCGCCGCTACTTCTCCATAATCATACGTATTCAAAATAATAATGCCTGCGATGCGGAAGACACTAGTGTGTAATTTGGTCGACGAACAACAAGAGTAGATCCGAGAACTGAACGCTAAGCGGTAACCGCTCTAACCACGCGGTAACGCCAACATAAATGAACGCTTTTACGGAAAGTACCGTGGAGAGTAACCACCGATAACCGTATTAACCTGGTCACAGAGTCTTCATTCAAAATCGCATGCGTTTATCAATAAACATGAAGTGGAAGACCGAGTTTAGAAAAACAGAAAAATGTCACAGAAATTGCTGCAGGATTTTAAGTTTAATTGGTCGATTTTAGCATTCTTTCTGAAAATGATAAAATGATGATCTACTGATGTTTCTTAAAATAATACTTGTTTTTTACTAAAATTTCGATAGGGGGTTTTCAATGGATAAGCACGTTTTGAGGTGCCTAAAACACGATTTTGATTATTTCGCGGTGATGTCTATATGTGCGTGGGTTTTGTGTGTATAGATGGGTGGATGGATGTTGATGGATGAAGAGTTTTTCTGAAATATTCTCAAAATTTATGGATTATTAGAAATATTTTTAATAATAATGTGTACTAAATATTACAATCTGCAATTTGAATTTCAAATTATGTTTCTATCTAGCACTATTTTTCAATTTACAAGAAGTTAAAAATTCTACAAATTTGTTACAATTTTGATTTATCTGAATATTATAAAAACTACAATTCCTGAATTCCCGTCTATACACTGGTATATTTGTAAGTATAATATAATACCTACATAATTTATATACTTATATTAGTAAAATAAAATAGAAGAGTATGGCGAGAGATCATGTGTTGACCACATTAGATTTTTTATCTATATAGCTTGGCTATGATATAGGTAGATAGGACTATTCAAACAGACAGTGTAATGTTTGATTAGGTACGAATTAAAATAGGCATTTTTAAATGACTAATTTTAAGTATTAGATATTAAACCACATTGATTTTCTATTCAGATTTATTTAGATGACTTAACATAAATAGGTATATCATTGATTATATAGGTATCTACTTTATACCAGTGTCTAGCGATAATTGACAAAATGTTCCAAGAAAAAACATAAAATAAAATTTTAAATATATAAAAACAAGTATGACAACTGACATTTCTAATTTTTGTTTATATTAAGTATACCTAGTTTTAATAGCAAAAAAAATTATTGCGGCTTTAAAATTAACCATATAATACATATCTGATTAACTATTAAAGTACATGAAAAGTTGAAAAATAATCACTCAATATACCAATAAAATAAACTCGTAAATAATAGCCTTGTAAATAGCCATAACATTTCCTACCCGTATCTTTAGCAGAACCAAACAAATTAGTTTGCTTAACATACTATAAACATAAACCCTTTGACTGAATAATTATTAGTTAAACCTATAAGTACGTGGAAATTTGTATGACATGTTTTCATGAAATTAAAATAATTGCTAAAAACTGTAAATGCTGTAAAAAATACACTTACAGATTAGTTTAAACAACAAAAAATGCACTTAAATTAAATCTCCTCATGTATAAATTATTTCATATCTACTTATGTACATTAATAACATAAATAAACAGAGGTAATTTGAATTTGAAATGTAACTATTTTTGGTTTTGGATGATATTCCCATTCCCATCATGGTGGGTATCATAACTGTGTCCAGCTTTTTATGCGTAGGTACTGGATAATTTGTGTTTTCAGGTAACTATTAAGTGCAATATTGCGCTAACTGTAATTTTAACTGTGTGAAATTACATCACTTCAAATTATCTCGATATGATGAGTGAGAAGTTTCTATGAAACATCTAATAATATTGCATTGTTGCGAACAATTTGTTATGAAAATTTTCTCACTCTACATTGAATAAATCATTTTAATTATCACATAGGTACTGATCGCGTTTTATGTTAAAATAGAAAATTACAGACTAGAGTAGATCACTAAAACAAAATTATAAATCATTTTACGTCACTCGGGGGAGTAAAGCAGTGTTTTCCTCTTGCTAATGGAGGGAGGGAAGCGAGTTTTCCCTCCCGCTCGGGAGGACCGTACTTACCGTACAGTACCGGGAGGAAAACATTGCAAGAAAGGTGATTTCGAGGCCCTCGTGACGTAAAATATTGTGTGTCCCACGGGAGGGAAGGCTATTCCTCCCTTGGGCGAAGCCGGCGCCCTCGCTCGGGCCGCCGCTTGGCCCGCGGGAGTAATAGCAATTACTCCCTTGGGCGAAGACGGCGCCCTCGCTCGGACTCGCCTGCGGCACGCCTTCGGCTCGGGTCGCCGCTTCGCCCGCGGGAGTAATAGCTATTACACCCTTGAGCGAAGCCGGCGCCCTCGATCGGACCGTCGCTTCGCTCGCGGGAGTAATAGCACGCTTCCCTCCCTAGGTGCACAAAATACTATTACACTACTTACTTCGTTACTTCTTATTGTGACTATTATACTTATATAACTAATATGCAACTATCCCGTATTTACAAGAAATAGCGAATTATGACAGTTTGTTAATTGAAGCATTGTTTAGGAGTCCGTTAAGTTCTAACATCCAATTGTTCATAATGTCAAACATACTTTTTTTTTAAATTTAGTTTTTGATGGAAACCATTCAACAAAATTAACTACCAATTACAGAATGGGACAGTGATAATATTGTCGGTTGTTTGGGAACGAACTCGGGGCCGCTAGTATGCTCTACTAATACTATACCTACCGTTGAGCCAACCACTAGCCGTTCACATTACGGGAATTTTTAATTTTAAATAGATATTAAGCTATAGTTTATTCTTAAAATTAAATAGTAGGTACTACCTATGTGATTAATTTTCTTAAAGGAACACTAATGAATTTATGCATCGTAATAGATGAAATTGATTTAAGTAGTTTCATTTATTTGGTACGGTGGTTCACTCGGCTATCGAGATCGTGGGTTCAAATCCCATGGACGTTTGTGAGTGTATAAAATGTAAAATAGCTCCAGGCCAATAGGCTACGGTCCTTAGTCTGGGAGGGCGGGGGAAGGTATGTTTTTCCTTAAAATAATTATTTGGTAAAACGGAGTTTGTAATATTAATTGTATAACTTTATTTAAGGTTTATTATGTTGAATGTTGAGAATTGATCTATCATCTTAAGTTCGTTTTTTCAATAGTTATTTTGAAGAAACAGTTTAGATTATTTGTCTGTTTTCTGCACATTTAATTAATATTTTCCTTATTACTTCTAGCTAATGACACCTCTTCAAACTACATCCTTTTGTCGCTGATACAAGTTCTTCAACATCGATTAAAAAAGTGAATTACTATTTCAGTGTAATTAAGCGTCATTTACACTGGCAAAGTTCTATGGTTATCAACAAACTTTTAATTAAAATGATCACGCAATCTCAAACCTGAGTTGATTTTATCTATTTTAATTAATTTCTCATTAATTCATTTTTAAATTTAAATTTTGTTGAACTTCTTTCTAGCATGTGTTAATTTATTAGAAAACACCAAACAAATAGAAGGATTGTGGTTTAATATCTAAAGGAGTATAACCAACTAACATTCAGGGTTAATTTTTGTCAGATAAGTTCATCGCCCTTAAATTTGAAAAATATGTAATTGAATTCCTACTAACGGTAAATTTGCTGTTTGTCTCTTAATTCTTGGAATAATTTAAATGTTTGTTTTTTTAATCCGGTTTAGTTTATGTATTCGTAATTCTATCCGTAACAACGAAATAACTAAGATAATTGTGTTGAAATTGAAGGTATTGTGCTCGAGTCCAAATAAAAACCAAGGAACAACGATGTGACTTTAAGATAATCTTGAACAAAGAGATGAATTTTCTAAAATAGTGAAACGTTGATCGTTATCGAACCCCTCATTTTCGCTTCCCACGAATCAAACTTGGAATTACATGACTAAGAAACAAAAGTCAGGAACTGGATGGTTATTTTAAAGGATATTTTACAAATTTCCGTAATTTTTCTTTGTATATTAACCGAATCACAACAAACTGTCTCAATATCTCAAAAACTATCATTTCAGACAAAGATTCTTTTGATAATATAAAATACTTATATTGAAATTAATGAATAAATTAATACCTTAAAATTTTAACTTTGAATTTACTATATTTTTAACATTATGAATAAAAAGAAAATGAACTGGAATTTTTAAAATCAAATTTGCCTGAAGTCATAAAAATAGTATTTGAATTTACATGTTTACACCTACATTACGCTATTACTACGTAAATTGTACAGGTTATATATTAAATATCTGTCAAATAATGAGTTAATTACTATGCGATATGATCGTTTTATAAATGAATAGTCAAGGTGTGAAAATGTATGAAGTGTGGTTAAGGTTGGATGTCGATGTCAGTATCTGTAGACTTATAATGTGTCATATTTCATTGATGTCGGACATTTATATGTAGTAGACAGCACTTAACCCACAGACTTTACCACGATTATGTTTGTGGTCGGGTCTGGCGCCTTTGCTGTTAGTGTTTAGTGTTCAATATACTACTACTTCCGACTACATTACCCGCATAATGCCTGAACCCAAATATGCAATAACAAACAACAATAAAAATTTGCAATCTTTGTTATTAAATTACTTTTATTTTTACAATTACACCTGCCTTTAATACCTACGTAAACTCTATACGCGGAAGAAATATTTCTATGATTTACCGCGTTGCTCAGAAAAGTTGATACAGGCACAGGTTTATGAACGATGAATTTTGATGCGCAAAAGTGTTTGCTGTTTGGCATAATATAAACATGAAGAGCAAAAGTGTACACTGATCTACTGCAGGTAATTTATTTCTGCACGTGTAATTTGCAGAACCAAATATTTGAGTGCATATTAGACAATTCGTAGTACTGTAGCCGCTAGCCGTACTGTAAAATGGAGCAAGAAGTAAAGAAGTAATAATTAATCTGTAACATTAGACAAGTAAGTAAGTAGATTCGATATGATATGACTCCTGACCTGCTGGCTATCTCTTCTGGTATCCGGTAGTAGAGAAAGATAACAGTACTAGTTTCTTACAAGAGTAAGGGAGATAAAGTCCTGCCGCAGCCGCCAGTACAACGGGGGGCACACGATGCACGATTTCTTTGGTACTGCGCGTTCTTCTGTTTGTTTATTTGCCGGATGTGACGTCAGGAATGCGCACGCGCGCCAACACGCTCTTCCTCGTTCCATCCAGCATCAGTTATTGCACTGTTACCAACTCCAGCGCAGAATCGAATAACGGCATTTAACAATGCACCATAATACCGAAGTATAGATAGATACAACGAATATTGACTGTGAACATGAAACTTAATTCCAGTGATGATCATGATGGAAATTACAAAATGTGTAAGATGTTTGCCAGTTTACTGCATCTAGTAGATGCAGTGACGTATTCCGACATTGCGACATTCCTTCTAAGGGGCGCCAAAATATGTGAAATACCATTACGAAGATGATCAGAAAAATATTTAGCAAGAATTTTTTTTGCTCAATGTAAAATACTTAAATACCTACCTAAATTTTGATATTTTTGATTAATTTGAAGAATAATTTATTAAACAGTTTGTAGGGGTAGTAAAGAATGTGCAAAACAAATCTTTCAGTAGGTGAACTAAAACACTAGCATTTTCATTGGCAATTTCAGAATAAACTAGTGTTTCGATATTGTCGTTTTCCCACGAATGAAGAGTTAGTAAAATTCTGCGGTCGTCCTGATAATAGTCCTTGTGGCTTACAGCATGGCAACATGGTATAAATCACGTATCACGTCTTGGTCGCAAGTAACACAATTAATAGCACGCATTCCATTAATTCGAGTCCGTAAATAAATTAGCTTTAATGATGCGTGCGTCGTGCGCTGTGCCGTGCGTTGTGCGCATGCGCATGCGTTAATTAAACGCTGCGGAAGATGCTAGCGCAACAGATATATCGCATAAATCATTATACACTACATAAGAACGGGAAGGGAAGTACAAAACCTAAGTCATGTTCAATGTTGCATAGGTTACACTGTTTACAGTTATAATTTGTGCACAAAGCAATAAGATGCAGGTGCCAAAATCAATAATTAATTGTTCTTAGGAGTTAAAGAAAATATTTAATGGGGAATCAGTCAGTTTTTAAAATATTTATTATTCAATTGCTAAGTTTTCGACTATACTAAAATCTTCATCAGGGCTCAGTAAATTAACCTATTATATAACAACTGTTTAACATTTTTATAGTTCTATTCTACTTACATGAGACTGTCACATATAAATATTAATATAAACTTATCAATCACAGAACATCATTAAATACAAATTTAAAAATAAATATATAAAAATTAAATAATAAATATAACATTTGTATCTGTATCTTAATTGGAGCTCCAAATTAAAAAAAATAAACGTTCCTAATAAAAAATTGTTCTACAAATAGAATTCTGCTATCCGGAAGTCGATATCTTTGTTCGTTATAAAATGATGTCGTTTTTTTCGTGATGAAACATACTTGATTAAAATAAATAAATATTTTCTAAAAATGTCTTTACGATTTTCTAGAAAACTATAACACTTTCATAAAAATTGATATGAATCATTTTATAGATAATTTTTTTCTTTACAATTTCATAATTAACAGTTTTTCGCTAAATGTTACCCATTTCCCGTGAGAAACAATAAATATTTATAAATACAAAATTTCGTTGAATAAGTATTAAAGCGTATAAAAGTCATTTTGATTTACCTTGTTGCGTTCGAAAATCTTCTTTTGACTCTGACGAGAAACTAAAAGAATCGGATGATACAATTATTTTTCTTAAGAAAGTTTAATCTTTGTTTTCTTTTCCCATGATTTCAGTTAAAACTTCACTTTTATCGATGTGATCACAAGCGCACAAGAAAACGTAATGAAGACTTGGACAACGAGAACGAGGGACCATTGAAGAAGATATAATCACATAATTAATTAAATTTTTTAGTTTATTAAACTTGTGACACAATCGTACCGGTAAACGTTACTACATTGTTATTGTAATTATAAGAACGAGAGGCTCGAAATATAATTGTCTCACTTCGCAAAAAAATTGCCATTAATTTCAAATGGCTTCAGGACTTTATATTTCTCCATACAGTTTGAACTGATTGCATGTAAATATCGATTAATATTCATAATGTAAGTGAAGTAATTTTTCGCCTACTTGCTTTAAGTAAATGTCCTCGACATGTCAAATTGTAGCAGAAATACAAAATACGCGCAACTATGTAAAGAGTCATTTGATTGACACTAAACTGTATCTAATCTTACAATATCGACTTGAATTTATTTACTGCTTGAGCACAGACTACATAATAAGCGATTAGCATATGAAATGATCTGTGGTTGTACTGGAAAGTAATCGATAATAAAAATTTGTACATTTATACACTTCCAATGTAACAAGAAAAATTTCTTATGCCATTGATCAATTATCGGCTTGGAAAATCATGCCCATTTCACACCAGGAAAGTTTTTCGTAAAAAGTTTCTTGAAAATAAAACAATTGTCAATACCGTTCATGAGGAAACTTAAATTAAATTTATTCAAGATCACTAACTTCAATATATTTTATAGAAATATGTAATTAGTTTCCCCCAATGTTTCCCCGTATAACCGGTATTAACCGTTTTTGTAGCACGTGTTTTACATTCAAGAAATTTATTAGGAAAATCTTTCCTCTTGTGAACTGGGAATTGTATTGTACGTTGTATTTAAATTATAAATTTCCATAACAATTTGTTGAAGAAAACGTCTTAATTTTGATACAGTGAATAGTGCTGTTTCCCATAATGCCAAAGTGCGTATGTATTTTATCAACCAAAGATAACACAATGGTTGATAGTAGGTACCTACCCGTTTTCACGGTGGTATATGCTCGACTTTCATTCCTACTACTACGAACTAATAAAGAGTGGTTGAATATCACATAATAAGATCCAAACATGTACCATTCTATAATAATGGGGATGTTAATTACATTAAATCAATAAAATGATTAAAGATAATTTAAATTCATAATTAAGGAGCAGCTCTAGATACATCTTAAGATTAAAATACAATCCTAAGGTACTTCACACGTTGCGATGTTTTCAATTATTCTGACAAATTGTTCTAATGGTAAATATTTTTCTTCGTCCATGTAGATGTTTTTAAAACATTTAATTATTTATAATTAGAAAAATTTGTAAATGTACAAAGTGTTGATTTAACTATACAATAAATCAAATTTAAAGTTTGGTGTCGGCTGTTGATAAATGAACATGGATGAGTAAAGTCCTGTGAATTCGACGGTCCACCCACACTGCGACAAAGTTAAGCACCGAGCTAGACATTACTTTGTAAAGACAACAGACCTTAGAAAATAAGTAATATTCGATGCATAGATCTGATCTGTGCTGTGGGTCGACTGAAAACCTCAAAACAATAAGGAACGATTTAAGTAACTTTAGCAGATTGTGACTGTTATTCGTAACAGGATATATTTTGTAAAAAAATTGTTCTTGGATTACTTTTTGATACCTTCTTGCTTATTTATCTCGTGACAGTATGACAATGAGTCGAAACTAAACTAGTAAAGCATCTTTAATTATTAAGTTTTTTTTCTTTTAGATTAATTATTACCATAACACAGCTTAAGCCATTCGTTTTATCTTGTCAATATCAACTCGATAAATTGCTAGAACTCTTATAAGCTTTTGACTATTTTTCATTAAAATTCAACCACTAGTACTGTTGACTACAGTATAAAATGTATAATAAATTAATTTTTTAATATAGAGAGGGCTTCAGGTTAGGTATGTGTAGGTATACTATAGTATAGTACTACAGTACGATCTAAAACTTATATCTCCTAAACAATGTTTTGCTAAAATAAATTCTTTACGTAAATTTTAAGATTACCTACACACTTTTCAAGTTGTTTATATAAATTCAGTGATATGTTATTACTATATTTACGATTTCTGCAAGAAAGAAGCAATGGATAGTGACAAAAACAAGGATTATTATAAAACCCGAATGCAATCTAATTTACTCGATCGTAAAATATAGTGTTTTATGCCAGACAGATCGTGACAAATCCTCAAAATAATGTCAGATGCAGCTTTATCCGCTCATGCCGAATTTTATTTGTGCCCTAAGGTTTAAATAATTTGAATATATAATATCTACATTATATGTTAACTCAAGAATAATCTTTAGATTTACAAATAAACGCGAACTGACAGTTATATTAAATGTAACATTTTAAATTCATATTGTAAGCAATAAAATTTAAATGACTAATTAATCAGAATAATAATTTACAACCAAGGTGAAAACTTGTAAAAAATTGTTCACGCAGTCGGATATTTTAAATTGAATTACATATGTAAATTTGCGCGCTAGTAAGTGTGTAATTTAACAATGGGTCACTATTTGTCAGTTGGCCTCGCCAATCACAATACATGCATGTTCGCACTTTGTTGTGGGCTCAGTGGACACCATTTTGCTACCGTTAAATTTAGTTCAAAAGAAATTGCACAATCTATTATTATTGTAGGGAAGGAGTTGAAAACTATTGTTCTTTCGTATATCTATATTACTTTGCACTAAACCACATATTTAAATTGAAATTTGCTATCATAAGATAAATAAAAATAGTAATTATGAAGATCTGAAACAGTATATTAATTTTAAAAATACCAAAAATGTTCAAGTATCCCACTTTTACCGTAGGTACCTAGTTGTATAATCAATAAAATGTTGCGGTAGTATTTTATAGAGATCAATATAAACTACAATATGTCAGAGCAACAATAGAATACTTTTTAATGACGAGTTATATTCGCCTGATGTATTTTTAAGGTTATTTACTCACTTAAAGGTGTTGCTGATTTGTTATCGATTTGGTGACTTGCAAATTAGATTCTTGATACACCAGAAAACACACATTTAATTGTAAGTTCGCCTAAACGTAGCGTCATTCGTGGGTTGAGAAATATTCTTAAAATGCTACGGAACGAACTCGATCAATCAACTTCTTTTACTGTTTTTTATGTACCTACAATGAAATATACAAAAAAGTTTTATACATCTGTGACAAATGACGCAAAAAACCATAGTTAGAGAACTTGTGTGAAATATCTAACATTATTTTCTTTAAAATTTATAATTGATGGCCAGAAAAAATTAACATCTTTGCGGAAAATTAGGAACATAATGAAAAAAGGATGATTTTAAACCATTAAATTTTTTTGTACGTCAAAACAAATCATTGAACTTTTGTAATTTACAAAATACAATGAAGAAACAATTATTTGTAAATAAAAGTGTGCTTTGTAGTTTTCATAGTGCGTATAACTATCAAAAACAAAATTTAATTTATTAAAATTAACTACCTATAAGGTAGGTAACTGAAATTATAGATTTATGTGAGTATTTATTTATTAGTTAATTATAATTATGTAATAAAGAATTCTTAAAATAGATAAAATACCAGGTTAAGCAAAATAACTCATTGTAGTTTATCTAAAAACATAATCAACAAAATTAATACCGTCTAATTAAGTGGTCCCATCAAATCGAAGAAAATTTCGATTAACACTTACAAATGTACACTGTAAAAAACAGTAAAAAAAACCAGCAACTGCTATATTTATTTTCTCGTACGTTAATGTTTACAGCACTTAATTACAGTGTAGCCGGACAAAAAAGGAATTTCGTACACTATTCGTTACGTTAAAAACTAATTTCAAAATGTATTTTAAATTTATATGCTTTAATAATATATTGTCTAGTGGATTAATAACAGATAGAGGTTGATTACGCGTTCTTGCAGACTGACGCACCGTTGAAGTCTCCGAACGGTGAAACCGTTCCAGTAGGTACTGCGACGCGGTAACGCGATCGCGAGTTTTAATTATTGACGGATTCTGGTTTCACTTCAGATTTATCTTACTACGAATTTAGGACCTCGGACACTTACATTCATAACGTCGAATAATTAATTCAAATTAATATGACATTTAAATTGCCACAAATTATTTTATAGCAAGACTTACTCGTTTATTGCCATCAAAGAAATATTGCACCATTGCCGTAAGATGATCGAAAATAATTACTTTTATTGAATTTATTCGAGAGGAGTTGCAGTGCTGCCAAGGACGTATCCAGGATTTTGTTTGGGGGGGGGGGGGGGGGTAATTGGAGCAAAATTTAAAATTATAAAATGTAGGTATAAAAAAATAAATAATACCATTAATAATAATAATAATAATAATAATCTTTGGCACAGAAAAAAATCAATTTTAATATACATATAGGTACATTTTACAAAACAAAATCAAGTTTTGTAGATTTTTTGTTTGCAAATCTAGATATGATGTCTAAAACATTTATTTTGATGTCTCTATTTATATTAAGTAACGCTAACCCTACCAATCTTTCTTCAGTCATTGTTGACCTAAGCCAGGATTTTAAACGTTTTAATGAGGAGAAACTTCTCTCTGCTGATGCTACAGATATTGGCAGAGTTATCAAAATGTGCAAGCATTTTTTAATTGTGGGAAACATATCCTCATCACAATCTCTATATGCAGATAGAGCATCTGTTGAAACCTTTTCCGAGTTTTTTTTATTTTTGTGAGCCATAATTCACTTTCGGTTTTTAATTTTAAATAAACTAAATCTTACATAAATTCAGGAAGAAAGTTATGAGTATGAATTGTATTTGAAAAACATATATTTTTAGGATCTTGGGGGGGGGGGGGGGGTAATTACCCCCATTACCCCCTCCATGAATACGTGCTTGAGTGCTGCGCTATTATTTATGTTAAAAAATATTGAAAACTCTAAACCAAACTATTAATGTCAAATGTAACATTAATATTGTTTTCATTATTTGAACATTTAAGAGAATGAAGCAACTGGCTATTATCAATATTGAGATTTTTTATAATTTATTGACCAGTTTTCTTGTAATTTTAATTTTAAACAAATTTACCTAGAGATACAGACTACAAATCGCTGTCTTATCTCTTGTCACTTGGGATAGCTAGGAAAAAATTGAATCCCATTACCCATTTTACTTTGAAACTTTAAGCGAAGCGAGCCTAAACTTTAAGACGAATTCCATTGTTTACAAATATTTGAAATACTGTTGTGATTTCTGATTTTAAAGCCTGGATCCCACGACGGAAATAAGCATCGAAAATTTTTCACTAAAATAGGCAAAAGGTGCTTATTACTTGGAGGTGTGTTGCAATAATTTCTAAAGGCTGAATTATTTATTATACTTTTTTCGTCTAGATTCATGCTAGATTTCTAGTGTTACTGCATAAGTATTTTATGCGAGCATAATTGTTGTTTAGAATTATTATTATCTTCTATTAATTGTACCTACTAATTGAATATTAAGCATTAGGCAATACAGTTTATAAATGGATAATTTAATGGATCTGGTAGTCAATTGTGATTATTCATTGATGAAATATAGATCGTACGGTCGATGAATTTATGCGTGGTAATTTGTGTATCGGACTTCGATCCAGTAAGGTGATATTAATACTGTTAGATATGAGATAGAATGGTAGCGTAGAGGGTGGATTGCAGGCGGTTGAGTTCAGAGTTTAACCTTATCCTATAATTTCCTGGAGCGTAAACCCGAAAGGGTAAAGCCGAGGCTCGATGGTCTCGCTAAGTCTGAGTTCGTACTAGGCTTGTAGGCTTGTACTCTTACTCGATGGATTTCGAGCGTTTCTTTGCCTCTGTGGATTCAGAGTGCGGCTATACCGTGAATACCGTATAATGTCACCCTTTCAGGCGCGGATACAAGGGGAGGATAAAGGAAAAAAAATGGGTGTTGAAGAGTGTTTTATATGAAAAGTAGTCTAAACTTTTAGATTGTGTTATTAGAAAAATAAGATTCTTGACTAGAGTTCATGCCAAATAGAAATGGGAATAAGATCCGATGCGCAGAAGACGCATTTGCGTTTGCTCCACCCTCCTTACTTGAACGGGGCAATGCTATTTATTTGTACGCTGCTGGTGTGAGACAGAAGATGCGCGAGGAATGATTGACTTTCCCATTTCTATTTGGCATGAATTCTAATAATGTTTTTAAATTTTCTTAATTTTGTATAGAAATAAAAGGGGACAAAAAAACTCTTACTCCAGGACCATTTCTGACTCTCGGCGCCCCAGTTGCCGAAGTCAGACCAAATTTTATTAGTGGTTATAGAAGAACATTATTACCAGAAGTACAGCATATAAAGCGTACTATGTAAATTTCAATTTGACTTGATTCTGAAGTCAGCTATAGAACACACATACAACACAAGATTTTATAACTAAGTAACAGCATTTTTCTAGCAATGTAAAAAGAGTTTTAGTTTTTCTTTCAACTTTGAGGCCTGCAATGCAATTATAACATCTCCTATAATCTTAAAACACAAGCTTCAAGTTTCCCAATTTGCAAAACATACCTTATTTAAATATTTTATTTTGGATAAACAGCAAGTAAGGTAGAAATGGCCTCAGACCCAGACGCGGGTTATAAAAACAAAAAGATCGAACAGATGAATACGTGGCGTCTGCAGCTACTTGGATCATTACGTACATACGGTTGTCCAATTAAATTTCAACGAAAATGATGGCTGTAATTTAGTGACGAGATAAAAGTGTGAAACGCAGACAGAATTTTGGTTCTAATTTAGACGCATTACATTTTAATTAACTCACTCAAAACTAAACATGATATTGATAGGTCGTACCAAAGTTTTAACTAATATACTGTCTTCTTTACTTCATTCCATGAATTTTGAAATACAAAATCAAATGCCTTTAGAATACAATGAAACGCGATTTTTTATTTTAAATTTAATTGTATTATTTCTTTACATTTCACATCACAGAATATGTTCCAAAATATATCTTTATTTTAACATTGCATCCCGATTAATTAGTTATTAACGAAATTCCCGCTTAGAGATTCTTTCTGTGGTTCCGATTAATCCTATATGCCTAAATATACAAAAAAATTATGCACAAAAAATGTTATGTCTTTTATATAGACATAGACGAATTTCTTGGACATTATTATATTTTCTGACCAATTTGAAGTTAAATGTTTTATTTATACTTTAAGACACGGTATAATATAAGACAAGTATACGTACGCACGTTACTTGAGCGTAAGCATTTTGAATTAAAAGCAAGAAACTAATAATCTATTGTTTATAGTTAAATAACATTTAAATTTAATTTTATATTTTGTTTTTAATGCTATAATGTGCACGCGTACGCTAGAGGTTAGACTCACGAGCCCTGCCTCTTCTATTTCTCTCTAGCAGTAGTAGAGTAAGTAGTAATAGACGAAGATAGAAGAGGAAGCCAGTCGACTGCATAAACATTGGTGACTGCTGAGCGCTTTGTCGGTATACCTGTCTTATGTTATACCGTGCTGGCCCGTATTTTTACCCAATGTGAAGTAGCGCTAGTCTTATTTAAAACCCTTTAAAACCAACTAATAGAAAAATGAGTTATATAAGAATAAGATAGCGAGAGGTATATTATTTAACACAACTTTGTTTTAACTTTTAAGTTAGAATAAGTAGTAGTATTACTTCGTACTAGGTGATGATACGGGTATATTCAGAAAACAATTAAAGTATTTGAAGTAGTACGTATAACAGGTTTAAGTATTTAGGTGTTTGTGTTGACGAGACTGGAATCACGTTCACGTCATAGTCACAACAGATGCGTGTTCAGTGGGATCTATCGATCAAGACGTGCGCCAACGCCCCGACAACCGCGATCTTCAGATAACACACACAACACCACAGACCTCGAACCTCAGACGCAGATAGTAATGACACTTAGTGAGCTGAGGTAAGGTGTGCTGGCAAGAAAGGCAATCAACTTGAATGGAGATACTCTCAACTCTTATACATCACATATAAATTCTCAATATACAATAAAAACTTTTCCAGGCAATACCCGTGATCATTCAGATATTTGTA
Source organism: Agonum fuliginosum (assembly GCA_947534325.1). NCBI lineage: Eukaryota > Metazoa > Arthropoda > Insecta > Coleoptera > Carabidae > Agonum > Agonum fuliginosum. The sequence goes on along the minus strand of OX384029.1, from coordinate 41,091,517 downwards.
GATTTAATTGCAAAAATAAAATAAATCCTGATTTGAATTAACTTATTTTATGATGCAGAGTGGCGTTTCAACACTACGGTAATTAAATTCATTAATACTAATATCAAAATTCAAGTACCTAAATATAATATTTTTAGAAGTGATTTGATAGTGATAGAGTTAGCAAACTAAGACAAATATTAACAAATTCAGAACATTAAATAATAAAATTTCGGATTTGTTTGAAATTAATAAATTTATAATAATAATAATATAATAATAATAATTTTTTTTTTATTTCCGTGGACACAAATACATTGCGTCTGGAACAAGTCATAAATGTTAAAAATAGATTACCTACAGTTTAGTTTAAAAATTCGGAAATACTTTAAAAATTATTTTGCAATAGAAACAATTTTATATTATTTTTAAAAATATGAATGCTTGCGGCAGATTTGATAGTCATTGGTAGTTTATTAAACATTACAGACCCAAATTTTTCAGGATATTATTTTACCCATCTTTATGTCTTGTGTTATAATCGTGTTTATCCATTATCAGAGAATAAATGGATTTATTTTTATGTATGAAAAGATAAGTTTCATAAATATAAATTTCAGTCAGTTAAAAGTTATAATTAAAAAAAAAACCTCTGCAAGATTCATTATAGTTTGCTACAATTAAACATCGAATTTTTCGCTTTTGCGATATAAAAATATCCTGGATAGCATGAGAAGTGAGAAGTGCCCCAGAAACAGATAATACCATAACGTAATTTTTAACATAGGCATGTTAAAACGTAAGAATTACTGTAAATTTAAGTATCTACTTTTTAAGATGACGAATTTGATAGCAAAACGAACTCAAGCTTTTAACAATTTCTTTACACTGTAGACTCCAATTTAAATTCTCATGGAAGAGAATTTCCAACACCTTGGCAGATTCATCACAAAACTTATCAAATGAAATATTTAATTGACTGAGATTCGCCTTTTGATATGTATGGAAATGAAGTATTTTTGTTTTTTTAGCATTTAAAACAATTTATGTTCATTGAACCAAGAACTTAAGGACCTAACGTTAATGTTGCATTTACTACTTAAATCAATTATATCGGGGCTAGAAATGATCATCATCTGCATACAACATAATTTGTTATACAATCATCCGTTAGAGCAAGCGCCAAAACATTTTATATATAATAATATAAACAAATAAGTAGCAAGGATCGTACCATGAGGTAAACCAACATTAATGTCAATTTGGTTAGAAATTTTAATTTGATTACATAAAGATTTATCAGAGTAGTTGATAGTTTCGCATTGATGTTTCTATAGAAGAAAACTACAAAGCCAGCTAAGACCAACTCCTCGTATATCCAAAGCTTCAAGCTTAGAAAATAAACGATCAAGATCCACGCAGTCAAATGCCTTACTGAGGTCGCAGAAAATGCCTACTGGATATTCACCTTTGTCCAAAAATTCCAGAATATTGCTATAAAGACAATGTAACGCGTTTGAGATAGAAGAATTCTTAAAAAAGGTTCGAGTCTATGCAAATAACAATATTCTAGAATTTTGTAGAAAACAGATGTAAGAGCTACAGGTCGGTATATTTAACTATCCATATAAAATTATAGGTGCAAGTGCAACGTGCAAATGCAAACATAATAGTATGAAATTATTGAAATTTGAGCATAAAGGTTTATCCAGTCAAATTGGTCTCAATTTGATCCTTTGATCTAACACAGTTTTGTGATCAGTGTATTCCAATGATATTATATGATAATCCACCAAACCCAAACCTAGGAAGAAGGGTTTAAGCTCTCCCTAATTTTAAATACGATTCGATAATCTAGTGATGGAAAAATGCATTAGTTTCTTACACATTAATATTTATACGTATAATAAACAATATGAAATTTTTCAATTGGTTTCTGGTCAGATAGGTCAGATCCAGATCAATAGACTTTCCGCATACTCTATGCTTAGAAATATAGATTTAAAAAATAATAATGTTTTTTGACAAATGGTTGAATATTTTGACTAATAATTTATTTATCACGTTCGAAATTTCCTAGAAGGGTCAACATCAATCTACAAATAAAGATTTTTTCTTTTGTTGAAAAATTAACCACAATTATACGGCCTTTTTACTACTGTTTGGTCATGTCAATGAACTTCACGTAGTTAAATAAAATAAATAATTATTTATTTCTATTTATTTGCAATTTCTAGATATAGGTATTTATTAGATAATGTAAAAATGAAATAACCGTAATTGGGCAAAAAATAGGAATAACTTTATTTATGTATTGGTTTTATGGAAAAGAAAATTATAACGTGTAAATAAGTAGTCGCAATAATTAACATTGCAGCAAAAATGCAAATGATATTAAAACACACAGGCTGTTTCGCGTGGACATTAATCACAATTATTTATTTATTCCCAGTACTGACCATAACTCATTCATAGCAAAAAATCTAGTTATACATTACGTAAACAATAATTTACAACTTCAATAGTATCGATCAGATAAATCTATAATGTTTAATAAGAGGAAATGCACGCAATAGCATAATTAATACAGAAACAAAACTATTACAATTAATAATAAATGATTTGTAATGATCTGCGTTACACGTGCTGTGTAGGATAAATTATAAATTATTTCTGCAAAACTTGAAATCCACGTGTATGGAAACCCAGACTGCCTGTCTCCTGCGACAAGATTTTGCAGACTGTCAGCGACTTTGCTCTCGCGTTTACCATTAGATAACCCAATAATTATTTCTTCATGATATTCGTCGGAATCCTGTTCAAGTATCCTTGAATAACTGATTATTATATCATGTGAATGTTGTGTTTGATATTTAAGTATTTGTTTTCTTATCTCTGCGTGGTTTGTCAGATATTTGGAGGTCGGTGAGGATATTATTTTCTATAACAGCAACTTAATTTGGGTGTAGATTTTATTGGTTTAATATAATTGATTGATTTATTTGTTTGTTATGAAAATTCTTGAGTTTTAATTGCCTGTGAAATTATTAATTACTTATTTACTCTTTAAAGTTCAATAAATTTAACACTAATATTTTTAAGCACTATTTATAGATATCTAATCACATTTTAATTATTTGCTAATATAGGTATTTAATTTATTCCGAAAACGGCATTAATATATTAATCTTATTTAAAGTATATTCAAAGGTTAAATGACAAATGTAACTAGCACACATTTTAATTTATGTAAATATAAAATATATGCTTATAGCTACACTATAAAGAATACTTTATAAATCTAGTCTTAACAAGTACAAAAAAATAAAATTTTACTAACTTTAAATTGCTATACTAAAATTAAAATTATTGCTAAATTGTGCATTAATATATATTTTATAAAAACTAGGTAAATCAAGAATTTTCAATCAATTTTCCTGAAAATTTTTACTTGAATATCCTGAAAAGAAAATAATTGAGAAAATCGCATTGTTTCTGAAAATATTATTTAGTAGCAATATTTCCGGAAATATTTCTGTAGACATTTATAAACGTCACTTTTTAAAAGTAAATAATATAATGAGATTTTCTTTCCGAAAACCCTCGGCATGGATTAATATCCACAAAATTTAATGTCATGCATTGCTGCATACAATTTTACGAATCGAAGACGAGTGAAATTGACATATTGACAGCAATGCACTCGAAAACATTTTCGGATTTAATCCCAGCACTTGGGATATTACAAGTGAAAAGACAGCTGAAAATGTCAAAATTTCCAGAAATTTAAAAAAATATTTATTAGGTGCTAGGTAAAAATGTCCTGATGTGCACTACCAATTAGCAAATTAATGGTAATAAACAATAACAAGAAATTGATTTCTTTATCTATATGCAAAATTATTTAAATTAATAAATGGTGAAACACACAAGTTATTTAGATTTTAATATTTACTGAAACTAAAAATCTACATGTAAATATCTAAAAAGTGAAACTCAAATGTTAGATTTTTTTGTTACCGGAACTATTATCCACTAGCCAGATGTTAAACAGTGTCCTACACATATTTCGCACTCGCATAAATATAAATATTAAATATGACGTTCAATCAACGCACGAGTGGCATATCACGCACAGCAAAAACTTGTGCCGTGCCACTTGCATTCTCATAGAACTAATGCATATTAATAACGCAGTGATTTGAACAAGTAGGAAATTAATTAATGGGCAATTCTATTAATTAGCGGTGTTTTGCATGTGGGTTCCGAGTATCGGGAGAGAATTGTACAGCATTCATCGCGATGACAGAACTTCAAGAACACAGCAAGGTGGACCACTTTTCCTAAGAGGGTTTCTGTTTCTAATAGTATGAATGGAAATTCTTAGCAACTGAATGCGTAGAATCAGGTGCACCTACGCCGTATGATGCAGTCAATAAATAATAATAAATTTGATGTAATATTAATATAATTTATTCATTTATTTAATGTTTAACAGGATTCGTTTTTTGTTGCAAGAGTGTGCACCATAATGCAACGTTACTAAAATCATGAATGACGATCTAAACGATTATGTGCTAAAAACTTTAACGACTCTGTTACAATATTTAATTTAAACCTTAGTATTTTGGAGTTATTGACATAAATTTTTTCATTAGTTTCACCAACAAAACTTATATAAACTTTATGCACGGTCTAACTATGTTAAAAATGAACGCAATTACAATTAATTAAAGTAATAAATTAATCTTTTAATTCATTTGCTCGAAAGGTATGCACATATAATTCTTATGCAAGAAAACACATACGAGTATTTTATAAAGTTAATAATCAATTTGAAGTATCAAGTAAATGTTTCGCATATTTAAATTTTAAATTGCTTGATCGGGAAGAAAACAAACTAATACATTACTTAAATTATATACCGTGCATTGCACATATCTAATATTCCATATATACAAGGCCATAACATAAAAATAGCATAGGTAAGTATAAACTTTGAAAGCAGGTACCCTACTTCTCTTGAGCTAAATGATGTACCAATGAATAAAAGTATAATTATTATGCGATGTCCCAGTTAATCATGTAGCAAATTGTAAAGATTAGAAAGTGCGATTTTCTCGGTGTACACCAACACGGTTCACTTTATTTTAGATTCTGGATTCATGAACATGAAGTTAGAGCCAAGCTGGCTGGAGCAGCAAGTGTTGCACTTTGTACTATAAACTATTCTGATACAATAATACAAAGCAAAGCGAGAGGGCGTATTACGTAAGCCGATGTCCTTCACGCATTGCTTTGGGTGTGTTTAGTGCTTTAGTGTTTAGATTATCTCGTGAAACTATTGCGAATATTTACTTCATTATTAGGTTATGAATTATTCACTGTTTTGTTTCTAATCCGACATCGAAGCGAGGATTAAAATCAAGACCACTTAATACTAAATCAATCATATCATTGTTTTGCTAATATTATAATAGATACAATAACAAACTAGCAATACAAAAACTAGCTATCAGATTTAAAATTGTTTCTAAATTTAACAAAATGAATATTAGATAATTATGCTTATCAGAAAAATGTATTTACCCATAGTTATTCTTATTAGCTTATTACTGTTATTGAAAATGCTTGTAAAGTGTAAAGAAAGATTATTAACAAATGAAAAATACAGACTGGACAACAAGTTATTAAATTCGTTACTCAAATTGGTTGCAATAATACAGAATGGTTATGGTTATCCCAGGAACTGAAGAAACCAGAAGAGATACAGATTCACTCTGATGAGTTTTAAAAGTTATTTTCAGGGACTCGAACCGCACAAAATAACGGTTCAGGTTTGGTTCGCGGTTCACTATTCTATAATGTTTCGGTTTTATGTCGGTTTTCATTTTTCTTCCTTTAATGGACCGGTAACCGGTTTCCAAAAAAGTGGTTTTAGTTCCGATTTCGGTCCAATGATTTATTAAATAGCAATCAATTAATTAAAAAATTAGTAGGTACTAGTTTTAGACTAAAACGTAAAAAAATATCTAAAATCAAATAAAATAAGTCTAAATTGAATAAAATACAATTTTTTTTTAATCAATAAAATCGTTCCGAACTAATTCACATCTATCGATTCGGCTCCGGTTTTGGGTTTATCAAAATATTTTTGGTGTATTCAGGTTTGGCTTTATTAAAATAGCAACGGTTCGTACCGGTTTTCGTTCCTGTTCGGTTCGGTTCAAGTCCCTGTGGTTATTATCAGATGTAAAATAAATTAAATAGTAAAAATACTAATGATTTACGTCATATTCCTAAATTGATCGGTGATCAAAATATCTTGTTCTGTTCTTGCAAGAAAAAACAAAACGCTTGCTTGCAACCCTTGCTATTCGAGTCATTAATAAGCTTGTATCTCGTGCCGAAAGTTAGTAGGATTGGCCGGTTTGGAATCGCTGATCGTGGTCCGCGGACCGCATTCTCATAATGTAAAATAACAATCCAAATGCCGAGTTGTCATTGTACATAAATCAAAACGCGGCTCAATTAATGAGGACAGCAGACATATATCGCCGATTTATATATTACGTGTGGCCACCAGTTTTTATACTCTTCATTCCGCACAAGCAAATTAATATATAATATCTAAATGATTTGGTATTAATTAAGTTTAAATATCAAATGTACTATGGTCAACATTAAGATTCCCCAGATTTTTTGTTTTTAGAACAAGCATTTGAAACGGAACCGCAGACAAATTTTTTTAGTTTTACAGTCTAAGGATATACGTAACTTATGTGACATTATAATGTTTTTAATTTATTATTTAAAAAATCAAATAAGTTAAACAAAGTGAAAAGTACATTATCACTATAGATCTCAGATCATGTCTCACAGTCTCACTCAAAATATTTTTGTCAAATAAAATTTTGTTGTGCATTTTTTTTTCTTGTTTCACATGAAACATGAAATCCTTAAATCATTTATAACTACAGACAGTTTAATACTTATAGATAAATAGATTAGTAGGTAAAAGTAATATTAAAGTGTCTTAAACATTATTGTATTATTATTATTTAGATTTACCCAACAGTGATAATGATACAATAATATGTTGTGGTGAGCATATGCTAAAACGAACATTATTTTATGAGCTTAAAAATAAGTGGAATACCTATGGGAATCCTCACACTAGAAAAATTGTTGCTATTTATTTTCATTATTTGTAATTAACGTAATCTTCTCCGACTGAATGCAATATTTTAAAATTAAATCTTAGTTTTTAATGGTACAAGCGTAACATGTTAAATTAACAACTAGTGAATTTATCATCATTAGTAAAATTTATTACGAAATATAATTTTTATTGATATAAGTATATTAATCCCTGGAGGAATAACACGATAAAAACAAAATGTAATTATATTAGATTTTTCTACACGTCAGTAAATCTTTCTTAGCACATAATAAATTGTATGTGTCTGTTAATTACAATGATATTCTCTAATTACTTCGTATATCAAGGTTACACTTTCCAGCCCTGACTACATACAAGATTTTTTACTGAATATATTAAATTATTTAGAGCAAATACAACACAATATATAAGCATTAGCAAGCATCCTCGTAAGCATCACCCCATTTACACTCTCAGTGCGAAGAAAACGTGTTACCAATTTTGAGTTTGATTTATGATAATAATAATTATTGTAGTTGTAGGGTATAAAAATTTGATATGGTTTAGAAATAAATAAACTATTGTAAAAAGTATATTCGAGATTATGCACATGAATATTAGATGAATTTTACATCGTATTTTTGGTCCATGTCCATGTTAAATTGGTTTTACGAGTTTGAGTTTTGAGTGTTCTAAATCTTTTTGCATGTAACCATTAAATTTAATTTTCGATGTTTTTGGTTTGTTCAACAAATTGCATACAGTTTTTAATATGCGTTTTTGAGTAAAATAATGAATATAATAAATTATTTTAAAACAAATACTTAATGAAATAATACAATTTTAATCATAATAACATTATAGAATCTCAATGAAAATTTCCCGAGAACATTTATCAATGTCAGCGTTATGGTAAGCGCGTTAGTTTTATTTGAAAACAATTTAAATGATCACATGGTATTTAAACATGTAAATTACGCATTGGGTGTGAAATAAATATGTATATTATCGTCATTGAGGCTTTGAGAGTACATATGAGCATGTGTGCGTGTGTTTATACTCCGGTTCTATTTGTGACCAATCGCAGAACACCGACAGCCATATTCTGTGACCGAGTCATACTCTCTGCACGGTGTCGGTAACATAACAAACTTGTAGGTGTTTATGCATAAAGCTATTAGCTGTACAGGGTGTTGAATTCTAAACGTACCTAACTAAATTGTAGCTATATATTTCATTTTATTATGTGTTTATTATCTAACAATTTTAACCTTACCATAACTTAAACAGCATGATGTTTTGTCTCTTGTTTTATTCGCATTGGTAATGTCAACTGGCATTGTTTATAAACATTTTCTTTATTCCTCCGTATAAGCTACAACTGTTCATGTATAATGTAAATGTAAATACTTTTATGTGTTTATTTTGTAAACTATATTATGTGTTTGGATTTGATATTAAAAGCTGTACAAATGTAGTTTTGAACCTGAAATGCACTGAATATTTCAGTGAGATTAGTGATGCCGCCGAGATGAGACGAGTATTCAAAACTACGAGACGAGAAATAGTTCTCGACAAATCGAGAATTCTCGAAACTAAAATTTAAAAAAAATTGATATTTTTCTCTTCGAAATTGTCAATTTTTTTATTTTATTTTGTTCGTAGCATTTTTGGTTTTGTTATAAATATTTTTATAGCTAAAACAAGAATTGACTGCAAATTTAATAGAAACTTACAAAGAAGTTCCTAAATATACTTCTAGCTTTTCAATATAGAAGCAAAATTTTTTCGAGAAATTGAGACGATACGAAAATCGGGCACCAATAAATTTAATCTCAAATTTTAAACCGTGTTTTAAGAAACAGATAAAGGCAAATAGAAACATTTATAACAAATATAACATCTTAATGTTACTTACCATAAAACATTTCATTCAAAGTTCTGTTTCAACCAAAGTTAAAATTTAAGTGGCCATAAAGAAACGTTCATGAATACATACTTTCCTTGCATTGAAATAATGCACCCACCAAGCTTCAATTACGGATGCATTTTTAAAAAGAATTTATCTAGATTAATGGTGATAAAATAAACACAGAATATTGTAAGCTGTTGAAGGTGAAATGATAAATGTTGATGATGTCAAATTTGTAGTGAATTCCGCTTTGGATTATTAAGTCTCGTGTTTATTCGATGAACATTAACAGAAACTAATTCGATACAGATATTCGAATTCGCCGCTTGGTAGCACATTTATCGCTTAACGGTGAAGAGTATAAAATATGCGAATTAATTTATAATGTTGTAATATGTTGTAAATATGAAGCGAAGACTAATAGCTCCCCCGGCGAGTGGTAATGATGACAAAGTCAAAGAAAAAAATATCTGCTTTCTTTGTCACTCTGTGCGGCTAACAGGTGGAAGAGGTAGAACACACACAAACGCACACGCGTACATGTGAACATGCGACGAATACGTGGTATGCGAGGAATATTTAGAATGGGATTGAGTGATTCATTTATTGACCTTGTACTTGTGCATAATCGGAACTACTGATTTGGTGATGGCATATTTTTTTTGATACCAACATGACAGGCCTGTCTCCATAACAATATGGAGAAATTATAGTAAGGTGTAACGATAACGGAAAGCACAGATTTCTAGTGGAATGCCGAGCCCATATCGCACGTAAACGAATTTGTTCTTGTACGATATGAGATAAATCTACTCTTATTTAATGCTGTATAATAAATACACTCAAAGAAGTTCAAAGTTTGACTTTTTGTGGAAATTCGAAGTTATAAATTCAATGTTTGAATTTCGATATTTCGCAAGAAAATTCTATGAATTTTTCAATATTAGAAATTCGAATTTCATCATCAACATTAGGAGGTACCTACTCTTGTTGAACTTGAATATTATAGTATTGTGTAGAATAAAACAGATGCGGATGCAGCATTGAATTAAAGAGTAAATATATTTTTATTGTACCTTTGTACCTATTGTTTTCTAACTAATGGTGTCATAATTATATTAAATAATATTAAATAACGCAATAAAATTTACAACGTTATAAAAAAGATTTTACGTGTCAACAGAAATTTCTGCTAGGTATTGTTTATAGCAAAACTGATTAACAGATCTGTAAATCTTACACTAACACAAAATTCTGCTATTAAATTAATTATTTAACGCTGTAATAACAATTTTACTATTTTCAATTAATGTATTTTTGCGATAAATCAATGATACAGTAATTTCCGGGTCACTCTGTATCTGTAGCATCTGTACTTGTCTATCTTTTATAGCGCAACATTGCTTAGCTCGCAGCAGAAACGAACGTTTGCGAGTTTTTCCGCGTAGAGCGATTTGCATGCCGGTAAGTAGGGCACCTGCGCCTCTAGGAGTGTCGCGGCCACGGATAAACGAGACAAGCAGTGATATTTTATCTGTTTGTGTAATAAGCAGTGTTGTACCCTATTTCTCAAATCGGAACTGATTAATTACCTATCCTAAAATTAATATTTACAGTAGGTATCTCTTTCATAAAATAGCAGGTAATTAAATAAATTTCACAATTTCGTACAAAACGATTTCTGTAAGTAGGCTGAATTCCATTTTTAAAACTGTATAAACTATACTTTACAGTCTGAAACAATTTTTTACATTTTTAATCGATTTCCAAAAAGAAGAAAAGATTCTAAGTTTCACCTGTATGTTTGTTTGTATCTATATCTTATATGTCCGCGATTTTTTGGTAGGAACCAAAATTTGATCTAACATAAAACTCACAAAAGTTTGTTTTTGTTGTTCCGGTTCGTGAAATTGACCAACCATACCGTTTGGTCTCGTGAAATTGACCCGTTTTGTTGTTCTGTCTCGTAAAATGAAGAATATTATTTTTGGTTACAATTTTATAAGAATATAATAGTTTTTTGACTTAAAAATTATCTCTAGAAAACTACTTTCTGCAGAAGTAAAACGATTTAAAAATGAAAAATTATAATACTTATGTCTCGAAAAATTGACATTGCAAAGAAACCTAGCGTTCTGTTTACCTCTGGAGGTAGGTACCTAACAAACTAAATAATTAATTTCGGCGTTTCGCAGTTACCAGCACATTTCTGCTACATCGCAGGTCTGTTGGTCTGCGGCGTGGTCTGTAGGTAATAAAAGTAAAACTGGTACTTGAAACGAAAATTCTAGAAATTTGAACAGACCTGACTTGATAACATAGATTTATAATTTATTTGTCTGGTAACATCAGTAGGTATACGTCTTAAAAGTACAAACTGTAGGAAAGTTAGCTAACTCGTACTTAGACTCAATTCATTTTTCAATATAAAAACCATAAGAAGAGGAAAGAATAAGATGGCAAAAACGATATTGACTCCGAAGTATCCTATTTACTATAAATACCATAATAATGCAAAATTATCAGACTTATATTTCTTTTAATTTTCAGCTTACTGTTACGAAACTTCTGTTCTCAAATAGAAACAATGTCACTACTAGTTGGTATTTGAGATCTCAGTCATATCACGAAGCCCTCGTCAACAAACAGCAGTCGCTTAGTTTTTGTTTGAAGCGGTGGAAATGAGGAGATTTGTATTCCTCGTTTGCTGTGCATACCTGTGCGGGTTTATGTGCTCGTGACCGCTCTGCGCTCTCCATGATCCATGCAGCGGTCCCGGGCCGCTGTTCTCTGCACACGTGCGTTATGATGATGCCAGAACTGACAACAGTCGTTACACTGCACTACCGCCCGAAATACTGATTGTCGTGATAACAAACCAAACTGAGACGTGATTCCAAACAGAAGGGTTCAGGAGTTTATTCAATGAGCACAAGTTGCTTTGTAACAATGGGTTTTACAAAGAATGGAAAATTATTTTATTGGAATATACCAACATATAATACTTTAGATAGTCCGGAATTGTAATGGAAAACTTTTAAAATTTTGTACACCTGTTTGACTTCATGGAATATCTATTATTCTACTCAAAATTTTATCCATACCAATGACTTACAATCTCACACAAAGCGTCGATCCTGATAGATATGGTACATATAAGATTTTCTAAAACTTTTAATTCAACGAATGTAACATTAAATCTACAATATGTGCTTAATGTTTTGTAGTATTTGGCCATACCGAAAATTTTAGGTAACAACTAATATACATATATAAGCAGGACCTAAAATTCTTTATTCTTATAAAAAAAATAAGGGAATAATTTGGTAGGAAACGACAAATGTTAAGAAACCGAGGGCTGTTGCTACGTTTATCATTATTATCAAACAAAGTCAAACAGAAACCGTGAAACTAGGTCCATAATAACTCAAAACAAGCGAATATTATGATCCAAGCAAAGAAAACATTATACCTAAGAACCCTAAAAGCTAAGATTGGGAAATCGAATATAATGTCGACTGTGATTTCAAATAAAAAATTATTCAAAGTTCGATTTTATTGCTAAATGTTAATAACTTTTAATATATGATCATATTTAAAAGAATAATAGACATATATCTCAAAAAAGAAAGGTTGGAAGAAGTAATTTGACTAGAAAATAGTAAATAATCGTGCCTCAATGATTATACTATATAGTGGGTGAGGTATCACTCTCTCTATTTGTTGAAACACCCGTATGTAAAACCTTGAGTAATCAAGTCCAACAATCATTATTATTGCTAATTCATTCAAAGTCGGTTAGAATTCGAATTCAGGTGTGTTAACTATTCCACCCCAGCATAAACATTAAACACGATAGAGCTGAAAACTACACATAAAATCGCTAAATACTGCTAAATTATTCCTCCTACATTTTTCTTTAATTTTATTTGATACTATTTGAAATGTTTTCACTTTCGTTTCTATTTTTTGCATGATAACATCGCTGTTGTAGGTAGTTTTTTATAGCTGAACAATAACTTGTATAATTTATTTCTTTTCTTGTAAGTGTAGATTTGTAATTAATTACGTTGGGAGCTTGTCAATATATTATTTGTATTTTGTACTATTTGTGATATATTACTAACATGTTGTGTTTTTAATTTGTGCAAAATATTATTAATTAAGATTTCATTTTACGTCATTTATTACAGTATAATATTGCAAAACTAACTGACTTTTATTTTCATCGGTGGTTTCATTTCAAGTCGAATACATAATGGAAAAGTTACAGATTTAATTCAGAAATGTATTAATAATAATCCAATGTAAGCGTCTGAATGTGCTTGATCAAAGAGAAGATATTTGTGAAACTTCATGAATTTATGATACAAAATACTATGAAATTCACTTTCACATGTCACATCATAAATATAAAACTGAATATAAATTTTAAAAAATATTTGCATTATTACATTACCTATTCATTTTTCAGACAGGATTCTGACAGTTTTGATTTTGATTTTTTAAATCTACAATTTTATAAATAAGTCTGAATCATATTGTGAACGAATTCAGAATTAGTGATTATCATTAATAATATACTGTACCTAACTTCTAAGTGATCTATAATTCACGTTTATATTTAAAGAAATATTCAATACTTGAACAACTCACTGATTAATGAATTCAATCACGGGAGGCTGCAGGTGGCGAGATAATCAAGTAGGTGTATGTAATGACGTCATGGCACTCTTACCTGAAAAAATACAATGCATTAATTACATACATACAGCACCACATTATTTGCATTAGTTTTCAGAAAGGAATTATTTTAAAGTGCCGATGATGACAGTGATTATGTTATTTTCTACGAAAACACAAAAAAATTAGTTTTCAATCTAAATTTGTAAGTAGTTCGTGGACGCCAATTTAATAAATTATTGTATGCTTTTATCAAATATGCAAGGTGTAACCCAACTTGTGTAACAAAATTTATGGGTGTATAGTATTGGACACTGATCATAAATCAAAATAAATTTTGTTGAAATACGGAAAATTAACAAAAGTTTGCAAACAATATCATTTAAATACAAACAAGTTAAATAACTGTTATGCAGTATTTATTAGCATAATTACATTAATGTAATAATAATTTTACAAACAGGAAAAAATGAAATTTGTAGGTACTTAGAAAAATGAAAAGGAAATATTTCATGAGAAAAAGATTAATACAGTCATAGTAGTTGATAAAATATGTACGTCGGTTATTTGGAAATAGACAAACCAAAACGTCAAGTATAATAAATATAAAAAACAATTCCCTTAAAATTATATTGCTACTCCTACTAGCCTGTGGGTGGCATATTGTCGCTTTATGGTGCCAGTAAAATAAAGGCGGGAATTTTCTAAAAGAAACAGTGTTACTGAACGTGCTAATGACAAGATGCCGGCAATTCTCGCAGCCTCTTTTCCTCGGTTTCCACAAAGCTCATCTTTTTCTCACAATTATTTCGCATCCGTAATTTTATACCTGGAAGTAACTGTTGGTAAATTTGTGGTTTCCGGTTCGGAGATTTCTACGTTTTCTAAGAAATTAGACTTATTTTATAATTTTTATAAATTATAGGGTTAGCGGGGTTTACTATTATACTCGAAAATTAGATGTAATTGAAAATTAGGTAACGTTGACTGACGGTGATAGTTGTCTCCGTGACAAAAAATTCCTTTTGGGTGGCGAACATAATTGAAAAAGAGACACAAATAGAAATCGAACATTTGTTATGACATCTGTTTATTCATATATTCACCACATTTGCTGAGGTACTAATACTTAAAATTCTGTTAAATGATAAGTGTAGAGACGAAATTGCATACTTATTCTTTTCATATAATAACTTGCGGCACAATAAAATATTTACAAAGACAAATTTTAAAAATATTATGTCTTCTGCTTGCTACATGATAAAATTATAATATCAAAGGTTCAACTATTTAATGTTGCTACTGTAGTTCTACTTGTCTAAAGCTATTACAAGTCTGACAAAGTGAACGCATATAAACAACATGAAAAGTGACATCCGTATGCATAGGAAAAGTTTATTAGTGCTTTGTGTTTTGATGTCAGCTGCATGTCCGGTTCACCTACAGCTACAATGAAACTAATTCTGCATATTAAAATTCCTTTCGAGTAGGTGGTCACATCACATCATACACATACACTTTTACATATCCAGTAAAATACAATAAAAAGTTTCTACAAGTTACGAAAAAAAATCATACATTATTTTCAGGTAGATAAGACGAAAACGCAACAGAGAAAAGGATGACAATAAATTTGAAATAAAAAGCTCTGAGTTTTAGCCCGAAGTTCTCTGGCTAATGATAATCACTTCAAAGAACAGGCAAGAAAAATAAGTCTAATAACATGATGCACTTCAAAAATTACACTTGTTGAGATTTTTTCCAGTAACTGCGTGGTAGACGATAGATAAGTGATTTAAGTGCGGGGAAGATTCAACTGCCAAGTCGTCATTTGCAGGGTTAGGGTGGAGTTGGAGAATGCCCTAAGACGAAACGAGAAGTAAAATCTCATGAATTATGCTGGTTATTAAATATTACCTACTTTAGTAGACAATTTTACAAATTTTAATAAACAAAACGACCATAGTGATAGTAGAATAATTTGATCAAAGTAATTTTTCATCTCAGTTCGAGAATGTTCGTATTGATACAACAGATTTGAATCAAGTAGTATTATATTTTTTTATTGATAACAGAAAATTATATTATCAATCAAACTCAAATGGTCAATGAAAATACATCACTTATTTCTAATAGAGATATCGTTATTAAAACAATCAAAATCATTAAACCACACGTACCAGCAATTACAAAACATTATAAATCATTCATATGCACATGATTGTGACTCGGCCGCCATCTTTAAATATCTGTAGTACGTGAGTTCTCGGTATAAACGCCAAAGCAGCAATAGCATAGCTCATAGCAAGTGAAGTGAAAGGCTGAGAACTGGCAACAATGCGTACTGAGATAACAGCGATAAAGCTGCACTGAGAGTACGAGTATGTTATATAAATTGCAACGTTGCCATTGAAAATTGCTTATTGATTCCGACATATAGAGACAGAATCGAGAATCGAGCGTAGAAGTGACTTAAAACCGTAACTTCTTCTTACGAGCAACGATGACAGAGATGCCACTACTCTATTGAAGATTAAATGTGGCGAGTCATTAGTTATTCCAATGATTAATTGAATTATAGACAGTGACATTATTAACCGAGAATCGAGAAACTGCAGGTTTCAATTACGTGTAACATTGCTGGACAATGAAACAAAATAGGACAAATTTGTCTGATCAAAAGATTGCGAAATAAAATATTCTAATTTATCACCTTCATTTTGTCTCCATTTTGGATTAAGTACCTATTTATTTGTCCGTTGGACACATTCTGAATGTATATATGTACATAGGTAGAAATAGGGTTACATTTGTACGAAGTATTAGCGATGAAACATAATTTAAGTAGATAAACAACAAACTTAAGATCCACAGATAAACGAGTGAAGAAAAATACGCGATGCCCGAGCGGTGCCACATGTGTCTTAAATTTCTCGACACTCTGCTCTAAACTTTTAATTTAAATAAATAAATTTTGGGAATAGTTTATATAAATAATTTTTTATTTTATTTGTATAATATACAATACAAAATTTTACATCATATTTATTACGTCCTGCCTCATATTCTATAAGGGAGGTATTGTGATGGATCCAAATTTTCGAGTGTGAATTTTTAGTGGATAAGCACGTTCTAGGATCCATAGAATACGAGAATACGAATAAAGTATTTTCGAGATATTTTCAGGTACCTATGTCTTCTGAGTCGAGCGTTACACAAGCATACTAGGTTGTCAAGGCGTTAAGTGTTAAATAATAAACCCGAAGCAAATAATTATCCACCAATTGAATAAAGTAACACGTTTGTAGTTTGTCTTGATTCGCGCACACTTCTACTAAGCGTAACTTAAGCCCGGTGAACTGACGTAAGACCAACTCAAGCCTTTATATTTATTTTAATTTTTTTTTAAATAATATTAATTCGAATGATAACCATTTTCCTGTGATAAATTTATGGTTTTATGAGTACAGAACAGAATAAAAAATCTTTTGTAAATTTTGGAGATTTCAATTCTACGTCACGACACAACATAGTCATATTCAATTAATACAGCGATGACGTTCCTCGTAAAGTATATAATACAATGACATCTATTATATGAGTAAAATAAGACGATTTACATGAAGCACACGTTCACAAAAGTACGTGATCATAGTTCACTTATGTTCCTTTCAACCAGGCCCGAGTTTCATGATTTCCAACCTTGAATCTTTAAGATAGGTACAGTATAATTTGAAAACGTTACTTATGTAAAGTTTTCTAGTAGTTTTTAAAACACTACACATTAGAATTGTATTTATTAGTGGAAAATGTACGTATGTGTAAAATAAAAACAAGAAACATAGAATAAATAGGTTTCAATAGCATGGAATCATGATTTATAAAATACAAATTAATGCAATAAATATCGTTATTTACTTCTATTTATTTACAATAGTTAAATCTGCAAAACTGACATAGGTATTTAGCATTCTTTTGTGGTTGGTACATATACATTACAAGTACTGTGACATCTCTACCATCTTGCATAGATATAACTTATCCAACGGGGAACAGAAAAACATAATATTGTACACTTTTAGTACCTAACTGAACAGCAATCATCTAGAATATACAGGGTAATGCACAACTTCGTATATATATTTTAATGGCATTATAGTTCTCAGCTCAGCTCACTTATCACAGAACTGAAAGAATTTTTTTCAAAATTCGGATTTTAGTTAGCAGGTTTTTTTATCAAACAGTTTTGGGTCACTGTTTTCAATGGAATTTTATAAATTTACTATTCTTGTCATTGTACAATTAATTAAAATTTCATTTTATTTCATTTAGTTAATCAGATATCAATTATAGGTACAATTATTAACAATTCAGTTATTTCAAAAACGTGCTTCTTGTGAAAAGTGTCCTTAAATTTAAGAATTAAAAAATCTTTTTGTTTCATGATCAGTAAGTTGAGTAATATGCCATTCAATATATACACGAAGTTTTGAATCATCCGGTATGGACTAGCATAAAAAATATTTTACCCACTTTTCATTGGTCGAAATCCATATAACATTTTTGGACATGTAACCATAGTTTACTTTAAATTGCAATAACTTTTTTTAACTTACTGAAAATGAACACCATCTTCCCTTAAAGCGGAAACAGTTAGAATTAGAAGTATGTCAAAACTTCTGCTTATCTCTGCTTGATAATCAGTTAAATATTGTTATTTAGTTCTGTACGTATATAAGTTAGACATTACTGGTAAACAGTTTGTAAGCGTTAAATCACAAAATAACCTCTTAAGAACGGTTTTTGTCAAGTACAGAGCTTGGCAAAATTTAACCCGTATATCTTCAGTATACTGTTACAATCTTACAATGAAATAGTAGAGTAACAATTTGCAGCAGCCACCACGTGTTCGCTAAAAAATATCGATGCCGTTATGTGTTCTGTGATCCGCAACTCGATGAAATCACAAGTAATCTAGTCGAGTCGCCTGCGATAAATACGGAAACAACTGAAGACTGTTGCTTCTAGCATCAAACTAGCGCTAGCTCCTGCTGCTGCTGTGTTGTTCGAAACAATGAAATGTTCGAGAATTCCATAGAAAACAACCAATACCTAGATAGACATTAAATTTGCATGCCATGAACAAGGAGGTATAAAATTTTAAACTTGATTTGATTGCATACTTTACTACATTGCTGTAATTATTACTGCTGAAATCATATGAAGCTGTTATAAATGCATACAGCAATTAATTTGAATTGGATATTTTTACATCAAGAGTTAACCTTCTTATATGTATGTTTCCATCTGCTAGAGTTATTCGAGATAAACAATTTTGCTTACATGCAAATGTTTATGAGAAACAAAATACCTACATAAATTATTTGTGAACTGAATTTACAATGTTTCCAAAACTATTTGCCTAGTCGAAAACCATGTGTTGAGTTATGCCCATTCACCTATATATTTTTGCCCGATGCTAGGTGAAACAAGTTTTGTATGACGAAAAATAGAAGCGGCGATGAATTTGTTTATTTGAAATATTGTCATTCGATTGTCATTCTCTTATGGCTGTATCCCACGGTATGATATATCCGCAATTTGTTGCCCGCAACTGCAACGGTTGCCTTCAATGGAGACAGAACCTAATGTGCTAGGCAACTTTTTAACGGCAATTAATTTAGCTTTGTGCAGCTAAACTTTTTCTGTAGCGGCAATATTTTATGAGCAACTCGCGTATGCGCATGAGCAGTTCGAAGATTAGATTACTGCGCATGCGTTGCTTATGTCAAAACAGTGCAGTGAATATTTTAACTTTTAGTTTAGGTAGGTTATGTTATGTTATGTTTACATTGTGACATATTTGTAATTTATTTGCTGATATTTTTGAAATACAAATTTTAATAAACGTCAAAAAATGTCGAATGTCACTTAAAACAGAAAATTTCCTATTACACAGCAGAAACTTTAAGTAACGAAATTCCCTAAGTTTTAAAGCAACTTTTGTTTGTAGGATAGAAAATAGAAACAGTTGCCATTATTAGCAATTTTAAAATTGTCTGTATTTCTATCGTGGGATACAGCCATTTACACTCTATCTTTGGACATCTGAGGAGCGAATTTACGATTTTTATGAATTTTACTTATTTTTTCCAATAGTTATTGCTGGTAACGAGAAACTAATTACTTCCACTACTTGGTGTGTCTCTATTTTTATCCCTATTATGATATTCTGGAAGTTTTACATCATAAAGGCATGCTTTTTTTTCTGTATACCTACTTCGATTAATGCTATAGTTGCCTCCCTCGATCAATTAATACAGGGTTTTGGTATCTTTATATTATTATTATTATTTTTTTTTTTTTTAATGGTAACCAACCTACAGAATTAACTTCCAATTACAGGATGGTAGATGTTATTATAGTGGAATCCAACCACTCGGACCCAGTGGTATTATTGTCGGTTGTGCTGGGAATCGAACTGGGGACCGCTAGCATGCTAGGCGGACCCTCTACCGCTGAGCTAACCACTGGCCGTTATTATATATTATGAATGCAATACCTACTTCTAACCCTTCTAACTTACCTTATGCCTACACACTGTGTCAAACCGTGTCAAACTTGCAAAAAACATTTAAAAACAACGAAAATAATAATATAACAACAAAAAATAACTAAAAAAATTATACAGCGTGAAATGAGTTACATAATTTTTCATATGATTTTTGTCATTTAGGTGTAAACACCTCTACGACTGGTTTTCATACGTGTGACATGGACATTTGATATGAGAAATAAAGTATATGGACTTGAATTCATTTAAATTGCGTTTTAACTAACCTAATTGTATCCCAATTATAAAATGGGGCGGATGATATTACAACGGAATCTAACAATCTAACCATACGGATCTAGTAGTGAGTATTTTTTCTGCCGATTGCTGAAACCGCGCTAGTTTGCTAACAATTCTGAAGAACGGAGCAATTCAATAGACCTGTCATAGTAAAAGTAAAATGACAAGGGACAAAAGAGCATTGTGCCAGCAGTGGTTGTCAAATGCTCATCAACATCAAATTTCGTCTTTTAATTTGAATGTACTTGCGCATTTCTAATTATTTTTTAATTGCAGCAAACGATATGCGTACGAGGGATTCAGTATTCTTCGTCGGTGTTTGTTGGGGGTTAGGGGATTATTCCCACGGCGTTAGTGTCCCGCGTCCGTCACGCGACTGTAAAAATGCCTTTGCCTCATCTGATAAGTCACGACAGGAAGATCGTAATCGCAGTTAGCTGATTAGTAAATTGAGGATGTTATAATATCGAGGCGACTCTTGCCGTCTTGCCGCTTGCCAAGTTGGCAAGTTGCCTCATTGCTAAATAGAAATATCGTGCCGCTGCCGCATCTACTACTAAATGCTACTTTTTCTTTCATTTTTCAATTTGACTTTTTTATGTAATTATGGCCATTTACAACTTAGCAACTCTTCCTGTCCAGAGTTAAATACTAATAAGTAATGGCCGAGAATCGTAACAATGTGCACTTCACTAATTAACAATTACTAACAATGAGTATGCTTATAATAATTAAAATATTCATTATGTAAAAATGCATGGTACAAACATATCAGGATAATAATTAATGATCAAGAAAACTTCAGAAATACTAACCATTTGAAAAATGAAAATACAAGTATAATGTACTGTATCTTATATTGTTGTATTTATTGAAAACTGAAATACATTCTACACTTTCTGAAATAAAATCAACAGTCGAAATTTAATGGATCCGAATAAAAAATAATAATTTGAAAAATCGTCAATGTGCAAGGACATTCAAAGAATTGTGACAGACTGTAGAATATTTGGGATTTTTTTCTTCAGGTTGCTTAATAAACATAAGAAAAATTGCATTGCATTAAAGATGGTATTTTATGACAATAGAAAATTTCCAAAAATCAGTTTGTATAAAATTGGTAATATATTAGGTACACAAAACGTCCATAAAAAAACCCTTGCCTTGTCTACCATATTTACGTACGTATACATGTCAAAGCTTCATGCAGGAGGGTAACTAATAACCAAACAGTTTCTAGTTAGCAACATATTAGTTAGTTGCTTAGTTTGGAGTCAGCAATATCAAAAATGATTATGGAAACATGTTATGCTAACCTATAAATTAAAATTATTAACTATACCCCAACATCTCTTTAAAAACATTTCCATAATGAACATTTCAAAGCATTTAAGCAAGTGTCACATAAATAACAGGTCTATTGAAACACTGAAAGTTCAAAGTAGCAATATGGTATAAATCAACAGGTAAATGGGGTCTCGTCATGAAAGTTGAGTTAACAATGAACATAGCTGCGAAACAATATAATAAAAGAGTGCTCCGTGTGGTTTGTGAACTGGAGGGCGGGCAGGGTGAAGACGTGAAGAGCAGTGAGGTTTTGTTTAACTCTATCATTTTTGCATGCACATAATTGCCTATGTACGAGTACATGCTATATTGTTCCTACTGAATCTGTTCATTTGCCCATACTTGTATAATTAGAACTAAAACACCCAATCTCAAATTACTCAAGTCTCTCATAATTATTGGCAATAGCGCTATTATTGCTTTTAAAAAGTTCTCTTTAAATTTGATTTTGATATACCAAATTTACAAAATCTACGACAAAATTGAAATTTTATATCACAAACAATTACTGAAATACGCAGTTTTGCATCATTAAAATGAACAAAAGAATTTTTCATTTAAATTTATTAGTTCGATTAGATAAGATTGATATACCGAATGAAATAAATGGAGATGAAACTCAAGATGTTGAAGAATTTTCTTATCTACTTAGGACGTATCCTCCAAAACGATGGAGGATGTAAAAAGGATATATAAAGAAGAATTCCACAAGCTAAGATAGCTTTTAATCTAGGAAAAATTTGAGACTCAAGAAGTGTCTCAAAGAAAACAAGGCGGAAACATGTTGGGCAGAAAAAAAACCAATACAAAAATCTACAAGTGTCTAAGAAGAATGTGTAACATATTAGTACTGGCCAGAAAAATTACAACGGAAGAATTACTAGAGCGAACTGGGGCAAGAACGAATAGAAAAAACCTGTAGAAAAAGCAATACCCAGCAAATATTATAAGGTAAGCTCTTGATTTTAATATGCATGGAAAACGAAGAGTAGGTAGATCAACAACCACGGAAAAGACGCATTAACTACGAACTAAAGAACACCAAGCTCACGTGGCATAATCAAGAAGGCACAATACAGGGAGGAATTATATATTAATATATTAACGAATTAAATGCTCAGGGCTGGCAAAACTGCCACTAAAAATTTTAGCTTCGGAACACCGCAAGGTGCCCTATGCAAGGATAACATCATTTTCATCAATATGCTGAATTTGCGTTATAATAAATCCAAATTGATCTTTGATTTCACTGAAAGGGTGTGTATGTTCTGGATCACTGGTGGTCATGCGGCTAAAGAGTGAATTAATATAATAATAATAATATCTATATTATATCAAATGCCATAGTTTAGTGGTTATGCTGTGCACATTTCCAAGCTGTAAACAATTTATCAAGAAATCAAGATATATTTCTCCAAGATACGTCGGAATTCGCAACCTATATTACGTACTACAATCACACCGCATTAGAACAAGTGTACAAGTATAAAACTATTACTTTATTGCATTTTGCAATCAAATAGCATTTAAAATAAATTGATTTACGAAAGGTCGAAAGCTGAAATGCATTCATATAACAGACAGAGTCTCTATATGCACAATTTATCGTTGCTATTATTGTGCACACGTTTAATTGGTCAGATAGAATTAAATATGAAGATAAATGAAGCCGCTCTAAGTAAGTATGCACGAGATATAGGTCATGAAGGTTGCACTATTCACTACTCAGTGTTGTGTGCGAGTTTGACATTGCATAGAGCACGAATTCCCTGGAGATACGTTGCATAAAATCAGATTAAAGATATTATGCACATTGCACACAACAGGTGGGCACGGGAATAATATATATCTTTGGTGTAAAAAATCTTATTCAGCTCAAGCAGCAAACACCAAAAGTTTTCATTTATAATATCACATGTGCATTAATTCTTTCCGGAATTTTTTTGAATGCTGTGTGGTATGTGCATGGGCGTCGGCAGGATTTTTTGTATGGGGGGAGGGTCAATAAAAAAAATGAAGTCCTTTGATATTAATATAATTTTATAACTTATTTTAAAATATAACAATTTTATTTATCAGACGCCTCCCTCCTGCACACCCCCGCGAAGCCCACGAATATGTGAGGCTTCCACATCTAAGTTGGGTTAAAGACGTGATAGTATACCATTCGGCACATGTTACAAATCAAAGACATATTAAACTTATACTTTTGAATCATAA
Source organism: Agonum fuliginosum (assembly GCA_947534325.1). NCBI lineage: Eukaryota > Metazoa > Arthropoda > Insecta > Coleoptera > Carabidae > Agonum > Agonum fuliginosum. The sequence continues at coordinate 41,067,361 of OX384029.1, read as the reverse complement.
GGAATACCTACTTTATTTTGTTAGTTCATTGAATTCGATCATCGTAAAGAGCACCTACCTAATAAACCAAACCGGATCTGTCATTTCACCCTAGCTGGAATTAATTAGCTCCTATGGCTTGATTGTTTTCTACCTTGTTCAATTTTCCGTAGATTCTAAACGCTAATGTTCGTATGATTATGTGTGGTCCTATGTGTGCGTGTGTGATACAGACGGGCACGGGCAGGTCAGGGCCCCGAGGAATGAGGAAGCGCTTCTAGTTCCCCCGATAGCCGCTTGTATTGATGATGGCGCTTGTGTCGCACACCACTAAGAAATTATTAATCATTTAGCAAGTAACAAGAGTGCCCTATTTATTTTAATACTATTAATTTGCATTTAATAGTAGATAATGGCATACAAGGTAATATATCTACGAGTAAATATTTTCTGTTAGTTGTAAATTGTTAAATAGGTACTATCATTGTTAGTTTACGTGTTTGTAGGCTAAGCAAAAATCAATTTTTATTCAACCACAAATTCTAAACTTTTGTTTGGGGTATTGTTATTCTATCAATAATCTAATGAACAGTTCACATGAGGAATTTTTTTCCTAAATGTGCTAGAAACTGTCGTCAAAATTTTTAAATGCCGTTCATACGGGGAAACAAATTATTTCTATAAAATATATTATAGGTATAGATGTTTAAATATATTTTATAGAAATATTTAGTTTCCCGCTTGAACGGCATTTAAAAATTTTGATGACAGTTTCTAGCATTATCCTCATGTGAACTGGGTATAATAAAATTATATTGTCAATGATTCTTACTTAATTGGAAACTACATACATATTGATTAACGTGAAGCAAATATTAATCAATTAATGAATAATTAAAATAATTTCAAATAACTGCATATGCAACCATTAATCACAATATATGCTTCTTCTACATTGAAATAAATCAAACAACATCGCTAACCTATTCGTACAAGATTTTAAAGACATTCCGTTCGTAAAAAGTTGCTATAACGAATCTACAAAATTACAGATAATAAAGAAACGCATACCGACTCTCTCAAACACACGCTCACGTTCATCTATATTCCATGTAATAAAACTGGATTGGTTATTATATCTGTTCGATGACTGTGATTTCGGATACACTGCTGAATAATTATCAGGTATTAGACATTAGACATACACACGTACGGTATACTAGTTCGTACCTCCGTAACCGTACATAGAACGCATGAGGAATGACGGAATGAGAAGCCGACGATAATAATTGCGAAACGGGGAAAAACAGGTTATATCTTCTTTTTTATGTTTGTTAATTTGTCATTGTAAATACGTTATTGCGTGTAATTTCCAAATAAGTTTTTAAATTTATGTCAAATACACATTTTCCATAAAGAAAACTTTTTTCAGCAGAACTATGAATGTTTTTTACCTTCCGCCTCATATTCTATAAGGAAGGTAGGTACTGTGATGGATCAAAATTTTCGAGTGTGAGTTTTTGGTGGATAAGCAGGTTTTAGGGTCCCTAGAGTAACAATTTCAAATTTTCGAGATTTTAGTATTTCGGTATCTTGTAGTCCATGATCGTTTCACATTTGTTACTACGTATAATTTAAATGATTATTTCACTCATTATAAATTTGACCAATCAGATTGTCTTATTTTTCATTGATTTCCAATTTAAATAAGTGATTAAATAACTATGCTATTTAATCGCGATTAAATTGATGCTAGCTTTTTTTAAACAAATTTTGAGCTTTTGAAAGCATATTTAGCCGGATAAGTAAGATACTTACCTACATGATTTTATGTTTTCCGATTTTCTATATCTTTAGACATGCCAAATTATTCATTTCAAACAGATTTTATTTATTAGTTAATAACAAACGATTTGCTATTGTTACAATGGTTACATAAACTGTTCAAATTTTAACCCAAATTAAAATAATTATAATAATAGTGTATACCTACCAAGTTATTAACAATAATACTGTAAAGCATAAATAAAATTACCTTTGTATTGAAAGTTTTTACTATACCATGACACAACAAACAATAATAAATATTTGTTTATTTTTCACCAAATGTCAAAATATTTAAAATGAATTTAAAAATTATGCTAATAAATAAAATTGTGTTATTTAAAATTGTTAAATTTGTTTTATTCATGAAATAGTCAATGCGTGTACCACTCGATCATCAAAAATAATAGAAAATACTTTTGCATTTCCGCAAAACACCTCTCGACCTCCGGTCTCGAGTTGTTTTTCTTGCGGTATAATAACTGACAGTGAAGTGACAATCGTAAAATATCGTTTATATTATATTCTTCTGCAGTTTAAATAAAATGACTAATATATATTTGTGAGTAGTAGTACATATATATATATATATATATATATATATATATATATATATATATATATATTTGTATACTTAAGTAAAAAACTTAAGTAAAAATAATAAAGTAAGTATATGGCGGTAGATCTTGTGCTGGCCACATCAGATTTTTTACTAATAAAATTTGTTCTAACTTCAAATATACTGAATTGAAATACCAGCACTTAAACTGTTATTTTTGTATTTTGTTGGTAGAATTAGGAGTCCTAATATCATAATGGGAACTGCTTTTATAGTGGAATTCAATCACTTGGATCCAGTTGTATTTGCATTACTGTTGGTTGTTAGGATCGAACTAGGAACCGCTTGCATTTAAATGTTTGAAGATGGCGGACTAACATTTAATATGTTTATGTCCTAAGTTACATCCTTAGCTTTTACTGTACCAAATTTGAACGCAATCGGTGAGTACATTTTGAGATAACTAGCCGCCATTTTGTTTCAAGATGGCGGATTGACATCGCGACCCCGCTATATTTTTTCTCGGATGCTCACAAGCATTCGCGAAAAATTTGGCTCAAAAGTTTTTCTTTAGATTTAGATTTTTTTAGTTTTTACGAGAAATTATGGTTAATACCGCAAAGTTTTATACAGCTAAATACAATAAACGTTAATTAAGCTGTAAATGGTTTCTTTTTCAATTGAATATCTCGAATAGAGCTGAAGATATCTCCGATTTACTATCCGGGTACACGCCCTATTTTTAAATGGCCGCCATTTTTAAAAGCTGCTACATAACAAATGCTACCAACCGGTTTTGTACTCTACATAATGTATATTAAACTGTGGTTTAAGTATAACCTCCCCCAAAAATTATAAAAATCATTGAAATCGCTTCTTGGCTCATGGACATAATACCCGGATACTCTACCGTTAGGATAACTGGCAGGCAGTTAATAACGACTTCATTTTGTTGGGCCCAATTTTTTTTTTCTTAAGATTTGTGATAATGATAATTCTTTTCAGAGTTAAGTATAAATTATAATACTAGAAATGGATCCTTGTCATGTAAGAGGCAAAGTTTACGTTTTAAAAATTTATATAAAGTATCTAAGTACTTTTGTAATGAACGTTTCTTAACTCGTATATTTACACTTATTTCTATTTCTCATATTGCATAAGTTGTTAGTGAAGGCGAAGAAGCGCATTTACTATTTAGTTATTTATGATCACTCAGTTCGAAGCTGCCTTAATTTCAATTTGTTATTTAAGTATTTTGACATATTTTCCACTCTAGTTGCTGGAATAACAATTTGTCATTAACTTCTGATAAAATGCGCATCATGAAATGCAGAGTTATCTTGTATTCGTTGAGTACAAATGCAGTTCTAAATTCTCGATCCATGATCATGAATTATTCCCGGCATTCAATCTCTTTCTCGTAACTTTACATTTCGCAGTAATCCTGGTATACACACTCCTTACTAGTTTCAATCACACCGGGCGTCCACTGCAGAAGCTCGGAATGATACGAGCTCTCGAGTAACAAAGCCACGGTCTCGGTTTCCTCGTTTGCACCGAATTCCACAACGTGGGGATATTGGGTGCGTGCTGCGTGTTACGTGGAGCTAGCGCGGCGTACACAGACCTTGTTACAGATCTACGACTCGAGACGCTATTCACCAAACGCCTCCGTTGCCTGGATACAAGCTCATCGCTCATGTCTGGTACCGTTCTAGAACTGGAGAAAAATCACCGGCTGTGAGAGACCAGCGACTATTAATCACACTGATCAGTAGAGGAACTTATACTAGGGATTTTAAACAATATGATATTGGGTACATTGCAAAATCCTTTTTTTGTTTTTTTTGATGAAATAGCCTATCTAGTGAAATGAAATTTGATTGACTTGTTTGGATGCATGAAGGGTAAAAATAACTCGAATCAAGACCAAGAGTAAAAATTACACAGAATTGCAGTTTCAAAAATGTTATATTTTGTCAGTTTCAGCAGCACTTTTTGCTGCTTGGACAATGACAATTTACAACCTATTAATGATTATTATAATTAATAGTAGTCATTGCTCTGAACAGGCCCACAAAAAAATTAAATGAATTACCTATGATATGAAAATGTAGCGGCAAGAGGGCGTGGCTTAAGGAGTTTCGATACCGATTATCTATCTAGGGGATCTAAACAAAAATCTATTGTATTTCTGCAGAGTGACAACTTCTACCCACTAAATTTTGTTGTAAAAAACACCGAAAATATAAAAAATCTTATAGCGAAATATATTTGTTTATAAATATTTTATTACTATCTTTCAATTAAATTGTATTTTTAAGTCCTAAAGATTTTATATTTTAAAATTCATAATTTTAAAAATCAATCGAAAACACGGCAACAGCGCTAGTATTTTAGCTGCTTTACGTTGACTGTTGGCTGCAGTGATTCTAACCTAACTGTCAAGTGTTGTCAGGTAATAAATGCAATAGCTCATAATAATTGTTCTTTTGACGCTCCAAGATTAATTCAAGCTATAAGAAATGAGAACTTAATTGATAGTTTTCGTCCAGTCATTCATTATTTCCAAGGCACTTTAAAATTATTTAAAAACATTTCATGACAATTGGTAGAAATTCATCTTTCTGTTTCAGAAATAATTAGTAATGGGGAAAGCTTTGATCAAGTATATGACAAACGTACACAAAAGATACAGATATTATTATTTCTACTGTACAGCCTTTAAAAAGAGTCAGATCTTCTGGAATGATTAAAAGATTAGCTACATTTGGAATTAGTTACGAAATAATTGCAAACAAATTTAGTGATCATGGACCCGTCATGTCCCTTGTAGAGTTTTTAGTAGATGAACACGAATAATTCTTACTCAAATAGTTCTTCCTACTTATTTTCGATAGTTTCGTAACGGTGTTTGTATGCGCATTGCGAAAGTGTGTCCAATTTCCTAAAAATGACTTGTATATGTGTATTTTATTTGTTGTGAAAATATAAATATAATATCATTTGTTACAAACTTTATAATAAAATAATATGCTTCAACATAAACGCACTCTTACTTTCCAACAGTATTTTAAATTTCGCGCCAATCTATGATTTGCGACGTTGCCGTAGTTATCGCTCTTTTAGTTATATGTCACGTTTTAAATTTTATTTATTTGAATAACTCAATAACGGTGTGGAAGAATCCACTGAATTTTAGTTTCATTATTTATTAATGTCTGATTTATAATTACTGTAAATCTCTTTCTGGTGGTATTATTTTTATAGATTATACAGCCCTTTCAAAATGTATTCTCATTTACTCCCATGTAAAACAGAAATTTTAAAAAATTTATTTTTAAAAAACGGTGTGGACGATTGATCTGAAATTTTAACAGTGAACGATAAATACATCCATCTTCAACTTGTAAAATTTTCAGATGAGTGGTAATATTTTCAAAAACGGTATCGAACCTCCTTAAGCTCCAAATGACAGATCAAGTAAGCAAGTCAATTTCAAATTCTGTCAAACTGACGTTTACAATTCGAAATTTAAGATAGGTTCATTTAATAGGAATAATTTGATAATTATTTTAAGTCACAATAGAGAGAGCACAAATTTCGTACATAAATTATTCCAAGTTGTGCACTAATGTTTTTATGGTTTACTCAAAAGATTTACAACCATAATAAAAGAATTCGATTAGGTAGTTCAATAAATTTAAATTCTAGAGTAAATGATTATTACAACAATACGCATTATATTATGTTCAAAATCAAATAACAATATGTATGCTGATCCTTGCACATGTATTTTGTCAACCCAGGTATAAAGTAAATATAAAAGTAATAATTGCAGTAATAATTGGGCAATGCTGTGGTTACAGCTATCCAAATAATTTGTTGCAATTTTGGTTCTTTCATATATTGAAAACTTAGGCGTCTATTTGCATTGTGCGGTAGAGAGAAAGATACATTTTAAACATACGAAGAAAAAGATAGAGAACATGGTTTGATGTCCAGAAATGACAGGTCCGTCTGGAATCGGTAAAAGTATTTGACTTTATATTCCCCTTAAATATTTTCATGAAGTTTATTGTCTTTTAAATTTTTTTTATTAAATTTTGACAGTAGTTATTTATAAACGCCAAATCGAGTAAAATTGTAAAGCCTCATTTCCACCGACTGTTTTAATGCTTAAGAACTATCGAACTATGTTTAATGCACAAGTATTAAGAGCAACGCATAAGAACAAAACTTTGCAAACTCCAAACATAAGGCGTAATGCACAAGAATAATGATTGACATGTGTCATATTTATTATTTGTTTCGAGTTGCCAATTTCTGTCTGTTTCTAATTATGGAACTGAACCTTACTTACGAAATTAACAGTTCTTCCGTTCCTAAATATCGCAAAAATGCCGGTAATGATTTAATTACAAAATTCGACAACAACTGTCATCTCTGTCGAATTAGTCCTTAAACAAAATAGGTGGAAATGGCCATCTAATAAATAATCATTATGCATTACGCCTTACGCACAAATCAATATGTATTAAGCACTAAAACAGTCGCTGGAAAAGAGGCTTAACTAACATTTTACATTTTTTGAATCATACGATTATTTGTGACGTCATATGGGTGTCAAGAAAATTTGAAAATACTAGGTACCTACCTATTAATTAATACAATTATTTTTGCATCCGCTATAAAATTATGTAAATAGTACCTCCTCACAAACAAAAATGATAACAATTTTTGAAAGGATACTATAATTTTGGCTTTGTTATGGTTTCCCAAACTTTATTTTGACAACAAATGGTTTCATTCCCTTCCCTAATTATTAATATCCTATTTTTAATAACAGTTAAGTATCGTTCACATAAGACTTAAGTATCGTTTACATAAGACTTAAGCTGGATTCAGAGATTGCGTAGTAAACACAGCATAGGAATACACAACACAGGAAAACACAGAAACATAGAACCAATTCAGAGATAGCATAGCGGTACTGTAGTAATGACAATTTATTATTACGACAGTTGTCAAATATTGAGAATTGTGAACGAATTCATTTGTGTTTACTCGTTATATTTAAATAAACAGTTCAATTTAATATCTATTGTGTTTCTACAGTTAATCACAACCACAGCGCAGTCGCGGTAGATGTGGTTTAACAAAGAGTACTCACAGGATACATGTCCGAACATAGTAAAACGTAAGAAACACAGCTTCGAAATAAAATATGGCCAATTCCCATGTTGTGCTGTGCTATGTCTGTATTCTATGAATCAATGCATGCATTCCCGTATGTTCATTTTCTATGTTTCGCTGTGCTATGCTATGCTGTGTACACTACGCAATCTCTGAATCCAGCTTTATTGTAACGGTAGTGCAGCAGTCTTGCAGTTGCACAGGATTTGGCAAACGCAAATCAATGGAAGCGTTCACAATGACTTAACGCGTTGGTAGTGTCAGTGCAATGCGTTGCTATAGTTTGTAAACTCCAAACATTTACAACGCACAAGCACCGCACACCGCACCCGCCAAGCAACAGCCAATCAAAATTTAATGTGGAATTTAAAAGGTGGCGAAAAAATTTGAATTATGACAAATTGTCATTGACTTCGAATTTACCTATTTTTATAGATAAATATGAGTGTATACAGTAAATTCGCTGATTTGTTGGTACAATAATCCAGCTATTTGGAACAAAAAATGCTCATTGTACTGAGAAAATATAAAAAAAGAAAGTTGAAGCATTAAAGTTTAATTTTACAGGTAATAATTATTTCTTGTTCTGACATTTTTATCAAATTAAATCTTAAAATATTTTTAGGACAGCAATTTCAATTTATATGCAACACAACAGAATACTGTATTACCTACAACAACGTCTCTAAGTTTTTATGTGAACGCTGTCCTTACCAATGCAATACCAATGCAACACCGCTCTAACAAGGCAACGGCACTAAGCTCTATGTGAACGCAGCTTAGAGGTTCAACTCTTAATTCAGAAATAGATATATATTTTTTCGTTAGCAGAAGTTTTCCTTTTTGGTTGAGCTTAAAATGTTGTGAGAGAAGTATCATCTTCAGGAAGAAATGTGTCTCTTTCTTCTCTTCGTATGTTCATTAGAGACAATATGTATAAATATATATATATATATATATATATATATATATATATATATATATATATATATATCACGTTATCAGTATCAGTATTTTCTCAGACTTCACTTAACCAGTATAGTAGGTAGAACGCATCTTTAGGTTATACTCGTAATTGGCTTAATTTGATTTTAGATTTAATTCATAATCGAATAACTCGTTTTTAGGTTATATTAATCTTTAGATAAAACTCATCTTTAAAATAAATTGGTTTTTAAATAATATTTGTCTTTAGATAAAACGTGTTTAAATACAACTCATCTTTTAATAGAAATCGTCTTTACATAAAACTTGACAATAGATAGAACACGTCTTTAGAATAAACTCGTCTTATGATTTAACTTGTCTCTAATTTAAACTTGTTTTGAAGTTAAATTCGTCTTTAGATTAAACTCGTCTTTAGATAAAACATTCGTCTTTAGGATAAACTCGTCTTTAGATAGATCTAAGATTTCCATCCAAAGCTTGTATGGATATCCCATCCAAAGCCTGTGGGAGTATTCCCATCCAAAGACTATAGAGATGTCCCATCCAAAGCCTGTGGAGGTGTTCCATTTGAATACTGTTAACACGCCCCATCCAAAGCCTTTAGAGGTGATCCATCTAAAGCATGTGGAGATGTTCCTTCTAAAGCCACCCACACACACATACAAACACACAGACAAACATAAACACATACACATACACACCAACATACGCACACACAAACATACGCACACACCAACACAAACACATACACACAAACATATACACACAAACACATACACACAAACACATACACTCAAACACATACACACAAACACATACACACAAACACATACACACAAACACATACACACCAATACACGCACACACCAACACAAACTCAAACACATACACACAAACACATACACACAAACACATACACACAAACACGTACACACAAACACATACACACAAACACATACACACAAACACATACACACCAATACACGCACACACAAACATACGCACACACCAACACAAACTCAATCACCATCACATACACAAAAACACATACACACAAACACATACACACAAACACATACACACAAACACATACACACAAACACATACACTCAAACACATACACACAAACACATACACACCAATACACGCACACACATACATACGCACACACCAACACAAACTCAAACACATACACACAAACACATACACACAAACACATACACACAAACACGTACACACAAACACATACACTCAAACACATACACACAACCACATACACACCAATACACGCACACACAAACATACGCACACACCAACACAAACTCAAACACATACACACAAACAGAAACACATACACATACACACCAACACACGCACATACAACAATACGCACCCACCAACACAAACACATACACACCAACACACGCACACACAAACATACGTACACACCAACACAAACACATACACACAAACACATACACACAAACACTTACACACAAACATATACACACAAACATATACACACAAACACTTACACACAAACACTTACACACAAACACTTACACACAAACACATACACACAAATACGTACACACAAACACATACACACAAACACATACAGACAAACAAATGCACACACAAACATACGCACACACCAACACAAACACAAACACCATCACATACACACAAACACATACACACAAACACGTACACACAAACACGTACACACAAACACACACACACACAAACTCAAACACATACACACAAACACATACAGACAAACACACGCACACACAAACATACGCAGACACCAACACAAACTCAAACACATACACACAAACACATACACACAAATACGTACACACAAACACATACACACAAACACATACAGACAAACAAACGCACACACAAACATACGCACACACCAACACAAACACAAACACCATCACATACACACAAACACATACACACAAACACATACACACAAACACATACACACAAACACATACACACAAACACGTACACACAAACACATACACACAAACACATACACACAAACACATACACACAAACACATACACACCAATACACGCACACACAAACATACGCACACACCAACACAAACTCAAACACATACACACAAACACGTTCACACAAACACATACACATACACACATACACACAAACACATACACACCAATACACGCACACACAAACATACGCACACACCAACACAAACTCAAACACATACACACATACACACAAACACATACACACAAACATACGCACACACCAACACAAACACAAACACCATCACATACACAAAAACACATACACACAAACACTTACACACAAACACATACACACAAACACTCAAACACATACACACAAACACATACACACCAATACACGCACACACATACATACGCACACACCAACACAAACTCAAACACATACACACAAACACATACACACAAATACATACACACAAACACGTACACACAAACACATACACTCAAACACATACACACAACCACATACACACCAATACACGCACACACAAACATACGCACACACCAACACAAACTCAAACACATACACACAAACACATACACACAAACACGTACACACAAACACAAACTCAAACACATACACACAAACACATACACACAAACACTTACACACAAACACATACACACAAACACTTACACACAAACACATACACACAAATACGTACACACAAACACATACACACAAACACATACAGACAAACAAACGCACACACAAACATACGCACACACCAACACAAACACAAACAACATCACATACACACAAACACATACACACAAACACATACACACAAACACGTACACACATACACACAAACACATACAGACAAACACACGCACACACAAACATACGCACATACCAACACAAACTCAAACACACGCACACACAAACATACGCACACACCAACACAAACTCAAACACATACACACAAACACATACAGACAAACACACGCACACACAAACATACGCACACACCAACACAAACACACAAACATACACAGAAACACATACACAAAAACACGTACCTACACACAAACACATACACACAAACACACGCACACACAAACGCACACACCAACACACGCACACACTGATTTTTAACATTAGATTTTAAGTGAGATTATTTGCAAGTAACGAAAGGAGTGTTATATATTAATTTACGACCCCATTTTGTAAACCATCTTTATTAAGCCCATTTTACATTGAGCAATATTGCAAATGCAAGTGCAACTTTTGACAAGTTGCTTCAATATTGCATGAGTGTAATACAGAAATTATAAAATTATTATTCTAATATATCTGTTCGTGTTCATATATAATATAATATTGATAAGAATTTGTTTAGATCCTACCGAACTAAACAGGAACATTCTCAGACGACAATACCCAATATCAGTCTACATGTTTAATTTAAAATTATTTTGTAAATGGCTGAAAAAGAAAATTGGTTGACAAGATTGTAGTGGTAGATTTTTGAACTATTATAGGTGCCACGCACACCAAAGTAACCTGAAGTTGTTACAACAATGTGAAATGGGCACTTCTGCATTTTTAGAACATAAAGTACAATACGCGGGAATACCCCAATAGTATGTTATTAATTTCATAGATATTAAACACACACTAACGAATAAACCAATAATTATTAGCTAAGAATTGCAAGTAACGAAATGAGTTGATATTAATTTATGACCACATTTTGTAAACTTCTTTATTACAGAAATGATAACAATAATACAACAAATTATATAATTAAAAATTAAATGATTTTTAGCTATATTTACATCAAATTTAACCACATAGACCATAAAAATTCCTGTTATAGGCTGTAACCATGTAGACTGCGCCATCTCGTGACAGCTTTACGCAAGATCTAGGTTTTGGTTCCTCAGTATTATTTTTATTTTTAAAATAATAGAAAAATAATAATATTAAATAAAAAATTAAACAACACAATATTTATTTATTATTGATTGATACATTTGGATAAAAGATTTTTTACAGCTAACTTCTTGTGAATAATAGGGTACTTGCATGGTACTGAAAATTAGATTTTTACCACTATGCACATAATGTTAGAACTAAAACATAGGTAAAAATACAAATTTTATTTTAAAAAAATTATGTAATTTAGTAAATTGAGATTAAATTTTCTGTGACGTCATTTGTGTGAACAGAAGGTAGGGAAGCATAGTTAAGAATGTAAGCTGTAGATAGCATGCGTGTCAGTCAACAAATGTTTGAATTTGACACTTGCTTGTCAAATATACACATAAAATTTAGTAACAATACATTACTTTATGAATGTAGACTATTTAGTTTATGAAAACACAAATATTTACTTATATTTTACAGCATCAAAACATGTACGAAGTACAAATAATGCCAAACACATCTGATTTGTCAACTTGCCAAACTCGTTCCTGCGCAAGCCGTAGTTAGGAGCGTTCACTAGTACAGTCGTTGCTATGGCTTAACGGCCATTCATTGGTTGGGTTAGTTTTTACGTCACATATTGAATATTTAAATAATTTTTTTTGGGCTTATAATAAAATTTTTGTCAAAATAAAAAATTCGGGTCCCAAGTTTTGATCTTTTCTTCAAAGCTATAATTTGCCATTAAAATTGTATTATTTACCTGAAACAAAATATTAATGTATTTTATGCGTTACTGCATCTTTTAAAATAATAAAAATATCAAACCAAATTCCATAGCTTGACAATATCAACAATAACAACTGTCATAAGACTGACGGATGTTTTATATCGCTAAATTAGATAAAAATCATTATTTTATCTTATGATTATCTTGCAAAATGTGATTTAGGGACATAAGCAAATTTTTGTGACCTTAAACATACGATGAAATAAGACCATGTATAACGCTGTCAAAAACTATAATATCCCATTTACATATTCTTCATCTTCAGATTTTGCTTTCTCCTTGGCTATTACAGCATCCATTTCTTCGTCGTCGGAATCATCTCCGCCGAGTCTGTCGTCCATATATCACTATCGTCACAGGATCCAGTAGCAGCTGTAGCAGCTGATAATCGTCGTTTGGAATTAATAACTGTCGATTTGACAGGAGATGATTGTGTTTGTCGCTGAGTAGCTGTTTTTGATACCTGGTTAGCTGGTGGGCTTCTGTGGCCTGCATAAAGTTTGTAGGAGCACCAACAGTCATGTTTACTTGTGGTTAATATGATATTTCGTACGCAGAAAACACGACATGTTTTGTTGATTTTCCATTTGGAAGTTTTGCTGACTTTGCAGTGCACCATCATTTTTATATCTGGATCCTTATTTCCGGGGCCTAATTATGCTTTATTTTAGGTCAGAGAATGTAACTGGTTTACGTTTTCCTATAAAGAAAAATACAGATATTAAGATATATTCTAATGAATTTTCATCATAATAATACAAACCCACGCGGTAAATTAATGTCGTATAATTAGTATGCTTTATATATAATGGCAAAATTGTAGTAGATGTAGTAAATATTTAAAATGTAGAAACTTCAATAAGAAACCATTTGTCAAAGTAAATGTTGTCGTGTAAAAATTGTTCGTATTGCATTTCGCCAAAGTATAAAAAGTTTTCAGTATACGCTACCCTCTGTAGTTTCATGTACCACTCACGTTTATAAACAATTTTGTACAGTTTCAAACATATATAAGCCCATTTGATGCTTCTTCTGATCTTCTTCCAATTTCTCTGTTCATTTTTCCTTGTATATGTACATTCATCAACTTTTATATCATGCGAAGTTTATTATTAAAGTATGAATAATAATATTGATGTTATGAGGTATTATTACTGATAATAATAAGAAATAATAATGTATAAATAAGATGAAAATCTTATACCATGTACTAATATAACGATAACCTAAAATTTTTTGACGTAAACTTAAGCCAGTGTTGCCAACGTAGTTGAGAAAAATAACGTGCAAAATAATCGTATTTACTATAAAATTATCGTACAAATGATAATTTAATTAAATATAGATATTTAAAAATAAATAAATTTTTATATAAGTTATATAGGAAGTAATTCAAATATGAATAAATTGAAATAAATTTGTAAAAATTTTAAAATTAATATACAGTTGGTAACACTGACTTCGCGTGTAATGACGTAGTAAGTAATACCAACATAAATTTAGTAATTTTATTAGTAACATAGCTAATTAATATATATTTTAATGAATTATAAAAAACTCCGAAGTAATTGAGAAAAATAAGCTTTAAACGGGGTCTTAGAATTTTTTTCTCTTTAAATTGATATATGTTAGAAAATGTGAGAATCATAATACGAAATGTTTGCAAGTATATTATAAATTAATGGATGGTTGTGTAACCAGTATAGTAGGTAGAACTCATTTTTAGGTTATAAATAAAATAGGTTAAACTCGTCTTTAAGTTATAAGTTAATTAGGTTAAACTCATCTTTAAGTTATAAGTAAAGTAGGTTAAAATCATCTTTAAGTTATAAGTTAAGTAAGTTAAACTCATCTTTAAGTTATAAGTAAAGTAGGTTAAACTCATCTTTAAATAGAAATCGTCTTTACATAAAACTTGACTTTAGATAGAGCACGTCTTTAGAATAAAATTTTCACATTTACGCTCGTCACTTATATATTGACGCTCGTCACTTATATATTGACGCTCGTCACTTATATATTGACGCTCATCACTTATATTGACGCTCGTTTTTAGGTTATATTCATCTTTAGATAAAACTCGTCTTTAAAATAAATTGGTTTTTAAATAATATTTGTCTTTAGATAAAACTTGTTTAAATACCTACAACTCATCTTTTATTAGCAATCGTCTTTACATAAAACTTGACTATAGATAGAACACGTCTTTATAATAAACTCGTCTTATAATTTAACTTGTCTCTAATTTAAACTTGTATTATAAATTAAATTCGTTTTTAAGTTAAATTCGTCTTTAGATTAAACTCGTCTTTAGATAAAACATTCGTCTTTAGGATAAACTCGTCTTTAGATAGATTTAAGTTTTCCATCCAAAGCTTGTATGGATATCCCATTCAAAGCCTGTGGGAGTTTCCCCATCCAAAGCCTGTGGAGGTGTTCCATTTTAATACTGTTAACACGTTCCATCCAAAGCCTGTAGAGGTGATCCATCCAAAGCATGTGGAGATGTTCCTTCTAAAGCCACCCACAGACACATACAAACACACAGACAAACATAAACACATACACACAAACATACGCACACACCAACACAAACACACAAACACATACACATACACACCAATACACGCACACACAAACATACGCACACACCAACACAAACTCAAACACATACACACACACACACACACACACACACACACACACACACACACACACACACACACACACACACACACACACAAACACATACACCCAAACACATACACACAAACACGTACACTCAAACAAATACACTCAAACAAATACACTCAAACACGTACACACAAACACATACACACAAACACATACACACAAACACATACACACACACATACACACAAACACGTACACACAATCACGTACACACAAACACATACACACACACATACACACAAACACATACACACAAACATACGCACACACCAACACAAACACCATCATATACCCACAAACACATACACACAAACACACTAACACATACACACAAACACATACACACAAACACATACACACAAACACACTAACACATACACACAAACACACTAACACATACACACAAACAAATACATACAAACACATACACACAAACATGTACACACAAACACATACACACACACAAATACACACAAACACATACACACAAACACATACACACAAACATGTACACAAAAACACATACACACAAACATGTACACACAAACACATACACACAAACAAATACACACAAACACATACATAAGATTATTTGCAAATAACGAAAGGAGTGTTATATATTAATTTACGACCTCATTTTGTAAACCATCTTTATTAAGCCCAATTTACATTGAGCAATATTGCAGATGCAAGTGCAACTTTTGACACGTTGCTTCAATATTGCATGAGTGTAATACAGAAATTATAAAATTATTATTCTAATATATCTGTTCGTGTTCATATATAATATAATATTGATTAGAATTTGTTTAGATCCTACCGAACAGGAACATTCTCAGACGACAATACCCAATATCAGTCTACATGTTTAATTTAAAATTATTTTGTAAATTGCTGAAAAAGAAAATTGGTTATTAG
Source organism: Agonum fuliginosum (assembly GCA_947534325.1). Lineage (NCBI taxonomy): Eukaryota > Metazoa > Arthropoda > Insecta > Coleoptera > Carabidae > Agonum > Agonum fuliginosum. The sequence goes on along the minus strand of OX384029.1, from coordinate 41,050,508 downwards.
CTAAGAATTGCAAGTAACGAAATGAGTTGATATCAAATTATGACCACATTTTGTAAACTTCTTTATTACAGAAATAATAACAATAATACAAAAAATTATATAATTAAAAATAATATGATTTTTAGCTATATTTACATCAAATTTAACCACACAGACCATAAAAATTCCTGTTATCGTCTGTATCCATGTAGACTGCGCCATCTCGTGACAGTTAACGCAAGATCTAGGTTTTAGTTCCTCAGTATTTACGTTTATAAACATATTTGTACAGATTCAAACACATATTAATTTACAACAAACTATCTGTTCATTATTTATCCATAAAATATCTCTGCAAAAATTATTTCATTGTATAATATTATAATATGTACATACCTACGAACAACTTTTATTTATGTCATGCGTAAAGTTTATAAATAATAATATTTTTGTTAGATATTATTATTAATAATAATAAGATATAATAATGTATAAATAAGATCTTGTACAACGTATTTTTACCCTATAAATGTCTGACGTTTGTGAAATAAACCATCATCATAATATGCTGTCTACCTCAACTTTATTTCTACCGGTACAATAAAATACTGTTCTAACAATACATAACACTAGTATTACATTGTTCATATATTTGTATTAATCAATCCCAGCTATAATATCCCATTAAAATTGTATTATTTACCTGAAACAAAATAATATTAATGTATTTTACGTATTAATGTACCTTTTAAAATAATACAAATGTCAAACCTAAATCCAGAACTTAACACCACCACCAACAAAACAGTCATAAGAAGACTGATGGATGAATATTAATATTATTGAAACACACTTTATACAGAACATGTCAATATTATTGACATTTATATTATTAAGTATGAGATTTAGATATTTTATCATAAATATAGAAAACGCGAAATGATTTGATAGTTTAATTAGGTTACTGAAGAAAAAATAAGAACCCAATATGATTATCGCTGTCAAAAGCCGGCGCATCGTGAAGCTGTTTTACAAACAAATAATGTCAAGATCTCCTCGTCTGAGATTCAGATCTGTCAGCAAATATATTTGAACTACTCTGTATATATCTAAAAGCAAGTCAATAAGAGTATAAGAATTACCTAGTCTCTGATACAAAATACCTAATAAATTTTATTATCAATACGAAAACCAAGAAAGTGTTGTCAAAGAGTAACAAAAAAATGTTGTCATTCGTCTTGCATTTCACCACCAATGTTTAGATAGACACGACAACAACTTACGTTTCTAAACTATTTTGTACAGATACAAAACACATATTTACAACCTGATCTGATCTTCTTTTTCCGTAATATCTCTGCAAAATAATTATTTCATTATACTATAATATGTTTCATACCTACATACAACTTTTATATAGTATGTTATGCGCGTTACGTTTAGAAATAATAATATTGTTGTTAGATATTATTAATAATAATAATAAGATACAATAATGTATAAATAAGATCTTGTACTAATATAAATCAATAACCTAAAAAAATATCTGACGTTTAGTAAGAGATAAGGAGATCAGTGTTGCCAAGCTAGTGGAAAAAAATATAATACATTAAACACAAAATAATCATATTTAATACATAATTAACGTATAAATTTGTATAAAAATAATATAAATATATAAATAAGTTAATTATTTATCAATTATATATAATATAAACATGAAATAATAGAAATTGAAAAAGTAAATTTCTAAAATTATTATAGAGTTGGTAACATTACACTTAAGATTATTCAATAAATATGTATTTTAATTAATAATAAAAAAGTGAAGACATAGAGAGAAAAATGCATTTTAAACGGATTCTTAGAATTTTTTTCTTTTATAAATAATATATAACATATTAATATAATAGAATTTTATATAATGTTTGCAAGTAGAATATTAATAGTAAAGGTTGTTTAACCAGTATAGTAGGTAGAACTCATCTTTAGGTTATAAGTAAAATATGTTATACTCGTAATTGGCTTAATTTGATTTTAGATTTAATTCATAATCGAATAACTCGTTTTTAGCTTATATTCATCTTTAGATAAAACTCATCTTTAAAATAAATTGGTTTTTAAATAATATTTGTCTTTAGATAAAACTCATCTTTAAAATAAATTGGTTTTTAAATAATATTTGTCTTTAGATATAACTTGTTTAAATACAACTCATCTTTTAATAGCAATCGTCTTTATATAAAACTTCACTATAGATAGAACACGTCTTTACAATAAACTCGTCTTATAATTTAACTTGTCTTTAATTTAAACTTGTATTATAAATTAAATTAGTTTTAAGTTAAATTCGTCTTTAGATTAAACTCGTCTTTAGCTAAAACATTCGTCTTTAGGATAAACTCGTCTTTAGATAAATCTAAGATTTCCATCCAAAGCTTGTATGGATATCCCATTTAAAGCCTGTGAGAGTGTCCCCATCCAAAGCCTGTGGAGATGTCCCATCCAAAGCCTGTGGAGGTGTTCCATTTTAATACTGTTAACACGCTCCATCCAAAGCCTGTAGAGATGATCCATCCAAAGCATGTGGAGATGTTCCTTCAAAAGCCACCCACACACACACATACATACACACAGACAAACATAAACACATACACACCAACACACGCACACACAAACATACGCACACAACAACACAAACTCAAACACATACACACAAACACATACACACAAACACATACACACAAACACATACATACAAACACATACACACAAACACATACACACAAACACATACACACAAACACATACACACAAACACGTACACACAATCACGTACACCCAAACACATACACACAAACACATACACACAAACACATACACACAAACACATACACACAAACATACGCACACACCAACACAAACTCAAACACCATCACATACACACAAACACATACATCCAAAGCATGTGGAGATGTTCCTTGTAAAGCCACAAACACACACATACATACACACAGACAAACATAAACACAAACACATACACACCAACACACGCACACACAAACATACGCACACACAAACATACGCACACACATACACACAAACACATACACACTAAAACATACACACAAACACATACACACAAACACATACCAACAAACACAAACACATACACACAAACATACGCACACACCAACACAAACTCAAACACCATCACATACACACAAACACATACACACAAACACATACACACAAACACATACACACAAACACATACACACAAACACATACACACACACACAAACATACACACACACCAACACAAACACAAACACCATCACATACACACAAACACCATCACATACACACAAACACGTACACACAAACAAATACACACAAACACATACACACAAACACAAATACAAACACATACACACAAACACATACACACAAACACGTACACACAAACACATACACACAAACACATACACACAAACACGTACACACAATCACGTACACCCAAACACATACACACAAACACATACACACAAACACATACACACAAACACATACACACAAACACATACACACAAACACATACACACAAACACATACACACAAACATACGCACACACCAACACAAACTCAAACACCATCACATACACACAAACACATACATCCAAAGCATGTGGAGATGTTCCTTGTAAAGCCACAAACACACACATACATACACACAGACAAACATAAACACAAACACATACACACCAACACACGCACACACAAACATACGCACACACAAACATACGCACACACATACACACAAACACATACACACTAACACATACACACAAACACATACACACAAACACATACCAACAAACACAAACACATACACACAAACACATACACACAAACATACGCACACACCAACACAAACTCAAACACCATCACATACACACAAACACATACACACAAACACATACACACAAACACATACACACAAACACATACACACACACAAACATACACACACACCAACACAAACACAAACACCATCACATACACACAAACACGTACACACAAAGAAATACACACAAACACATACACACAAACACAACTACAAACACATACACACAAACACATACACACAAACACGTACACACAAACACATACACACAAACACATACACACAAACACATACACACAACACACATACACACAAACATACGCACGCACCAACACAAACACAAACTCAAACACCATCACATACACACAAACACATACACAAACACATACACACAAACACATACACACAAACACATACACACATACACACAAACACGTACACACAAACACATACACACAAACACGTACACACAAACAATTACACACAAACACGTACACACAAACACATACACACAAACACATACACACAAACACATACACACAAACACATACACACAAACACATACGCACACACCAACACAAACTCAAACAACAACACATACACACAAACACATACACACTAACACATACACTCAAACACATACACACAAACACATACACACAAACACATACACACACACACACACACAAACACGTACACACAATCACGTACACACAAACACATACACACAAACATACGCACACACCAACACAAACACAAACTCAAACACCATCACATACCCACAAACACATACACACAAACACACTAACACATACACACAAACAAATACACACAAACACGTACACACAAACACATACACACATACACACAAACACATACACACAAACATGTACACACAAACACATACACACAAACACGTACCCACAAACACATACACACAAACACATACACACCAACACACGCACACACAAACATACGCACACACCAACACAAACTCAAACACACCAACACACGAACACACAAACATACGCACACACCAACACAAATACACAAACAAACAAACAAACACGTACACACAAACACATACAAACAAACACATACATACAAACACACAAACGCACACACCAACACACTAATTTTTAACATTAGATTTTAACTAAGATTATTTGCAAATAACGAAAGGAGTTTTATATATTAATTTACGACCTCATTTTGTAAACCATCTTTATTAAGCCCATTTTATATTGAGCAATATTGCAGATGCAAGTGCAACTTTTGACAAGTTGCTTCAATATTGCATGAGTGTAATACAGAAATTATAAAATTATTATTGTAATATATCTGTTCGTGTTCATATATAATATAATATTGATTAGAATTTGTTTAGATCCTACCGAACTAAACAGGAACATTCTCAGACGACAATACCCAATATCAGTCTACATGTTTAATTTAAAATTATTTTGTAAATTGCTGAAAAAGAAAATTGGTTATTAGTTAAGAATTGCAAGTAACGAAATGAGTTGATTGTAATTTATGACCACATTTTGTAAAATTCTTTATTACAGAAATAGTAACAATAATGCAACAAATTATATAATTAAAAATAAAATGATTTTTAGCTATATTTAGCGCCGCACTTAGCTTTATAATTTCTTTTTATATTTGGATCATCTGGCGGATGTTTATGTTAATTGATATTGGATTTTGTACTCTATGACAATCAATACATTTTGTGTAAAGGTTTATTTATTCCTATAAAGAAAAATACAGCGATATTAAATTAAGATCCTTAAAATATCTCTGCAAAAAATTATTTCATTGTATAATATTATAATATATACATAGGTACCTATGAACAACTTTTATTTATGTCATGCGTAAAGTTTATAAATAATAATATTGTTGTTTGATATTATTACTAATAATGATAATAAGTTATAATAATGTATAAATAAGATCTTGTACGACGTACTTATAATAACCTAAAAATGTCTGACGTTTGTGAAATCAGTCATCATCATTTTTATGCTGCCTACCTCAACTATATTTGTATTAGTCAATCCCAGCTATAATATCCCATTAAAATTGTATTATTTACCTGAAACAAAATAATATTAATGTAATTTACGTGTTAATGTACCTTTTAAAATAATACAAATAATGTCAAACCTAAATGTCAATAGTTATGGAAACTATTGACACCACCACCAACAAAACAGTCATAAGAAGACTGCTGGATGAATAATTTAATATTATTGAAACACACTTTGTACAGAACATGTCAATATTATTGACATTTATATTATTAAGTATGAGATTTAGATATTTTATCATAAATATAGAAAACGCGAAATGATTTGATGGTTTAATTAGGTTACTGAAGAAAAAATAAGAAGAACCCAATATCATTATATCTGTCAAAAGCCGGCGCTACACAATAATGCTACAAACACCTCTTCCAACGTTTGCTAATTCGTTGCATCGTGAATCTGTTTTACAAACAAATAATGTCAAGATCTTCTTCTAAGGGTTTTCTCGTCTGAGATTCAGATCTGTCAGCAAATATATTTGAGCCACTCTATAGGTATATTATATCTAAAAGCAGGTCAATAAGAGTATAAGAATTACCTAGTCTCTGATACAAAATACCTAATAAATTTTATTATCAATACGAAAATCAAGAAAGTGTTGTCAAAGAGTAACAAAAAAATGTTGTCATTCGTCTTGCATTTCACCACCAATGTTTAGATAGACACGACAACAACTTACATTTCTAAACTATTTTGTACAGATACAAAACACATATTTACAACTTGATCTGATCTTCTTTTTCCGTAATATCTCTGCAAAATAATAATTATTTCATTATACTATAATATGTTTCATACCTACATACAACTTTTATATATTATGTCATGCGCGTTACGTTTATAAATAATAATATTGTTGTTAGATATTATTACTAATAATAAAGTACAATAATGTATAAATAAGAACTTATATAAGTCAATAACCTAAAAAAATATCTGACGTTTAGTAAGAGATCAGTGTTATAGTGTTGCCAACTTAGTGGAAAAAAATAATCATATATGAAACACAAAATAATCATATTTAAGACATAATTAACGTATAAATAATAATAATAATAATGTAAATATATAAATAAGTTAATTATTTATCAATTATATATAATATAAACATGAAATAATAGAAATTGAAAAAGTAAATTTCTAAAATTATTATAGAGTTGGTAACATTGCATTTAAGATTATAAGATAAATGTGTATTTTATTTAATTAAAAAAAACGATAATTATAGAGAGAAAAATGCATTTTAAAAGGGTTCTTAGAATTTTTTTCTCTTATAAATAATATATAACATATTAATATAATAGAATTTTATATAATGTTTGCAAGTAGAATATTAATAGTAAAGGTTGTTTAACCAGTATAGTAGGTAGAACTCATTTTTAGGTTATAAATAAAATAGGTTAAACTCGTCTTTAAGTTATAAGTTAATTAGGTTAAACTCATCTTTAAGTTATAAGTAAAGTAGGTTAAAATCATCTTTAAGTTATAAGTTAAGTAAGTTAAACTCATCTTTAAGTTATAAGTAAAGTAGGTTAAACTCATCTTTAAATAGAAATCGTCTTTACATAAAACTTGACTTTAGATAGAGCACGTCTTTAGAATAAAATTTTCACATTTACGCTCGTCACTTATATATTGACGCTCGTCACTTATATATTGACGCTCGTCACTTATATATTGACGCTCATCACTTATATTGACGCTCGTTTTTAGGTTATATTCATCTTTAGATAAAACTCGTCTTTAAAATAAATTGGTTTTTAAATAATATTTGTCTTTAGATAAAACTTGTTTAAATACCTACAACTCATCTTTTATTAGCAATCGTCTTTACATAAAACTTGACTATAGATAGAACACGTCTTTATAATAAACTCGTCTTATAATTTAACTTGTCTCTAATTTAAACTTGTATTATAAATTAAATTCGTTTTTAAGTTAAATTCGTCTTTAGATTAAACTCGTCTTTAGATAAAACATTCGTCTTTAGGATAAACTCGTCTTTAGATAGATTTAAGTTTTCCATCCAAAGCTTGTATGGATATCCCATTCAAAGCCTGTGGGAGTTTCCCCATCCAAAGCCTGTGGAGGTGTTCCATTTTAATACTGTTAACACGTTCCATCCAAAGCCTGTAGAGGTGATCCATCCAAAGCATGTGGAGATGTTCCTTCTAAAGCCACCCACAGACACATACAAACACACAGACAAACATAAACACATACACACAAACATACGCACACACCAACACAAACACACAAACACATACACATACACACCAATACACGCACACACAAACATACGCACACACCAACACAAACTCAAACACATACACACACACACACACACACACACACACACACACACACACACACACACACACACACACACACACACACACACAAACACATACACCCAAACACATACACACAAACACGTACACTCAAACAAATACACTCAAACAAATACACTCAAACACGTACACACAAACACATACACACAAACACATACACACAAACACATACACACACACATACACACAAACACGTACACACAATCACGTACACACAAACACATACACACACACATACACACAAACACATACACACAAACATACGCACACACCAACACAAACACCATCATATACCCACAAACACATACACACAAACACACTAACACATACACACAAACACATACACACAAACACATACACACAAACACACTAACACATACACACAAACACACTAACACATACACACAAACAAATACATACAAACACATACACACAAACATGTACACACAAACACATACACACACACAAATACACACAAACACATACACACAAACACATACACACAAACATGTACACAAAAACACATACACACAAACATGTACACACAAACACATACACACAAACAAATACACACAAACACATACATAAGATTATTTGCAAATAACGAAAGGAGTGTTATATATTAATTTACGACCTCATTTTGTAAACCATCTTTATTAAGCCCAATTTACATTGAGCAATATTGCAGATGCAAGTGCAACTTTTGACACGTTGCTTCAATATTGCATGAGTGTAATACAGAAATTATAAAATTATTATTCTAATATATCTGTTCGTGTTCATATATAATATAATATTGATTAGAATTTGTTTAGATCCTACCGAACAGGAACATTCTCAGACGACAATACCCAATATCAGTCTACATGTTTAATTTAAAATTATTTTGTAAATTGCTGAAAAAGAAAATTGGTTATTAGCTAAGAATTGCAAGTAACGAAATGAGTTGATATCAAATTATGACCACATTTTGTAAACTTCTTTATTACAGAAATAATAACAATAATACAAAAAATTATATAATTAAAAATAATATGATTTTTAGCTATATTTACATCAAATTTAACCACACAGACCATAAAAATTCCTGTTATCGTCTGTATCCATGTAGACTGCGCCATCTCGTGACAGTTAACGCAAGATCTAGGTTTTAGTTCCTCAGTATTTACGTTTATAAACATATTTGTACAGATTCAAACACATATTAATTTACAACAAACTATCTGTTCATTATTTATCCATAAAATATCTCTGCAAAAATTATTTCATTGTATAATATTATAATATGTACATACCTACGAACAACTTTTATTTATGTCATGCGTAAAGTTTATAAATAATAATATTTTTGTTAGATATTATTATTAATAATAATAAGATATAATAATGTATAAATAAGATCTTGTACAACGTATTTTTACCCTATAAATGTCTGACGTTTGTGAAATAAACCATCATCATAATATGCTGTCTACCTCAACTTTATTTCTACCGGTACAATAAAATACTGTTCTAACAATACATAACACTAGTATTACATTGTTCATATATTTGTATTAATCAATCCCAGCTATAATATCCCATTAAAATTGTATTATTTACCTGAAACAAAATAATATTAATGTATTTTACGTATTAATGTACCTTTTAAAATAATACAAATGTCAAACCTAAATCCAGAACTTAACACCACCACCAACAAAACAGTCATAAGAAGACTGATGGATGAATATTAATATTATTGAAACACACTTTATACAGAACATGTCAATATTATTGACATTTATATTATTAAGTATGAGATTTAGATATTTTATCATAAATATAGAAAACGCGAAATGATTTGATAGTTTAATTAGGTTACTGAAGAAAAAATAAGAACCCAATATGATTATCGCTGTCAAAAGCCGGCGCATCGTGAAGCTGTTTTACAAACAAATAATGTCAAGATCTCCTCGTCTGAGATTCAGATCTGTCAGCAAATATATTTGAACTACTCTGTATATATCTAAAAGCAAGTCAATAAGAGTATAAGAATTACCTAGTCTCTGATACAAAATACCTAATAAATTTTATTATCAATACGAAAACCAAGAAAGTGTTGTCAAAGAGTAACAAAAAAATGTTGTCATTCGTCTTGCATTTCACCACCAATGTTTAGATAGACACGACAACAACTTACGTTTCTAAACTATTTTGTACAGATACAAAACACATATTTACAACCTGATCTGATCTTCTTTTTCCGTAATATCTCTGCAAAATAATTATTTCATTATACTATAATATGTTTCATACCTACATACAACTTTTATATAGTATGTTATGCGCGTTACGTTTAGAAATAATAATATTGTTGTTAGATATTATTAATAATAATAATAAGATACAATAATGTATAAATAAGATCTTGTACTAATATAAATCAATAACCTAAAAAAATATCTGACGTTTAGTAAGAGATAAGGAGATCAGTGTTGCCAAGCTAGTGGAAAAAAATATAATACATTAAACACAAAATAATCATATTTAATACATAATTAACGTATAAATTTGTATAAAAATAATATAAATATATAAATAAGTTAATTATTTATCAATTATATATAATATAAACATGAAATAATAGAAATTGAAAAAGTAAATTTCTAAAATTATTATAGAGTTGGTAACATTGCATTTAAAATTATAAGATAAATGTGTATTTTATTTAATTAAAAAAAACGTTAATTATAGAGAGAAAAATGCATTTTAAACTGGTTCTTAGAATTTTTTTCTCTTATAAATAATATATAACATATTAATATAATAGAATTTTATATGATGTTTGCAAGTAGAATATTAATAGTAAAGGTTGTTTAACAAGCAATTTATCTTAATAGATTGATTGATGTATGAACCTTTTCGTGCAATTGTAATAAATTTCGCAAGAAATTCTTAAGTCAAAATTTTAAAAATATCTTCTTAAACTCAAACAATTTGTTGGAGAAATGACGAACAATAAATCTAAGTAAAAGAAGATGAAATTGAATTGAAAGTTATCTCGATGTTATCCTAGATATTTATTTAAATTGCCTTGGTAAGTAATACCTGTCGAATTGCATTAAAGCATTATCGCAGTCTTGATACGTAAACGATGCAGTATCAACCATCATACTGAACAATGTAACAGATATAAAATACGGTTAGATGATGCAAAATCTAATTTAGATCGTGTTGCTACAAGCTACACCCATTAATAACGATAAATCAGTGCCTGCCGCCATTATATTTTCTCTTCTTCACCTTTAGCTTACCACAGGTACGCTAGTATACGCGTTTATTAAATATCACCAATGCCTCGTAGCCATATTTCTCACAGATTAGAGACCAGTCATGTTACAGTTTAGGAAAATTATCTAGATTCACATTTTTAAACTATAAATATAGAAAATCGAAAGAAGCATTTAGGCATAAATTTTAATTTTAACAGCAAAATTTATATTTTCAGACTGTTTTTTATGTACCTATGTGTGTAGAGCTTTGAAGAAGGCACAAGTGGTGTCGAAACGTTGGCCTTGAAGAAAATAAAGATCTGTGACTGTATCCCTTAGATCATATAATTATTCTAGATACGCGAAAGCATAATGTCTGACAATACAGCCACGCGAATGCATAGGATTAAAGATGGAATAAGAATTGTGTAAGAAAGAGATAGACATAAGATTACCATCATAACTCACAGCGCGCAGGCTCACAACGCGTCACTGTCCGGCGAACATGTTCTGGAGTTTACTTGAATTGGTGTGTCTGTCTGTCAGTATTTTGCTAACTTTAAACGGTTATTGGTATGTGTAGTGTTGGTGTTATATATTTTCAGATTTTGAATTTTGCTGTAGAATAGACACTACCTACTGCAAATTTATAAATGTATTCATAGCTTAGATCATTTACAATGCAAGGGATTAAAAGATATTTATGTTCAACTTCTTGTAACTTCAATATTATACATTTTATAGTTTTCCCAAAGATGACACAATGAAGAACACATGGATAAAAGCATGTGTTTCACGTGGTTGTGAGCTTGACAAAAATTTGAATGAATTTATTTATTAAATTAACTATAAGTATTTCATTTTTATTTCCTTGTACAGAGTAAAAAGGAAGTATTGTAATCGTGAAAAATTTCGGTTTTCAGATTTTGATGGAAATATCCGTTTTGACCTTTTCTGAATCCATTATGACTAGTTTCGTCGTGACGTCTGTACGTACGTACGTACGTATGTGTGTCGCATAACTCAAATACGGTTAGACGTAGAAAGTTGAAATTTTGTATTTAGGACTGTTATAGCATCTAGTTGTGCACCTCCTATTTTTGGTTTCAATCTATAAACCGGAAGTAGTACTTTTTTCAAATATTTCGATAAATATTTAATTTAAGACAAATTATTTTATTTTAAATGAAAGATTATGTGATTATTACCTACAATCGGTATTTTATAAATATTTTTGTATCTGGTATCATTTAAGAATAATTAAAGTATATATTTATAATTTAGTATTTCGGTATCTTGTAGTCCATGATCGATTAACATTATTTGTTACTACGTAAAATTTAAATTATTATGACATGACAGTGGCAATAGTAAAATATGCTTTATATCTTCTTCTGTAGTTTAAATAAAATGACTTTAATATATTTGTGAGTATAGTAGCAGTAGTAGTAGTACTCATATATTAATATATTTGTATAATAAGTTAAAAGAATAAAGTAGGTATGGCGGGAGGTCTTGTGGTGGCCACGTCAGATTTGTTATATTATTCTACATTTTAGTTATTAAGAAAAGTATGAACAGTTTAATAGGCGTACAAGGAAGTTATGTGGTGTCCACGTCCATTTGAAATCATCTGGATACAATAATTCATGTCCGGGGATAAATACCGTAACATTGAAACTTTGACTTACACTTACAGTAGAGAACACTGTCACTTATTTATCATTAGCAAATTTTTAAGAATCACAGTCAGTATTTAAAATGTAAAAATATACTACAGTGTGATCAAAACCAAGTGATAATCAAGTGACCTGGGTAGTGCTCAATTTTTACTCCACGGAAATAAGTATTAGCATCAGCTGTCAATACATTGACGTGTATTTTTATGTCAAAATGTTATTTGGTTTGTAAGTGTGTTTAGATTAAGTTTACTACCCGAAACGGTGCCTATTGTAACTTATTTAATTATTCATTTAAAAAATATTGTTGAATTTAAACGAATTACTAAAATTAAAAATCTTTATTATTCTAATTCGCACGCCCATGAATTTGGATATCAAACTTTTCTTCCTTGAAATCAAATTTTGATTTAGGAAAATTGCGGGTCACGTGACTATCAGATTGTTTTGATCACTCTGTATATTTTATGCACTTGCAATTCCACTTTGTATGTAGATAATATTTTCGTGTCCACACGGCATTGACAGAACTATTAAAAAAGTTAAAAGTCTTTACACAAAAATTGTTCTACATCATTGATTTCTGCAATATATTTGAATTTTTACCTTCCGCTTACCTGTAAAGGAAGGTATTGGAATCATGCAAAAAATTGGGTAGTGAGTTTTTAGTGGATGAGCACGAATTAGGTTCCTTACAACTCATTTTTGATGGTTTCCCGATGATGTCTGTATGTATGTATGTGTGTGTGTGTGTGTGTGTGTGTGTGTGTGTGTGTGTGTGTGTGTGTGTGTGTGTGTGTGTGTGTGTGTGTGTGTGTGTGTGTATGTGTGTGGTCCGGGCCGATGCCGGATGTTGCATAACTCAAATACGAATAATCCAAAAATTTTGATATTTGGTATTTTACAATTGTATACGAATAAGAAGAGCTCATTAGATTTTGGTACAAATATCTTCACCGGAAGTTATACTTTTTGAAGATTGAAAAGATTAAGTGTCAAAAATTTCTATAAATTTGGACAAAATAGTATTTATTTGTAATAAGAATAAGAGGAAAAGTTATTTGCAATTTACGTTATAAAAAATTGTCTTTATCTGGTAGCATTAAAGAACTGCAGTAAAATTTAAAAAATAAATTTATCAAATTAAACGTTGAAATCTTGTAATCCATGTTCGGTTGATTTTTGTTTCTGCATAAAAAATAAGTCATAAGTAAGCTATTAAATGTAGTAACTGAACGGAGGATTGCTTCAACACAGAATTTTTCGTGTGAATGAATCTTTTGATTCAGGTGATACTAATTTCTGTGTTTGAATATTTTCGATTTTTATTTGTATATTTTAAATGGACACCGGATTGTACATATACATTTCTGTTTAAAGTCTAGATATGGCGGAAGGTTGTGTGATGGCCACGTCAGATTTTTTAATAGTAATAACCTCACTGTCACTGTCGTCAAAATATATTTATAAACTACCGAATGTTGGCTCATAGTATAATCTTCGGCTAAAGTGTAGAATAGGTGTTTAAAAGGAATTTCGTTTTTTTTGTGTCAATCGGTTCATTCCTATTCTCTGCCCTAGAATAAAGCAAAATTTTGCCGCGGAAGCAAGGATTAGGACCGATTTTGTTAGTTTTTAGGGTAAAATTTTTGACAACTGTCAACACTGGTTATGCTGAAAAATTAACAGATTAAACATGTGATTTAACGTTTTTATACATTTATGTAATAGACATATCAATAAATAAATATATTTTTCACAGATATAAGGCTTTTTATTACTTGCTTTTCTTAGTTTTCGAAATTATTTGACATAAATACAATATTACATTTGTTTTAGATTAATATAAATTTCAATAGTGTTTGCCATGTTAAAAACATGGATACAAAAAAAAGCGAGTTTGTGGGGCTCTAGTACGGTTTTGTTAACTTTGTTAGTGTAGCAAATACCAAAACCGAGTTTGTGGGGCTCTAGTACGGTTTTGTTAGCTTTGTTAGTGTAGTAAATACCAAAACCGAGTTTGTGAGGCTTTATTTTTAGTCATTTTGACACATTGAGGTTAACCAAAAAAATTTCATTTTCTTCAAAAAATCATGTTAAAAACACTCTTTCGCGGTCTAACTTTGCTTGTTTAGGTAAATAAAAAACGCATTTCCTATTACCTATTCTACATTCCAGCCTCTTCTTATTTCAATGTACTGGCATCATTCGATGTACATCTACGTATAGTACAGCAAATGTCTAAGTATCTAGAATACTAGAATATTATAGAAAAAGGAGTTGTACACAAAAAATTTTCACATAAAGTAAAGGCCCATTCACAATAACAAAATTAGTGGCAACGGTAGAATTAGTGGCAGTGGTTGTGGTAACAAAATTATAAAATTAAAGTCTAACACCACTCGCCGTTCAGAATAGAATAAATTAGTGTATGGTAATAAACAGGGATATTTCATTCAATCTGGTGTGAAATTTTAAAGTTGCCTATACTAGCTGTCATTCTGAACTGTTCTTGTATACGTTCGACGATTATATAGACAAAGATATACTTTCTAATTTCAATAATAAAAATAATATTGCACATGCAGTCAAACATAACATAAACATCTTTCGGTTTCTGTCACTCATGGTAGAATTAGTGGCGAAGCAGTGGTAAAAGTTTGGAGCTTGCAAACTTGTACTATTACCACTACGTTACCGATACCGCTACTTCACCACTAATTTTTAGAATTTTTAATATGAATGGTTCCTATTGCAAACACAGTGTCAAACTTTTACCTCTGCCACTACCGTTACTACTAATTCTACCACTGCCACTAATTTCTGATTGTGAATGCTACTTTACTCTCTAGACCAAAAATATCATTGCCTCTTACCTTTTTAAAATCATAATTTCTTGATTAAACAAATATGTGGCCGATCTAAGATACAATTAATATTGATTATAATTACACCAAAATAACATTTTAATGAATGAAAACAACACAAAGAGGCGATCTTCTTGATACTTGTCTGTCAACGCTCATAGCAAGTTTCTGATAATCGGGCTACCTGCTACGTTGCCAAATTTCCTACTGCATGGCTTTTAAACTTTAGAAGGCTATGTAGATTGTCAAGTAGTAAAGGTTGTCAAGTTAGCTGTTCAAAAAAAATTAAAAAGCAAAGGTTTATTCAGAAACAAAATATGTTTATTCATCATACATTTTTAAATTTTTTGTAAAACTACGGTGTCATTTGTGCTGTCTTCATGTCAAAATTATTCAGTAAATTAGCCGGCTGTAATGCAATATATAGCAGGAAGAAGAAGTGTACTTTATAGTATTGTAAGGAATTTTACCAAATATCAACAACCTTCCTTTATACAAATAACAAACAACATCACTCCAATTTATAACGAATTCGACGCAATTAAAACCGAAGGATCTTTTGGAAGACAACCCGTCATGCGATCTTTAGACCGTCTACGAAGTGCTGCAATGCATGGTATAAAATTTCATCAAAATCAAATCAAGATGCACCAGAAAGAATTGGAGCAGCAGAAACAGAATTTAGAGAGAACGTTAGAACTCATAAAACAAAAACAACTATTTGCATATAATAAACAAAGACACAAAGAGGATCTTATTACAAGAATTCGAAATACCATGCGTCAAAAATAATATTTTATCGTACTTAATTTAACTTTGTAAATAAAGGAATACCGTAGTTAAGTCTAAGTGTTTTATTTATCAATGAAAAGTGTGTAAAATGGTATAGTATGGCAATTTTAAGCTTATAATTTATAACACTACGTAAAGAATTCTGTAATTTAAACTTTACCGGTTTGAGTAGCTAAAATATCCGCGCCCGTTCAAGATTATGATCAATATTATGTACATTCTTCTACGGCTCGCAAACGCTTGAGAACATAACGTCTAAGATAGAGCAGTGGCGTATGTGGATATCTTTTTGTACAGAAAACTACACAACATATACTATACCTCTAATAAATATTACTAATTTATATTCATCATTGTAGGTTTCTTTACATTTGAATAAAAAAATGTATGGGTTTTATAATGGCATCCGATTACAGGCAAATTAAAATCACTTTGTAGTTTGTAATAACATTGTATGTCAAAATATTGACAACTATTTGTGCATTTTTTAAATAAATTTAAAGGTTTTAAAATAATTATGGGGTCAAAATGTAAGGAACAATTTTGATGCACACTAGAACGTATAATAAATTAGGAAATATAGTAAAAAAAAATAGTAGTGGGGCAAAACAACCTCCCTAGTTTCAATAGAGAATTGTGAAGCGAGCAGAGGTCGTAAAAGGATGGGAATGGCGTGTATAGCGGCCGGTATATACAGGTTGGTGAAGGTAAAATGCGAGCATAGGGAAATATATGACAATGGAGTTATCATGCTAGGCATCTTGATATAATATGTGGAATAAGTTCTGTCAATGTCAAAGTAGCTGTCATATTGTATATTGTTTGAAATTTTTATTTTCATTAAAATATTTTCTTTGCATAATAATGTATGTGTACGAGCAGAACGAGAAAGTTTACAGGCACTTTTAGATTTTATTATTATTTCTGTTATTGATTACTCTTTTTGCCTCACAAATTCACATTACTTCGTTTTGTGACACTACTACAAAATATATAAAGATACCTGGAATGAAAGTTCGCTTGTCATGTATGTTCCCTATGTTCGCATTTCACCTCCACCAACCTGTATATATATATATATATATATATATATATATATATATATATATATATATATATATATTTGTGTGGCAAAAAGAGTAATCAATAACAGAAATAATAATCAAATCTAAAAGTGCATGTAAACTTTCTCGTTCTGCTCGTACACATACATTATTATGAAAAGAAAATATTTTAATGAAAATAAAAATTACAGTAATATGATAGCTACTTTGACATTGCAATGCGAACGGAAAAACTGATTTACCATGTTAAACGCCTATGTTTCACTTTTCAATATACACCCGGTATATATATATATATATATATATATATATATATATATATATATATATATATACAGGGTGTCCAAGTTAACGTGCTCACCATTGGGATCTCGAGAACGGTAAGAGATACGAGGTCGGTTAAATTAGACAAAAGTTGCGCCTTTGGGGGGCTAATTTAGAAATGTTTTTGTTTTCCCACAAAAATGCATAGGTGACTCGATATACGCAAAAATATAAATTTTGCCAATTTCGTTTTTCGTCTATAACTTTTTTGTTTGAATTGGTACAATTTTTTAATTTGCACGTTCTATAGGCAGTTTTTAGCGAGGAATTCACAGCAGTCCTCAAAATTTTTTTATCTCCTACATATTTCGAGAAATTATAACAAAATTCAAATTTTCATATGGAGCTCATAGTTGGCTATGACCCGTCTTAACAGAGATTTTTTTTCTCTTTTCAACGATAAAAAACACAAGTACATTTAAATTAAAATAAAGGCAGAAATTTGATAATAATATTTTTTTAACTATTTTTATTAAGGGAGACCACGAATATTTATTTTTCTAAAAAGTATCAATTTATGCTACCTAAACTACGAGGAATGGTGCAAACCGCACTTAAAAATCTCTTTTAGTTTCCGAGATATGAGCGTTCAAAATTTATATCCAAAATCGAAAAAATGGTTATTCACTTGCCATTTGTTTGGATGAAAATTGTTATTTTTTTGAAATTAGCGGATAAATTCCGAGGAATCCAATGTGTTATAATAATAATTATAATTATTTTATCGATATTCGTAGGCTTTCTTGATAAAAATAATTTAAAAAATAATTATTATGTAATTTCTGCCTTTATTTTAATTTAAATGTACTTGTGTTTTTTATCGTTGAAAAGAGAAAAAAAATCCCTATTAAGACGGGTCATAGCCAACTATGAGCTCCATATGAAAATTTGAATTTGGTTTGAATTTCTCAAAATCTGTAGGAGATAAAAAATTTTTGAGGACTGCTGTGAATTTCTCGTTAAAAACTGCCTATAGAACGTGCAAATTAAAAAATTGTACCAATTCAAACAAAAAAGTTATAGACGAAAAACGAAATAGGCAAAATTTACATTTTTGCGTATATCTAGTCACCTATGCATTTTTGTGGAAAAACAAAAACATTTCTAAATTGGCCCCCTAAAGGGGCAACTTTTGTCTAATTTAACCGACCTCGTATCTCTTACCGTTCTCGAGATCCCAATGGTGAGCACGTTAACTTGGACACCCTGTATATATATATATATATATATATATATATATATATAGTTTGCGTTAAAAAAGTTTCAGTCGTAAACATAATGTAAGCATACATACGCGGAAACGAGTCTGTAATCGCCGCCCAGCGCGCGTTCCGTATTCGATTCCAAATTCTCCGTCGTCAAGCAGTTCCGGTCCGAAAATCGATTACGTTGTGGGTAAAACACTTTCGGGAAACAGGATCTGTTGTCAGGAAGAGAGGTGGACGACCTCGAACTGCTCGAACACCCGACAACAGATCCTGTTTCCCGAAAGTTTTTTACCCACAGCGTAATCGATTTTCGGTCCGGAACTGCTTGACGACGGTGAATTTGGAATCGAATCGAACTTAAGTTGCAAATAACTTTTCCTCTTATCCTTATTAGTTATTACAAATAAATACTATATTTATCCAAATTTATACACCTAAATTTTTGACAATTAACCTTTTCAATCTTCAAAAAATATCACTTTTAGTGAAGATAATTGTACCAAAATCTTATGATCTCTTCCAATTTATATACAAATGTTAAATATCAAATATCAAAATTTTTGGGTAATTCGTCTTTGAGTTATCCGACTAACACCCCGGCCTTGACCACATTCATACATACACGCACCCACACCCAAACACACACATACCTACCTACAACATACATACAGACATCATCGTGAAACTATCAAAAATAAGTTGCAAGGACCCTAATTCGTGCTCATCCACTAAAAACTCACTACCCGATTTTTACCATGATTTCAATACCTTCCTTTACAGGTATGGCGGAAGGTAAAAATTCTACGTTCCTACAATTTTGATTTATCTGCCTACCAATGAAAACAAAAAAATAAAATATTTGAGTGTTAATGCCAAATAAATTTTTGACTTTTGACAAATTGAAATTGAAAATATGAAATGTCATTTATTATTTATAAGGTTATGATAAACTTTAATAATATTATAAAAACTACAATTCCCTTCTACAATATTTCTATTTCTTCTATATTTTTGATTATAATTACTTTCATTTATATACACCTATATTATTAGTAAAATAAAAATAGTAAGAGTATGGCGAGAGGTCATGTGTTGGCCACATCAGATTTTTTTACAGTATGAAGCCATAGCAACTTGTTTGCAATATAGCGCCTATGGCCACACTCTTTATAATAGATACTCGAGAAAGTTTTCTTAAAAGTTGGTGAACCTTACTGTTACAGTGTAGGTAAACTTCAAATCCAGTGTTATTATGAACCGTAACATAGAAATACCTATAGCTCATGTTAACTGAACACAGAAGAAGTCACCAGTTACATCCATTATAAACCAGCCTTTACTCGAACCCAAGCTCGAAACATAGCACAATGAGTCATATCGAAGCGTAGATAAAATAGCTTTTTAAGATTTTGTGTAAAAACAATTTAAGTACAAGTACTTTAACTATCAAAATATTTCTATATTTTTTTGACATTTGAAACAATTGACAACAGCGAAGGACAAGAGGTAGGGAAAAGAAATACATTTTGTATTACTTAAGCACTTAAAGCTTTTAGCAAAGCTCTGTAATTTTACTTTTAGACCAAAAAATCTACGCAATAGCCAATATTAAACAATTCTCAATATTCAAATTGAAAAGAATGAATCATAGTAAAATATTTGAGTACCGCACTGGCGTGCATCATTGCGCAAGCCATCCGAAGATCATTTAAAAAGGTAGAAACGATGTGAATATATTCCTAGAAACATTCATATGGAGTTCGAGTCGTGTGTCGTGTTTTATGTGAATCGGGTTGATTTCGCAACAGCTTCGAACAGATTAAAACGTTCCCGAATGTTACAGTTAACTGCCGACTTTTCCATCAGATATTTGGAAGTTTAATTCTCAACTCTTGAGATTTCTGACTGGAATGTCTAGTTTTACTGTTAGATTTTGTGTTTCAAATACGTTGAATTGTTTTCAAGAATTTATGAGAGATGATAGTTGAGTAAGAGATTAAAACAAAACTTATACTATTCTTATAGAGTTTAAAAACAACTTTGAAGCAGACAAAATAAAGATAGTAAACAAATAATTATATACATAATTCATTAATAAAATATGTTTTATGATAGTAGATTATGTAAATTTCCAGGGTTAATAAATTTAAATTCAATTAAAAGTTCTGTTTGCTTACAGAAAATTTATTTTAATGGTATTACCTGTAATTAGTGGGTATAAATACTATTTATATTGCTGAGGGATAAATTTATTAGTAATAGATATTGGCAGAAAGTATCTAAGAGAAAGTGGCACACTAAAGCGACATCTAAAATAATATCCAATTAAATCCACTTGCCATTTGAACCGTAGATAATTGAAAATAGTTTCGTTTTCATTCTAATTTTTATATTTATTCAATGGTGATTAATTAAATAATTAATTAAATTATGTAATGTATGGGAGATTTATGACGAGAAAGTCGGTAAGATCTTGCGATGTTGTTGACGATAGCCATTGTAGAATAAGAAGAGAAGAGGCAATTAGTTAGATCAAAGATTGCGACATTCGTTCTTGTTTGCCACTGTACCTTTCGGTGATGATTTTATTAGTAAGTTGTACACATTTAAATTGACATTTTGAAAAAAAGTTTACACGAAACTATTAAATAGCTCAACAGAAATAAGGAATAAAAGTTTCATAG
The DNA here is from genome assembly GCA_947534325.1 of Agonum fuliginosum. Taxonomy (NCBI): domain Eukaryota; kingdom Metazoa; phylum Arthropoda; class Insecta; order Coleoptera; family Carabidae; genus Agonum; species Agonum fuliginosum. The sequence goes on along the minus strand of OX384029.1, from coordinate 41,028,306 downwards.
ATTTTGTTAATTTCCGCGATTAATAAAAATAATTTTAAATAAAATATTTCAAATGTAATGTGATTCAGGGACTAAACCATATGACACCCAGTATATAGGTAAATAATAAATCGAAATTCAAATGCTCATAATTACTATACTTGATATGAAATAGATAACTCTGTTGTTTGTGTTTATAGTAACTCAACTATGATTACAATTAGGTATTGAATTACTATTATTAAAATTTTGTAAGTTACTTTATTTTATTGTTTTCCTTATCCCTTTTAGATTTATATACAATTATTGTGTAATTAACTTTACATTATAAAGTGAATAAAATTCTCTAAATTTTTACCTAATTATCTAACAATAATTGAAACTCACCTGAAGGTACCAAAAATATTATGCTAATTACACAGAAAAAATAAAGTAACTATTACTATTCCATTTCCATAGCAATTTAAACATTTGCGATTTTAGTAAATAAAATTTAAATTTGAAAATTCTTTTTGACATAATCAGGTTAATATGCAAAACTGAATAATTATTTCAGTCTAATATTGACAAATTTATAACATCGTACGGAACAGAACTACATTGCATCGCAGCATCGCAAGAGCAGTTATCAGCTATCATGTGACCGTATCGGATGCAGGTTGCACTTTCTCAACGCACCTGCTGCACTATGCACACAGTCTGACCGACTTCTCGCGAGAAAAATTAACCAGAAACATTTTTAATTGCTTTACAATCAGTTTCTTCTGTCTGGGTGTTACTTATATGCTGATGGACTTTCCATTACTGGTTTTCAAATATCATATGATGCTGTTATTTGTTTGTCGTTGTAAATACCTATATAGGTACAGGATGTAACCCAACCTGTGTAACAAAATTTAAGTGTGTATAGTATTGGACGCACTGATCATGAATCAAAAAGAATTTTGTTGCAATTCGCAAATTAAAAAATCTGATGTGGGCAGCACAAAACCTCCCGCCTTGACACTTACACTGGCGGAAAAAAAAGAAACACTTGAAATTCGTACAAATATCGACCATTTTCAAACCTCCATAACTCCATTTTCAATCGATGTCGATGAATCTTTGAGGGCGAGAAACTTTGAAGTCATGCATGCAAACTTAAGCGCAACCTCTTCCGCCCCCGTCTAGAATCCAAGTAAAAAAAAATTTAATTTTAAAAATGTCCAACTTTGACGATGTGTACGGAGTTTAATTTTTTTTTACTTGATCCACCAAAAGAGCACTAAAATTTGTTCAATACCTTGTGAAGGACTCAAAGAACGCAGTTTCTATGATGATTTGGCACAAAGTTATGGATGTTTAAAAAAGGGGCATTTTTTGATTTTTCGCACATTACTCAGCGGCTTTTCACCCAAATTAGACGATTTTTTCGGGAAAAATCCCCATAGTGGCTCTACTTTAACGGGGGTTAACTCAGATTAGGATGATCTCTTTTCGTACCCTTTAAAACTCGAACAAAAAAACACGTTTTTGGGCAAAAACACGTCCAACTTTGGCCCCGTATACCGAGTTGGAAAAATTTGTCAACTCGATCCACAGAAAAGACATTGAAATTTGTTCAATTACCTGTAGGTACAGGACTCAAAAAACGAAGTTCCTACGATGATTTGGCACAAAGTTATGGGCGTTTGAAAAAAGTGCATTTTGTTTTTTGATTCGTAAGTTGGAAGTTTTTCGACGAAATTGTTTTTTTTTTTCACGAATGAAATTTTCTTTCAAAATTTCTAATAATTTAGGCAATTTGAGTTATTCACACGAAATATCCAATTTCATTTTTAAGAAATAAGCAAATCTCACGAGTTTAAAGCTTACAGACCTGTAAGCAGACCTTCAATATCGAGAAAATTTAAACTTTAAACTCGTGAGATTTGCTTACTTCTTTAAAAATGAAATTGGATATTTCGTGTAAATAACTCAAATTGCCTAAAATATTAGAAATTTTGAAAGAAAATTTCATTCGTGAAATGAAAAATTTATGTATACACGAATTTGATTCCACATTAAGTTACCCTTTGGAACAAAGACTAAAACTTAGTGCATGAATAAGAAATGTTCATGGTAACGTCACCATTGTGTTACAAACTTGCACTTACTCAGTACGTTGTAATAATTTCTGCGAAAGTTAAATCGCGTGTTTTCACACGGGGGCGACATCTCTTTACACAATGCGCACGGCGCACATTAACTGGTGCACGCAAAAGCTTAACGCTTCATTGTATTTTAATCAAGCCGCTCAGCGCCGAGGTGTGCGATGAAACTGCATTTGTAGCCCTTTTCGTGAGTGGGAGTTTGGAGCCACCCTGAAGTTTATACATATACATGGAAATGGACTGACAACTACATATGTAGACTTTATTTACTGCTGTCGCAAAAGCATCGGAGAATTTGAATTTGAAAACTATATTTTTTCTAGTAAAGCATTTTTAACACTAGCTTTTGTCATACATAATCAGACTATTTGCGACATCACAACGATTGAGAAAACGTGGTCGTATATTGTCTTTGTCTAAAGCCTGTTTTACATTATACTTTTTTCGTCTAGATTCATGCTAGATTTCTCGTTTGATTTCCATCCGAGATTCGTTCGATTTTCATACTTTATTTCCAAACTATTCGTATACAATCGGAATTCTTCTATTTTTACGAAATGGTCCAAGTTAGGCAAGTTCAAAATAATAAATAATATTCTTACTTATTCTGACAAGTGAGAACTTAAGATTTGGAGGTTAGAATTCATAATGGAAAAAATATTAACACAACTTTGAATAACACGTACAAGTGCAAAACTCATAAACGTCAACGTGAACAAATCAAAACAAAATATCAAAACTTTTAAAGGTTGGTCAAACTGACTCGAGATTGAATTGCGCATGCGTAGCAAATCTAGTATGAATCTCGAATAGAAAAATAGAGCCGGGCGTATATTTCTATACTAGAAAAAAATATGTAAATTGAACGGAACTCGGATGGGAATCTCTGATTTACATTATACCTACTAGAAATGACTAGGAACTTCTCGGATGAATCTCGAACTAGAATCTAGCCCAAAAAAGTATAATGTAAAACAGACTTAAAACAAAAGTAAAACTGCCCTGGCTTATTTGTGTCTAGTTTGATTGTCTAGAAAGATACGTGTTATATGTCTTACCTACAGTTTGCAATCTTGTATAGACAATAACCGTGGTTCATTTTAGTAATTTACTTGTGTGTTTGTGTAGAATGTGTTGATAAAATGTTAAACTCATTTACGAATCAATTTTAATACTTTACATTTTCCACAATTTAAGATTTTATGGACTCCCTGCAATATATGTACCTACCTAATCTAGTCATTAAGTAGATAAATCTATTATGAAGAAAAAGTTTGATTAATTACAAGCTAATAGCAATTGACATAAATTAGTCAGGTTTTTATTGCGGCGACAACTGACAGTAGTTATCAATTGCATAATGCACAATGTCCGTATATGGCACATTTGAATCAAGTAGCAGGTTTCGCGCTTGACTCTCTATTGAAATCTATCCCGCTGTTACGTGAAAATCTAAGGAATTAAGTAAGTAGTGTTCTTGCAAAACTATATAGTAGAACATTTGTTACAAAGTCCTAAGTCAATACATATGATTTATTTGCGACAAATTGTTACATGAAATAATTAATTTGCGATAACTTTTTGCCTTATTAAAACTATGATAGATTTTTAAATTATTCAAATATTTAATTTGCAATAAATTATTCAAGCATTAAAATACTACTAATAAAGTAATTAATATACAAGTATACCAAGTTCCTTTACTGTTGTGCTATAGGTATAATATAATATATAATTTTCACTTTTTATTGCTCGTAATATAATATTAGATATTAGGTATGTTGATAAGTAGCTGTTAGTAGAAACTTAATAAATAATGATTTTGTTAGACACTATGCAATGAGTTCAACCAATAGCAAAACCATTAATGTATTGTTAAAAGTTTTAAATAAAGAATAATACAGTGATAATATAATTATGTTCAATTACCTATTTATATTAATAAATATTGATCATGTTGCAGGATTTTATTTTAGGAATGTATTTTCATTATCCTGAGTGAACAAGAAAATAAGCTTGAAGCTTGAAATCATATTTAATTGTCATATATTATATTCAGAACCAAACTCAATAAAGATATTATAAAGCCTTTTATCAAATTTATATGTGGTAGGTTTACCGATTTTTTCTGTAGTTTAACTAGAAATCAATTTATTTAAGTATATCATACAAGAATATAAAAAAAATATATATTTTCATCTTTCTTAAATTTACTGTTTAAATAAACAAAATACATTGACACTAGTGGGATAACTTGCGTCATTGTATCATATTTAATCAACATTTATACTGTACTGTGCACCTGGAAACACTTCTTCACCCCTAACCTAACCACACGGTTAACTAAACATCTTATTTTCTGTCCATATGTAAAAATAGTTTTTTCACGACATGCGGAGAAAACACAATTTTCTTCTCGCGAAATAGTGAGGAAAGTAGGTTTTCCCTCTCTAGAGAGGAAAGTCAGCAGTGTTACCACCAGTGTTATTTTCCGATGAAATATTTTTAAAATTGTAAGTAAATTTATTATTTTATTGAAAATTCTGATTTTATAGCGATATACTGTAAACTATTATTTTACAATTATTATGTTTTATACTTTCTTTTTCTACTATTTCACGATTTTACAACTTAAATTAAATTTGGCATATTGGCTGCATTTCGTTGTTTTTAAACGTCTTTCTGACAGATGGCAGCTATAACCTAACTTCTAGTTATTGTTTCTTCTACATTTACAATGTTTTTAAATATGTCGTGAAAAAAATGTTGTGTCTAACACGAGAGGAAAGCTCTTTTTCCACTCTTGCTCGATTGCCTCACTCGCTTCGCTCGTGACACAAACTTCGAGCTCGAGTGGGAAAAAGAAGCGCTTTCCTCTCTAGTTGGACAAATAACTATTTATTTGAATTTAACGCAGACCGGTGTAAACAAAGTGAAAATAACGCAGGTCCAGTAACTCATGCATAATTGCTAATAATTATGAAAACAAATTTACATGAAAGAAATGTTAAATCTTATCACAGATACGTGCATCTGCAGGGACTGAAATAAAATTCCCTTTTAATTATAGTGTCGAATATCTGCGTGTGCATACAAAGCAAAGGGAAGGGAAGATGTAAGTTGTCTTTGCACTGCTGGGTTGGACACTGGCGCTGTCCTGAGCCATTTAGACCCACACACAGAGTGCCATCGTGAAATAATCCTAATTTAAAAGCTATTAAAGCAGACTTGCCGTAGTTCTTCTTCCTCAGCACCCTGTAATTATAATTAAGCCAACATAAAAACAGATATGATTATACGATCGCAAAAATATAATTTCTATATACGAGATCATATTTTAGATCGACCCGCAGGCCTATACGTACAACTAAGTACATATTATCATGTACATGTTTTCAAATACATATTGTAATTTCATTTAATTAATTGTCAATTAACAAGGTGGTAAAACATAAAATACTATAAGTTACGCTTCAGTGTAATAATATCTGTAGGTAATACGAAATAGAACATCAATTAACTTCAAGATTTTAAATCTGCATACCTACAAACATAATTTTAAAAAAAAATTCAGTCGATTATGTCAATCTGGAAACAAGATACCTAACTTGAAAATACGTTGGAATTTTATATTTTTTGTATAATTAAAAGCTAGTTTCTAGAATCTCGTTCATTGATGGACAAAATACAAAATTGAACCAGTGTATAAGCTTTTATAATTTGTAGATACATTTACTTCGTAAGTGATACTGTTAGGCTAGATTCAAACCTACACATTTAGAAGTATAAGTGCTAAATTAACCAACCAGCGTTTCCACAACATTCCAATTTCAATTATAAGTGCAAACATTGAACGCTGGTTGGTTAAATTAGCCACTTACACTTATAATTAAGTAGGTCTGAATCTAGCTTTAGCTTTACTGTTCATTTAAAAATATATACTTTTAAGTCATAAATTATATTTAAGTATCTACCTTTTTCATTTTAAATTTGTGTTAGTCTTGTATTAGTTTAATAGGTTTCAAAAAGGTCAGTTGAAAGGGGTTATGAAAAATGATCATTAAAAAAATTAACAACAACTAGAAGTAACGAAAATCTTGAGTTGGTCAGTACAGATATGATGATTTATTTAAGACAGGCTTGTCAACGGATAATATTATACATATATACATCGTAATCGTAAATAAATTAATAATATTTGTAAATTTTCTTTCGCTAATAATTATTATAATACTGAGTTCCAAATTTATTTTGTAATACGAGTATATTATAATATAAAACAATGTAACATAAGGTTGATTCCTTTCATCCTTTTTCTTACAGTAAACCAATTACGTCTTACAAACTTTACAACATAATTATTCCAATATTAATTGAATCGCCGCATTGTGTCAATTAATCTAAGTAAAGTTAATATTCCGCAAGATTAAGAAAATAAAGCATTGACACACATAATAGGAGCGGTCATAATCTACTTGTTCATTTATTTAATTACTCACGCAAGTAATTAGTTGTTGAAGTAATTAATAATTTGTTGATTTATTACTTGGAATGCATTTTGAAAGTCACTAAACATAAACGTGAAAGTTGCGAGTGTTTGGTATTGTGTTTGTATTTCTGTTTATAAATAGTGTAATAGAAGTGTGACTGTTAAGTATGTTCGTTTGTTTAATCTTGTATGCTGCTCGGCAAATGGCATACGACATACCTAGTAGTTTATTACTACAATTCTCGGGTGGGCCTATAGGTTTATAATCCAATTAATATTTGTCACGGAAGTTAAATAACTGAATCAAAAAATTAATTGAACTTAGATACTCTGTGTCCTTCAAGTGTAATACTATTTTTATAATTGGTACAAAACATTGTATACTGGTATGAAATATCATTATAGACCATAAAAATTTGAAGATGTTTTGACACGTGCTCATAATGAAAAATTTGCACAAGTAAAAATGAGTGTACTTATATAAATGTTCAATTTGAATGGATATGGATAACGTGTAAAAACTCAGTTACCACTGGCAATTGGCACGTCGCACTGTTTTGCTGTGAGGATTTGAGACACAACTAAAATCTCCAGCAACACTATAAAAACTACGAATTGCAAAATTTCCGGTTTAAATTTAAACTGATTGTGATGCTACTTGCATGGTACTGAAAATGAGATTTTTATCACTATGAACATAATGTTAATACTAAAACATTGGTAATAATACAAATTTTATTTTAAAAAAATTATGTGTGTTTTTTTAGTAAATTGAGAAAGAAACATGACTATGACGTCTTTTCTTGTACGGGAGATATGGCACCATTACATCACATCACATATTATTCAATTTTCATTAAATATTTTTGGGCTTGTTGATAAAAATTTTGTATTTATAAAAAATACGGGTCCCACGTTTATATTACTTCTTCAAAAAATTTTAATATAAAAAAAATCATGCAAGTAGCCCATTAACATATTATTATAGGCTATATTAAGTAATGTCTTCTGAAACATTGTTCTTAAAAAGTTAGGATTGTCATTTAAGATACCTAATCTAAATTTTCTAAAAAATTGAATTTGTCGTATTGTTATAAAATTTGATCCTTCTTTTATAATTTTTGATCATCTTATAAAATGTTCTGCTTCGATGCTTATATACGTTATCAAAATCGCAATCGTAATCTATTTTTTAAATAAAATATACTGACAGTACACCGAATGGCAAAAATGTCAAATTAACTAAATACTACTTCCAAGTAAAAGTTAACTACAAGTAGTACAAGTACAACTACAACTTCAGATTGAAAAACACAAATTCGAAAATATATCCATGGTAACTGTTAAACCAAGACCTTAATCAGCGATTGAAAAACCGGCCCTTAATCGATAAATTAATGATATATTTTTGCTCTAAAATGTAACTCCGAAATATTAAATAACACAATCAGGCTTGTGGTTTGTCCCAATTACAACCTTGATTTTCAAAATGTTTATGGAATAATGATTTCAGACGTCTTAATTTGTCTCGTATTTTATGAAACGCAACACTACCTCTCTAACTGTTTCAGTTTTTGTAGCAAAAATATGTATTAGACGACTAGATGTAATAATATAGCAAAAATGATGATACAACACGGAAGCCAAGCAACGAAGTGCACTAATGAAATTCAGTTGAAGTGGTAGAGTCGTAGTCGTAGAGACTTATAAAGCAAACGTCTTGGTCAATCTTATAGCAGTATAAATGGGAGTAATTCCGCAAAATGAGCGGCTGAAAATGCCACTTACACATAGCGTATCCAATTGAGCGAAATTCAAAATGATCGCATCGGATTTCATCAGTTCAAGCTTACAGCTTCACACGCAAGTGAGAACATTGTGCGGGGTGGGGTGGGGCAGTGGTGGCCAGCGGGGCGAGGTGGGGCACGCGGACTCACGCAGTGTTGATTGGTCGAGGCTCGCGTTCGTCTCAAGCTACCGATTGGCTACTTTATCCGCGCTGCTCATGGTAATGATAATAATAACACGGTAGCCGAGCAGCAGGTAATGACGATGCGATGCGAGGAGTCCCCCACCACCCGCCGGAACCACAGCTCCGGAAGTTCAACTGGTGCTGGTGTATAGGTATAGCTTATCGAAGACTTTCCTGTGCTGCGCTCTCTTCTCGGCTGCTTTCAGGATGAAAATTTCAGGAAGAAAAAAGTATATATAAAATGTTTCACTTTTGGCGATTCAATACAATCTTCTAATGACTACATAACAGACTGGTCCACAAACCATAACAAATAAATTTGTCAAGCCTTCAATCTGTGAATATCATATTTACCTACCTACTAGATTAGGTAACGACCACAAAATACAAAATACTATTGGTAGGTACTTTTTGTTAAAATTTTTACTAAATATATCTAAATATAATAAGGTTAGTAGAATATTAGGCTGTTCTCTGGCTATGAAGTCATTGCGTCATTGTATTGGTTTATTTGGCCTTTTTAGAATTGTCAATGTGCCTTTATGACATTGGTGATTTTAATTTATCAATTATGATGGGTCTAATATTTTTGGAAAATAGCAAAACATATGAAACTTGTATGCAAAATTATACTTAAAGCAGTTGTAAAGCCTATTTTACATTATTATTTTTTCGGCTAGAAACTGGAACTAGATTTTAGAAACTTTTTCTGACTTTGTCTAGAATCATATCCTACTAGTTTCTTGATCAATGTTACCAACACCAAATTTTTAAACCGTAACAATGACGTTTTTGTTATTAATTAGAAATATGAATGGAAAATGTAAATTACAAAAAATCATTAAACATTATGAAATTAATATAGATGCAATACGAAAAAGTCAAGAACCCGAAATCGCTTCTGGTCGTTGATTGTTAATGTCAATGTATGTACAGAAGGTTTACAATGCAAAATGTGCATTTACTGCGCAGGTCTAGTATGAAACTTGGATGAAAATAGGACCGGAGCTATTTGAGCTAGACGTTTCTATAGTATGAAACTTGGATGGAGATTTACATTATCATATTTTGAATTCTAAAATCTAATATGAAACTTGTGAAAGTTTCTAGCCGAAAAAAAGAAAAAAAATGTAAAACAGGCTTAAGGTACAACATAAACAGACTATAGTTTTTAATTTTTAATCCACAATTAACCAAACAAAAACACGTGTTCCGTAAAGTCAGGTAAATCAGTACAATTAAAAATTGGTTTTGGTGTCACAAACCTTTTTTGACATACAATTTACATTAAAGTAGTTAGCCTGTTTCTTAGCTATTTGCTTTTACGACTATAGATTTTAATTCAGATGAATGTAAGTTCCTTCATCAAAGCTGATTCCCAAGTTTGATACATTTGGTGCAGCAAAATCACCAAATCGTATGTCGGTTGTTCATGAATTGGTCCATTGTTCGCATGTTTTGGTGGTGTGTGATGTCGGCTGGCGTCGCCGAAATCCGCCTTGTCGCGTCGCGCTCTAGAAGACGTTGTGGAGCGCCGCGCATTGTATGCTAATCACGCCGCGCATACCGCGACCCTGACCCCGCGGTTACTGAGGTTACTCAAACCAAGACAGCGTCCTAGACTTCATAGTAAATACTACATCCTCATGAAAATATTTTTGTTATTATCAAAACTCAAAACTTGTGTGTCTATTTAATAAACCAATAATTCTACCAAATTATTCAATAATTTAATATAAGAAGATCAAATTCCACAACCATACCAAAACCATCCACTCGAAAACAGTATAAGTTAAAAACAAAATTTTTATTTTCACTTTTAGTCCGAGATTATATGAATATGAATGTCTGATAAGTGGATGTCATAAAAATATATATCGTAATTGACCAAATCCCTTGAATAATAATTATTGAAGAAGTTTTTAATATAAGATAAAAATTAGTCATTAACACGGTTGCATTACACATCATATGTTTGAGTAATCTCTAAATATAATTACTAGTTTTTGAGCCCGAAAATAAATTAATAACACCAAGATTTACGAAAGGAACCAACAGAGATAAAAGCAGTGTGTGGGTCAAGATAAACAAAACTTTAGTGTAGGTATTCATGATTGCAGGCAAAATATTTTAATAACCAACCCCGTTCTGGGAAATAATGCTAACACTACCGTCAATTGGTAAAAATAAAAGTAACAAATCTGATAATATGGTGATGTGGTGAATGGACCTGTTTTGTTAGCAGTTGGTCTACAGTCTCACCTTGTAACTTGTAACCCAATCCCTAAATTAAGCCAACAAGCAACAACCAAAGTAACAAAATTTCAGATGAGCAAAACAATGGGCTGGTGAAGCAATGAGCGGTTGTTTAGGCTGGCGGTGCAGACATAACAATGCGATAGCGCGAAACCAGCAGGACGCGGGACGAAGTGTTGACGACGCTAACCGCGCGGTTATTTATTTGTCCATCTCCGGTTTACGTGACGCTTGTGTAAATAAAAACCAACTTGTGTTTATTTGATAGTTGAATAAGCGGGGTGATTATATGGACGTCAGTGGCGGCTTTCGATTGCCAGAGAAAACTACGCACGAATAACCATGAAAATTGGACGTTATTTCGACAGGTATACTTCTTTGTTCAGGGACACAATATCAGGAGACTTTGGTTAGGTACTGGTGTCCGAAATGAGAACGGCCAATTTAGACAAAGTTAAAGGAAATTAATGTTGCTTAAATAGCCATGATGTAATTTTATGAACTAGGTACTATTTTTTCAAAATTATTGCAGATAAATTGCAAATTTCAATAAATGAAACAAAGAGAGTGAAGATTAAGATGGATCATTCTATTCCTGGATATTATTAAAAGTAAACTAACTAAATGCTGAAGTTATGACTAGTAGGTAGGTATTTGTTTTCTTTAAAGGTTAAAAAAAGTAGGTACAGCAAAAGGATTAAAATACATCCTTATAGAATCTGAGAGCGATATGACCTCGGTCATATATAAACATAACCTAATAATATGTAAGGGTAAAAACGTGCTCTTTTTTTGAACTGTGTACAACATTTCTCATTAACCCTCAACTGGTAAAAATTTGTAGGTTATGTTTACAAATGGTGTGAAGTGTTTGCTGTTTCACGTTTGATGTAACTATCTATTGTGGGTTGTCTATGCTTGAAATGGGTAATTTAATATGAGAAAATTTATATAAATTGGAAATTTTTATGAAATTTTCAGAATTTTTAAAATCATGCACAATTTTGTTATTAAAATTTTAAAAAAGGCACAACTGTTAATTGATCTTTTAAGTATATAATCCTTGTTGAAATACAATTTTACCATTCTTGTACTGGCCATAAAACACTCGCTACATTAGTATGTTTTGTGCTGGATTTTAAGAGGTAGACGGGCCTCTAAATAAAATCATCAACAATAATTTAAATAGATACTGCAAATCTGAAACGTCTACAGCCTTTGTAAATCTTAACTATCATTCATAATGAACACTTCGTCATCAGAAACAGTAAAGCCGAGGCGCTGCAATCACAAGGCGTGTGGAGAACAAAAGCTTGTGTCTCAAGTTATGTGAATCTATTTTCTGTTCTGAGAATCGCACTAACACCACGGCTCGTTTTGAGATAATGAGTGATGAACAAGGCGTGCTAATAGCGCAATTTTGTTAGCTTGACGAACTAATCACACACTCGGATTTTTTAATAATTACCTGATGATAATAATGGTGTTTATTTCAATTAGAGATGAAGTATGAAATAAAGTATTATTCATTTATGCATTCATACCGTCTAGAATGGGGACGGGGTCTTGATTCTTGTTATTATTATTGAACTCATTTTATCTTATTCGTACAAGTCGGTTAATATGAATAGTAAGTAATATGTATTATTGCTCTATAGCTTTATTTCTATTGTCAATTAAACCAAGGACTTCTCTTATTATATCGTTGATACTTTATATGGCAGTCAAATTAATTGCATAAAAATTTTACAATTACTTTATTTATAATAGATTCGTTTGCCTACTCTACTCCTTCTGCCAGAAATAATAAATAATATCTTTATTCGAATAATTTTATTAAACTCACAACTATGGAAATAAGAATGAAGCCTTATTAAGGGGGGTCACTCCCGGCATAAAAATGGTGAAAAGTTCGTCTAGATTTTTCCATAAAATTGAAGTAAAAATTAACTTTTTTAGAAAAACAAATACATTTTTGAATAGATAAAGGTTGCCTCCAAATGCGTCTAATGCCACATTTTTCATTTTTGTACTCTATTTTTTTATATTCATGGCTAAACATGGCCAATTTTAGCTATTTTGTGAGTTTTTTATTCGTATTGTATCACATATTTAAAACAAAAAATTAAAAAAAAGTGGGATTAGACGCACTTGAGGACAACCTTAAGCCATTTAAAAATATCTTTTTTGTTTAAAAAATCTTAATATTGAAACCAGTTTTAAGGGAAAGACTGAATATCGTTTTTCGCTATTTTGACGGTTTGTATTGAACCATTTGTAATTTAATTTTCTGAATTAAATAGCTCATTAAGAGTAGTATTTATTTATTTAAATTAATAATTTTATTCTTTGTTGATTAATGTGTAACAAGCCGCACAGTGAAATCCAGCATTTTGGTATCGTCTCCCCTTAACATAAGCATTTAGTTTTAAAGTTTACAATTATGTTTACGTTTAAGAAAGTTTAAATTCATGTAACTAAATACGAGCATCCACAGTGCTTGAAAGTGGGAAGTGTGAATGCTCGTTATATGTTATAGTTATATATTAGTTATATGTTATAGTTATATGAAATTCAAACTTATGTTTATGCTTTTGCTTGTGTAAAATATTTGACATTTGCATATCCTATGAAAGTAGGTTAGCTACTGAAAAATTAGTTTATATAGGTCCCAGAAAGTACCTTAGATTATAAACGTAACTATATTCTTTGCTATACCTATCGGTATTACCGAGGGTATTACATAATCTGGATATTGTGATTTAACCTGTTTTAAGCAATAAATGGATACGATAGTCCTTAAATGGCTGATAAATGTGACATCAGGGTATTGGGTAATTAATTAAATTGTAAACCAATTTAATATTTTAATCTTATTCTTCATATTATAGATGTAGCGAAACGTAAAATACGAGTATTAACTTTGTTTGATGACAGATGTTAAAAAAATATAGTGAACTTAAACATTTTATAATAACAACTAGGCATGATTTAATTAGGTACTGTTTAGATATGAATAAAAATTAATACATGCATTTGTTTTTATTTCTTTCTTACGCTTTAAAAATATTAAAATACAAGGCTCTCGAATATCGTGAACTCATAAATGAATAAATTTCAATTATGACCCTGCATAATAATAAAAGGAAGTAGCTATAGAAAGTAGCTTGATATTCTTTAAAAGGTACTTTAGTAGCTTGTAGCTTAGCTACATTTTTGGTGATGTAGCTAAGATATTCAGTAGCTTAAGCTACATTTTTGCAAAGTAAGCTCCTTTTTCCAAGCTCTCTTGCGAATTTTATAATTATGCAATTTTTGAAGTGAGCAGTGAATGATATAAAGCTATAGTCTTAAACTAGATTCCCAGTTAGCATAGTTCTCAGCGATATAAACAAACGTGCTAGTTAACTACACTGGTACTGGTCTACAACTGTCTTGATCAATTTACAGAACTTTCTTAAATGTGAATCTTCACGCTTTTGATTGGCTGGAAACTGCTCGTATCGCATATGGCTAATTGGTGTCCGCTGATGTTGTTACGTGTTCGCGTATGTCACTGAGGTATACCTGAGTGGACATGTGCTCCAGAGAGTGGATTCTCTGCCACTCACCGTCGGCGTTGACAGTCACGACTGCTGGAGATTCTGTGCGAGATTACCGATAAACGCACGTACTGGTACTCCCATACTAGAAAAGCAGGGAGCCGATATCGTGGAGTGTCAATTCGCCCGCTGAAGACACAGCCTTTTAAGAACTAAAAATATCGAAAAAGAAAGAAATGTTTAATTGCTTATCATAGTCTGATTGACACTACCACAGACTGAAGTGACCTTAAATAGTCATCTCAAAAAAGAACAAAACTATGACTAAATATCTCTAGTACAGAAAACTACAAACGTAAAAGAAAGTGGTCCTTACTGTAGGTATAGGTACCTATATAATAAGTGCTTGCAATTTAGATTTGAAGGTCCTTGCAAGTATCAACAGCCTATGTTACGATACCCTCTAATCCTCAGATACAAGTTATTTATTTGAATTTTTTTAAAATGTGGATCTGTACGTTTTAGACTCTACGTACTATATAGATTTAATTTATTTTTTTAATGTGGACATTTACAATCAAACGACAGTAGAGATAAATTCGTCCTTGACGCTAGTTGTGTGTAAGTTTGATATTCACTGGTCACATAAAATATAACTTTCATCCTTCATCTGAGATGTACGCACAACGTTGTATTTCATTACACTCAAACAATAGTTTCCTTTAAGAGCCAGGACGTGATGACAAGCGCAAGCGCACTGTATGTGTGTGCGTATGTGCGTGAGCTTGCTACGTGTATACAACAAGGGAAATATCTCTGTCTTTTGTATCGTACGACCTACCTGCATTTTTTGTCACCTATGTAACTGAACCTATTATCTGTGGTTTTTAATAGTTGTTTGAAAAATTTGAAGAGCGAGCTTAGATGTGATAGCAAGTGAAGGTATATTGATATTGAAGAAAGAGGATTGTAACGTTTACACGCTAGAATAGGCTATACAAGTATCAAATTTCCTACATAAGGTGTGGAAAATAAATATAATATTTACGTTTATTTTATGTTTCGCTTCATATCTGTTCGTTTTTACAAATATATTTAGTATTAATTTTATATTTTAATATACTTATCGATTAAGAAAAGATTTTAATGAACTAAAGTTAAATTTTGAATTACCTATATTATATCGTATCGAAGTGTAGTAATCTATTGGAGTCATCACACGTCATTGCCATTGGTCAACATCACAAGACCACAGTAGAAGGATTGAAGTAAAAAACACTGATATAAAAAATAATACAAATAATGGAATGAATGTAGAATGGAGTACTGTAAATTCGTGTATACTTATTCAGGATAATCAGTTGTGAAATTGTTTCAATTTGCTCCGCACTCAACAAACATTAATATTTAAAAATAAGGAGGTAACAGTACTCGTTCTTTACATGCGAAGAATGCGTACAAAATCCTTAACAACAATGCGATCCTTGAACAACAAAGAACAAGAAGTACACACCGCCAAGCGCCGATGCCTATGCCTATCCTAACCACATTGAACGAAGTAAAAAGCCTCTCTCACGGCACAGGAAGTCGGCCATTTTGCGGCTGCGGCGCGGCGCGAAACCACAGCTAGCGCGATGAGTGCGATCTTCATCATCAGATACATGAACCGTGTAAAAACCTATGCTGACGCTCATTTCGTTGTTATTTGGACGATGGCCGCGCAACGATCTTCGTTATGCTTGAACAAGTCCCGCAGTAATGTTGCTCATGTTCGAATATAGTTTCCGGAGATTAAACAAAAATCGTTACATAATCGAAGGATATTGGATTATGTTCAGTATCATTTTTTAAATGATTGACTTGTTACACGCTACATTAACAGTTATAACTGAAACACTTTGCGTTTTAAAAAAATCTGTTGGGTACTCCCTTTGAGAGAATGAACTTTTTTTATAATACAGTGATATGTAGAAAAAGTGACATATTCCCGAATGATGGTAGATAATTATTATTGGACATATTTTTTTTTCAATCAAAGAAAAAATAGTTTTAGCTTGCAAAGGGTTGAATATTTTACTGTGCTCATAGTGTATCAATTTCATTTAATGATTCTTTGGTTAAAGATTAATGTTATGATAATTTAAAAAGAAATAATCGCGAATAAATTGGAGGTGAACAAGGCAAATAGTCGAGGTCCAATTGGCTGGCTAAGCCATTAAGCCCCCATTCGTTGCGCCTGTCAGCGATTATAAAAAACGATTCTGACACGGGGATGAGGCTAGTTGAATTTAAGAAAATAAACCTTTATACCTTCTGGATAAGTTTTGCTACCCATCTTCATCTAATGAATAGTAGGTACATATTATAATTTTAATTCATTTCCTAGTTTATTTTAATTTCTTTAGTACCTATAGCCAAGCTGAACACTAAAAGTTAAAACCTAACCTGATGGTGGTAAAATTGTAAAATCAGTTTTCCAATGGAGTCATTTCACATTTTCTGATTATTTTTTTTCCTAGACGAGTTCCTTTAAAATTATAGATACCTACCTAAAGTTTTGACGCCGTATATTTGTTTTGTTTAAGAGATATATTTTTTTGAAAATGGACACTCGGGTCACCTACCAATATGTTTTTCGCAGAAACAAAAACAACCGATCATGGATTAAAAGATTTTAGCGTTTTATCTGATAAATTTAATTTAGAAGCTTTACTACAGTCTTTATGCTACCAGATAAAGACAATTTTTTATAACATAAGATGCAAATAACTTTTTCTCTTATTCTCAATACAAATAAATACTATGTTTCTCCAAATTTATCGAAATTCTTGAAAAATAATCTTTTCACTCTTCGAAAAATGTCACTTCCGGTCAAGATTTTTCGAGAGATTTTTGTACTAAAACCTAACGAGGTTTTCCAATTTGTATACAAATGTAAAATGCCAAATATAATTTTTTTTGAGTAATTCGTATTTGAGTTATCCGACCTCCAGAAACTATACACACACATATACACATACATTCATCATCGCCAAACTATCAAAAATGAATTGTAAGGATCCTAATTCGTGCTCATCCACTACCTACCTTTAGGTACAGTTTTTATAATAACGTCAATAATAATCAAGATAATAACATTTTAATTGACGTTATTAAAAAAACTCATAAATTTCAATATCTTGATGTTAGCAATAAAAAACAATTATAATAAATTGATATCATAAAAATTTCCAGTGAAAATCGACGTATTTGAAGCTCTCCGGAACGTACCTACTTAAGTATAGTATTGTCATTGCCAATTATTACTATAACGTATTTCCTTAAAAATTTACAGGAAAACACCTAATACGATTTACTAAAATTTTAAAAAACGAATTGTTTTGACACATACAAACGGCTCAAAAGTACTGAGCAAGCATACTGACAGTAGAATGCAAGTATAGAAACCAGCAGTACTTGTGTGTGTATTATTCAGGAATGCCGTGGTGACAATGAGCCCTAGCTGGCTCGCTCGCCGATACCAGAACACGATAACGTGCGCTTTATATGCAAGCACGTCATTAGAATGGTTAGCAGGCTGAACGCGGGGCTCGAGCAGAGTAGGGGGCGGCAATACCACCTACGACTTCGTGCCTGACCGTCGCCGCCGCCACCACGGCAATGTCCCAGTGAAATGGATGCATATCGGACGTGATGGACGGTGACGACGCAATGGCTCTGCATTCGCTAATTGATTCCACGACGGGGACGTTTCGGCGCAGATTTTCAAAGGCACCCGACCAGATTGAAATCGATCGAAATGCTTCCAGTCAAGTGAAATGCGATACTGGGCTAAATGTCGTTAAATGCTGCGAAAACACACTCATAAACGAAAATTGCCAGTTCTTATGCCAGCTACTGCGAGAACTTCGCACCTCGACACCACAGCTTTTGCCAAATATTAATGTTTTTTAGAAGAATATTTAAAATTATAATTCATTTATTTAAGTAAATTTAGTTACTTATTAAGAATCGAACTGTTTGTAAATTATACAAATTGCTATTGCTATATTAGCGGAAATAAAATGTAATTTCGCTGCTAAAAATCCGTGAGTAATTTCATTATTACTTAATGCAGTGACTAAGTAGTCAACTCACTAGTTAATTAGAGACAAAAGAGTAAAGAGAAATAGGTAGAGTAGTTTATTTTTTCTTATTTTGAAACTATACTCTATGCATACCATAAATGATGTACCTTTTCGTTGTTTATGAAATTTATTTAAATAATGTACAAAATTTTTTATTACTATTACTACTATTATAATTTATTTTATATAGCAAAGGTAATGAAACGAGTATGATATTAAATCACGGGGCGATTAGCCGGTTTTTATACCCCAAGTTTCATTATACTATAGCTATATCAAATGTGTATCATTCAATATTTTATTTTCGACGGCCTTAATTGCTGCTAGATTAGATTTTTTATTTGATGTTTGACATTCGAAAAACATTAAGTTTAAAATTCATAGCTTGATCAAGTAGTAATTTTATTCATTGTTATGGCAACTATTTATTTATTTATTTGTTTGTTTGCTGTTGTTGATAGTAAAGAATTTTCAGTTTTGTCAAATTTTGAGTAAAAAATTCAGCATCTTCTGGTTTAAACATATCTAATTGTAAAAACATTGTCTTTAATGTTTATAAAAGATAAATTTATGCGTGTATTAATAATATTTACTTATAATAAAAAAACTTAAAATTTGATCCAATTTCTATTTTTATTTCTGCTAAAAAATGAGTGTCATTAAGAATTCATAAGGACACAAGTGCCATTAAAAATTCATAATGACACACAAATTAGTGGGCGAATCAACTATTAGCGCACGGCCGTAGATAAAATGTTTTAATCGTATCATCAACTGTTATTACATTTTAATATGCAACATTTATTGGTAATTATAAACAACATAATAGTTACTTATAATACCTTAGATACTTATAATTCATTAGTTATGAACTTAATACGTTGGATACAACTAAGTATAATCGCTGTCGTTGATGATACGATAAAGCTTTGAATATAACGCGAATATATGCGATTTAAGCCTCCGTGACTCGGTTTCACCTCGTTGCTTAGCAACATCCTCGGTATTGTAAATCGCATAATATTCTTGTTATATTAATAGCTACGAACCCGTAGCAGAAGCAATTACAATCGTATCAGATTTTAAGTACATTTATAATTTTTTTATAGATTTATAGATGTTTTCAGAAATCATAATTATAAATTAATTATTTTACTTTATTCAAATAAAATAATTCATTGAATACTAAAACCTTTTTATGAGTTTAAAAAAAGTCATAATACTAACAATGGAATATAATATTTAAAACATATTAAGTAAATTCTTTATAGTGCTAGTAAAAAAAATAAAAAAACGTGGTTCAAAGTAAAAATATCGCGGCGAAAGGCTCAAGTATTTTCATGTGATCACGGGGTACTCATAAAGCAACGAATGAGCCATGGTTAGACATCAGACAGTGCAGCAACGGGGGATAAAGAATTAGCGTTTTTCAGATGCGAACAGACGTGAACATGACTCAATAAATAATATCAGTTCTTGGTATAAAATGTACGCGGAAAATACGTGCAGGACCGCATTTAAATTATTTGTATACACTCACCACTTCTAGCTGAACACCGTGGAGTAAATCACAAGAAATTCGTTTACCACATACCTGAAACAAACAACTTTAATTAATATGAGAACGATTGATGACAGCCTGTAAAATAAAACAAGAATAATATTTCGAGATTGACAGAATGAATTGATGAGGTAGGTAGGTAGGTACTACTTATTGTCGCAAGGAAGTGCGCTTACTTCAGTACTGATACCTAAGTAAACATTTTCGGAAAAGATCAATGAAAAACTAATTAGACAGTTGGAGCACAAGCTATAGCGAGTTCTCGTATCATACGAGTTTTTCAATATTTCAATGACCCTTTCCGCAAATGTGTTACATACTATTTTTTCTATGAAAGTATGAAGTATTGAAAATAATGAATTTAAAAAATAGTATATAGCAATAACAAATTTAAGAAAAACAAATGAGGTAGGCTTGCTGTCATATCTGAAAACAATACCTACCAATACATAAAAACTGACAGTTCATTTTTGTAATCAATTTTGCATTTATGGTGTGATTTATGATAAAAATAATGGCATTTATTGCATTAGTGATGAGTTTATTGTACTCCGCCGGACATTTTACGGCAATTGTGAATCTAAAATTTTATCTCTCAGAAGACAAAAATATTCTGACAGCTTTGGTCATCCAGTAGTACAATTTCTAGTTCAGCAAAAATAATAAGCAAACCATTTGAATACTTATTAGTTATTACAGAGATTACTACAAATGAAGTGTTTAAGGTATGAAAAATATACTATTTGAAAATTCGCATTCAATGCACAATTGGAAATTATTTTCAACATTCAATGTTTCAAAAGCCTACTTTCACCATAAATATTAATATCTGAAAGCATGTGAATTCACACTTTCGTAGAAAAACAAAATTAATACACTAAAAACGTAATACACTCAAATTTATATTTCAATGAGTGTATGTATACGAAACATTTAAAAATTCGTAAAAATAAAAAAATAAAATTTAATAATGAAGAAATAATACCATAATCAGATTTACGATATATTGTTTATGTGGTATTCAAAATATGAAATGATAACTTTTAAAAATGAGCTTTACATGTAAATATAATGCAACACAGTTCTAAATTTTTCATATAGGTGTTCATGAACTAATTTGGTAGGTCTGTATGGTGTATGGTCCATCTTATTTATATTTATAATTTGTAAATATTTTTAAGTCAGGTCTGAATTAAGCCTTAGTGATAATAATTCTAATGCTAATTTTTGTATTATGTTACTGCATGAGTCTCTCATTCTATGCATTTTATTACTTCTTTGTATTTTTTAAAAATTCAGGATCTAGATTCTAGAAGGTGCATAGAATCCCGCAGTCCTTCTTCAGGGCATCAATGATCGAATGATAAAAAACTGAATTAGGAAACAATAACACTCACACAAATTGAAATAAATATGCGCACAGAAATATCACAGAAAGGATCTTCCAGGAAAAAATGCATGTTGTGGAAGGACTCTAAGTCCGGTCCTGCGGCCGGCATAACGCACGCTCGTAATGCACCACTGTGCATATCAGGTTTAGCATTACTCAAATGTCACCGCTATTATATTTATGACATAAAGATGCGTAATAACTACCACACCGAGGATTTTTTACGTCCTCTCAGCTGTGTCAGACGAAGGCGCGAGATTGGTTGGCAAGCCTGCTCTTGCACATGCGCACTCGCATACAGGATGCTGTGTTAGATGCGCGAGATTCATTTACAGATTAATATGGAGTTTTTGTAATTATAACTCTGTTGATAATTACGCGCTTGAGACGTTTTTTTTTCGCCAAGGACTTATTCTGAACTAAATGGGCGTGTAATGTATTAAAGACTTGTGATTTTTCTAATTTGTAAACGAGTAATTAATATTTTTACATCGCAGTTGAAAACTCTGCGAAATAATTAGAAAACTAATGAAATTTTCATTCATTCTAATAAGACAAAGACAAATAATTTTTTTTTAATTCCTTAAAATTATTTAATAGTAGGTAGTATATATTTTCTAACAGAAACATAAGTTCCAAGAGAAAATAAGATTACCACAATAATTGAAATTGCAACATTACACAGAAAATATTTGTGACTCTAAACTGGTGACATCAATGCTAAACAGAAAAAGAGATCACGATCTCTCAAAGTGTAATAGACGAAAAATAATACTATACATCCTTTATCCAACTTGGGTATGGCAATCTCACATACAGTATAGTATAGATATTATCTCGGATATTATATTAAAATATTTTACTGTTTGTGCGCGAATACTAGCCGTACTCATTGTTATTAGTAAAGAAAGAATACACCATAGGCTAGACTGGAATACGACTTGAATATTTACCTGACTGGTTCGAACCTGAGTTTTTCAAACTACAGTCGGTCAAATACCGCACTCAGCTATTCGTACCACAGTAAAAATGATGTGAGGGTTAAGCGAGCAACAAATTTATAGTTAATAAAATAGTAATTCAATAATTCCTTGTGTCTCATTTCAGTACCTACAACAATATGTACCTATCCGTTAATGATTTTGTATTGAATCAATTCCTCTAGTGAGGTTAAACATAAGGCAATTTTTGTTTGATCCTCTATGCAAGTCACGTGAGTCTGACATATGGGGCTGAGGTCTTGACCTACGACCTTGGAGTAAAATTCAGCCAAAGCACAAAGCGCATGTTCTGCAGCACAGTCTTAGCCATAAGCCATTTAGTGGGTGGTTTTGAACGCGTCTTGTGTGTGTAAGCGATGTATTAGTCATTAGTACAATTATGCCACTTTGCATTCAATTCTAATAAAGCTAACCTAGCTAACTACACACTGACCAGTGACTGACCACACACTGTCTGCTTGCTTTCTGTCTCTGCTAATGACAGATGCTCATAAATGTATTCGCATGTACTAATATTTTAAATTTTGCTAATATATTGTACCAACAAAACTACACTTTTTCTCATAATAAATCTGCTGTTTGCACTTTTAATGTTAATAATTAAGTATTATAAATATCCGCAGACATGAAGAAGCACCAAGGAAAAGTTCAGAAAATGTCATCTAAAGACATACAAATTGTTGCCATTTTCATACTTGAAGAAATTAATTAAGAGTACTGTGTGAGATTGATATACCTAGTACCTAACTAGTTCCAAAACAAATAAATTTTTTTTATCTAAATTGTCTAAAAGGAGGTGTAGGAACCGTGAAAATTTCGATGTTGAGACTTTTGTCAATAAGCACAGTTTTTAAATTTGCAAAATTATCTCATCAAAAAGAATGTGCCACTAGATTCGTTATTATTATTAAATAAATAAAATAGTAAAAATTGCAAAATTATATACAACTATATACCTATCTGATGTTCATTAATGAATAAATTAATTTAATTTAATAATGTTTGTTTATCAAAAAAAAAATGTATCCTGCATTTAAAGTAGGTACCTAATACCTATAATATTGTAATAATGTACCCTTAAATTTTTACATCAAATAGAAACATTAATTTAAAAAATCATATAACAAACTATTTATATGAATACCTATATACAACTAGATTTTTTGTTTGCCTATTGCATTTCACTTTCAGAGCTATAAGAAATTAAAATTACTGTTTGAATTTTTTTATTCCACTCGCAAATCATGATATGATCAAACGAATCCTCGTTACGTAGAATAAAACCGATAACACAATATCAAAATAAATTTATAACATAATAACATATGACCAGTAATCATCTATGCTTATCAATTTGGATCTAAATGAACAAGCATTAATAACTAGAACTTAACACAAAACGCCGCAGTAGTATGTGGCAAGGTAAATAATTTCAAATAGAGCCGTTAATTACTTTATATAATTAAATACAAATATCTAAAAAGCTTTATTCTTCGTTATTCAGACTATCAAAACGGTAAGTAGTATATAAGTTGAATGCGAAAACACATCTTTAATTGATTACGTTTTTGACATGTTAATGATTTTACATGAATTTGCGCGGTTAGCTTTATACCTTCGCGCTAATCATTTTAAGAAAAACACAGATAAATTAAATAGCTGTATTAATTAAACAAGAACTGATGAACATGTACCGAAGACATATTAATTAAGATTGTAAATAAATATTGGGTTCTTAACTTTACATCTTTGATCGTGTCCATTTGCCGACGAATTATGTTATTTGTTAAATGTAGTAATTTTTCAAGAATTCTTTGTGGGAAAACAGGACAAATTGCGGACTATCCTTTGCCTCAATGGTAAATCCAAATGAAGGAAAAATTTCTTGTATCAACTTACTTCCAGAGATGAAAGTGAAAAACATAATGTAACAGTTTGAAAAAAATATAACATTCAATTTGCTTCTTCACACGGTGATGAAAAAATGTTTGAATGAAGTGGATTTACAAGAAATTAGAATAAAATTGCTTGGTCTTTCGCGTTCATTGTTAGTTGAATATATGAATGATTGATTGCGGAATTTGTGTTAACCTTTTATTTATGTAAGAATGTAAACAGCTATAAAATATTTTGTTTCTCTATTTGGTTGTTTTGTATATCGACATGAATCATCCCTTACAATTTAACCAATAAAACAGCAAGTTAGAATGCGCTACGCTGTCTAAGAATAATCATAATCTGTAGAGTCGTAAGTGTAGGTGTCCAGGCATCGTGCGTGTAAAATGCGCTTACATAATTATGCATTTACGTTTAAAGGCACAGGGGAACAAGCTTGCAGTAGTAGGCCAGTAAATCATCCTATTAAGTAAAAGACACATCAGTAAAGAACATGTGTAGAAACACGGCGTACATTGCGCATTTCAATCGCCAGAGTGGCTTAGTGACTCCCCTGGCGGCCAGCAAGTTCTTCACGAGGTCGTTTGTGTCTTTGGTCATTGTCAGTGGCCAGACGCCGTCGATGCTAAAGATGCTGATGGGATGGGAATCGCGACGCGACGGTCAAAAGTGTTGAAAACATGTGCGGTCTTCAGCTCAACTAAATTAAACCACTCTGGCGCGAGCATGAATAACGAACTAGCATCACACACCAAGACGTTGAGGATTCCTTGCTAATGTGCTGCTCAGTGGCGGAGAAGACAGAATTATTTTATGGGTGCTCACTGTTCAGCGCAACAGCTTTAATCACACACCTAGTAAAACTAACGATGCTCAGTCAACAACAATCTTATAATAAAAGCATATTTCCAATCTAAAATATACTTATTTCATAAATTAGTGAATGTGCTGGTACCGACAAAATATTTGTGCATAATCAGTAACAAATCTCTATTGCCGTTACTATTAATATAGCTGCACTGCAGAAGCCACTAATTCTCACTCTCACGTCAGGATAAACTCGATAATAAACCTAGAAATGTTCTTTTAAAATGAGTTCTGGATATTTGCCTTTTGTCCATTCCTTACTACTGGTAACCGCGATCGACATCTGAAATCTTATGAACACAAAAAATTCCTAACACTAGTGTAAGACCTACTCTACTGAAGCACTATTTTGATTTTTTTAGAGTATCTACTGAAATCACTATATAAACTCTAGCTATTGTGTCCCAACAGATATTTTTAGCTTGAAAATTTGTTGGTGTATGATTTTATCACTGCTTAGGCAATGGTATCTTGTATTATTAAGGTAATTCCGCAAATTTCAATATATTCAGGTAGTTATTTTATTATACCATTCCATTACTATTTGGAACAAGTTAAGCAGGAGGATTTTTATAATATGTGTTGCTCTGAATATTTAGTTGAATTGATGAGATTTTTGTCGTAATTTGGTGATGCTGCGCCACTGTCGCGTTGCACGTCGGACGCCGCCTTTTGACAGTGATTCATTACGGGCAAGGTGCAGGGGTCATCTGCGGTCCATGTATTACCCGCTCTAATATCCGCGCGGCCTTAGTCCAGGCATCGGCCCCAATCGGGCTGCGCGACCTGCACCAGGCTGAGGCTGAGGAGCTGCTGCACCTCTTTAACACTATCCTGTTTAAACATTACTTCTTTCGATAAACGGCTCACCAGACCCAGAGCGAATTTTCTTACAAGATATTTTCAAATAAAAGAACTTCCGTAAGCCCGTGGCAGACGCAAACAGTCGGGTTTTTATGGTAGGTACTGTCCATGTTTTGAATATGAAATTCCCTAATGTGACGTTACTACACATTCCAAATTTATTTATGTAGGTACGTTACATCGTTTGACATTTAAAACATTTACAATTATTGATCACAAAAGAATGTTTAAAATACTAGTAGGTACGTACAACTCCGGTTCGTATCCAGTCAATAGGTACAAATTCTCATGTAACAGCTCTTATCCTTCAGTTAACTAGTCCTGGAACTGATAAGGACGCAATAAGTGTTCTTCTGGTTCACTATTACTAGTAACCGCGCGCAAACACTATCAAATAATCGAATATTTCGAAGGAAGCAACAATTTCAAGTTGAAATCGTGCAATGTATCTGTGTCTAATGCAGCATCGTTCCCAGATGACCATTTAAATGGCTAGACACTGGGGTTCGTCTGCGACGACACGAGGGCAACCCCTCAGCTGTGCTCTGTCCGTTGGATTTCTGAGATGAACTGAAATACGATACTAAATTAATAAAATATATTTACAACTCACAAGCTTAGACTGTTACACTCGAATTGGGTAATATCTGATAGATACTATTATGTATGTACGATATTTAAAGTAAACAATACGACTGCAAATATTCCATACTATGATAAAGCCTAATAGTTAATCAGAATAACATTTATCTAAACATTATCATTGTACCACATTATACAATTTAAATATATCTATTGCTAAAGTTATAAAAAATTGTATTTATAATATTATTTAATAAAACACATCCTCAAAGGGCTGTAGGCTGTAGCACTATAATGAAACGTTTCCGGATCTAACTGCATATACATTTTTTGTTTCATCCATTATGAATCACCCTGTATAGTACTTCATTCACATTGTTCACATTGTCCATCCAGGTACTATGTTCCATGTGTCATGTCTCTTAAACATGATGTGCGAATTTTGAAGTGAACGCCTGGGAACAATGATGAAATTAAGAAAGAAGTGAACCTGGCATGCTAAACATAATTAGTAATTAAGTTTTTCGTTAGAAGAATAATTTAGTCAATCATTAATATTCGTGTAAACTGAAACTGATTTTTTAGAGATGTGAGGAGTAATTACACCATTACGCGTTTTAAATTAACGTTTCAAAAGCGACGAAATCACAACTCACAAGCATATCTGGGAATACGCCGTCATAGATTCCAAATTTTAATAATTAGTACAAGCTGTAAGTGCTCGTAAAAAGACTACCATGTTCGATACATCATTAATATTAGTCTCCGATATTTAATGATTTAAGCATGACTTTGTATATTTAACAAAATATTAAAATTCTTGCCGACAGTATTTAAGACAAACGTTTAAAAATCGGAACAAAAAATTCATTAAAAGGCGACGCCGTTATTTTTTTTGTCGGTCTAATGTTATATTATCTAACAAGAAAGAGATTAAAAAATAATAAATTAACATTATCATGCATGTAAAGCGTTCATCGTTTTTTTTTTTATTGGTTCATTATTAATACAATTCCATTGGGACGATATATCCTGGAATATGAATACCGATTTGAAAAGTATACGCAGTTTGTCACTAAAATTCGTACATATACATACATTTATTGTAAACTAAAACTTAAATCGTTAAAACATTACATTACTAGCCCTTCAACGATGTTTCAGTTCTCAATTGTCGGCTTTTACAGAGGAACAGGATTAATAAAAAAAAAGAAATTATGAAATGTTGATTGCGGAAATTTTATGGCTATAGATTCCTGATAATTGAAAGAAGAAATCATGGGATTATTATAAAGAGTATGCAGAAATAAGTCTGGTTAAATTCTATTGAGATCATTGGACATGTCCAGTCCATGCGCATCTTCGCGTCTGTTTTATGGTGATGTGGAGATTAAAATGAATTGCATTGTTGAATGGCCGTGATTACAGCGGGTTGGGAGAGCGTAGAGCCGTAGAGCGGGACCTGCTTTAATTAACAGCAATGAGTCTCTCATTATATTCCCTAAAGATGCTGATGGCGTCATCAGGCAAATTGCGTAATTTCGAGGGACCGCCAAATTATTTCCATTTTGTGCTCCGCTGTAAGCAAGTTCGCGCGTATCGAATCGCTCGTGCACTCTCTGTTATTTTGGAAATTTAGTTTTACTTAAGTTACGTGAGCTTTTAAAGCTCTATACGGTCTACGTGCCACCACTAAAATGAATGTGGTTAAAACTACAACGCCTTTTACAGCAATTTCTTCAATCACCATTTTTCCTAACCAATACTTATTTTGAGCCATAAAACATTTTCAAAGCAATCTTAATTACCACTTACTAACAATTGAATATAACATATCTGTTATCAACTTTTACGAGTGATATCAGCATTCGCAACAAAGTTGTGTAGATAACAATATGTCGTCTATTGCCGGCAATTATTTCCACGATTCCTCGTAGCTAGCTAATTCGCAGGGTTGGCCCGACGACTATTTTGTATCCACTTATCTTTAATAATATCGCGAAAACCTTTTAAAATTAATTGCACGTAAGCATTCGGCCCCGTTATTTTATTACTAAATTAAAAATGTAATATGCAGTCGAGACACAGGCTGCGACGACCGACGTGCAAGAGAGACAAGAAGAGCTGTTCTATCTACAAGCGGCTGGTCAGTGGGAGTGATAAGGACGCGATGAGTGTTCTTTTCAGTATATTTTTTTCATAATATCACGTACTGGCTCTTTACTCTGAGTAAATTACATGATAATAATAACTTTGATGTTACTTCGATGGATTCTACGTTGCTCGACATCGACATGCCTGCTTCAATATGAAATAAAACACGTGTCGCTAGATGTAGCTCACTTGCACAATCACAATAAGATAAACATAAGCAAATCACATTCTTAAATTCAATACACCCGGAGAAATCAAGAGCAATCATCACAACCATTCTAAGATAATAGAAATTTAAAATCTTTATCTAAGGAAACACTGAAATTATTCTTTTAAAGTCTAGATAATAAGTGAAAATAAAATATAAATATTTGACAACGACAGTAGTAGGACACTAAAGGTAAATTCACATCAAAGGTAAAATATACAGTTTAATTTTTATTGTATTGTCATTCCGACAAAAATATAAAAAGCATCATATCATAATACATGGCAGTGAGCTAACTTTGAACCGATGCCGGTTTGTTTTACAATCCATGTCCTGGTGTTCTAACTCGGACTAAAAGTACAAATACCAATATCAAAACATATCCATTTAGTTTGATAGCTGGTTTACTCGTATTTCCAGTTTAAATTTAAATACTACTTTAATTTAATTATAATTGAACCAAATCGCAAATTTATTTTTACCTCCCGCCTCATATTCTATAAGGGAGGTATTGTGATGGGTTAAAATTTTCGAGTGTGAGATTTTAGTGGATAAGCACGTTTTAGGATCCACAGAATACGAATAAAGTATTTTCGAGATGATGTATGTAGTGTGTTTTTTTTACATTTAACAACCAAATTTTATATATGACATCTTAATACAAACCCAGTTACTTTTTGGAAACAATCCTCAAATCGAAAGTATAATTTATAATTTAGAATATGAAACTTCAGTATCTTGTTGTCCATGAACCATGATAGTTTCACATTTGTTACTACGAAAAATTTAATTGATTATGACAGTAACAGAGTGACAGTGCCAATAGTAACACAGTTCTACAGTTGGAGACTAAATGACTAAAATATATTTGTAAGTACCTATATTATATTTGTATAGGTAGTAGTGAAAAGAGTAGGGTATGACGAGAGGTCATGTGCTGGCCACATTAGATTTTTTTTGTAGTTCTGGTGGCGAATCCTAGTGACACATACATAATCGATTGTTGGTGTAAATTGATCCATTTTTTCATTACTACTAGAGGAAGTCATTTTATATAATAGAATACTGACATCGTTTTCTTAATCTATAATTACATCCACAAGCATTTTATGATTTTATAACACAGCAATTCAATTTTTTCATTTCATTTCATTTGAAATTATCAATTTGTAAATCTACCCTTTAAAAAATCCGAATACTTTCATCTTTCATCTGTGCAAGTTTGACATATTGCGGATTAAGTTGTAGCTATACGTGCATATCAGAACTTATTACAAAGTCAATATATTGGACGATGGATAAAACTTAATAATAAAATGTAAAATAAAAAACAGTGAGGCAGTGTCAGACAAACCACAGTGCAACCGCAGGGTAATCTACCTTTCCACGGATCATAACTTTCAGTAATCATCTGCGGCGATAAGAACACTCAATATCACCAAAAGTCTCACAGTGAGAAACTTCTTATATCTCAGACAACGACGCCAGCTCGTAACTCTAAAATGTAATTATTCCATTGCAAGAACTCCTTCAGAGCGTCCTCCTTCCTGCCATGGCTGGCCTGGCGGGCCAATAGCAACCAGCGGCGCTCGTCATTGGAGGGGCCCACCTCGAGTTCCGCTCTGACAAACATAGAATTCGTTTGCTATTCAGCACTGCACTCGTCCAATTAGATCTCATTTGTTTCTATTACGCTCTACCGCTTTGCACAAATTAGAACTAACCGAGTTTTAATGCAAACAAATTACAGAGAAAGATGCTGGCAAAACTGGGTTGGTCGAAGTAAACAACTATGAGCAAGAGCAATCGAGGTGCATATAGCAACTATCTTTACATTTGCATTGCTACATTTCTAGAAAATACGATATAACATTATACCAGTAATATACTCGTACTTACTAACAACAAAATTTAAGCCAGAAAAACCAAAACAACGCTATTTTGTTAAAAGTTAATTTTTTTCATACACGTATAAAAATTTAAATAAATAATTAATTGCAATAATGAAATAAATGTTATATTTTAGCATTTAGGTAAGTACGTAGGCAAATAAAATATAAAAATACTATTTCGCTGGGGGAAGGAGATTAAACTCCCCCTTGGCTACGCCTATGCGCACCACTCAACGTAGGTCAAATCAATCGGTGAATGAATGCCGGCCAGATGCTTCATCTAAGAATGAACAGTCACGAAACTACATACAAACTTTGCATCTTGTAGTTGTTTACATTTCCATGAAGGTATGTGATGCCAATAACCAACAACTAACACAACAGATCTAGTGTGCGTGTGCGTGCGTTTGCTGGGAGGTGGTGCAGATTAGAGACACCTAGAAGAAACCTGGTAGTTATTAAAGGCAACCTTTACTCCATAAAAAGTATGTTGGATGATAATAACAGTGTGCGAAGCCGAGTACACTGCAACATCCAATCTGTTCGGTTGATGAGCGCGAGTGTTTGTCAAGCTCGAGAAGAGAGGCGACTAGCGGCGGCGCAGGTAGGTTCGGTACCTCCCAACACACCAATTACTTCAAGAAGAGAAGATCTTCAACCAACATTATCAAATACATTCTGCAAATTATCTATTACATTGGTTTACTTTGCTAACTCATCTGTTCATGCTGCTACTTCTTTAACTTGGTTGCATCAACAAAACTGAATATCGAATTTAATGCTGAATAATGAAACATATTATTAAATATTTATGTAGGTACATGTTTAACTTTAAAAAAAACTGCACACTTAATTTTTTCACAAAATAGTTGATTATTTCGGCTAGTTCTGCTCAAAAATACGCGGACTGTTTGAATTGCGCGGATCCAGTTGAATCCAGGGAAATCCGCTTGATGTCGCTAGATTTGTACAGATCTGCTGATGATAACGCCGTTTCCCTGTTGCATATATCGTCATTTGTTGATTAGCTACGTGGTTTTTAGTGAAGTGAGATTTTTTCGTTTGGCGGATTTCAAAATGAATGAACAACGACTTGCTGCGAATTTTTGTGTTAAACTTAGAAAATCTGCGACTGAAACATTTGCTATGCTCAACACGGCTTACGGTGATGATGCTATGAAACTTACGGCATATTTCAAGACGATGATCCAATGTCAAGGTGATGTTGCCAGTTTTCTTTGATGCTAAGGGTGTTGTTCGCCACGAGTACCTTCCCCAAGACTTCGCAGTGAACCAAACTTACTACATTGAAGTTTTGAAACGTCTGAGGGACGCCATCCGTCGCAAAAGGCCAGAAATGTGGCGGAGTGACGACTGGTTTTTCCATAACGACAACGCTCCAGCCCATTTAGCCCTCAGAACTCGTGATTTTTTCGCCAAACAATCGATCACTGTTTTTCCCCACCCCCTCCTCACCTGACCATGCTCCTTGTGACTTTTTCTTGTTCCCCTAACTCAAAATACCCTTGAAAAGAAGAAGATTTGAGATGATTCCCGAAATTCAGACAAATGCGACAAAGAAGCTGAAGGACATTCTAAAAGAAGCATACCAGGACTGTTTCAACAAGTGGAAACACCGTTGGAACAAGTGTGTGCGTTGGGGAGGACAGTACTTTGAAGGGTACCCAGAAATGTAACTTCTAAATACAGTACATTTTGTTTGATGACGTCAGTCCGCGTATTTTTTGAACAGACCTCTATGTGCAATTTGTTTCGTTTTTCAAAGGTTTGGGATTTGGACTCTGGTGGTGCAATGTCGCAACATGCACCTGGTTTAGACTTTAGATACATTGACAGTATATATAAAAAGGCATATAATTCATGATGTAGCAAGATGGTTTTAACTACGGGTCCGTGAAATATGGTTTGGCTAAAACTCGTTCGGGCTAACTTCAACGGTGAAACTATGGGTCGGTCAAACTATACGGTGAGCTATTTCTACAGGTCAATATGAGTTTGCGTAATATTTTTTGGTGAAACAATGGGTCGGCATAACTACGATTCGGTAAAACCAACGGATCCCGTTTTAGCTACGATACTTCAAATGCGATCGACATCTCTCTGCACCCCTTATTCAGGTGTTCTTTCGAATTTTGTGCGCTAGAGAGCCTCAAATCATCCTTTTTAGCAGCGATATTTTATTACCTAATTAAATCCTATACCCCTATAGTTTTATCAAGTTTCGTTACAATGAACTAATTTTATTTTATTTTCATATTGGCATGAAACACTAAAATAATAATTAGGGAAACATAGTACCTATATTTAAATTCTAGTACTCCAAATGTTACGAGTACTCTGATCATTTTATGTAGAAGTAAAGTTTTAAATTATTGATGGTATTAAAATCCTCTTACAAAAAAACCTCATAGACAGATTAAATTGAAAAGAAATTTATCAGGCACGATCCTACTAAACATGTTAGAAGTTCCAGCAACTGCTGCCATCTATGGGCGGTCGTACACACGGAACACTCGAGATTCGTTAATTAAACAAAAGTGACACCGGAATGATTTAGTGTTAATAATTGTTGGTTGTATGGCTGGAGGTGTCGCGACCAGAGATTACGGCAGATCGATGCTTCCCCTTCTTCTCTCCTATTCCCTCTACATCCAAAACAATCGACACGCATGGATTTTAATTAGTTACAAAAGAACTCGATATGTGATCAACGTCATAGACTTTGAGAGGAGACTAGTTTACGAACTTAGAAACTTAAATGGTTAGGATCATTAATTTGTCTCTCCAGTAGCACCACAATTTCAATGATTCTGACAAAATATTTAAAAATTCAGGACTATGAGATTCAATTCAATCATAAATGCATCAGTTAACAGATATTTTGCGGCAAATTAAAAACGTGAGTTTTAGTCAGCCCTCTGAATCATCACTTCAGTTTATATCTAAGGAATTCGCTATTAAATTCATACTCTCCTCTTCTTTCCTTGACATAAAAATGTGGTCTAAGGTCTAAGTACACACATGCTCATACTTACGTGATGCCGATACTGTTCAGTGGTATAGCCTCGGTAATTCATTTTGTCTTTTGATTGATTGCGTCACCTGACAAAGTAATTAAAATAGTTAGAGCGGCACAGAAGGACTGGGCCGAACGCCGAGTTGAGCCGCGGCTGTTGCCTCGGGGTTGAATCTTCAACGCAGGACCGGGCTCGGAAAAAAAAACAATATACCCAAAGCACCAGGTACCACCCAGAACATCAGTAGAGGTAATCAGTTAGTGCCTTCTGACTTGAGACTTTACCGCCCGTTTCACATACGCAGATATTGAGCAGTTAACATGATTCCAATACACGAATACTGTATCACCATTCCAATAGTTAATTACTTTATCTTAAAGTAGTTTTAGTATATTTGGATCCGGTATACCAATTTCCTGATATAATTTAGCTGGGACATTGCGATATGTTTTTTTTTCGGTGAAATTACTAGACACTTCAGGTCGAAATACCGGGCTTCAGCAAGTCTAATTTAATCTGGTCCTCGACTCATCAAATGTGCTATATTCGATACCACACTATATAGGTAGTGTGGTAAAAGATTGTAATATAGTAATATTATTATTCTCCTGTATACGATTGTACCTTACCTACTCTCCGCTAGTAACTATTTGTACCTACACATGAATTGATTGCTGGGACACCACAGGCACACGGTAAAAGATAGAAAAATAGAAAAAAGATAGAATAAAAAGAGACTGTCAAATTCAAATTAACTAAAAAAAGTATGCTAGATATTATGTAGTAGAGTGCTTATGTAGGTATGTACTTATGTTTTAGTTTTGCAGATTCAAGGAAGTTAAATATTTCAATTCTAATTATGTACTTCAAAGGATCCAAACACTGTACTTACTTAAAATATGGAATCGAGTAGTATGTATTTGAACTAAATTATAAATACACAAATCTATAATTTATATTGGATTAAAATCTTAACAAATAGCTAAAATGAACAACTAAAGCATCAGAATTAAGCTGATTGTTATACTGAAACTACAGTAAAGTTGAAAGTAAAGAGGTCCAACTCTGTACGATCCCAAACTAATACTTATATGTAGTGGATTCAGGGTCAAGGCAGTCCGAACGAGCGAGTAGAGAATTACCGGCCCTCTTGCGTCCCATACACGCGGTGTCTTGGGCTACTACTGCCAGCTTGCACTAAGCACCAACATTCTTAGAAAAATATTTGTCATAAACATCTATTCCAAAATTCAAAACGCTAAATACCATAACTTGCTATACTATCAAAAAGTCTATCGTTATTCACTTATATTTTATTTTATGTCATAACGCTATAAAGCTAGTTTTATTGCTATTTAATAATCCAAGTTTATAGTCGTAAATATAATTTGTAGATAATTCATTAGCACTAATATTTAATTCGGTAATTTCTAACACGTTCCAGTGATTTTTTCCTAGTCTCAACGTTTTAACATAACTTATTTCTACGTCAACTGGGAGAAGTAAAGAATAGGTAGGCATCTGTTTGGTATTTAGCAATGTCTTAGTCGCTTTGTCGGCAAGAAGGACTATTCATGCAGAAGAATATTAGTGCTTTGAAAAAGGAGGTATAAATACCGGATTTAGTCTGAACAAAAGGGGTTCAAATTTTTCTTTAGATAGAATGAGAACACCAGAGATTTATTTATCTTTACCGGTTGAATCTTTGCGACATTCTCGCAGTAGCAACACAAATAAAATTTTCTTAATCCTTTAATATGTGAATTCAAAAGCTTGTTTTTTTCTAAACTTCCAATTTTGTTATGTTTCAATTTAAAAATATATTATTCACTATCCCATCACAATGAGGCTGTAGAATTTTCAAATTAGTAAATTTAGTCCAGTATAGCCATATGCCTAGGTACATGAGAAGGAATTTAGTTAAAAAATTTCCTGAATATTCTATTCTGAAACAAGCGATGTTTGAAATATTTCCATTTTTTCAGTTATTTTCATTACACATTCATAATGATTTTTGGCCGCGTGCATGAAATAGATATTACAGTTTACCATTCGCTTAATACCTACTCACTCGTACAAAATAAAGTAAACATATCAACCGATGTCGTCAGAATTAAATAACAATAATTTTGTGACGATTGTTTGGTTTCGAAAAGATTGTCAATAAGATACAGCAAAAATCAGACCTCCCGCCATGCCCTACTGTCACTGTCATAATCAATTAAACAAATGTTAAACAACAAAATACTCAAGTTTCAAATTATAAATAATACTTTAATCTTTAATTCCTAAAAAGTACCTACTACATACAGAAAAATATATGAAATATAGAATGCAAATAATAATAAATTATAATATAATCTTTCATTACAAATAAAAAAAATAATTTCATAAATTTATTATGAATCGACTATTTCCGGTTTGTGGATTGCATCCAAAATTTACTGGGTTCTTAAAATTATTATTATCAAACTTTCTGAGGAGATGTACGTGATTTTGAAAATATCATGAAAAAACTTTCCTGTCACAGACTTAAATAAATAAATAACGTTAAGGTGACGAAGAAAATTTAGATTCTTTTAATTAGTATTGGATATTCTGTCCATGTAGTTATATGAAGCTATATTAGAGTACGCCTTAAATTTGAAACGGTATAATAAGAAATTAATGTGAGGCAAAGAGACGGAAGAGAATCAGTACTTTGGTCCTTGTCCATAGCACCGCAGCCGTCGAACGTCCAACGTCGAAGAAGAAGAATTCTCCTTCAGTTCCGCCCATTTCCAAATTACCCGATCACGTTTCTATCATTCCAATTTTATTGTGAACCAAAACCTGTGTGCAAGTGAGGCAGCGGTATAGGCAGCGAGTGTGAACGAGCGAGACCACCAGAGGCTAACATACCAACCTTTAATTTCACATTCAATCATGAATTATGAACGTGATCCCTTAAACCTTGTAATTAACTTTTACAAATAGATTGCTTTTTATTATCGATACGAATTTTTTAATTATTATTAGGCAGCATTATCAGTTCATTACTGGATCAACGGCAAGGCGACGGCAACCGAACGACACAGGCGCAGAGGAAGAGTACGGTAAGCTGTCGACCGCGCATGCGCCGCCATCGTGGCATTAATTAAACTTTGCCTGCGCAATATTTTTATTTTATGTACTACGGAGTTTTATAATTACCAGTACGTGAGGAGAAATACTATAAGAGCTGACGAACCATCGCCAGTCCAAACACACACGCCGGATATTTTATTACAACTTTACAAAAAATCTTTTCATAAATCAAAGATCTTCATTATCGCATTTGAAGTCACACTTTTCAGCCTTCTACATATTTCTTTTACCCTTTTATTCGTTCACGTCGACGATCTACAATCTATTATTTTCAAAACGCTGACATACATAATAGTACATAATTTTATTGTGTCACAATTTATGACATGATAACAACACATGTGCAAATAAAAAATATATATCATTCACTATATGCA
This sequence comes from Agonum fuliginosum, assembly GCA_947534325.1. Lineage (NCBI taxonomy): Eukaryota > Metazoa > Arthropoda > Insecta > Coleoptera > Carabidae > Agonum > Agonum fuliginosum. Next base: position 40,990,853 of record OX384029.1, on the reverse strand, counting down.
TTTAAAAATAATTCATATTATTTACTTTCAATGTAGTTCCCTCATTAATTCTCAATCATTCATGAAATATGTTCAAGAAGTGTTTCTATACAGGAAGAAGTAAATATATCATATTTACAGAATCTATTAAGTCGTTTTAGATGAAACATATCAGGCTACATTTCCTCTGGTATCACTGACCAATTTTAGTTATACTACTTATATTTTAAATGGTTCTAGTGATCAACTTACAGTCTACAAGTGACCTACAGCTTATAGAAAATTTTGAACCACTCAATTCCCAAAATTAAATGTGGTAAGATTTTTAGCAGTGAGCTCTAATATATAATGGATATGAAACGCCATTATGACATTATGTAAGGAGGACATCAAAGGACACCAAATCGTACGTCGTTTCATGACCATTATGTATTATGGTCACTAATTTTTAGTATATAATATACAATCATCGGAACATTAAGCTATCGATTGTGCTAATTTGCAAAAATATGCTATTAGTTATGATAATTAAAAGTATTTACCTAAATTATCAATAAATGCTAAATTTTGAAATATAAAATAAGAAATTTAATTAGTTATACATAGATCAGAATACAATGCTACGTTCTTGTATGCTTCACAGGTGTGTATTTTATTTCATGCAATTTTTGTCGCAGTTATTTCGGGATTTAAATAATTTCATTTAATGAGGACAAATTCTGATATTTACTGCACGGAATGCAAGAATTGCAATTAGAGCCGATTGCAACAGTCAGTTGATTATAATTAATAAAATCCGTAGGGAAGACACCGCGTCATATTAAATATTATTTATGTACAGTATGTTCTTAATCGGATTAGCCATGGGTTTTTATTCCATTTGCCTTTAGTTGCCCGACGTTCGAACGCTCCGACAAACCGGTAAGAATAAAAACTGTATTATCACTATTACTACGATATAAGAAAACAGATTATTTATCGTTTTCCAAAATCAAAATAAATACAAGATCAATTATGTAAGAAAAACAATAATTTATTTTAATGTGCTAATTTTTCTTAAATTAAATATCACATCAATTATTCAATTTGGATACATGCGGTACTAAAATAACCCAACAGAATATCATATACTAATTAAATAATTCGTAAAAAATAACGAACTAGTTACTAAAATTAAAATTTGTTGAATACCTATTAGTTTAACATTATTATTTCGTGTTACTTCTGCGATTAAGAATCATTTCAAATAAAATGTTTTAACAAAATAAGGTACAACGTGTGTCTGTATTTAGTTCCATTGTGATAGTATAGTGTATCGTCCTTCGAGATTGTAATCTTAAAATGGTATTTATTATTTTTCTGTCTTGTTTTAGTTTTCATACAACTCCACGTTGTTATTCTAAATAAGCATTCCGTTCTGTAAATTACCGGACAAATAAAAATAATCCACAATTAAAAGAATCTTTAGTCGATTGTTTTAAAATGACAACAACTTAATAAATTAAGTCTTGCTTTTTTACCTGCGTTCCGTTTGGAATCCATGCAACTTTTTATCAGACATGCAAATCAATTTGAGTTCTATCTGTGAAATGGTCGAGCATTTAGCATTCCGAGGCTAAAGACTGAACTTGCTTGTGCATCAGAAGAGATTATATTCAACACATTTGCCATTTACTGCTGCAGAACCATGGCAATTTTTATTCAAGTGTAACCTGTTGAAAGTAATTACAATTATTTCATTTTATAGGTACATAGTTTGTCGAAGATATTCATGGATTGAATATAACTTAGAACTTATACGCTGTGCCACAGAAGCCAATATTCTAATTTTCAAACACTATATACAAAACTGCATGTACTTATTGTATTTAATGATTTCAAAATCGATTAATACAAAACTAGATTGACTGCTGATTGAAACGGTAAAAGTAGAATGCAAAATTAATACTAAAAATGATGTGGCCAGCACATAACATAACTGTGAAACTGTAGTATAGCTTACTTATGTATATAAGTGTTGTCAAAACAATTTCCATAGCAACAAATAATGTCAAACAATCATAAATTTATTATAAGATACGACTATTGAAAACCACAATATTCTAAACAGACAGATAAAAATATTTCAAATTAAATTTAAGAAGGATATGGAAACACTATAAATATAAATGTTTTATTGAAGTTTATGGAAGCAAATCTGTTATATTCTTTAAATTATAACTTCCGGTTAATATATTCCTGTTCAAAATCTGGTCACTTATTTGAGTGTCTATAAATACCTATAAAATAAAAAATATGAATAATGAAAAAATTGATTACTTATATTAAAGCTGCTCTAATCGTCGACATAAATATAGTCAATACATCAATGATTCCCAGTGGGAAGAATATAAAATAAATTATATTGCTGGTACGCAAACAGTAATAAATATTGACAAGGCGTCAGAAATGTTTGACTAATTGTGTCGTCGAACCAACCCCTGTCAAGGAAATTGCTTCTTCAAAGCGATTAATTAGTAATTGAACGTTTATTGGTTTACTAATTGGATAAATGATTCAATATTTTGAAAAATACAAAATCTTGTACTACTGCTAGAATTTTTCTAAGTCGCCAATGCTAAGAACGTAACAGGTTAGTTTGGTTGCTCTTGCTCCGGCTCCTTCATATATTTTCGCATTTTTTCGTCTGGATTGTATGGATTACGGCGTGGTTTTATGAATGTCCGTCTACTAAGGTGAAATTATAAATACACGTGTGGTTCGGATGTAGGTTTTAATTATTATTAATTAGTATTTATACCGAAGCGGTTGCGTAAATAACTTAGTTTACACTGCGGTAACACAAGAGTTCTGCACTTACAATCCCGCACTTGATACGCAAAATTATGCGACAGTGACATACTAAATCACGCTTGTGTAGGGACTAATTAATACATTACGTTATATATCGTTGAGAATCTGCCATTACAGGAAATGCCAGCTCTCATGGTGATAATAATGTTCTGCTTCCATTTCTAACAGATTTATTTTATAATCGCATACATGATGTACTTTTTGCACATCGAGTATTTTACTGGCACTGTTTTAATGGCAAAAACAAAGTAGTATTTATTAAATTAACTACAACCTAATTCTTAGTATTAGATTTGATAACATCTTATCAATCCAGCAACTGTCAGTACTTAACTTTCCTAATGAAATCAATTTTTTTAAAGCTTTACCAAGGTAAAAACCGTTTGTCTGAACATTTGTCTAAAGGCAAGTTCTTCTAAAGCTGAGTAGTGAGTATACAATGGTTTGTGCCTTGAAACATTCTGGATGCAATTTTACGTGTACAGATAACATCAGTTATTAGGAAGACAAATTTATATTCTGTTATGAAAACCGGAAATATATTACAAGCTTCGTGCACGCATTATAACCCCTATATCCGGGCCAAAATAATCTCACACATTTGAGTAAAAAATGTGAGAAATAATATCCCAAAAATAAATCTCATTTACTTTTATGTATCACGTATCACCACGGTTCATTGCCTCAATACCGCATATCAATGTAAGAAATCGTACAAAAGTGGCAATTTTCAATCAATTACCCAAAATTACAGTCGAAAAGTTATAAAGTCTCACATTGTAAAAATCTATAGAAGTGGTAAAATCTGAAAATTGAAGTGCGGTGCGAATTGCATTAACAATGAAATAAAACCGGGTGAAACGCTGAAATAAGCGGGTAGCGATAAAGATGAAGAGGAAAGGTGCAGAAGAAGAAGTAGCTGCGTTGAACACGACAATGACAGGATGTGAGTACGCTGATCGAGCTGTAGATATTGCAGAGTGGCCGTCATTACGTATAATTTGGCTGTGAGAACGCATTTTGAGTTTGAGGTTTGAGCCCGAACCTCTAGCGCTGGCCCTGCACTTACCAGCTACTCACAGAAGGCACAATTGCTTCACGAGAACAACATTCTTTTCATCTAATGCAATTTCATTCTATTCAAATATTATCAATCATCTTGTCTGTATAAACTCAAACAAGCCATATTATATTTCTTTCAGATAGACACACACAATTTTCTGCTAAATAAGTGATTATAGCCGAAGGCGCTATGTAACGACTGTGATTTTGACAACTCAAATTTGAATCCATGCAGACACACATTTAAGTTTAACTGCACAAAAATCTCTACTTGTGAGTAAATCGCTGGCAACCGCAAACATTGTAAAATCATATATTTATACCGAGAACTCATAGTATTCATAGCTGCCAGCATGGACTTTCATACCCAAATTGGGTAAAAGGCGTGATATATAAGTAAGTATGCTGTGTTATGTATGTTCAATATTACCTACGCTAAAATTTTTGACAAAATAACATATTTTGTAAGAAAATAGTGGAAATTTTGATATCTTCTTTTAGACAAGCTAATCTAACAGATGTTAAAAAAATAAAAACAGTTATTTATTTGAACTGATTCCCTATACTTTATTTTTATTACCTAAGTTATTCTTTAAATTCTTCTTACCTTAGACCATATAGTTATCTTCTAACGTAAAACGTAACGCATATTTAAATGTACAGTGGGTCTTGAAGCCAGCACTTATTTCAGCGGGGTTGTGGGAAGTGACATAGAGATCCCTAAAGTTGCATACTTTACACTTTTAAGGGACATTTATTACTAATTCTTGGATTATTTAATTCTTGTTGTAATATGTCACAATTTTGTATGTTTGGAAGCAAATGTGAATTTTGATTGTGTGTTATTGAATTTGAATACAAAGAATGATGCGAATCACGAACTGGCACTTGTCAAATAAAAAATGTAACCCGCACTACACCAACTTTGGGCATAACTGACATAAATGTCGGCTTCACAACAAATTTCTACTTGCGGGGTCTAATGCCCATGTCACATCTTGTATCATGTATGATCAAACCTGTGTATGATGAAAAATAGAAGCGCTGCTATTTCCGTCATACCGAATCAGACGAAACCGTTTGCTACTCCAAATAATTTATATAATTTTCCATATTATTTTTATCGTGTGACAACCAGTATGAGAGATTTTCGTCACACACGACAATTTTCACCATACATAATACAAGTATTAAAGATGTTACATGGCCATTAGGTATCTATGGTTCACTTGTCTCTTGTCTCAACGTAAAATAAAACACTTCACGCTTTGAATTTGGGAAAGCTATGCGAGGACGGCTTGGGCCATAAAAGATTTCTGTTATGAAATATTCCAAGAAAAGTGTTCGATTCCCATTGGGATAAGTCAAGTGTCGATAAGAAGAGGAGGAGAAATAATTTGGAGCAGTTGACCGGCAGGTCTCTCTAATTAGTTCCTGGAGTTCATTAACATTTAAATCACATGCAGATCAGGATTAGATGAAATTAGCCACGCCCAAAAATAGATACGATACGGCCCTCGAGACTTGGAGTGTATATGCACAACGTGCTGTCGAACGGAAAATAATACGTGTGGGAGGAGTCGATGCGTAACTGTTTCTAGTCGAAGAAGCCGAGGAGTCAGTGGTCAACACTCGACGTCGACTTCGATATAACCTCAGCTACAGCTAACTAAATCCGGCTTCTAATCTCACGCATAAATATATGTATACCCAGTTTGTGTTATGCGGGAGATATTAAACCAAAAGGAGATAGGAACTGAAAGTATCTACCTAGTTATCAATTACTAATCCAATTACGCATTAATATGCATTTTTATGTAATATCAAATTTTAAACAGCTAATAATAAAATAACTTGCAGTTTTATTGCAAAGAGGTAGCTTTAACAGTTAACACACTTTGTCCAAATAGTTAACATACAATACGCACACTAAAATCAAACACCTATATTATATTGATTTAACATTACCCAAGTTTTATAGGTTTATGAGTAAGTTAAAGAGCCATATCACACTTGCAATAATGGAACAACAAGCTGTGATTGTATACTATAGTATATTGCAAATTACTATCGTATTAGCAGTGCAGAATGTATTGAACAATAACTTTAAATAAGCTTTTCATTATTGTTTTCTTTATAAAGAGGATGTTACAGCTGAATAAAATTTTGTATGACATATATGTAGGTTGACAGTTGACATATTTGAATCCATTGAGAAATTGCTACAAAGTGAATATTTATTTGTAACTAAACTATATACATAAGGTCAGGTATACCTACACAAAAAAAAATAATAAACGCTATAGTTTATACAAAATTTTAAAAGGAAAATTTGTGCAACGTAAAATTAATTTCGAATTGAATTTTAATTATCATTGAAAAATTTACTCGCTTATTGCTTATTTAAATAAATGTACTGTTTTACTAAATGCGTAAAAAATAACAATATTGCTTGTATTATTAGAGACTTACTGTATATCATTCATATAAGGTATTATTGAACAGAAAATGAATGACGAGTAGTAAATGTATTTAAGGGCAATCACATAACCGTAGTGCGTACTATGCAAGCACGCAGCAGGAGGCTAACGGCAGACCCCGACACAGACAACAAAAAACACTTCATAGCATCATCGGAAACGTTCATTACTACATTACATCTCTGTAAAACATTCCGCGCCTTCATTATCACACCGATAAAATACTACAGCTAACATTTGTTTATTATATGTGTACAGATGTTTACATTACTTGTCAATAATTCTTTATTGGGGAAGGATTAATCAGATCCTGATATTGGATGCGATACCTACAGGAAATAAGGACGTGCTTTCATAATTGTATCGCGTTGTTTAACGCTATATAATTTCTTGATTCATTATAATTAATTTTAGACATACACGTAAGTGCGTAAGAAACCCCAAGCAGGATTTCATTTATTTATGTTTTCAATTAGTACTTTTACAATAATAGCTATTTGTTTAAGTAGATAGGATAGTTGCGCAGTTTAACCAATGAAACTGGTGTTTCATTCACGAGATGAAACCAACACTACATACTATAAATAAAATGTATTAACCCAACTCAACCAAGGGGATGAAAATTGAAACAACTTTTCTGTTGACTTTAACCCTGGGTGATAGTAGATGTATTAATTTATTTTTTCTACAACTATCAAAGAATGCTGACATTTTTGAATTGTTAAAAAAGCGCAAAGTTGGTGTTTTTTACAATCTTTTTTTTGTTTTTACGGTTTTGATAAAAAAAATTTCACGATTATTGAAAATGATTAAAATAGTAACTAATTTAACAAATTTTAATTAGAATTAAATACAGTTGTAGAAAAAAATGAGCGTAGTAAATTAATCTTTACGGGTGACCTGGAATGTTTGGGGGCGAGTGACGAAGGAGCGAAACTTCTTAATTCAGTAAGCCAGCTAGTAAAGATTATTTGCAAACGATCCGCGTACACAATTTTATTTCCACCTTTACAGCGTTTTATTTTGGGAGTGTCTATTCGTACGCTACTGGTCCACCGGTGCACCGGTGCACCGGTGACTCGGGTAACATCGGCTACCGATGCTCACCAGTGGCACTGGCACACCGGTAGCACCGGGGCACCGGTCATCGGCACCGGCGCACCGGTGGCACCGTCGCACGGGCAGCACCGGAGCACCGGTCATCAGCACCGGCGCACCGGTGGCACCGGCGTACCGGTGGCACCGGTTGCACCGGCGTACCAGTGGCACCGGCGCACCGGTAGTACTGGTGGCACCGGTAATACCGGTGGCACCGGTAGATAGCACCGATACATCGGTGCTACCATTTTTCAACATCTAACAAATTGCAAAAGTTATAAACTAATAAAGATGAAGAAAAAAAGGTATTTCGTTTTTCGCTAATATTTCAAAAACTATTAATAATTAAGAAATTTAAAAACAAGATTCTTAAAGATGAGGAAATTTCCAATAAAAAAGTCCTAACTCCCGGAACTCTACTTTCATTATTTATGATAGTAATTTAACGCTGAAAATAGAGCTCCAAGCGGCCGGTGAGGCGGCGTGCGCCGTCTCTAAAGCGAGTAGGTACATCATGTAAAATAATTTTTTTACAGTATCAAATATCAATTTAAAAATTTGAAAAAATTATGGTGTATTTTCAACACTTCAAAGAATTTAGTTAATTTTTGGAAAAGTTATACAATTGTTAATTAACAATATTTTGTCGGACCTTCGTTGTCATTGAAGACAACAAAAAATGTTTAAATAATCGGATTAAAATTTTTCGCTTCTTGAAGCCCTTCTTTTATATATACTTAACAATATCACGTCATGAAAGTTTTTAAAATTTCAATATTTTGTTTATTATAATTTATTATTTATTATAAGTCAACAAAAAATTAAATATTGAAAATTTTTTTTTCTTAAACTAACGTTAGGTTATTACTGTTTTCGCAACTAACAATGACGTTACATAACGTACCTAAGGATTTTTTTATCTCATTTGTTTACAAATTGTTTATAAACAAATGGATTCGTTTCATACTTATGAATTTTTTTTACCATTTTGTTGTCTTGATAAAATAATGATTTTTAAGAAAAATAAGTTTTCTTAAAAAAATGTTTTTATTGTTTAAAATCGTTTTTTCCATATTTCCATTGTTTACATAATAAGTTAAGAAATTACTTTATCTTTAAAAATCATAATTGGCACTTTTCAATAGAACAACCAAAAAACATTTTTTGTTGATAATTTCATTGTTTATTAAGTTAACAAATTGTTATAAACAAATTGCAAATCTCATTATATTTTTTTCCTGAGACTAATAAAATTACAAAAACAACCATCTATTGCAAAGTATCGAAAAAAGTTTATTTTAATTTTATATTGTACTTTAAAAAATTACGTGCTATAAAAGAAGCACTTGATTTTTCAAGAAAACTGCTATAACGTTTAAACTATTCGAGATACGAAAATGAACATTTAAGTCGTTTGTATATAGGATTGATTGGACTTTTAAATGAGTTATTAACCAAGTTTGTAACTATTGTTGATATGGCTTAATTAGTTAAAAAATACAAATACTGTGTTATTTTGTTCAGTGATAAAATATCTTCCAAAAAAGTTTTTGATGATATTGTTTAAAAGTACCTAAATAGATTTTCCGATCAAATTTTTTAATTTTACTCGAATTTTTGCAAATTTTCTCCGCTGTGTCTTTAAAATTTTTATAGATTAATTGTTTATACTTACTGTCAAAAACATTGATTCCGCACGCTATTCTATAGCGTTTATTGTTTTGTTAAACATAAAAATAAAAAATAATTTATGTTTGAGGGGAAAAATAATTTTGGTATCCATAATTGTAAAAAAAACTGCTATATTTGTAAAAAATAAATTTTAATATGTTGTCAACAAAGTTTGGATCTACGAAATAACCGATCGAATTTTTACCTCTCGCCTAGAGAGGTATAGGGATCGTGAAAAAATTCGATGTCGAGATTTTTGTCAATAAGCACGTTTTAGCACCTTTAGAACCTATTTTGACTATTTTCACGATGATGTCTGTGTGTGTGTGTCTGTATGTGCGCCTACTATAGTCTTTCGTTCTGATTCATTATCTCAAATTCTACTGAACATAAAATTCTAATATTTTGCAATATACATTTATATATGTTAATGAAGAGCTGATAAGATTTTGGTACAAATCTGTTAACCGGAAATGGTATTTTCTTGAAGAATTTTAACATTTTTTGCAAAAAATATAGGAAATACTGCGGTAGTTACAATTTGTCATTCGACATTTGAAAGAACAAATTATCGTTTCTATATCTCTTACCAATAAAGGAAAATTAATTTTCAAAAATTTGTAATTTACCTACCACGATTTATAAATCATAATATAGGAAAAATTAAAACAAAAATGAATATGTCAATGTGACAGATGAACAGACGTATACACAATTTTTGACATGTTTGTGGCACCATTTTAAAGAAATGTAAATATTATTAACAACTGAACATAATGTAATAAGGTAATAATAAAGTTAAATTTTTATCTATAAAGGGCTAATTAAAGAACTAAGAACTATAAAATTATTTTCAAAAAGTTTGTAAATTTATTGCAAAATTATAATTTAAGAAAGCCTAACTAAAATCAAATTCACATAAATTACAGTGTTAAGGCGAGAGGTCGTGTGCTGGCCACATCAGATTTTTTAAATTTGTTTTAAAACAGAAGATATTTGTGTTCAAAAAATAACAAAAATTGTCAAAATTCAAATTAGCATATTTCGCTTTTAAAGCAAAACTTTCAAATTTTGCATCGACCATTTTGTAGATTGTCCTTTTATCTTCAACAACATCTTTAGTTATATTTAACAAAACAATAAACGCTGTGGACTGGCGCGCGAAATCCATGTTTTAGGCTGATTTCTGGCGCGGTAGAGGATCGTCTTAAGGTTTCAATACTATTATTGGAAATTTCCTCCTCTTTAAGAATCTTTTTTTTAAATTTCTTAATTATTAATAGTTTTTGAAATATTAGCGAAAAACTAAATACCTTTTTTTACCTTCCGCTTACCTGTAAAGGAAGGTATTGGAATCATGCAAAAAATCGGGTTGTGAGTTTTAAGTGGATGAGCACGAATTAGGGTCCTTACAACTCATTTTTGATAGTTTCTCGATGATGTCTGTATGTATGTGTGTATGTGTGTGTGTGTGTGTGTGTGTGTGTGTGTGTGTGTGTGTGTGTGTGTGTGTGTGTGTGTGTGTGTGTGTATGTGTGTGGTCCGGGCCGATGCCGGATGTCGCATAACTCAAATACGAATTACCCAAAAAATTTGATATTTGGTATTTTACAATTGTATACGAATAGGAAGAGCACATCAGATTTTGGTACAAATATCTTCACCGGAAGTGATATTTTTTTAAGATTGAACAAGATAATTGTCAAAAATTTATATAAATTTTGATAAATATAATACATATTTGTAATAAGAATAAGAGGCAAAGTTATTTGCAACTTACGTTATAAAAAAATTGTCTTTATCTGGTATCATTAAAGAACTGCAGTAAAATTTAAAAAATAAATTTATCAGATAAAACGTTGAAATCTTGTGATCCATGTTCGGTTGATTTTTGTTTCTGCGTAAAAAATATTGACAGGTGAGACGGGTGACAAGTTGACATACTAGCGCCATATAAGTCATAATGTAGAAAATTCAACGGAGGATGGCTTCAACACAGAAGAGTTTGCCTGTGAACGAATCTTTTGATTCAGGTGATGCAAATTTCTATGTTTGAATATTTTAGATTTTTATTTGTATATTTTAGGGACACCGGATTGTATACGTATACATTTATGTTTATAAGTCTAGATTTGGCGGAAGGTTGTGTGCAGGCCACTTCAGATTTTTTCATCTTCATTTGTTTATAACTTTTGCAATTTGTTAGATGCTGAAAAAGGGTAACACCGGCGTACCGCTGCTACCGGTGCCACCGGTACGTCGGTGCTACCGGTGCCATCGGTACTACCGGTGCGCCGGTGCCACCGATGTTACCGGTACCACCGGTGCGCCGGTGCCACTGATACTACCGGTGCGCCGGTGCTGATGACCGGTGCGCCGGTGCCACTGATACTACCGGTGCGCCGGTGCCACCGGTGCCACCGATGCTACCGGTACCACCAGTGTGCCGGTGCCACCGATGCTACCGGAACCACCGGTGCGCCGGTGCCGAGGACCGGTGCCACTAGTGCGCATCGGTAGCCGATGTTACCCGAGTCACCGGTGCACCGGTGCACCGGTGGACCGGTAGCGTACGAATAGACACTCCCTTTTATTTTATAAATTTAAAAACAGATACGCAGATACATTACATTTTGTAATCAAAGGTTGTTGGTGGTAGGGCAATTGAGAGAATAGGTCAGTAATGTCACTTCTATGAGCCTTGTAATGTATTACAGGTCTAAATCTTTAATAACTCATTTACTTAGTTACCATAATACATGTAAAGTGTCATTTTTGCAGAAGGTGAAAATAAAAACAATTACCTATAAACAATATAATATTGTTTTTTTAAGCTGTAATATACCTACTCTATTACTACCTATACACAGAAACAAAAAAGTGACACGTATAAGATTATTGTCAACTGTTAAAAAACCTGCCATTAATGTTAATCGACAAAATTCCTTAAGAATACTAGTACCTACATGTTACACAGTTTTATATTTACAGGTTTTTAATGCACAGTAATATAAAACTAAAAGTCACTAATGAATAAACGTTGACACAAAGATGATCGGCTTGAGAATATAATCTTTGAGCAACTAATAAAATTTCAAGACGGGTAGACTGTCCAAATAGTGTAAAAGCTCCCGAGCAAACATCGGGAATGGTTTTCGTAAAGCAAACAACAATGCAGTGATGTTCTTCTTGGAGTATGCCTCCACAAGGTATGTTTGCCTACGGGAAGGTGCTAATATTGTATAATGGTTCTCTTCCCGTTTTTTTTCTTAGCTAGAATCTTCTAACCTGATACTAAAACCTTGAGAATATTTTAATGTTAATGTATTAATGCATGTTTTATTGTGTGTACTTTTAAGATCTTTGTTATTGTAAATGTTTGAAGAAGACTTTAAAACTTGTAGTATCTATAAATGTTTCTTTTCTATTTTGTGCATACAATGACACTGAGCACTGAACACTGATCATGTAGCACAAAGTGAATTTAATCTTATATTATAAATTAATTGTACTGCATCAAACTTCTGTAATATGTTTAATTTCTCAATACAAGTTAATACTGATATTCCCAGTAAGATTGAAATATTAATTTGCACAAAAAATAAAACTTTTAAAAGGATTATTCTCATTTACGTTATATAAAACTCTAGTTGCTGCGTTGAAGATTGAAGCAGAAATAAATTCCATAATTAAAGATGTTATCCTTCTTTATTAAAATTAATTCCACGATCCACTTCTATCTCTGTCTCACTAGATTCTCGAATTGTGGCCACTATAAACAAAACTTTAATTACTTGATCGTACGACAAGAAGAAAATTATTTGTTGCACTAATTAAAGAGGTGTCTGTAACGATACACGTTTATCTGACAATAATTCCTACTTTATACTAATATACCTACGTCACTTGATCTTGCGGCAAAGGCATACATACTTATAGTTGCAATTATTAATACTACCTACTTAAGACAAACGCGATTGTATTTTTAAGAGCTTATAGTTATAACTTAACTCTGTTAACTTTTACTACAACTAACATGTGAACCATATTTATATTATATGAATTATGATTCAAAATATAATATTACATATACTCTTAAAGTAAAAGGTATGAGTTAAATATCCGAATGAACTACACTATATTTAAAATAGACGACCCTGTATTAATACAAAACGAAAATAATCCGGTAACTAATACAAATATTTAAATTATTCAATAATAAATTAAGAACGATTAGGTTTCTGTCAAAATAAAGATTTTCTGAATAAACCTCCCGTATAAAAAATTGTTTTCGAATGATTGGTTAATCAAAGAAAGGATTAAAAATCGAAGAGTGGAAATCAGCAAAACGAATTTTGTCATTAGCACCGGATCATTTATAAAGTTAATGGCGACTTGGCCGAGTCTGGGATCTGTAGAGCTAGTGATGTTAGCTGTATGCGCTACTCACACAAACGATCATTATTCTCATGCAAATGAGTTTATTTTCATTTTTATGAGCTTTTTATTAAAAATATTACATTTGCATATATTATGTTTTTTTTAAACCTACCTGAACTACTAAATATTTCGTTTAAATATAATCGAAAGGAAAATCGAGCATTATTTCTGAATATGTAATAGTCCTCTAATAAAAATTATATTACCTACTAACATTCAACCATTTACATGCTGCATTTTACATCGAAATTTATTTATTTATCTACAATGGAAATATTTAGTTTGTTAATTGTTAATCTTCTAAAATTTAAAAAATAAAATTTATGTTACTAAAACATTACATTATTACAGAACTGAAAGGTAGGTTTATGCTCAAAAGTTTAAGAATAAGAATTAAGAATAGTTTTAAAGTTAAAACAGTTTATCTCATATTAGTCGGTTTGTGCTGAATAAATAATTCTTAATTCTTATTCCTTATTCTTACTTCTGCAGCATAAACCGACTTTACGACTATTCTTATTCTTAGTTCATATTTTTAAATTTTGTGAGCATAAACCCACCTTAACTAAGATTTAATAAACTATTCGTAATTTTTAGTATTTCAATTTAATTAAGTACTTAATTAAATTAAATCAAAAATTGTCAAATTTGTTTCACAAGAGTTAAAGTAAATAATAATTACAGTTTCTTTGCTTCATTCATGCCAATTTATATTGAGATTTCAATGTCAGGTTAAGAAAGGTTCACAAAAAGGTATTAACAAACGCCGTATAAAGAAAGAGAAACTATAAAATTTTGGAAATCGATAAAACCACAATGTAAAATTTTGAGTGTAAGTGCCATGTTCCACCTACAGACCAAAACCAAACCCATGAGCCATGAACCCATCGTTAGATCCAAATGTGGTTCTTCTACTCCATGTCATACGTAGATCGATGTGTGCTGTGCCATACCAGAGAACAAAACACGCACCATCAACAGTCGTGCTGAAATATAATCAACTTTGTTCGTTTTATTACATTTTAATGTACTTGCGGTCCGGCCGGGACATTGACGTTTCTTATGGGGAACCTCTACAGCCAAAGCAATAAAATACTATTATAAAAGTTTTAAAAAATACATTAAATTGTTTATGTGTCAACACTAGCACACGTTAAACATAATATGCACAATAAAGTATTGACAGATTTGTACTTTTCTTTTTGTGATTTTCATAATAATAATAATATTGTTATTACTTATGCCTAGTACGGGGTTTGATATCGGCGCGAAACTGGTGATAAGTATGTTTAGTTTTTTCCTTAAAATTGAAGTAAAAATTCATATTTTTAGAATAACTAATCCAGATTCGAATAGATAAAGGTTGTCACCAAATGCATCTAATGCCACATTTTTCATTTTTGTACTCTATTTTTTTATATTCATGGCTATTTTTAAAGTTTTTATACGTATTTTATCACAAATTTAAAACATACCAGAATTATAAAAGTGGCATTAGACAACCTTTAGCTATTTAAATATATCTTATTTGTTTAAAAAATCTTAATATTGAAACCAGTTTTAATTGTAAAAAACTGAATATCGTTGTTCAGCATTTTGACGACTTGCATTGAAACATTTGTAATTTATTTTTCTGAATTATTTATTTATTTGTAACAAGCCACACACCGAAATTCAGCATTTAGGTTTCGATCCCCCAAGTTCACATATAGGTTATTCAAACATTTAGCAATAATATAAAATGTAAGTGCGTAAAACTGACCATAAATTTTAAAATTTATAAGTTTTGTTGTTTGCTAACCATAGGTGCGTCGATTATATTAAACAGCCTCTTAAAAAATAATAATGAAACAATCAAAGTACAAGATACAAGATTTGCATCTGAATTTTTCTGAATATCGAAGCTATAGTAATATGCCATCAAGTTTCATTTAGGGATTTGGTTTTGTGATAATAATAGAAAATTCAATTTATCCAAGCATAAAAAATATATTTCTCACCTAATCACGCAGATTTGGAATTAAATAAAACAACGTAACGAAGTTTAAAAGTATGATCATGTTTAACGCTTTTATATTTCAAGTTCATCTATTCTATTGAAGGTGATGCGGCATGAAATGTGAATATCTGAGAGTGAATGTGTCAATGCCCCTACCAGAATGACATTATCTACGTCTATGGTACAGAAAGGTATCGTGCATTCCTCTAGCTGTTTCATCTGCCACGGTGGAACCTCATAAACATTTTACAGCTTTTATATCTTGCCTTTAGTCTGAAATATACATCTAACAAGTTTGTCACAATGTACCTATAGCACGTACGTAATCAAGAACGGTGCAGATAGATCAAGCTATGCGTGTGTTAGACAAAGAAGACAATATCCTGCTGCCCCGCCTCTGCTGTTGCCATCACAACGTTACGACATTTACGAAAATAATTAAACAAGTGAACAAGCATGATGAAGAAATATATGTGATAAATTAACAAGCAGAACAACCTAATCTCAAATTAATTCCCTTTCTGTAATGTTATCTCGCCGTTTTATTGTTTTCCTAAACGCGAAAATATTTAGTTGGAAATTATTGAAAGATTAGATAATACCTCCCTGTACAATTTTCAATGAATTCAAATTAATTTTCTAGTTTAACTCTCTAGAAATTGAAGCAGTCCAGAACAAAGGGCGGTTTCAACCATTGTGAAATTTATAATAGCTACCTATAACAAAATTCAAAATTCAAAATTTTCATTATTCTATGTCAAAAAGAATCCAATTGTATATCGATGGAATAAGGAGTTTATTTTAAAATGCAAAAACTAACCCTATATTAATAACACAATCATACTACACATTTTTTTAAATATCGAGAATTTTTGACGTTAAAGAAATTTAATGTAAGAATAGTTTCATATATTTATATATAAATAATATTTATTTATTTGTAGCTTGTTAAATAGCAGTCAATTAATTTTTTTTAAAGAAATGTACCTTTATTTCAGTTAGTTCGAATTTGTAACCTATGCCCGATTGTAGCTGTCTGCGAGAAAAGGATAGATTAATACAAATTTAGTGTGTCGAACAAAGGCAGCAATAGGGAACGCGCTCTCGTAGAGAGATCAAAATTGGTACTGAATATGAACATATCATCACAAAAAAGTGTTCATTTGAAAGATAAAAGTTCAATCTAGATCTGTCTAGTGTTGAAATTTACAATTTTTGTAGATTTACTGAGTAACAGTTATGTGAAATTAGCCAAGTTATGACAAGTTTATGGCATTGTAAAGCTGAAACAAAAAATAAAACTAATATTTCAACACTTAATGGACGTGGAGCTCATCTTTATCTTTAAATTAAAAAAAAATTAATTCGATCCGACCAAAATTAGTCTCAATTTCATTCCCCATTCAAAAGCATGTTTTTGCTGTGCGCAACGTTCCTACATTACGCTCTTAAGTGATTATTGCATGTTTCTGTTATTTTATAAAATAATTGAAATTGAATTGAATTATGACAACACTTTTTAAATTCTAAATACTGACAATACACAATACTCGTTATCAATTTGAAATAAAAACCCATGACTTATGTACCTATAAGTACCATTTTTACAAAATAGTTGCTAAATGGAATAAACCAAGCACTAACCAATCAATTTTTATCACACAGCAATTTTTTTCTTGCCAATATATCGCTAATGTACTAATTAGAAATGTTAATAAAAAAAGCAAATTTACACTTGTTCGCAGAAAACGGGTCCAGAAAGAGATCTTAAATTTTTTATTGCCAAATTAACACATTAGAATAGCTAATAGCCAGAAGATACCATCAACAAATTTTGAAAATAAATATTGCGTAGAACGATAGGATTAAACTGGAATCTTATTAAAAGACTTAGGTATAGGTTATTGAAAACGAAAAACATGTTTGTATGTGTTTTTTCTAATAAGTTTTGCCGAAATTTTAATATGAAATATGATATATTGTTTTCCTTGTAATCGCTAAAACATTCTTGAAATAATTATTATGCATTGTAAAAATCATATTATTGAATTATTGAACAGTACATAAAATATTTAGAAGTAGGTAAGTGAATTAAAATATTTTGTTTTGCAATATATAAAATCATTTAGTAAGAATAATTCCTGGTGATTAATTTGTATGATTACGTGAAACCTATTCAAGAATCGGGTCTGTTCAAGCTTAATTAGATAGGCATAAAGTCGATTGAAATTAATTCCATTCTTGAAACAAACTGACATATCCAGTTTTGTTCAACCATGTTCCACAGATAATGCGATTGCGTCTTTTTCAGACTGCTTTTATTATTTTTTGTTTGCTTTGTTACCAGTTTCTTTTTAACTTATCTTTTTTATTTACCTACTTAATTATTATTTTTAAAGTTAAATAAAATTATTTAAATAAGAAAACATATTTTAGGATATTATATTTGCATTAACACAATGTTTTTTTTATGTATAAATCTGTGGTTCTTTGGCAAAAGCAGATATCGCTTGCTTGGAAGAAGACTGATATATGTACAAAAACACAAATTTGCAGTAGGAGCATTTGAAATTTATGTTAATACATTAATCTTTTATAGAAAATTTTGTACATAAAGTAGAGATTGTTTTTTTTTGCTATCAGTAGACAGTAGGTAATATGATAGTAAACCATAACTTTTCATGTCATTATTGAGTTTTTCCATTGAGAAAAACTCGAAAAATTTGTAAATAGGTCTCTATTGCTCATAAAATTGTTTAACAAAAAGTTAAGTATGTTTGTAAAGAAAAGAATTGGTTATAAAAGTTGTTATAAAAAAGAATTTGAAGTATCTAGTATCCACTATTTTTCACAGAGAAAATGAGAAAACCTAAAGACATGAAACAAGAAAATGGAATTTGACCTAACGGACGATAAAACAAAATTCTACCAGATATGTCACTATCATTTTGGAGACGAATGGCACAACGGCTGCTGTGCCTCTTTTCTCCAAAGAACTTTTAAAATAGAGCACTTTGACTCACTTTCCCAAATAAAATCTTGAATCAAAATGAAACCTTCCAATAGTGAAAGAGAGACAAGTATTTTAACAATATATTTTCTGCATAACATACACAAATATTAAAAATATGTCATTATTCAAATATTTGAGGCTACGTTTTTTAAATGCAAATTTATAGTCGTAGGAAAGTATAGTACCTATGTATCACGGTTGGAATGCTATTTCGCTCTCGTGAAACCATAGTATTTTTGGCAGAATCGGAAACTGCAGGTTGCGTATAAAATTCTCGGTGATAATTTTTGGAAGAGTAAAGAATGAATAAACTGTATGTATAAGTTTCTTCACTTTCTTCTCTGCGTTAGTTGCAGCTGCGAAGTTCGCGAGCTCACCGAGTACCGAGCCAAGTGTATACTTAACACAAATTGAAAAAAATTAATCACAAATAAGAACGTGCGTCAGCAGTAAAAGAACAGCATGTCTGTACTCACTTATATGGAACCGAGTAATGAGGAATGTGCAGAAATATAACAACATACCTGAAACAAAAAGAAATCCAATTAGTTTATTAAAATCGCGATTAACTTTTAATTAGGTACAACAGAATCAAAAACATGTTTCATAGGCCTACAAACACACTCTGTCCCATCACGGTATAATGGTAAAAAAAAACTTCAATGCATAACATCAGTATTTAACTGATAAAAAATGACACATATTTCACATCACGTATTTCCATTATCTAATGGCCACAAGTGCGAAGGTTCTGAGATCGAAACCATTAACCAAAAAAAAATTATCTGAGCTCGATTGGTAGGATTATTATTTTGTAATTTGATGAATGTACCTAACTGTAGTATCAATATCAATATTAATACTTTTACTTATAAAAAAAATTTCCCAACTTCATCAACTGACCAATTTTATTTTAAAATTTAATATTCTTCCATAAGAATATAAAAAGCTCGATAAAAAGTAAGCACCTTCGTTGGAATGCAAATCCTGCTAATGGTACAGGGTACACCAAACAATAAAATATCACAAACATCAATAAATAATTTCCAATTGAATAATAATTCCAAATTGAATGAAGTAGTAAATAAGTAGGTAGGTAGTTATTGTAACTGGATTAATTCTATTTAAGTATGATGATAAGAGCTAAGAACAGCGTTTGTTTTATTAACGTAGTAACAAGGAAGATAAAATCGCCAATTTGATTTTATGAGGTGTAAAAATTTGATCTCATAATCTTATTTTCTTCCACATGCTGTATTAAATATTTTTACTTAGTACAAGAATGCTTGTTTTCCTGCAAACTGTATCTCCATGGCGGAAAAATCTATTTTACGTAATTATCATGTTGCGGTCATATAGTAAGCAATTAACAGACAAGCGCTTGCGCGAGAGCCATCTTGCGCCTGCGCAGGAAGCCCTCGCCGGGCAGTAATTAATTTAAAGTTCGATCAAGAGCTCGCAGGATTTACATGTGCCAAGTTAATATTATGATTGCGTTCCACGTCGTTACAAAAATTCCTTACGCGGCTCAGCGGCCATTTTGCCGCTTGTAAAAATAACGGAAGGCGGGAAATTGGCCAGCCATGTTAGATTGGATTTTGTGATACGCCACATGAAATAATAAATGCGTGGAGCAGGATTAATACGCTATGGGCGGACGCACTAACATTTTTACTGCTGAAGTTATATCGTCAGCGACCGAAGAGATGAGTTCTAGAAATACCATTAGAATTGGATCTTTATTGAATTGACAGTATTTCTCTTAAAGTTAAAATGTACCTATGGAGATAAGAAACAGCTGATAGTCAGACCGAAGGATCTAACTGACTAGGTCAAAATTCCAGCAACTCAATTCCGACAACTCGAAACGCCGACTGACAATTTTCTTTTATTTACTCGATGTTAAATAAATTCATCCTATTATGCTCATTTTAAATTAAACCCATCTTAAAACTTGACTTGCTTCGCTTATTTTTTAATAAATGAACTCTTAAATCCACTAAAGTAATACCAAACACATAAGGCTCACCTTCACACAGACAGGCGTTCGTAGTTTACTTATAACTGGATTTAGAGAAATTTTAGGAACAAAATTTATTTACAAAAATCCTTTATAATATTGGGCTTAACAGCGATGCATTTCTAAATATTCAAAAAAAAATGAATTCTAGTAAAAAACAAAATTTTATTTCCACGGATTCAAATGTTACAGTAAGAGATAAAAATTGAAGTTTTGAATTTCCTAAATTTTAACATTTTCAAAAGTTTCTTAAACAGGACTAAACAGCATTAGATAGATAGATAATTAGATAAATTTTATGGCCCAAAAAACGTAAATTTATCTCAACGCGTTCACGATTTATACTCATTTTGGGGTTCTCATCGAACTTGAGCGTTTCAGCAAAATTTGATTATTTTTTAAATTAAAATGAGGGACGCTTCTTGAAAAAATAGCAATGTACCGCTGTTGAGACATAGCTGATGTGTAATTTTTTCGAAAAAAAAATTCCAATCGACAACAGAGTTATTGGTAAAAACTACGTATTTTCTAAAACAAGTCCGGAAAATCGAAAAAAACAATACATATAGTTAATATCTCGGTTAATATACTGTTACCAAAATTTGGTTCATAAA
Organism: Agonum fuliginosum; assembly: GCA_947534325.1. NCBI lineage: Eukaryota > Metazoa > Arthropoda > Insecta > Coleoptera > Carabidae > Agonum > Agonum fuliginosum. The sequence continues at coordinate 40,969,624 of OX384029.1, read as the reverse complement.
GCAATCGAAATGGACGAGTTACAAATTTAATAAGTAACTACACTATTACTACTCACGCGCATTCGAAAGGAGCCTTAACTTCCTATTTTCTTTCTTAGTGTATATATGTGTATGTGTAATATTTTATGAAAAGATTTAAATCAATGGACATTTTAACATGTTCGAAGTTTTTTGTTACAGTAATTTTGACTTGTGGTTATTACAAAAATTAAAGTTAATAATAACAGACGAAAGTTAAATAATTTTATAAGGTGGGGAATGTTATTGACTTATGCCTTTCTCAATTCATAATTCAATCAAAGAATTGTTATAATTAGATTAACTGACGTACAGTTCACTTATTAATTATTATTGTTGCTACTAATACGCCATTCATCCGTACCTACTTGTTTCCTGCTAGTTTCAATTTAATTCTTGTAAATTAAATCAGAAAATATTATTATAAATCAACACTAGCTTTTGTATTTATTATTATGTTAACTTATAATTACTTTTAAAATATCAACAACATAAATCAACACATTGTAGGTATAGGTATTTGTTACAGTTATGGAAAAAATACAGTGATTATCTATATACCTACTAAACTAATTTTCAATCATAATTTAATTTAGGTAGATCCTTTGTGTATCTTGTACGGAGGTAGTATAATTATCATATAATATAATCAAATTGTAAACAGAGACCTATGACCTATGTTAGCGTAGCGAGCAAGAGGCTTATGCACCTCTTCAAAACAAAAGTACTCCGTTGTTCCTCTGTTCATATTCATACTGGTGGACGCGATGAATCTGGTAAGCTCAGGATAAAGTATCCAGATCCACCCAGCTTCATGGGCGGCTCGAACAGAGTAGGCCAAATTCAATTAAAATGTAAATCGTTTATTTTTGACCTTAGCAAAGCCGAAGAGGAGAACATTATTAAAGTATTGTACTTGCATATCCGCAAATAATGACAAAATATTGATAATAAAATCAGTCTAGAAAAATTCCCAATCCTCCACTTCTTGCAGTCGAAGTAATAATGCAACTTTATGTTAATAATTTAAAAAATAAAGTGCAAACAATATAGAAAGTTAAGATCCCGGGATATACTAATCTGTAAATTTATGTCTTATAGATATTTCTGTGTCCGAGGAAATTAAATCCAAATATTATAGTCCCATAAGCTGCTATGCTAAGCTTGATTAAAATATTTAATCAAATTATGCAAATGTGGCAGTAAATTCGACTTATTAAATTGCTCGCGAGACGAGAAAGAAGCGAGTGGTTCGTCCGAATTCAGTGTGCGTGACTCACTGCCTTAAATTGTCCAATACTGGAGCTTGTGATATTCTCAAAGTATTATACAGGGTGTCTGCTTTAAACTGCATATGCATACCAATAGTATTTGAACGTTTCTCTCTTACCTATTACTGATTATTAATTTATAACTTATTTTTTAGTTTCTCATCTGACAACTTAGACTTAGTATATTAATACGATAAGTGAATAATATAGATCGTTTTTAGCTGTTGTGACCGACAATATTTTTACAATTCAGGTTCAATTATATGCAGCTATATCCATGACTAACAGTATGTGAGGCTGCCACACCCGATCAAAAAACGTAGGTAATAGAAATAATGTATGTAGGTATGTATGTGTGATGCATTCCTAATTTAGACCTTAAATAATTTAAGTAGATATAACAATTTTATTAGGAACTTTTATAAAAATCATGTTAAAACTGAAACACAATTCCTGGCAATGTAAACGAGCTATAAACTATAAATATACTCATGTGTGAATCATCAGAAATAACAATCTATGTAAATAGTCAGAAGAGCTATGTAAAATATTTTAAAAATCCGATTTTAACTTAAGTGTAGATAAGTCCATCTTTTGCAACAATAAATAAATAATAAACTTAAGTTAAAAAAAGGAAAATTTGTATTTTATGCTTTGTTTAATGACTGTATAATAAGGTAAGTAATAAAATATAACGTCTCATAAAATCTGGCTGCATGTACCTACTAAAAAATACAAGCGATTTTTGTGAAATGTTTTTCTTTATGTAGGAGAGACGACAAGTTCTACTATCTGAATTATCATCTTTATTGAGGTCAATTTGGGACATCATGACATCTAGCTAACTAAAACAACACAGGAACAGTAAAAGAAAAATGTACATTTTTATGATTTACCGCGACAATCAGCATAAAATTATATTGTTCTTTAGATAATGTCTTAATAAAATAAAATTTGTAAGAAATAGTCCTATTTATTATTCTTTCCTACCACCAAATGATAATAATAATTATGAACTTAGTAAGGGTGTTTATGTAATTAGGTAGTTATAATTATAGGAATCTTGCAAATAAACAATTATACGTACATAAATGAACACAATTTCAATTACTGCAACAAGATATTTTTTTGTGAAAGTGAACATGTAATTTACAAAAATATTAATAATACATCAAGCAATACCTACTCTGATTTAGAGAAAACAACTGATTAATATTACTGAGTCAATTAAAATGAAACTAAAAACTTGTTATTCAATTAAGGGTGACGTAAAAACGAAACGAAAAAATGTAAGAAAATAACATCGATTGTCGGCCATTAGTAACATATTTTCCAAGTAAAATTAGGTAAGTAGCTCTTTTATACGAGACATTCACTTTAAACTTATAAGAACTTAAAAAGGTAAATATTCAATATTGAAAACAAAATTATAACATGTTTTGTTGATGTTGTTTTCTTTTAAAGAAGATTACGATATTTCTATCCAAATTCGTACAACAGCAAATTTTATATCACTTTTTTGTAGAAAGTTACCACTACTTCAACCTTAAGCTACGTTTAAGTAGACAAATTCTTATTAAATTTTACCAGTGTAAATTTTGGTTTTGTAAGTGCAACTAGGCAACTATCTAATCTAAACTTTATTTTATTTTATACTACTTTTTGTGTTTTTTTTAAATTTATTGTGAAATGAATGAAAAGATGTTATTACAGTGGAATCCAACCACTTGGACCCAGTGGTTGGGATCGAACTATGGGTGGGAACCGCTAGCATGCTAGGCGGTTACTCTACTCTGACGAAAATTTTGTCTAAATAGAAAAAAAAATGTTTTAAACTAATTTTTTATTTGCAGTTTATAAGTGATGAAGATAACAAATGGGATACCTAAGTAGTTAATATTTACTTTGTTTTGGTTTATGTTTCTTATACGCTCAAATGTAACATAACGATTCCGATTCCAGAAAACAAATACAATCATCAACTGAATGCTGTATATGGTGGTGCACACACATAAACCATACACCATACTATGCGCAATGCACAACACACATACGTACAAACACAAAAACTATATCGCTTTTACAGGTGTCCATACCTTTAATTTAATTTTAATGCATCATAAACGTCAAACCCTCAATGTACTCTTGACTAGTTAATGTAAACTAAACGAAACGCATCACACGTAGATAGATACTTATATGATCTTGCGTATGCACACGAACCCACATAAGTTGGATAAGTTTTTGCCTCAGGTATAAAAATAATAGTTTTATATTTATGATTATATAACGCGAATTTCAGAGTGATAATATGAATTAAACGATATGGTGTCTTGTAAAGATTCACGAAGAAAAGGTCCCTATTGAACTAAACTGAACGATTCCAAATCGTATAATAGTAGTTGGTACTTCCTAGTTACTACTATTAGTGCCAATTAGCCAATTTGATTTTTGATGGCTCTTTTCTTTTGTTTTAAGTAACATGAATTTCATTAAATATTAAGAAAAAACGTTTTTCTCAATTATTATTCTTAATGTAAGTAAAAATGACACGAATGAAAAAATATTTTCTATGTATGTATCAAGGTAACAAAATACTGGTTTCAAAAAAGACAGTAGGTATAGATAAGCAACAGATTTAAAAATAAAATTGAGGCATTTGTTTCTCCTATTAATGGTACTAAAGACTTAAGTTATAGTTTTGCAAAAATATCCAAAATGACATGTAGTACATTCGATTGTCAAGAAAACACATAGATATGACGTATGAGTCAAGTCTTCTAATGGCCTCACTCAGTTCCTTACTATCTTTAAAAATAATATAATAATTTCCATGCAACAACGATCTGCTATATAGTTATGATTTAATTTTTTACTAACATGTTAATTTCCGACAAAATTTTAATAAAACTCTAATGATTAATGAATAAATCACGTCAAGTGATAAAAAAATCTCCTCTGAAAAATTTACTAAAATGCTAAGTGGTTCATATTAATAACAGTAAAGCTTTTTGTGTTGTCAAAAAATAAGTAAAATAAAAAATTATCTAATTAAGCAAATTACATTTTTTTCTAAGCATAAACAATCAAAATGATGAAACCAAATTTTTCGAAAATAATTTTTTGGTAGTAATAGAACAATCAAGCAACTAGGAAGCATAGATTCCAGAACCTAAATTTCTATAAGGTGTTTATTAGTTACGCATGGTATTAACTCTTATTAGAGATTTGTCTCGCGTTGAATAAAAGCACTTTATAAAGCTTTGTATACAGTATAACAGTATATTGCATTACGCTATTCCGTTTTTGTTATTAATTCTTAACTTTTCATTCACTACTGAGTACAAAATGAATTGAATATGAATACTATCGCTGTTTATTGTTTATTCTAGTAGCGACCTATATAGATAAAACATTAAAATGAAAATGTATAATAAACTAGCGCTTTGTGTGTAACGTAAACGTAGAACAAGGCATAATGATGAAGTGATTAAGATTATCAATGTTATTTCTTTTCTCTTCAAAATTGATTCAAAAAATTAATTATCAATTCAAATTCAAATGTGGAGCAGGTAGACCATATATTAAGTACAGTATTAATTAATTATTATCATTTACTTGCTAAGATTATTATATTTCAATTAAACAATTATAAACATACTCATCACATCTTCATTAATATATAATAGTTATTTATATGATAAGGGTGTAAAGAAGCTTTTATGGGGTGAGACATGATTTTGAGCCCGAGCGTCAGCTAATAACACGTCAAGAGCCAAAAAAGCAAATTACGCCCGTGGTAGAACATACCCAACTTTATGCACGGTTAAATATTTTCTAATAAATTAATTTATTTTATTTACTTGTTCTAATTGTTCAACTTACGAAAAATTACTAAATTCTTGGATTGTTGCTAAAATACCAAAAAAACTGTCAAAGTTGTCATAAACGTTTACAAGATAATTTTTGTTAAATGTAAGTAAAATAATGGTATTTAAATAAAAAATTGTACAATTAATTACGTTATTTATACGATTATTAGTAGTTTATATGAGAAAAATTGAAAATCTTAACTTAACGTTTCTTTATGGCGCACTACGCCATAAAGTGATCCGTAGGCTATAATGTGTCGTTTATGTCAAAGAAATTCGTGTATAACTGTCAAATTATGATACGACCGTGTATAAAATAATGTTATTACTATAGTAATTTTCTTAATAGAGATAATATTCAGTTAAGCAGAGCCCTGCGCGAAGTACGAATTTCCCGTCTTAGAAAGAGAGGCATAGATGATAAACAAGATGAAACTACGCTACTGTCTGTTCGACCCCTCCTGAGGTTGTAAAATAAAAAAATAAAAATTTGTCATTCGGATTATCTTTAATTAACCGTTTCGAAGTTATAGGCCTGTGACAGACGGGACGAACGGACAACGAAGTCTCACCATAAGGGTTCCTGATTTTGTAAATCTCTAAAAAGTCTTAGCAAATATTTTTAATGTTTGGTTTGAAATATTGTTACTCACATAAATAAATTGAGATTCTCAAATTACCTATATCTCTGAAAAATATTGTGTTGGTTATCGAATTCGGAGTAGCAAAAAATACAAATCTGAAATCTTCTGCGCTGTGGCCGAGTAGGTGCGAACACCTTGACGAGTTAATGTCACTCGCGCCTTCATTAATTACACTTTCGCATGATACATTTCTGGTGTTAATTAATTAATTTAAATGTATTTCAATTCGCGTTGGATTGATATCATAATTTTCGCAGATTTGACGGCCAAAATGATGTTATCAAGGTTACATAATGACTTCTAAATGGATTTTTCATGTACAAAATGTATGATTAATGCATGCTAATTGTTTTGCAAAATAAAAAATTGTTAAAATGAAGGAATTAATGGCTCGGGATTTTTGTTTAACAAATTTTATGATTCTGATATTTCTGAAGCTTTTGTATGTTTTACAATAATAAACAACATCGAGTCATCAAGAAAGAAGCAGTGGGTTTCGTATAGCGATTAACTATAGGTACCTACGTCAAAAAGACAAACAATTTAAGTGAGTGATACAGACAATTATTATAAAATTAGTGATTTATTTTTTATAAATTTTTAAATCATGGAGATAAAAGTGATTTATTTCTTCTGTTCCAAAAAGTATTTTTCTATACTTACAGAAATTAAATCATTTATTTACATGTTTCCCTCGAAAGCTTCTTTTGAATCTGTAGTTCATTTATTTTTCCTTTTACCGCGAATATATCCTAGTAGTCCCTGTCCTTGATCTGGTGGAATCTATCTGACATTACCTGCACCCTTTGAGAGTTCTTCCAGAGGAAATGATAGCTCGGTTGAACTTAAGACACCCGGAGAATAGGCGAGAAAAATGAAACTCTTCAAAATGGCGAACACAGGTAATAATTAATCAAGTATGCTAAGACAGGCGGTCTGCCGGCTCCGCACTGCCCCGCGCCCTCGACAACTCACTCGCTCGCAACTTATTAACAAAGCCGTTTCCATTATTTTAGTCCATCAAATACATTTTCGAAAATAATTAGTTTCAGAGCTGTTTAATCGGGATTCGGCTAACTGTACCCGTGTAGGTACCCAACGTTTTTTTAACTTCGTGGTCTTCTTGTTTTTCCACAAGCTGACGATTCATGACAGAAAATGTTACGTGGTTTCGAGTTAATTGCTGGAATTTCTTCTTGAAATTAGACAATTACCCGATGACGACTTACTGACAATGGAAAAAAATAAGGAAATTTAAATTTTGGATACATGATAAATGAATCGTGGAAGAGACGGACATTCCGTAGTTAATTCTTTCAGTGGCAGCGCCCTCATAATTACCCACGGGCATTCTTCTAAAATGTGGTGGGCGAATAGTAAGGCATTATAGAAAATTATGTATTTTACAGCAGTTCCTATTTGTATATACATTTATTCGGAACAAAACAATCATGAACCATATAAAAGAAATTGATAATCCCCTAAACAACCACCAATAACAGTAGTGTGGTTTTGATAACTCAGGTTCTGAACCAGTCTGATACACATTTTTGTATAACTACACCAAAACTCCCCTCCCCTGGTACTCTCCACTAACAACCTTGTGACTTGATTATTATTGCTCATCGCACACATGATAAAATAATATAGATACTTCTGATTTACAGTATGTGATTCTGTCTCACCCAAGTTGAATAACATACTTGATAGAGATGTTATATATCTATCTGTATAATGTACAAAGGTAGTATGACAGAGTTATTATCCCACTACGCCTTACTGCAGTTACGTTCACACATTGCACTGAATTGTATTATACATTTATATAAAATCATTTTAAAATCTGAATCAGAATAGTATTTCTCTCGATACTCGTACAGCCTTTTATGTTTTATGTCTGTCTTATATAAAAATTTTTGTAGTGGTTTACCCTTTTTAATAAGTACCTACCTACCATCTCCAGTCTCCAGAGTTCTCAGTACATATTATTATTCTGCTTTTCTAACTCGCTGAATTTATTTCTCGAGCTAACAATTTCTAAGTAATCTTTATGTTCCGTAAAATGACTTTAAATTTATATCATTATCCCTGCTCTTACGACGTTTTAATATAATATTTCAGTTGACAATTTACCTTCGTGTTCTGTGCTACCCGAATTCCAAGCTAATATTTTGGGATGCAGTAATGTTAGTAATGTATAAAGTGTTTAGTGTCAACGCAGTGACATGTCATATCCACTAATGTATAATAATTGCAGCTGGTTCACAGCGTTCGCTTTGTCTCTTTCCCGTTTTGCTGCAGCTAATGGCGTCTCCCGAATTTTGGATGGACCAAGGCCGTAGAAAGCTTCAAATTAAGATAATTACTGCTTTTAGATTGAATGAGGTCCAGATTTTGGATGTAGGTAATTACGTTGCTTGTTTGTAACGGTGTTTACTTGTATTTCTTCTCTTTTAACGCGGTTCCATTGCTGAAATATGTCTTCTAAATTTTTCACATTCTCAGGAATCCAGTCATCATTAATCACTTTATATAATCTTCTGTTTCATATTACATCAAATTTGTTACAGAAGTACGTTACTCTTTCAATATGATAGTTGTTGCATTTTACTAACAATAATGTCAACTTTACAGTCCGAATAATTGGATCCCACTATAACATCTGCCATACTGTCATTGGGACCAGTGTTGCAACAGATAACAAAATTTTCATGTAGATAAAGATAACATACGTTTTATTTATTTAGAAAAGATAATAGATAACCATTGAAGAAACTATCTAGATCAGTGTTTCTCTTACAATTACACAATTTAACTTCTTGTGCGGCACAACAAATATTTGGAAAATTTATTTGCATTCGCAATGTAAAATTGTTCGCACGTCTATTCTCGCACACTTTTACTTTGGACACACATATCCGCATAGTTAAAAATGAGCAACTTTGCACATTAAAAACAGGCACGAAAAAGGTTACTATTTGTAAAGATATGACAAAAAAACATATTTTTCATTTTTTGTTCACAAAAAACTGTTCAAAATATATAAAATTCAATGTAAAATATAGTGACTAATCAATTGACATATTTGTTTTTTTTCTTTATCTCACTATAGAGAAGCGAACACGAAGTTTTTGTTATGAATAATTGTTCTTCTCCCCTTTCTTTTCCTTTATTTCACTAAGCATTGAAAAGCACAATTTGCGTAGAGAAAAGTGTGAAACGGTAATTATTTTTCCGTTATTTTTGGCAATTATCATCCAAAATTGAGAAAATTTCGTTTCGAACAGTAACATTAGAAGCAAAGAATGATTCTTAGGTATACATAGGTACTTAAAAAAGTGTTTATTTCAATAAAATAACTAATAATTTAAAAAAAATAAATAGGTCACAAAATTCCGCAGCACACTTGATAAAACTGGCGGCACACCAATATATCGCGACACACAGTTTGAAAAACACTGATCTAGATAATAGATACAAAATTATTATATAGATTGCTAATAGGAAATTTCAGATTATTTAAAAAATATACATTATACCGGATGTCCCAAAAAATTGGTAGGTACGTTATGAAATTTTATGAGTAAATTAAGCGTAAGGAGACATCGGGAAACATCAAAACATACCTATATTATTTACAAAAATATCACTTTCGGTTAAACTGGAAATGACATCAACTTTCTTATTTCAAATTGAACACCTTATATATTTTTACATATTTGAATCCAATAATTTAACACAAGTCTAGATTTCATGCAAAATATCGCACAAAAATAAATAAACTATCAAAGGCTTAAGTAGTATTAAACAATACTTAAATCTTTGATAGTTTATTAAATATATTTTTGAGCGTAAAATGTTTTGGACACCCGGTATGATATAAGAATAAGCAGTTCCAACTGATGAGCAGGCAGCATTGTGCGAACTTGTGCATTATACGCTTGCACAGTTTGATAACATTGAATTCGAATTACAAATGAAAAAAATTGGTTACAATTATACTAAAATTATCATCTAGATGATATTTAAGAAATAGATAAAGATAATTTATATTTTTATCAAGATAAGATAGATAAATAAGAAAAATATAAGTATCTACATAAAACTATATTAGCTAAATGATTTATCTAGATAAAATTATCTAGATAGGTTAAAACACTGATTGAGACATTATCTTGTGAATGGTTACCATTAAAATAAATAAATAAAATATCACGATCCATGAGGAAGGTTTAATTAGCTGATCATTATTTACTGATCAAAGATGTGTCAAGCATCATATTTTCATATTGTAGGTAAAGGTATCTATTTCTTTCGATTCGAATACTTACTTTTTTAAATGTATTGTTAGATCGTTGTATGTAAAATTCACACAGCAATGAAATATTCATTTTGCGTATCTACGTACTAAATGAATTCGGTGTTGATTGTAAAAGACTACCTCACAGTAGGAATGAAAAGAATAAGAGTTATTAATTTATTACATTTAAAGTAGATAATTACTTATGCAAATAATAACACATTAATTTGAAAACTAAATGGTTGTATTCCATAGAAGAGTGTGAAATATTCATTTTAATTGCTGTTAAATATTTCAGAGCCGATCTTATCTAAACTATTCTCACACGAATTAGAATATTATGCTCAGCCGGGCTACATCTATGTCTAGGTTAGAAAACTTTTGGTATTAAAACATAAATCTATTTAACACATAGAAATAAAAATTTTATAATAAGTAAGAATTAGACTGAGTAAGATTTAGAGAAGAAACAACTTACCGTAAGTTTCATATGTTTAAATTGGCGAAAAATGAGTATCTACCTCGACCTGGGCGATTAAAATTTAAAGTGGTGAAAAATTCATAAAGTTATCTGTAACGGCGTTTAGTATCAAGTCTTATGCATCTAGTGCACATTTGTGAGGTAATGACTACATATTGTTAGTTAAGGAGCCGTGAAGAATGAACGCAACGAAATTTATTTTAACAGCAAAAAGAAACAAAGCTATACGTGCGTATGTGTGTGAACGGGAACAACGAAAGACGCCTGAGAAAAAAGCAAAAAGAGAAAAAGAATTAAAAGGATCGAGCGGGTAACAAAAACACTTGCAAAAAAACCAAACGCAATTTCCGAACGTGGTTTTATGGTGTTAGCAACGACGATAACTATTTTCCGACAAAATAATTACTTACGATTTTGTAATTGGTCGACTCGAATTTTAGAAGAAAAAAATCCAAGAGTCTCAAATCTTCGCTTGCCGCAGATGACTCGGCGTTTGTGGAGACCCTGTAGATGGGGCCCTATATGCCTATGCCGTGTATACGTGGACGAATAATATTATGTTGTATGACTGGAGTTTTAAGGTAAATTAACATCGCGCTAACGTTTGCCTTCATCATCCCAGTGACGATTAATCAATGTTCTACATACGACTTACTAGTTACTATACTTACTCACGTGGGTAACCTATTACTAGTTTAAAATACTTTTACACATTACGGAAAAAGACTATTGTTTAAAAATATTAAATTATAAAATTAGTTCTCCTGAACTAATTTAGAGATCGTATTTTAGACAATTACATTGACTCTATAGAACATTAAACCTGAAATTCTTATAATTGAATTCTTTCTTCAATGTATTTATTGATTGATGTGCAAAGATGATCTTCCAGGCATGTCAAAATGTAGCAACTTGTATCTGAAGTACAGTTGTAATTAATAAAGGCAGCTTTAAAAGTAATTTTTAGAGCATAAGATATTATAACTCAGGTGCAGGTTCGAAAATAGTGATTATAACCACAGAGAGAAAACAGCGCAGCAACGAAACTACTTTACCAAACACCGAGAACTTGAAGCCGAAAAAAAGAGAATCGTTCTCCCCTGACCTATCATTAAATATGGCGCTAAAACATTCCTACCTTGAACAGGCAACCGCACAGCTCGGAGAAAAGTTAGAACGGAGCACTAAGCGCACAAAAAACGCACCACAACAAAGACATCGCTCCGAATCCAAACGAATTCGAATTCGAAATGGAAAAACAATGTAATTTTGGAGGAAGTCAGGGGATATTATGCGGCGAAATGGGTCATTACAGTTGAAAAATGACAATCTGACCGCGATGGCCGCAAGCCTTCGATGCCGATTGTTTTTTGCCGTAATTTTAACTCCAATTTGATTTGCATTGTTACACGCGAATGACAACCAACACCACCGGGAGGATTTTTTTTATTTCTTTGTATCAACTCATTCTATTTTTTGTTTAACATATTGCATCTGAATGCAATAACAATTTTTTCAATTTAAATTGGGACGGCATAATAACAGAAATAAAACAAAATAATTATTTTCCAATAATTAGACTTATTTAAACAACTTTGTTTACCAGAACAAAAAAAAATGTGAGCATGTAACCTACCTGTTTTTGTCGTGTTCAATTTATTATAATGCTAACGTTGCAGATTTTTAGAGGCAAAAGAAAATGTTTCTGCGATTTCTTGCTGTAACAACAAAAGATTTGATTTATGTGCCGTCTGTTTAGTGAAGTGCAACACAAAGGGCCAAGGGCAGGTAAGTGTATATGGCCGCGAGGGATGTAGAAGGGCGTAAGTAGGTTCACAGGTAGAAGTTGCAAGAGATAACTGTGACTGCCAAACTAACCGCAACAGAAGTATCTTACAAGATTTGTTTTATATTTATTACCCAACTCTGTATCTTGATAAAAAATAAAATTATAACGAGATTCGAGAAAATTTCAGGGGTTTATGAAAAAAATTTCTGGGAAATAATAAATATGTCTGTCACGTAAAGTATTATGACACTATCTGTTTCTCAAACCTATATGTAGATAGAGAAAATAAATAAATAATTGTCTTCCAAAAAGAGTAAATTCATAAAAAATCTTTTATTTATCTTTTAGGATACCTATCCGATCCGAACACACGGTCGTATTATATTATGTTTATTAGATTATTCCAAAAATTACCGAAAATAGAAAAAAAACTAATACTTTCGAAAAATTTGGTAAAAATATTTTTGAAAATTTCAAAATTTGAATAGAGAAATAGATACAAATTATATTACGCTTCTTACCCGTGTGTGTGTGTGTGTGTGTGTTTGTGCTTACCAGCCTGTTACTCACTGGTACTTATGGCTATGTACACAACAGGAAATTATGGTGCAATTAAACTTTTAATGATTCTGAAGATACTAAACGTTCCAATACAAAAATCACTTCATTTTCTCTTAACTTGAACAATGTTAAATTATTCTTCTGTAAATTTCAGGTCATAATTTTCAAGAATATGGTCAGAACTACTGCAGCAACCGGTGAACAGTGATTCCACTGAAGCATAGTGCATTAATGGCAGGTAGTAAAAAGTTTGTTGTCCGCTGGCATAGTGCAGACAGAGAGCACACGGGTCTAATTGCTGGCGGAGCCACGGCCACAGGTTGGACCTGCGCCGCTCTGCCCCAGGGCCCCCGGGAGCTTCGGCGCTTCTCCTGAATGACACTAACATCGCCTCGACCTCTGTCATTACGACCCGCCCAAAATTATATACCTCCGCGCATTTTTGTCATAATTATTATTTGGATTGTACTGTCTAGAATAAAGAATTGTATTATAAAAAATAACAAGGTGTCGTTAAAACTGATTCGCCGAACAGCGGCCAGGAGACGAAGATTGACGCAGTGCGGAGCGGGGGTGCATGACTAGCGTGAGTCTACCACTAGCCCCTAGACGAATAGACCTTGAATTGGTTTTTTCATTCTACAATAATTTAATTTAGATGTTTCCATGCCAAACATGTGGAAATGATCGTATATCTACCTTTAATGAATAATATTATATTATTTGAGAAATATTCTTATGTCTAATTTATATTGTTCAATTTTGTTTTTATGAAATATTGTACAATAATGAGTTACTTACTTTAGCTCCGCAAAATCGTAGTGAAAAGTACAACTTTAGCGCCGTATTTTTGGACCAATCAGGACGCTGTCTGTGCAATAGATCGTATACGAGTATTATTGACGAATTGACCCGAATGTGCAGCTCCTCTTGTAGCAACCAGGAAAGTAAACATAATTTGTTTCGAAGTTTTGTGATGACATTTTGCAAAATATGTTGCAAATTTAATATAGTTTTGTAATTTCATAAAATATATAACAGGTGGTTCAGGTCGAGTGTAACAAACTTTAAAGGCTTATTCCTGAGGTTATTTTAAGCAAAAAATGTCATTGAACATAGGTATTATTCCTTCCTGGTTTACAAAATATAAGAGGTTGAAGCACGATTGAAGTTTCATAAATAACACAAATTTTAAAAATTTTTGTAATCAAGACACTATTGAAAAGCAAATAGTTTTATAGAAAAATTAATTAGTTTGACCTTGACAGATGTTATTTAGTGAGGTTTACAATTATTTGAGATTACAAATGCATTTATAAATAATACTTTATATAAATGCTTAATATAATTTAAATATTGCTCGTATTATTTCTATAGGCTTGATGCAGACTGGCGGATTATTGCGGATTTTTGCCGTGCGGCTAGTACTACAGTGTTGTAATAGATAACAATATTTTTTATCTAGATAAAGATAAAGATAACCTACTTTTTATTTATCTAGATAAGATAATTTTATTTTTTATTTTTATTTTTTGCTGGTAACCATCCTACAGGATTAACTCCCAATTACAGAATGGTAGATGTTATTATAGTGGAATCCAACCACTCGGACCCAGTGGTATTATTGTCGGTTGTGCTGGGAATCGATAACTATTGAAAAAATTATCTAGATAATAGATAAAAGATAAATAATTATTATCTAGATAATTATTAGATAATTTATAGATAATATAAAGGACATGTTATAAAGTATAATCGATACCAGCTGGAGAGCCGGCAGCGTTGCAAGCTTGTGCCTTGATGCTTGCACAGTTTGATTACATTTGAATTCGATAAAAATTAGATACAGATAATTTGCAATATTATCTAGATAAGATAATAGATGAATAAGAACAAATTTATCTAGATAAGATAATAGATACAAATATATTATCTAGATGATTTATCTAGATAAAATTATCTAGATAAGTTACAACACTGCTAGTATAGCTGTTCTAAAGATGTAGGTTTCATTACTCACGTTGTCATTTTCCTCAAAAAATTATACCCTACATTCGTAATAAAAAAAATCCTAAATATCTATAAATCTAACTACGAGTATTTATTATTGTCCCATAGTCAAATATTTTGTCATTCACTAAGTTTGCTTTTTGCTCTGTGTACCTATAACAAAAGGCATGCTAGAATGCTAGTGCCTAGAATAGAATAGAATTTTCATTTCATAATTTCAATACTAAAGACTACAATTTTTTATAAATAGTATGTGGAAATTGGACCACGCTAAATTTATAAGAGTGCTATTACAAATTATGTGTGCAAAGGACTTATATTTAAGCAAGCAATAAATTATTGGATTTCATTTAATAAACAAAATTATTGAATAAACACCACATTTTGAGCAACAAATGGTCATATAACTTGTGATGAGTTTCTATGTTATATTTACTCGTTTTTAGTGTAGCTCGTTTCTAGTTCATTTCGATACTAACAAGACTATTTGTTTCCTACATAGGGAACCCATTATAATCGTCTTAGTGCATAACAATCCTCGAGTCTTTGATGCCTGATCCTGATTTAATTTATTCGCATTCGCAAAAAGTAGGTACGTACCTAGTACCTACATCTAAAAATTAGTACCTAATTTTGCTATTTTTAGAAATAATTAATAATTACAAGTTAAATAATAAATGTTGTAATATGTACTCCTTATCCTTATAATAATTTATTGTGTACATGTATATACACTTAAATAGACAACAATGTGATGATGCGATAGACGATGATTGAATGTACAACTGATACAGTTTTACTATATGCATTATAAAAACATTTAAATGGTTTCATTGAATGTATAGAAATATGAATAAAAAGCGAGTACATGAGTGCGCCCGGGGCGAATATTTGAGGCGGCGCGGGGGCGGCAGGCATCAGCACATCACCAGACTGAGCGAGACAGAGACAGCTTCATCTGTGGGCGCCGGTGCATTCAATTACCGCGCTATCAGATGTCACTATGTATCAACATCATATTAATTAAGGACGGACGCGGTCGCGGTCGCCGTCCGCGATTTTCTTATTTGTTCTTCATTGTTTGTTTTTATTTCAACCGGGTTTTGTTTCTGAAGAGGAATACTCTTGCGTAAAATGAAGAGTTTGTGAGGGCCGACGAAAATGACTAAAATATTAATAAGAATTCATAAAAAAATAAAATAAAAAAGGGATCGGTTCCGATCAGTTCATTAGTTTTCAAGTGTTGTGTTCCTTGTCTGACATGCGTGAACGACTGGTTCCGCGTATGTTGCTTTCTCTATCTCACGATGAAGCGATAAGAAGTAGGACCAACACTCTCTCGACCTTTTAAGAAACCAATCAAAAGACGATCAGCAATTTTCTAGCTTCACTTGTGGGATAATCAAAACAAAACGATCCATTAATTACACGTGGGATAGCGTTGTCCTGCTTGCATGTATACAAACTCCACCTGCTGCCAGAATGCATACTAATCAACTCTAAATAAGATTACCAACTGTGCTTACTGGTTTTCTTCTTAATGTCTTATTTGTTTCTTTACATATTGCATTAAAAATATTATATGTGCACGGAGTACGGGGAAGTTCTGAGTGGAAATAGGATTCGCTAATGCACTTCCTGGGCGGACAGCGGACATCTAGACTACATTCAGTCCGTGGAGGTCTGCGTCTGCGCACATACCACACCACTAAATAACCTTCCCAACTAATTAAGTAACTCATTAACAATGCCACAATCGAACATGGCCGTTGCTTACATATCGACAATCGCAAAAACGAAAAGTAAAACAACCCTCATCCTTCACTTTGCAAACTATTTATGTGCTCTGTATAAACAGTTGCTACTTGGTACATATTTAATTTTCTTCGGCAACGATTCTTTAAGTTTTGAATCTCTTTTACCTTATAAAAAATTCTAAGATACGAATGTCTTGCGTGCCAGAGTTGACACTTATTTATTCTTGCCTTATCCGAAAATTCAAGTCGGTTACGAACACAGAAAAGAAATTGAAATGTTACATTTTATCAGTCAGTTTCTGAATAAAAATATCATTAAGAATAGGACAGGAATTATCATGAATAAGTCGTCGTTCTCTTTCCCCTCTTTCCCCTTGAAATTAAAACGTTTCACCTGTAAGTCTTCTGGCTTAGAAAAAAACCAGGGACGCACTAAAAACAGTAATAATAATGATAGGTACTGTTCAATGTGGAAAAAATATATTGTTCATAATATTATCGGAAAAATATATTTGCATAAAATTTTGTACATAGGTAGTTCCTACATATTTTATTGACCATAAATTTACAAAAAAATAAATATTTATTGGTATTAAAAAGTAAATGTCAATAAATAATTATACATAATTTATAACTGTAATTAATAAATTATTTTACTGATGTCATTTAAACTAGTTCATATAATACAGTCATATCAGATTATATTATGGATTTATCTTGTCTGTTAAGAAAATATTAAGTCATTGTTATTTTACACAGTTATCCAGTGAGACCAAGAGCAAGCATAAAATAGTTAACTTTACACATTTAAAAAAACAGATTTTAAGAAAAATATTGCTGTTTCATAGTTTTAGTTCAATACTGTTGAGCATCAATCTTAGTTTAAATGCAATTATTTCGTTTAGTGTTTAGGTTTATTGCAGTTCACATTTAATACATTACGTATATTTATTTATGTTGAACCCTTTAGTTAGAGCAAGTCGTATTTTAGTGCTCAATTACTAGTAATTTTGCTGCTCATTTACTATTAATAATAATGTTATTAATTTTAATTTACCATCGAATTTATCAAATACAAACTTAAAATAAAACTAATCACTGCATAATATAACACATAAATCAGTACTTATTGGTACAAAATAAATGCTAAAAGTGAATAATGGTAGTGGTCATCTTTATACTCGTATTCTTCTACTACATCCGCCATATTGTCAGCAGAGACAGAAAGCTGTCGCCTATCGCGTCAACATTATTTGAATGTCACATTAGAATTCAAATGTTGTTCTAGCTATACTGTACACGTAGCGTCAAAAATATTGTCTTCTTTAGGTCTTAAAGTATAAACAAATTCGAAAACGTTTCAGAAGAGTAATTATTTGTACAGATAAATGTGAAAAACATGTAACGAATACTTTATCTACTTAAATGTAGTTTATACAATTTCAACAGAATTTTGTACAATCCAATAAAAAAATATATTAGGTTTGTGACAAATATCTCAATTTTGATCAGATACCTAAAGAATAAGTAAGTTTATTTCATAGTGATTTTCTTATTTAAAGAACGCATGTTATTTTTAAAAATAAGTTATTCTTGTTAAAAAGTTATTCTTAAAATTTTATTATAATTGTAGGAATTTAGGACTCTGCTACAATACAGTATAATAAACAGTATGTCTAAAATTTATAATAGAACGAAACATGAAATAAATAATAGATATAATATTAAATAGTTTTAAATTACTTTTGATTTTTCTACCAATAGCAATAAATTAAATATCAAAAAGTTACTTGTCAATGTTGAACGATTTGATGATTGAAAATAAAAATAATAAAATATAACTAAATTGTTAAATGTACTAGGTACAAGGGCACTCTGTTTTTAAACTATAGGAGGAGTAAAACAAATGGTGTCTTGGATATAGATATTGAAATTAATATTGAAATTTTCGGGACTATACATCTAAATGAATGACTTTACTCCTCTTGAAACAAGTGATAGCGTTAATTAACACAGTAGTAAAAATAGAGATTTGTTTCCAATTTCCAGCGTTTCATCAATAATTTGTACACGTAAGACACTAGACACACATGATTATAAAATATGAAATTATAGATAAAATATAAGAATAAAATAAGAGGCTTATTTGTCAGTTTGTGCAGTCAGTAATATGGAAATGAGTCTAAAAGCAACCAGAAGGGAGCAGCAAAGCAAGCAACACTCATGTAGCATTGCATCCGTGTTGTATAATATTGTCATATCGGTATCTGTGATTCGCATCTTCCCGTAGCGGCGAAGTTATGCCCAAGCGGAGTTGCCAATATGTACATGATCAGTATTTCATTGTTTTTTACTGAATTTTAATTCAGCGAGAAGGTGACGACGCAGATCCGTTTCCCTCAATCTAAATTATCATCAGAAGACGTAAATACAAAGTTGCAGAACATGCATGGTGATCATAGTGATCGTTGAAATGCTTCCACTTGCCGAGGACATACACTCACTCAGACTAATTCTTTCGTGGTATTCGTACTGGTAGCCAAGTTATTTGCCACATGAATGTGTTCACTTTTATAACAATATTTAAATTCCCCTTGAAATAGTATTATTTCTATTATACATATTTTTGTTAACTAAAGATTATACAACGATTCATGAAAATAATAAATTTCTGTTTTAATGCAATACCTTCTGTTCTAAAATGTAGTATGATTTAATACATTTAAAGTTGTTTACAGATTGTGTTTAAAATAATTTCACGTGCTATTTTTAGTTGATATATTCGTATTACGGCAATTTTGCCGAAATTTGGTATCTACAGTATTATCCTCGAATTTTAGAGATAACACTGACATTGTGGCATTAGAGATCAATAACTTTATTATCATTTTCTTTTCTATTACAAACGATAGATTTTATTTTTATGAACGTTTTAGGTCCACTAGTACCTAATATAGAAATATTATAAATTATAAATAAAAGAATAAAACAGTACATATTGGAATACAGTTTTAAATTCAGCTTCTCGCATTTGGTATTTTTGCCAACAAATATAAGGTATTCATGTATACCTACCATATTAAGCTACAATCATTTTTGAGATTTATAATTATTGTATGACTTTATATATTATTGCTACGAAATTTAAATTTTCACCAAAATATTCTAATTACAATTAAAAAAATCTGACGTGGACACCACATGACTTCCTTGTACGCCTTGTGTGTTCATACTTTTCTTAATAACTAAAATGTAAAATAATATTAAAAATTCTTTTAACTTATTATACTAGTATACTCACAAATATATTTTAGTCATTTTATTTAAACTGCAGAAGAAGATATAAAGCATATTTTACTATTGTCACTGTCATGTCATAATCATTTAAATTTTACGTAGTAACAAATGTTAATCGATCATGGACTACAAGATACCGAAATACTATAAATTATAAATATATACTTTAATTATTTTTAAATGATAGCAGATACAAAAATATTTATAAAATACCGATTGTAGGTAATAATCACATAATCTTTCATTTAAAATAAAAAAAATTGTCTAAAATTAAATATTTATCGAAATATTTTTTAAAAGTACTACTTCCGGTTTGTAGACTGAAACCAAAAATAGGAGGTGCACAACTAGATGCTATAACAGTCCTAAATACAAAATTTCAACTTTCTATGTCTAACCGTATTTGAGTTATGCGACACACATACGTCCGTCCGTCCGTACGTACAGACGTCACGTCGAAACTAGTCATAATGGATTCAGAAAAGGTCAAAACGGATATTTCCGTCAAAATCTGAGAACCGAAATTTTTCGCGATTACAATACTTCCTTACTTCGTACAAGGAAGTAAAAACGTAAAATTGCTAATTAGAAATCTGACACTCTACGAAGTTGAAAGTGAAGGTAGATATGCCACCACAGGAGTTTCCAGAAGTCGCCATCTCCTGTTATTCATGAAACTTGTAACCATTTAACACATTGGTTACCCGTTGATGTCTATTGCAAGTTTATGCAGATTGCTGATTGTAATCTATTTTAAATATTACACTCATTCACAATTTTTAATAGATCGTACCAATATTAACTATGCGAAGTTCCAACGTTATTTTTAATCTTTTCCATTAGAATTTCTATCTCTTAACCATTTTATACATTCCGGTACAGTAGGATCAATTACTTTCAATGTTTAAATACAAACTTTTAATTATAATTAATTAATTGAATAAATTCATTTTCTTATCACATTAACCACTTAATTACCACCAAAATGCAAATATTCCAAGCATTGTCAAATCTGGCGAACCATTTAAAAGCTTCAGGCAAAATTCAAACAATGGCAAAAAGTGAAAGAAGAAAAAGAATCCAGGAACGCATTGAGTTAAAGTTGGCGCAAATCTGCTGCGGCACATACATATGCATTAGGCAGCTTATTAAGGCTGCTGCGGCGCCGAGGCTGCAGGATCTGAATACTGAACTCTGCTAAAGCTCGTGCTGACAATTAACCCGTTGTGGAGACCGAGCCCTTGTTAGCAACACCGCACGTCCGCTTGCTGCTTTGTTCTTGATTTTCCTTTAGATTGGGCATTGTGTAGACTTGTGGGTGTCACATGAGCGCTGCTACTTATAAACGCCTTTGAACACTCGAATAATACAGCTTTTATGTGGACCACATTAGGCAAAAAATGAGCAATGAGCAAATGAATGAATTATTATTAGGGCAGTATTATATTCACATGCATCTCAAGAACATGGGTTATTTAGTTTTAAATATTTAGTAAGAACCTAACAACCTAAGTAGCTATAATCACCACATATTATTTGAAAGCTCCAATCTTTATATTTGTTCACTATACTATACTTATATATTAAACTTACTTTAGGCTGTCTAGTGCTCGTTTAACTATTAATACCTACACGTTTAATTTTGGAAAATATAAAACAGCAAATTTTAAATTGAATTTGCTTCATTTTCCTTTCAACTATATAATCCTTAAGACCATAGAACTAAAAGCCCTTCAAAAGCAAACTTTGAAATAATTACTAATCATTTGCATACGAGCATTATTTTTAACAAACATCATGCGCCATGCAAGGAAGCTCAATTGAGCACAATATTTACAGCCAGAGAATGGCATAATTATAATTCTGATTATTGCCTTTATTTTACTTTTAATTCACTAGTTTAGTTGTGAAAGCAATTCAAGACTTGCAAAAGAAATAAGAGGTGTTAAATATTACCTACAGTTTATTAAGTTAACCTAATGTCTAAAAATACCATGAATCTCAACTAAAAGTCAGTAAAATTATTATTTAAGCGTAGTTAGGCTCTCTCATGTTTGCACATTCTACACAATCCATATAGGCACGTTATGCTCACACGATTAAAAATAACACGCACGCACGCCTTGCAGGCTAGCAGCATACACGCATATACCTTGTGTCACCGTGCCCCGTACTATACTATGTTCTGTGCATGTGTGTGTGTGCTACATCCTACCTAATTATCCCACAAACACATACACTGTCCAATAAACGGTAAACGATGCGATTTAAAATCGTGTTTTAGTTAAACGAACATACACCAAATTCTACTTGTACTTTTATTCATTTCGACAGGATGCAAGTGTCCAGTGCTTGGAGCACAACATGCATGTTAGTATTCTAAAGTCAAGCGAAGAATTGTATGCCTGGCAAACAGTAAAATTACACTATTTATAAAGCAGTTTATTTTCGTACAATTTTATGCTTAAATGACAATAAAAGTACGGGAATTTAAAATAATTAGAGAAAGAATAAAATTAATTTTAGGAGTTAAGTTAACTCACAATAATAAAAGTAATATGTCCCTATATACATAATGGTAGTAATCTAACTTACACTTCAGTGTACTTAAGTAGTAGGTTGATAGTACT
The DNA here is from genome assembly GCA_947534325.1 of Agonum fuliginosum. Classification (NCBI taxonomy): domain Eukaryota; kingdom Metazoa; phylum Arthropoda; class Insecta; order Coleoptera; family Carabidae; genus Agonum; species Agonum fuliginosum. The sequence goes on along the minus strand of OX384029.1, from coordinate 40,946,994 downwards.
TAATACATTAATTTTACTTCATTAGGACCTTGTAGCAAATGTTTTGTTAAAAGTATTAAAAGGTAAATTCAAAAAAAGAAATGCGATCATTTTGCTTTTAAATTTCACAACAATCACTTTAGAGACAAAAATACATAGTGTACCTGAACCTATTTAAATTTAACGCTCTGAAAGCAGAAATATGTTTTTTTGTTTATAATGCAATTCTTCTATAGTTCATTTGAAACTTTGGAACGCCATTTACGTATGTACTACATCAAGTATTTGTGTGCGACTAATGTTGTACGAAGTAGCACGGATTTGGTAACCCCCCGTTGCGACGGATTAATAGTTCTACAGGTAAAAGGGTTCGAGCGTACGAACTAGCACTATTAAGCTATAGGTGAACGAATCCACACTGTACAAAACAACACGTAGTCACTACAATACTATAAAGAAATTAGGCAATTTGATTAAATATGCATGTTATGGAAAATGCATAGTGAAACAATGTTCAGTTTAACTAAATTTATTAACCAAGTTTATTAAAATTTGACAAGATGGAGAATGCATACAAAACTGGCTTATGTGAAATAAGTAGAAGTCCAATTTGAAAATGAAGCAAAATAACACTAGCGCAAAGTATAAAGTATGTTTGCGTATAATATTAAAAACTCTATGACTGAATATATGAGTACAAAACAACAAATACGCAGCTCATTTCACGCTTGATACGCAACAAACCTCTGGTTATTTTACACGGGTAATTTTAAGATAATTTATTTGGCGCTGATAACAATGACTGCTTATTGTCTACGGTTCTACTCACGGTGCCGATGCCGTTTTCCGTCTCGAGCCTCGAGTCTCGACCTTGGCGAAGTGCGAAGTGATGGCACTTGAAATCACCTCATGCAGTTAAGAGCTGCGACACTTGAGCCTTGGTAAACACCTATGCAACTAGCGATGCGTTCCCATCATCGAAGGAATTAATTTTTATACTTTTTCACTGGTCAGTACTTCTATCATATTATTTGTTTAGTGTTTGTTTACTAATACGATTCATTTACTTTAACTCTTCAATAGCCAATTTGGCAAAAGTGCGATAATGTTCGCCTACTACTGTAATTTATATAAATTAAAGAAAAACTTGAATGATAATGGAATTTGAGAATTGAGAAGATAGAAGATTCAGATTGATTGAGACCGATGAAAACCTTCTAATGCCCGCTTTACACGATCATATTTTTACATACAATTTTACATGTAATTTTACATGTATTTCTTGTCATATTTTACAATTTATATTAGCATTTTACACGATCAAATATTTTCAGAATATTTGATACTATGACAGCGACAACTAATATATTTGTGGTGGCAGTACTTTCCAGGAAAAACAACCAACTTCATTTGAGTTTTTTTTCTTTGCTCTTCGTACAAGAAAATTAGTTTGCTTGTATTTTCCTGATTCCACATTTTTTACCGTTGATATCTGTGCCGTTGATTCTATACCGGCTTTTAAGAAATACTGTCAGTTGTTCGAAATTCAGCCATAATAAGGCTAAACTAAACGTCAAATGCGTTTCACACAAGTTTGCAACTACGAATTCTAAAACCCCTAAATATTACCAAAATATGATGAAAATGACCTTGATAAATTAGAACATGCTCTATTCCAACTATTTTTACAACATCGTATTGAACAATGTCATTCTGTAAAACTCTGTCGTTTTACACGGTCAAATCTCATTGAACAAGAAGATTTTGTAAAATTACATGTATTTTTATGACCGTGTAAAGCGGACATTAGATAAATTGTCAAATTACAAATTCAATTTATACGCAATATTATGTGCAAATTCTGTTCCGAAAATGGTCTCATTCTAGATCGAAAAAAAAATGAATATACTTATTAACGTTTTGTTCCGCGATAAAAACAACAACATACTTTTAAAATCACGAGACGGTCAATCGTTTATGATCACGCTGTATATATGATAATACAAAAATATTAATAACATCAAGCAATGAAGGCTTGTTCTATATTTCGTTGTCAAAATGCGTGAATTATTATAACCATTCGACCATATTGATCTAAGTTCGAACCAAGTTTGATTACTTTTTTGGAATAATCTATGTCGACTCCAATTTAGGTACCTTTTATTATGTGGTAATGTTATGAATGAAGTCTAAGTGCTGACCAACCATTTTAATAAAAAATAATATGTCAACGACTCTAGGTAAAACATTTTGACTTCCGCCAGAACATAAAGTGGTTTTATGGTTTTTTTACAGCATGAAAAGAATTTTGACAGACAAGATTAATGTTAGTATATTGATAAACACAACTATAAATCTAAAAACATTTTATTCAAAAAATACTGTAAAAATATTTTAGGAAAAAATTTCTATAAAACTTTTAATTTATCGTCGAATTTGTTATAGTCTTTAGTAATAGTTCATGTAAATGGTAAAGCCATCAACATGACGTGTAGTTCTAAAGAACAAAGCGAAATAACAGATATTAATTTTACAACTTTTCGAAGAATACAACTAATACCTTTCCAAGAACGTAATAGTTTTTTCAATACTCGAAGATATAAACGATGGATTGTAAACTGCATATTCTTACGAATTGACAGCGGTGAAGCCAACCGTCATTTTGTAGTAAAGACAAAAAAATATAAAAATAGACCCTTATGTGGGTTTAATCAATATAATTGAAACATTATTATTTAAAACTTTATTATAGTACCTAATTATCTTTTCCAATAGGAATCTTAATTTTAAGATTTTAAATTTTTTTTACTGTTCTCAAAATTTTACTTATTTTTCTTTATACCTACATGATGTATCATAACTTCGAATAGATACATACAGTTTGATATGTTATGGTTACAAATCAAAAAGAATTTTTAAAAAATTTCAAAAATAAATTTTAAAACATAAAATATCTGAAGAGAACATGTTTCATGTCTCTGAATAGAGGATATTCAACTAGAAATCGATGATGGCGCCACCAGTTATTTGGTGAAATCTGTTCTAACAAAAAATTATGTTTGATACATAAATTAATACAATACAATACCAACTTACAAACTTACAGTTTTCAAATTATATATTGTGCATCCCGTATAAATGTAACAGTGATTTTCGCTTTAAGCACAAAGATCATAAGAAAAATGAGAATTTTATACCATTTATAAAACCTAAAAATGTTTCAGTTATATACTTAAATTTTGCTCCAGGGACATCTTTTTCTGTCAATTTCATTATTAAAATGCATATCTTTACACTTTATGTTCACATACACAATGTAATCTTTGTAAGAATCATTCCAAAACAATATTATTTTATAACTGGTGTGCGAAAGTAATACTAAAAAGGATATATCGACAAGTAGAAAATAGGGAAATTGCCGTTTTATAATAATTATGATGAAAATGAAAAATTACTTTACCGAGCCTTGACAATAAAAAAATTTCTATTAAGAAACATTCCTCTTCAATCTTCACACAATAAAATGTTTAAAGGAAGATATAAAATATGAGTAAATATGACAAATGAACAACGGACTATAAGGTCTATAATGGTTCTATTTTTTTCATTTTGCGATAAGGAAATTTACAAATTATTACTGAGTTATTTCAGTTGACAAATCGTTTTAAATATATAAATGTTTTGATTACCTAGTTTAGTAGAGATTAATACCGCGTATTCGATATTTAAAGAGTGTTGAAAGCTGTGAGTAAGATATGAGGTCCATTGAGCTAATTACAGTTGCAGGAAGGATTTACGTTAGCAGTCGAGTGACAATGCATTACGAGGCATCCGCCTCACAATGATGCGACTATAAATAGGCATTTTAACTAAGCCAGGACATTGTTCACGGCAGAAAGAATGGGCCGCTTGCGCGGTTGTGCGTTGACACCGCCATATATTTGTGCAGATCGGCCGATAGCGCGCTACCCCTAAATTCACGACACGCGGTACATTGACCTACGCCACTGCCAAACACACGCACTGATGCAGATTGCAGAGTTTCCGTATTTAGGCGCGCTCTTCGCGAGCCTCTGCCGCTCTGCTGTATGCTAACCAGCCTCCCAGTCCCAGTACAAAAAAATAACTGCCACGCAAATATATTTTCAAACTTCAAGCATTTATAAAACTCCAACCAAAAAGAATACGTAGAAATCACAACCAAATTTGCGTACTTTAGCCAGTGAAGTGTAACTTACGTATAAGGCGGTGCAATCGTTTAAAAGAAACAACGTTTTTTCTCCATATAATTTTTGTTCTTGCACTAGTAGTGTTTTTAATGCCTAGTGCACACGGAGAAACTTTTTGACATATTTCCTGGAAAAAGTTTCCGGAAACTTCAAAGTTTTAACGGCGCCTATAAAAATGAGGCGTTTTCAGGAAACATTGTGAAGTGCAACTAACTTCTTATTTGTCAAATCGTCAAATGTGACATGTGATCATAAACATATTTATAGTTTTTCAAAGAAAATCTCCATTTTCTGGAAACTTTTTTCAGGAAACTTTGTGAAAAGTTTCCCCGTGTGCACTAGGCATATAAGTGAATTTATGTGATAAATAGGTATGAGGATTGAGGAGTCTTTGTCGTCTTATAAATGTATCGTTTTGATCTTGACTGACTTTTTCAACTATTGATTACTTGTGCTGAATATTGATTGAAATCTTCAAAACAAAGGAACCTAATGATTGCCTGCTGCCTGACATATTTTATCTAATATACCTACAATTTACATCTTTCAAAATAACTCAAATAAAGTACAATGCAACTGTTACCCTACCTAACTACCGGATTCAGGATTAAATTGCGTTAGATACGCGCATTGAAATTGGAGTAAATAGGTACGGAACACGGAAGGAAAGAATATCTAAAGAATTTACGACTTTTAATAATTTTTAAGAAAAACGGTTAATTTCTTTTAACTGTCATTTAAAATAATAAATAATTCACTTATTATATATTTTGGTTAATAAAAATAATAAAAAAGGTAAGATACCAGAAAAATGTGTACTTTTACCTTTGACTGCACAAAATTCGCAAGTTTTCGCAACATATGTATGGCCGCTCGTGCTTGTATTTGGACATGCGTCTAAAAATTACCTTTCAAGCCTCATTCACAAGCATTTAGTTTGAAGTAGAGCTGGACGCGTGAATTTTCTGTTCACGATCATGCACGCTCACGAAACTAAAAACGAAATGACGCCCAATCATGCACGACATTTTACGTTTGACTCACGATCACTCACGCTCACGAATTTAATTTTATAGTCACGCATGACAGGTCACGTTCGAGTCAAGTAAAATATTTTTTGAAATTGAAAAATAATAGGTACCTATAATACTTTAGCTCTGCAAAATAGTACTCGACTTTTTTCGACCAATTAGAGCGCTACCCGTGCACTCAATCGCTATAACGAGTAGGTATTGCTAAATTTGGTTTGTTTACATTTCGCAAATTATGTATTATGTCGTGATTCGTTATTTTTACTCACGTCCGATCACTCACGATACATTACATTGTCATTCACGCTCACGCCCAATCACCATTCAAAATTTTAAAATTACTCACATTCACGCGGGTCACACCGTGACCCGACAAAATTCACGACAAGCGGCCAGCTCAGGTTTGAAGATTTACATTTATATTCATGTTTAAGAAAGATAGCCTCCACATAATAAATTAAAAATAGCTTTAGTAAGTGGTAAACAAACCTAAAGTTTGGCGTTGTCAAACTTTAGTGATAAAAAGTGATAAGTGTGGATGCTCGTAAAGTTATATGCATTTTAATAAACATTCTTAAACGTAAACATAAACGTAAAACTTAAAACTAAATGTGAGTGAGGTTCAAGATAATATTTTCCAGATTTATATTTATAATATTAATTTATAATGAAATAACGAAATTTTACAGAAAAGAACCATCAGAATTCAGAATATTAAAGAGCAATCATTTCAAACTAGTAGGTACCTATAATACGCAACTAAAAGTGAAGAAGATTACAACTTTAAACAACATAATATAAAAGATAAGACGTGAACCAGTTCACAAGAAATTCAAAGAAACATTTACAATCTCTTTTAGACGTTTAACATTTTCCATATTTTAACAATTCCAGAGTCAGTAACAACTCCAGTAGGTACCTAGCTTAGATAGGAATCGAACACCATCAAAATAATACATTTTTGCGAGATTCGGGAAATGCGCAACTTCAGCATTCGAACTCAGAACTCAACAGTCGAACACTCGGCACTCACTAACGGACGTGCAACGCGGCAGCGTTCGACACGCAACGTGTATCAAATATGAGAAATGCCGACGGTTTTTGTCCGTCCTTAATAACAGTGTACGAGCCGTCCCTGCGCTGGGCTGGGCGAGAGCGGCAAGCGGAGCAAAGGGTGCACGTGTGTTCGTGCCAGGGTTTTTATGTCTCCAGTTCGGCGTGTATGAAATACTTCAATATAACGTTTTATTTAACAACACCGTGCCCATATGCCGTGATACCGACCAAAAGAGTTAAGTTGAGAGTAGACTTACCACTAGGGAAATAAACTCACTCATCCAGAAGAAATGCTTTCTCTTACCTAAAACAAAACAAAATTATACCTATTAGTATAAATTATAATCAAAATGTAACAAGAAAAATACAAAAGTTTATAATTCTTTGGACAAACAGTGTGTAATAGTTATCTATTTAACTAAGGAGACGGAAGTACAAGTTTATTAAACATGTAGGAAGTTACAATATTACTACTATTTCTCCTATAATCCTGGTCTATTTAACAAGAAGATCGGAAGATTGTTTTTCTGCATTTAAGTATATAAAAAAATTTAAAAAATATATTTTCTGGCTTTGTCTTCTGGCTTCAGCTTTGAGAAAATTATGAACAGAGTAGAGTAGAAACACCGTGACAACGGCAGCAAAGGTGGTGATTTAACGAGTTCAACATCAACAGTGCTACTGCACTCATTCAAGTCTATTTAAGGGGTGTACTGCACACATACAAAATAAATCTTAGAAAAGTTTTATTTGGATCAACATATTCTACTAACTCATTTTGATATTGAGTCTATAAGTAGCACAGTAGCAGATATGATCACATCGCACTTAACTCTTTAAATAATTAAATAAAATTCCATTACTTCACGCTTACGTAAAACGTTTTATTTACCACCTTTCAATACTGTAGCGTTATGTAAATCTCCTATTTATGTTATGTGTACACTTTATAATGCAAATTGTGACTTATTTACTATTTGTGAATAAGAATGTTGTATTATTCTGTTTTAGCGTATAAATCTATATTGTTTTTTGTATTAATTTACTTGTTTAGGGTGCAAATCTGCTAAGTAATAAAGATTATTAGGTATATTCATTGTAATGAAAAATTACTAAGGCATATAAATATGTATAAATAGATGATATTCAACTAGAAATCGATTTTGACGCCAACGGTATTTGGTGAACTATTTTGTTTGATATTATGTCAACGTATGCGTGTTAAATAATTTACAGAATTAATACAAAACCAGCTTACAGTTTTTAAATTATGCATTGTGTATCCCGTAGTATATGTAACAATGATTTTCGGTATAAGCACAAATATCATTATATGAAAAATGCTAATAATATAACTTTAACTTGGAACGCTGTAAACGTTCTAGCGACGAAGATAAAATTTAAAATAAAAAATATTAACAAATAATTTATATTATTATTATATTCCCAGATTTTATAAACACATATACACAATGCAATATTTGTAAGAACAGTTACAAAACTTGCCACAGCGCTACAATCGCTGACTTCACTACGAATATTGTCTATTGTATTGAATTTTTTTAGTCACGCCACGATACAAATTTTTATGAGGTTTTTCGACCCCCTAATGGAGATATAAATGGTATTTTTGTTTTTCATTTCCAAATGAATTAATTTAAAAGTATTTGACCTTGAACTAAAAATATGTTTCGACTCTCTCATTATTTAAACTTAATTATAAAAATATTTCGCTCCCTCGCCAACAATGACAAGTCGGGCGGTTGTATTATTATTTCCTAAAAACTTAAAGTTAAAAAAACAGTGAAATGAAAAGTACGTTCAATTGAATATCCTTTTTTGATTGCGATTTATCACCATAACCTTATTGCGGTAATATTATAATTGGGTGAGTATCTTACAATACTAAATTAAGCGTTTAAATATATATTATAACGATGAGTGAAACAGATAAAACTTCGCGTGGTGTGAACATAAAAACGTTGTTCTTGTCGTGCGTGGAGTAATATTTATGTCAAGACAAATGAAAAATGCAGGAATCATTTTTCGTTGATATCTCCGAGTTGAGCAGTCACAGATGAGTGCACCCAGTGTATGCGCTTTAGTGTTTATATCGCAATACTGCGGGAACAATCTGCAGAGTACGGACCTGGCTCGGTGAGAAATATATCCCATATTCTCAGAACTCGACAACAAAGAGCTGATTGTATTTATGATTTGTTTAATTGCACTTTTTATTTATATCCTAAAGGACTGCAATTTAACGCATCGCGAATCAATGTTGCTGGAGCTGAGCGCGTTTAGGGACTAAGGGTCAATAGTCAACCTCTGGTTCTGGTCAGGAAATCGATTCTTAGAATTGATTTTTAATATCGTTTCACTTGAACTGAGAAAACTTTATTGATATAAGTATCCTTGATTGATGCTTCAATTTATATTTTTGCTGTAGAAGCACTTTATAAATGAATCTATAGGTACCAGTTTTATTTATATAAATTTGGTTACAAAAATTTCTTTGCAGATCTTGAGTAGATTAACATTCTTGAGTTATGCCTACATACTTGATTTTTATTTATATAAAATTAAACTATAGTTATTCCAGCTCGATGCTTCTCCTGTACCTATAAGAACTATTACCTAAATATTTAGAATTAGATTTAAATCTATAAATCCTTCGGAAAAATTTTATGCACGGCCAATATTCTGGCGATCAATTCTCCCGGCGATCAATATTCCAAGATCTCACTAAAATATGGACCAAAGCTAATAATATTATTATTTTCTGTTCTATCATCTACTAGCAGTAATGATATTATGAAATAATAAAAAATGAAATGTTCCATGATGCTGTTAAATTTTTCTTAGTTAAAGCGATAAATTGAATAAAAATCCGAATGTCTGCAGTTGAAACTTAAATTTTACAAAAAAGAAGTAAATTTTGGTTCGTTTCTTTAATTGCTTTTTCATACAATTAATTTAAGAAGTTCCAACTGCAGGTATCGTTGCATGCAGATGTCTTTCCTGTATTTTTCTTATTTATTCATAAGCGAGTTATTTTTTTAGAAGAATTTCTCGAATTGCCGGGAGTGACCAGCTCTCCAGCACCACACACCAACAGCAAAAAACGTTGCATTACTTTTGCATAGTGAAAAATTTCGGTGTTGGCATGCAAACGAAGAACTCTCCGATCTGCGATCGTCGGAACGGTAACCATTCTGTAACCGGTTATTACCGCTGTCATTTAACCGCGACGGAGCCCAGCACCGAGCTGTTTTCTTCAAACCCAGGAAATACGAACATCACGTGAACCGAGTAGTTATGTTGTTTTTGTGCACCCGACATTTTTATATCTCAACGCGAATCTTTGTGCGAAGACGAAGATTTCGTTGTGCGTGCAAAACTCATGCATCGACTTGCCGGAGTAACATCGTTACGTAGAAAACTAAATCACATTACTTGTACGCAAAAAATGTTAGATATACCTAGATATTTAAGTATTTATATTCAATCGGAGCTATTTATAAATATCTTAATATCCTGAACCAATTCGAATTCTTGTTTAAATTAAATAAAAATTATACCTATTTAATAAGGTGCTCTGGTGAAAAAAATCCGCAACTTTTTCATTATCTTGTCAAATGTGTTTTTTGAAATAGGTACCTATACAATGTCTTAACAAATAATCTAAAGTCAAATGGCAGGAAACGATATCCTAAGCGTTAGATAACTACTTCTAATGCAAATAATATGAATAAATTGTTCAATTTAGCGCATAATAATTCTTCCTAAAGCAAGTTTGGCGGTTCAACCTAGTATACGCCTTAAAAAGGGTTATTAGTTGCTAATTATGGGCAAGAAAGTTTCCTTTAGGAATTTTCTCAATAAATATTAATAGTATCTTTACAGTTCCTACAAAATATAAGGCATTCCTATGATTTACAAACGTCAAATTGTTTGTACATTTTGTCACTGTTCTTTACTGGGTACTGTATACTCTCGTGTATTGCACGTTTACTATTATTTAATGATTTCATTTCTTGTAAAAAATAATAATTATTTCAAAATAATTAGATGACAATTTGCGAATTTAACAGTTGTAACGAAATTCGAATTCTATTTGCTCGTATTTGAAGAAGAAACTGAACACCGCGAAAAATGTATTATGAAAATGCGAAATCAAGAAATGGAACTGAATGAGACGAACATAAATCTTAAAATTAAAGATAATCAGAATGTTACTTATAATAACTGTATTTTTAATTGTACAAATTGTAATTTTAATCAACAAATACGTAAGGAATGCTATGTGCAAATACCCGAGTATTTGCACATTTATGCAAAATATTTACGATAAACGATTTTCATTGGTCCAAATTCATAAAATATTGTAAAGAAATTGGTTTAAATATTTCGCGAGCGATATTCTATTATTTGCAAATTTAGATTATGTGAACAGTTCAACAGTGCTGTATACAAAGTACAGATCTACTTGGTACCTTAGTGATAAACTGGGACTTCCCCTAAATACATTTATTAGCTTTAGAGTTCCATTTTAAGTTTTTAAACCTATATGTGAAAGAATTATTTTTGATCTTGATTATTTACTTGTGTTGCGACAATATAGAAATATGGCATTACTAAAATGCTTGAGTGCTAAGACAGTGCAAAAACAAATAACTAATTATCTTAATGTATTAAACACATGAATATGCTTCGAATAATATTAAAAAATTGTGTAAATAAAATACATTTACGATTAAATGAACAATTCAATTTTATGAGTTGCCATGGTTTTTGTTAGTTCATATAACCGAACGCTTACTGTAATTATTTTAAGAATATAAAATAGGAAAATACTAGTTAAAGGATAAATAAAAAAATTACTTCTTGATAAAAACGTTTGTATTAAGGAGTTATTTATTTATTTATCGTTTGTTATATTCATCATAAGACGATCATCTTAAATTGTTAAGAAAATATTGCAAAGCAATATGATTATTTAGTTTGAATTTTGATGGTGCTTGTTCCTTTTGATTGTTTTCTTCTATTGTTTAGTATTTACCGCTACATGAGCGAGCAATAAATTGTAAACTTAAGTAAATTTAAGACTTTTAACATTGAAAAAAGAAATTAATTAATATAAATGTGAAAAAATACTCGATTACTCGATCACTACAAATTTTTATTACCAATTGTTCTTACTCTCAAATGAAATGTTTTCAATCATTACTACCGGTGATGATGCTATTAATTTTATGACATACTATTTATAATTTATATAGGTACATAAATATAAATCCACCCAGAGCCCAAACTAAAAATTTACTTCCATTATACCTTCTTACTCTCTACTAGAGATGTATATCTACAATGTTTCCGTACTATACCTAGTTTTTGATACACAACTCACAACGCACCCGAATGACTGTCTCATTGACCCCACCTTGTACATCACAGCCTCACGTAGTCTCGTTTACTTCTTGTCTCTGCGTTGGGATTTACGATCATCGATAGAAATCTGTTGCGAGCACACAGAAATGAAATTCGCCGCACGATGCACGAGGACTAATGTAACGCCTCCACAAAGCGCAGAATGGCCTGATTTTGATATAGCTTTAGTTTCATTTTGACCAATTGCACTTGCAGTCATCCACGACGATTAGCACAGATCTTCCGGGAAATAACGTTCACTGCGCTCCGAAACAAATTACAAATGTGAGAAGTTATTGAACAAAATTGGATTTTATATTTAAGAGTATCGTTTGCAGTCTACGTTCCATTTTAATAATATAATTACATATGGAATGGTATACAAAATTCAGAATTAAGTCTGCGCAATGCTTGTGTGTTAGGTTCGTTGCTTGACGCATCGTTTGAATGTCTACTGAACTTGCTCTTCTCTAACACAACACAAACACAAACGTGTTTATTGGCAAACGTTGAATTTCATAATTAAATACAGTATGTACCATATCATGAAAAACAATATTTATTCTGAATTTAGTGCACTTTTTTAATCAATACATTATAATAAAATATAAATAAGTCGGGATACAGAGTCTAAATATTTTTATATTAATTTATGTAAAATCCAATGTCATAACTTTTTATAGTGAAATTTCAAAAAAGCATTACGTCTATAATTAATTAATGCATAATTAATTTTAATACGGCACAATTCATATTTACATTCTCTAAGTTTAATTTCAAACTTGTTTTAATACTCGTACTCGTACCTATACTCGTACTTATCAATAAATGCAAATATAGTAGAAAACAGGAATGATGGTATCTGGCATTTCAAAACTCAATTACTTAAAATATAATTTTTCTATTTTTTATAATAAATAACTCTCAGAACAAAGCAGATTTTTAAAGTTCAACGTATTCTGATAGTGGCACTATTTGCAGCACTGATTTATGATTTGTTTTGTTTGAATAATCTGTTGTCAGCATATTACCCCATTACGCCCACTGTAACTAAATTGTTTGCCATCAAGCAAAGATAACAAGTACAACTGCATTAACTTTTATAATTATTGATTATTCGTAATTACACGCCATTTGTTTAATGCTGTTTTATTTTTTATTTACCAATGAATAATCTGCTTTTGATAAGCATTATTTGTCAACAAGAACTCAGGAAAAATAAAAACCTACTAGATGTGTTTTGGAGACTATAGCTTCCTACCCGTAAATAGAAATAGTATATTATGATACTACAACTGTATAAGTAAGTTTTAAAGTACGTATGACGTGTTTAAGAGCACTTACACGTGTGTCATACGCTATGTTATATTACATCTGCATCCTAATTTGGAAAATAGTACTGGAGAACATCAGCATTTTGATTTTGATTTATTTTATAAAGTAGTAGGTATGTGTCAAAATATCGTTATACCTAGGAGATTGGTTACAATTATCATTGTTGTTTCTAAGCATGTTTTAGTCTTGTGATTTTGCACGCATTTGTGTGTTTTAAACATCGATTATGATGCCACGTAATAAAAACATTGGTTAAAATTCGTATCTTTATGGAACAGTGTAGGTACTTTAAATTTTTTGGCAAAAAGAAAAAGGTAAAGGTTAAATATTTTTACAAACAGATTAACATAAAAATGATTCCATCCCATATCCCATTGTCTAGAGCGTAAATTTCCTGGACAAGCTGGTAAATATGAGTATCTCTGTCCTGTGTACGTTGTGTCGGGTTACATGTTCGCCGTTGAACGTCGAAGTGATCTCTAACTGATCCTGAACTGAGATATGAAACAATGGAGCGTAGTGTCGTAGGCGATGGTCTATTTGAAATCAATTACACGATTTTATGGTAAACGTGGAATCCTTATTGCATCGCTAAACCGGAATATCCTGCGTTCGAGCGAAAGAAAACATCACAAAAAGCATCACAATTTCTTGTGCTTCTGCTTACGTCTCTGCGCAGTACAGGCATGGACGTAGGAAGATATTTTTTAAGAAATGAAAACATAAATTTTTAAAAGATAGCGCCTTTGCGGCTAAATATTTTCATTAAATTGAGATGAACTTATCAATACGATTCAGAATAACTGGTATCTTATAAAATATTGCAGATTACGTTGATATTCTGACGTGACAAAATAAAATAGAGTAATGTACCAAATGGAAATAAGTTACGAAAAACAAAAATATTTCAATTATTTTCGTATATTTTAATAGGTGGTCTTCGTCTTCGTCTTTGTCTTGTGGCGTTTCGGACCAAGCACATAATCGTGTCTTTTCGTCTCATATTCCCGGCAATAACCTTTTTGAGGAATAGGATTATCTGTGCGCACAGCAGGGTGTCTAAGTCGCAAGTCAGCGATGTGACCAGATTTCGGCCCAGCAAACAAATCAACCAGCAATATGTACATTAAAAATATTATTATGTTGAAGAAAGAAATTTGAGTTTGAAGATTTATAAACCATTATCTATATAACTATTATTTATATTCCTGTTTATAGACACGTCAGTGCAATTTGCGGTATATTTAAAACCATTTCGGTTGGTATTAAGAATAGTAGAATAATTGTCACTATGAGCAGGACCGTATTAACTATGAAGCAAAATAAGCAGTGTCTAACAACAGCTACATAAAACGATACATTTTGGAGAATATGTAACTTGTAGTAGAGGTAGAGGTACTACACATTTTAGAATTACATATTATTATCTGTCCATGCATTCACTATAGGTACGAAGTTATTTGAATATCATTTAAATGTATTTTTTTCTTTGATGACATAACTGGCTTGCGACTTAGACACCCTGCTGCTGCTGTGCGGACTGATAATCCTAATCCTTAAAAAGGTTATTGACAAGTATATGGAACGAAAAGACCCGGTTAGACGCTTGGTCCGAATCGCCACAGGACAAAGACGAATGTCACTATTTTAATGTGCGCTAAAAACTGATTTTACATTAGAAAAAAAAATTCTGTACCTATCAATTTGATATTTTTTAGGATACCAACATGCATATACCAATAATTTATCATCTAAATAAAATACAGCTTATTTCTTGTTATTAAGTAAATAAAATAACATAAAGATGGAAATATTTATTCCTGGATTCTATATTCGTCTTTAAAAAATACCTACGAGTATACTATAATTAATAAGAGTGTTAATTTTGTACTAATTTCAGTGCGTTATAAAATTCCCGGGTTCATTATTAAAATCCTATTATTTGTTATGAAAATTGTTGCATTCTCTTATACTAACTAATACTAATATAGAATAGTACATTATGCAACTAGGGGTGAAAGTGGCGTTTTTCCGACGAGTGCAAAGTTGGCAACACGAGCGAAGCGAGGGCTGTCACCGCACGAGTCGGGAGAACACTTATGTCTCGAGATGCACACGATAATTTTTTCAATACCTGCACCGAAAAGCAATTAGAATTTGAAGAAAGGGATGAACCGGATGATGATTACATTGGAAAAAATGTATAATAATTCCATAAAAGAAATTTATTATATTTTAGGTCAAAACTGGAACGAATTTTTTAATTAACTGATTGTTACTTAATAATTTTATTCTTGAACAGAAACGGGAACTTGAACCGCTTTTTTGGAAATCAGTAACCGGTTCATTTCGAGAAAAAATATAGAAACCCTATAAAGCACAGTGAACCGTGAACCTGAAACGTTATTTTGTGCGGTTCGAGTCCCTGGTATTTATAAATGATGCTGATTATATTTGGAAATATTCTGAAAAGCAGTAAAGTTATTTTTAGAGTTGCATGTATGAAAGTAAAGTTCTGTACCGCCACTGGCGGGATGCGTATGCAATGCAGCCTACTTTCAACTTCGACAATCGTTCCGTGTTGTGCTCGCGGATAAACACATCGATTACGCTACTTTACGGAGTACAGCGCAGTCTGCCTGGTGCACTGTCCTTTCACGCTCAATCTAAACGCGCGGTTAATTGATTCTCCTTAAAATAACCACGATAAACACACGCACACACAACCGATGCCGGAATCTAAATTGCACATTTGCTAATAAATTTATCACAAATTCTATATTTTATTGCAACGTGTCACTGAAAGAATTTGCATTTCAGTTTGTTACGTTGTTTAGTTATTTGTTATTTAAACGTTATTCGTTACTTATTCAAAGTCTAAATTGATATATAAATATATCTGTTTTTATTATATACCTAACCTGGTGTATTTTCATTTGAAACAAAATACCACAAACGCATCATAATAAAAATCAAAGCACTTCGAATCGTTATTTTTTTTACAATATTTACATTTACTATTTCATAGTGATACGCTACTGGTGGAAATATAAAAATAAAAATTATTTGATTGAATAATTTATTGATAATCATCTTCAGATTTTACTTTTGATGTGAGAGACATTTTCAAAGGACTATAATCGCAACGTTTCCATATCATCATGACCCTTGACACTTAATATTTATTACAAGATAAAATAATTTAATAAGATTATAAGATAAAGTAATTAAAACAACCATAAAGCATCAAGTATAGTGTACAATGTACAAATATAATCAATAATTATTGTTATGCAGATAGTTCGGTAACATTATCAGACATAGTTTAGACTTAAGCTGTAACATAATATAAACACTATACATTCTTCGGTTGAAATCATGATGTTCTATGAAACAACAGCGATTGAAACAGTTCTTTCTTCGTTGAAGAGCGGGGAAAAGAGCTGCGCGCAATTCTAAGAACTTGACTTGAACAACTTAATAATACAGTAGCATACAACTATTTAAGTTCAAACGCAACCGAGTATGGAAGAAAGAGCACGCCCTACTCCAGTTCAGTTCACCAGTATCTCCTTTACACATGTTTGCTGAAATCGCTTATTTTAATCTCTTTACAACTTACAATTATTAAAACAATTACATTTTTGTTAAAGAAGTTTTTAAATTTTATGGACGGTGCGCTGGAAAATTGTTCATTTTAGGAAACCACGAATGGAAATTACTATTTTATATAGGTACTATCCGTAATAATTATATTATTTAAAATAATCAAAATTATATAAAAGCGTTAATAATCTGAACAACATTTGACTATTACTTTAATTATTATCATGTTAAATAAAAAATAAATTTACAATAAATATATTTGTTATGCGTGACTGCCTCCATTGAGTAAATTACGATTTTTAATCTACCATTCATCAATGAGGGAGAGGATTGCTTTTACACTTAAAGACTCGAATAATTACCAATAATCTATCCTTGTTGCAGAAAATAAACATCTTTATAAAGTGAATATATCATTAACTCAACAGTCAACAATATCATTTGCATTCGCTGAATCTTTAATTCGATCGCATAATTACGTACAGTGAACAAAAAATACCTGCGACAACAAAAATAATTTTTAACAGATCAAGAAATAATCAAGGATGTTTTTGTAATCTGCAATTTTCAATTATCCAGATTTGTATAATTAATTTTATTGATAATGGCTGGTAATTTATATAAATTATAATGAGGTAGCTCTGCTGGATATAAGATTATTCTGCATGTATGCTTATTTTTACTTATTTTCAAAGTGTTGGCTGGAACTTAATTTCAAAGTTGTTTTAATATGTTGTAAACAGTAAACAAAATTATACAGCACATTTAAGTTCTCTATTTAAAAACGAAACAATATTGCTACAAATTTTCTCAACGTTTCTTCTTGTTCTTATTGCATGAACACTTAATATTGAACGCTATGTGTTCTTGATCTCAAGTTCTCCAGATAACGTCATCAATATGGATTAGAGTCAACGATTGAGATTTACTACGCTTACTTCGATGTGAAATGATCTTAATCGCTTAGATAATAGAAAATAAACTGTTGCACTAAGTCAATTTTAAAACTTTATTGCTATTTTACTCTGGAGCAATGATTGGACTATAAAAATTGAGCCATAGAAGTATTAGTTAGTAGCAAGGTTTTAAAATTTGTAACTAAGATATATAAAATCTTGGAAACAAAGAATCTTTTTTATGATACGTTTTTCCTTAATATATTGTTACTTATATTTATACAAAATTGCATTGCACAATAAAACTACTAACTTCTAAATGTAAAACTACCTATCCTATTAAAAGCACAGAACATGATAAAAAAATGTACTTCCGATTAAAGCGTTAAAAGCATCACTTACACCCTCCGACTATTATAGGTATAGTTGTTTTGGCAATCTACGGATTTGCAATTTTGCAATCTTTATTCCTTAGTAGATACAGGGGTACCTACAGGTATAATGCATTGTTTCGACTATACCAGTGATGCGCAGTTGATGCTCCTCGGACCACTTCTTGGCCCTTTATGAAATTGATAAAATCAGGATTTTTTGAAGTTTTAAAATATAATTTATATTAATTCATTTTATTGTTTATGTTTATAAGGGGCATTTATTTATGTTTACTATTCATTCAATTGTAATTTAATTTTTTTGCGAATTTTGCGGCACATAAATGCGCTCTGACATTGTTCACTGTACCGGCGTTTTCTTCAAGCAAATTATTAAAACAAAACTAAGGTCCCGATTAACAGATGACAATTTAAACACAATCAAAGTTTGAGCCTACGGCGCATATGATTTTCTAGTTTCAATTTTATTTTTCACTAGTCCCTCGAAATTTTAACACTCTTTCGTCTTTCATTAAAAAAAATTGCTTCTTGTGATCATAAACATTATACTCATACCTGATATTTGGTAATTGGTAGGTAGTCATTTAGTTTCGAATATCATATTTGTGCACATAATAAAATGTTTTGGTTTTTAATCCGTCCATTACATTTACAATTTCGCATAGAAAATTTTTGCTGTTTACATAATTATGTGGCCCTTTGGAAAACTAAAATTACTTTTATTGGTCCGCGATTTAAAAAGTCTGCACACCACTGGACTATACCATACCTAACAAAATATTATCCGTCATTAAAAACTATAAAATTTGAATAAAAATCTTATCAGTAATATTTTATTATTGTTTTTAAATTAAAAGTGTCCTTTAAGCTGTTATCTTTAGTAATATTTCAAAATACATAAAAATGTTGTGTCGTAAAATATTTCGTGATAGTTCGACCCCTCCAGTTTCACCTCATCTTATTACTTGTCCCATAAACAGGAGCCAGCATCAGCACCGTAGCAACAGAAGCAGGCTCATAGCGCTAGCCGCAGAGCGAGATAACAACATGTGATGTTGCTCGCGCTAGAATGAAATAGACCATGGGCCGAACGGTGCGCCGTTGAAGATAACAATCTATAAATGCACTTGTCAAATGTTTAATTTCCTTCGAGTATTTATTAATGTTCGATATTTATGGGAGTAGGGATAGCTGCGACTACAGATGGAAGGACGAACGCGGTGATCTAACTCGATCGATAAATCGATATTTCGTAAAACCCATAGAGGATTCTTTAAGACGAAAGCGATACCTAATCTTCATTAATATTCCCCGCAGGATTACAAATTATAATTAACTAATACATGAGATTAAATTGGATATATTCATATAGTTTTTGTATTAGACCGAGATCATTCATGATAAAATATAAATTTTGCAAAATGATTAAGCACAGAACGAGTCTTAACGCAAATTACAAAAAAATCATATTTTTGATATTATTACCGAATCTCTACTCACTGAATTAGTATTTTAATGCAAAATAGGTTTGTTGTTTATATTTAAAACATAAATATTTGTAACTTTTGCCATATCTATGCAAAGAAAATAACATTTATGTAATTGTTATTGATCAACACCCACTAATGCGTTAATAAACGAAATTGATGACTTATACAAATTTAATAGTGTGTATATTTAATCGATTTAAACCGCCTGTATTTTTGTCGTCAAATGTCCCGTTCAAATAATAAATAGCAAAAAAAAAATTGCAATGATATTTTTGCCTCCTCGGAAGCAAAGAGAGAGGATAGAACATGGCGCCACGTCTAGTTTTGTAAAGTAAACTATCGTTTATGTATGTATGTCAAATTTTGTGCAATTTATTGAAAATTCACTGCTTGCAATAATTTTAATCAGACATGTAGTAGTTAATATAAATATTATATACAACTCTCATTTGTTCCAAATTTCAAAATCTGTATCTACTGATACTTATTTCCCCTTTAGTAATTAGTGCTATCACTGAATCCCTCTGGCAACTACATAATCTCATCCGAGACTGTGGACTATCACATAGGACTACGCCTACTTGCAGACACGCACACATTTACACATTACATTATGAAGCACGAAGACGAAGCAGGTCCCTAGTTCCTCGCACCGCTTCGATCAGCAAGAAACGCCTCGAATTTTAGAATTATGACCAGCGTTAATGAAATCTATCGTTCGGCCATTACAAAGGGGCCTGAAGAATTGGGACTCAATAATTGAACCTAACTTGGCGGTCACACAATAAGGAGATTGTTGCTGAAGTATATTTGTCAGTGTTGGTCATATTGGTAGTTATTTGACATGTTTGAAAAATCTTGATTATTACTTTTTTCTATATTACGTGATTT
This sequence comes from Agonum fuliginosum, assembly GCA_947534325.1. NCBI lineage: Eukaryota > Metazoa > Arthropoda > Insecta > Coleoptera > Carabidae > Agonum > Agonum fuliginosum. Next base: position 40,926,659 of record OX384029.1, on the reverse strand, counting down.
AGGTTTATAGCTGTTTGGTCTACAATATACAACATCTATTAAATGCCTTTTAAAGTTGGTTTATTATTGAAATCACGTTATTCTTAGACATTTACAGCATTATTGTGGTCTCTACTCGTTATCGGTGATTGATAAGCAATGGAATACAATAAACGTCAGTTTGGTGGTCAAATTTGTTAATGTAATAGTGTTTCGAAGATTTAGTTTACTAAGTTGATTATCGTTAAAAATCAGAGAAAAAACGCATAATGTACAACATAATAGGATAATAAGGTAGTAAAACCGGTGGTGTTATAGCACTTTGTATACAAAGTCATCATGGTCGTGTCGTGTCTCATCTTTTAAGATTAAGGGCTTAACATAACCTTATCTTTCTATTTATTAATTATCCTGTTATAAAATAAGTAGTTCTCCTATTGTACCAATCAACCAATCATAAAAATATTTTTCTTATATCCTAATAGTACCTTTAAATAAATTCAAATTCTTCCTGAAAACTACAAACTGGTGTGGCATTTTCTGAAGTTGACCAATTACTTAAACACATTGATTCTTAGAGGATTCTTTCATGCTTCTGAATCACTGGTCTGAAACTTTTCCAAACCTGATTAATGATTTAATTTACAGGCGCCGCTATTTGACAAGTGATTCTTACCATGATTATGTCTCTCACTCACGATTCAGAAGCATGAAAAATCCTAAAACAATGTGTTTACTGGTTACAGGGCTTTACGAAAGTGCAATCCAGCTCTAGCATAACTCTTTTAAAACAAAAATGCAACTTCGAATCTGTTAAAATGAACAGAAAGAAAACAATTTATTCACTACAAAATCGCAGTGCAGTTTTCCTGTAGCATAAAGAATTGTTTTATTCCAGCCAAGGAACAGCGCTAGTCAGAACGTTTCCTACTCCTGATAAAGGCTGGAGCGGTCACGCATGTACCGAGCCATCAATAACACTCGGAGGTGCTGTAGTTGTGATTCCGCTAGAGATTCCGCGCCTAGAGAAACCCAACCAACCATCACCAGCACCAGCAGTGTGAACTGTGAGATTGTAACCGTGTGAGTGCAAAATCACGACCCAGGAATAACACCTAGCCTAGACGTTCGCTTTCCGCATACAAGTACATGATAATAAAGGGATTGCATGAAGATGAGCTGCCTAAAAATGTAACCATAACCTTCGGGTACGCGCACAGCGGAGCAGCAATACTCAATACTAGCGGTTAGGTTATAGAGTAAAACAGTAAATAAGTTCTGAAATGATATTTGAATCTACGAGTATGTGTCTATTCATGCAAGTATGCACATCATCTACTACTTTTAAACTGCTGCCCATTGAATAGTGCAAAGCAATGTAGTGCAGGAAAGTGTAGGTAGTGTACACTGTACAACAATCAAATGCAATGCAACTACTGCGCAAAATAGATTTTTTGCAATTTGTACTTTGAAATCAAGAAAACACAAAACAGTAGCTATCTATTGAAGAATCAACAAAATCAGAAAATTATTTTTCCAGTATATTAGCTCATAGTGAAAAATGTAAAGCAAGCAGATATTATATATAAAAAATGTTTATCCGACAAAAAATAATGAATTATTTCGAAGAGGTAGTACCAGAGCTTATAGAAATAACGAATTTTTTTTTGTCGTCATTTTACAACAAATCTCCCAAGTTCCGTAAAAAAGGTTAAAAAAATTGTGTAGCAAGCATATTGCTTTACATAGGAATTTCTGGACATAAAGCACCATAAAGCTACTTCAAGGTTCAAATAGAGGATAAAGGTAGCAGATAGCAGATATTCCATAACAATTATTTATTACTCAATAGTAGTAAGTACAGTACCTAGTGCAGACAAGTGAATTTTAGTCCTGAAGGAACTTGGTAGTTGGTACCCACTTAAATTTGTCAATAAAACTAAAAAAAGTGCAAAACACTAAAGTACGCAAAGCTATTTCAGCAGACCTCTTATCTTAAATTAATCTGTTCAGTTACCCTGGCTGGTGGACTGTCATATTATATGCCAACAAGGCTTTTAATAAAAGCATGTAATATGTAATAGGTAAAGAAAAATTTGTTTTAATTTGCAACTGATGGTGTCTCTTGGAATTATCCTATATCCTAGCTGTAATTCACTGGAAGCAATCTTCTGCAATAATTATGTAAGGGAGTAAATGCGAGCCCTCTCAATATTGTCAACATGGCAGGCACACTCATAACTTAGAGTAAATCATGAGCAAAGGCAGTGGCATGGTGCGGTATTTGCATATTATCTGTATCTTCTGGTCTCGAGAGAGAGAAAAGTCCGGGCAGTGCGCACGCGTGCGAGCGAGAGAGTCGAGCAACGCGCGAGGGCCGGCAGGCTCGCGGCCATTGCCATATTTCATGTCGTCTGCTGCCATGTTGCCAGCTTGCCACAACCACACCACACACTCACTGACTCACTATGCAACATTGTTCAAATTCAATCATATCCAAATGCACAATTACCATCTCCTAGTGTAGTGTCCGAGACCGAGATTGCTTACATATTATTACAAATAAGAAGTTCTACGAGTTTCGTGCTCGACTGCTCGTTAAAGTCACCACATTACAATTTACTATATCACTTCTGTGTGTAAGAAAACGGATAAATAAATTAATAACTAAATAAAATATTATTAATTCAGCACGCTGCGAAGGAATTTATCACTATCTTCTATTTTCCGGAAATTTCCCAATCGCGAGTGAGATGGGAGATGTTGGATGCGATACGCTTGATGTAAATGTGAGAAGGAGGGAACGACGAGTGACGAGACAAGGATAGAGCGAGTGGCGGCGGCGTCTGTGTGAGGAAGACAGTGTGCAGTTGATAGATATGATAGTGTTGTGGATGCCCCGTGGCCAGCTACTGTACATACTCAGAGCGTGTATCGAACGTTGGTGAATAAATCAGGTTATCGGGCGAAGGAAAAGAGGAAGATATGGCGCGCAACTCACTCAAAATCAAAACATTCAAACTTATTTACACCAATAATTTTACCACCTTTATGTTACTTCCTTCTTACTTCTGAAAATAGAGAGATTACTATATATTCAAAATTAAACTCAATAAAAAAAGAAATGGATATACTTAAATCAAAAGTGATAACTATAATAATGTAAATTGTTCCCTTTCCGTTTATAAAAGTTCACTCTTTTTTCAGCCTGCCCCATAACCATAGCTTACCTCAGTATTGCTACAAAACTAACACCGATTAAAATTTAAACCGAGTTTTTTTTAAATAAACAATAAATGACAAAAGTAATAACCCTTAGTAAAAAAATAAGGTAAATGTTAAGTTGATAGTAGATAGATATAATATCTAAATTTATATAGCGTGTGTCATTGCTTTAAAAATATAATTAATTTATTAATAGAGCTAATGCATCTTCATTTCCCGGCAGTATTTTGTATTTTAATTGCTAATTAAAATAAAAATCTCATTTCTTGGACAGACAAGCGTCAATCTAGCTACTATTTTCATATAAATTTACCTAACGATTACTGGTAAAAAATAATAGATTAAAATTCACTAAAAAAACATATAACGCAACAAAAAACACTCTTTATTTCATCGAAATAAAAAACACTATAAACCACACTATAAAACTATAATTAAAGCCGAGTAAATACGGCTGGCGCGCCATAATATTTGAAATATTGCCGGATTTTGTATTGTAGCCTCCCAATAAATATCTGTGTCTAATTTCATTCACATGTTGAACCATTAACGTAAAAAAACTAATTTATATGTCGACTTCTTTGCTGTATTGAACTTATTAAAATGATGTTTCTCACTTTGAAAAACTCTACTTGCAGACTATTCAATTTGTCAAATTATCAGCTTTTTGTGAGATAGATACAGAAAAAAATATGAGATTTATTGAACGAGTATATTCATTCTGCAGCACTTTATTCGTTATTAGTGTTAAGTGTCAATCTATCAAAGGAAATAATTTTTTATTATGTTAGAGGCAAGTAGAAATAGAAACGACATATTTTAGTAATCAGACTTGACTCGACTTCTTAGCTTGTAATCTGAGAAATATAATTCGTCAGACCCCAGACAATATTATTTTAATTTGATACGGATATGGTTACATTTCAAGTGTTAACTAAAGGGCAAGTTTTCAAAAACAACGCAACATTACCATGAAATAAAAATCGTTCAAATAAATGAATATGTGTTCATAAGCTCAAACATATACCTCTACATATACATACGAAATATTTCTCACGAAAAATCAGGTCACAGTATTTTTTAAATTTCGAGCTAAAACAATCCAGTGTCAGTGAATATATAATGTATGTGTCATGTGGTACATATTTTACTTAATTGCCTGTAATAAAGTAGTAAGACTTCAAATCAATGATATTTTTATCACCGCATGTTACTTGGTCAACTGTTTTTGTTTATTAACCACATACTGTCAGTTTCTCAATCAAATATTATTGCTGTTTCTCAAAAATAAGACTTAAAATGTATCAAGATAGAGATAATAGAGAAGAAAACATATGAGAAGGGTGAAACAGAGTGCAAAAGATTTTTAACATGCAGTTATTGAAGAAAAATAACCCAACATTTGAACTCATTCATTATATATTCTCCCCAAATATAACTCGGGCTATGATTGATAATAGCTGATAGCATTAGTTAAGTCTTCAGAAAATTGAACTCGTGCTGCGCACTTGGTCAATTTTCATCGACTAACTCATGCTATCACCGATGATAATCATAGCACTAGTTATATTACCCTCGGGAATTTCACACCTTTTATCCAAATTCGTCCAACTAGGTTGTGCCAGACTTACTGCAACTCATTGGTATCGGTATAGTGGTAATGTACCGTTGCCGGCAACTTAAAATCAAAGCAACATTGCAAAAAAATTGAAATATAAGGCATTTTATGCTAATTTAGTAAATACCTAACATTTATTTCTTGATTTTTAAATGATTCTTAGGTTTAAAGATCATTGACTAGTTTTTATGAAGATATAAGGAAAATACACCTGAAAATTTAAAATGCTACAATATTTCAACTTCTGGCAACATTGCTGGGAATATTGTCGGCATTATTTCTAAATTTTGGGCTCTTATTAACTTTCCGGGAAGTGGCAAAGCAATATTGCTCATTCTAAATATTGCCGATGGCACATTGCTACTTGCAGCAGTGCGCTGTGCCCTGTGCGCAGCATGACACAAGAAAGAGTCAAAAAATAATAATATGCAGGGACAAGATTGCTGCGAATATTTCAATTTTTAATATTTCCAAAATTTTGCAACTTATAAAACTCTAAACAACTTTTCGGGAATATTCCCAAAGTGGCAATATTGTCCATTCGAAATATTGTTATAGATATATATTATACTTTGTGTGTGTGTGTGTGTGTGTGCTTACCAGTCGTCTACTATCGGATACTCATGATTGTTCGTGGAGGGTACACTGTACAAGGGATGGGAAAAATTTCGATATATCGATATATATCGATATGAACATCAGTTGCTATCACTTTTAGTTTGTTATTGATGTGTCGATAACTAGATATTTGTTGATATATGTCGATAATTATCGGAAAATATCGATAATATCGAGTTATCGATACATCAATACCAAACGGAAAGTAATATCGACTGATGTTCATATCGATATATCGATATTTTCCCATCCCTACTGTAGAGGAGAGAGTAGTCAAACTGAAATGTGTACCGGACTATATTCGAACCCGAGGTTCGTACATAAGTGCATTAAACAAAACAATAACGTCTTCTAATTTCCTGCCTTCTGAAAAGCGATATATTATCACATGGGTTAGTTGGTGGCCGTGCTGAAGATTCAACGACTCAAGCACTGAAGAGATTTAAAACTATACATCGTAGTAAGAAGCGAGAACGCTGACAAAAACACGTACATACACACACCATGGTACAAGGTATGGCGATGGCATTACCATTCTCTGTTCTGTGCTCTCTGCTGGACGATTTACATTGACGTAAGCTTTCTAGTCGCCGGAATGCGGGCTATATAGTTAGCATGTGTGCCGCGCACCTGACATCAGGGTTTATACTAATGCAGAACGCAATACATTCTATCTACAGACTAAAGCCTCATTCACATAAGCATTTAGTTTGAAGGTTTAGATTTATTTATGTTTACGTTTAAGAAAATTTTAATACATTTAACTAAATTTGAGCATTCACAGTGCTTGAAAGTGGGAAGTGTGAATGCTAGTATTTAGTTATAAACTTTCTTAAACTTTAATGTAAACCTTAAAACTAAATGCTTATGTGAATGAGGCTTAACAGTGAGGTCTGAGGTTAGCTTTAAATGCAATTGCTAATGGTGCATCTTGTGAAAATACTGCACATTTCAGATTGGTCAATGTAAAATAAATACAGTTCAATAGTATTTAAAAATAGTAACTACTAATATTGTAACCTCACTTTTGCTCTATAATATCGTGCTTGTTGTTTTTTTTTCAAAACTAACATAACCAATGTATGATTGCAAAATGATCAAAAATAGCAAAAAGAGCCTAATGTAGGGAAGTTGCAGCAAAAACATACTTTTGAATAGGGATTGAAATTGGGACTAATTTTGGTCGGATCGATTTAATTTTTTTTTCATTTAAAGATAAAGATGAACTCCGCATCCGTTTAGTGTTGAAATTTTATTTTTATTTTTTGTTTCAAATTTACAATGCCATAAACTTGTCATAATTTGCCTTACTTCACATAACTATTACTCAGTATATCAACAAAAATTGCAAATTTCAACACTAGACGGATCTAGATTGAAGTTTTATCTTTCAAATGAACCCTTGTTTGTGATGATACGTTCAAATGTAGTACCAATTTTAATCTCCCTACGAGAGCGCGTTCTCTATTGTTGACTTTGTTCGACACTCTAAGTCTGTATAAATCTATCCTTTTCTCGCAGACAGCTACAATCGGGCCTTAAGTATTACAAAAATGTGTAAATCTAAATGCAAAAACTGAGTCATGTAATTTTTTGTGCAAAAATGGAGTTTCTTTTGTTAAGCAAAAATAAACATGATTTAATATTAGCAGAAAAACCGTAAATTTTTTAAAAAACTTATAATTACTTATACGAATTTCGCGCATATCTTTATTTACTTTTTATATTTAATTGCATCCAATTTTAAATTTATCTGGCAGTTTTAAAACAAAAAAAACATTATACCAACATTATATTTCTTTGAATCACGCAAACATGAAATACACTCGATAATAAAAAAATGTCTCTATTAACCAGATTTGATAGAATATACGAGCGTATCCAATTTTATAATTTAATATTATTATAAATAAAGTAAATAAATTTTGTTACATTATATTAAACATTAAAAAGATAAATGGGCGCTGACTACATATCTCAGTCAGGGCAAATTATCATTTCAGAAATACTAATAGCCTAGGAACAACAACATTGACATTAATAAACGCGTATCGATAAATTGATTTATGCAAATCCGTCCGCTATTCTTTGGCTGGACCCGAAGGGCGTACGGTACACTTGGTACACCCACATACTTAGCCGGCTAGCGTAGCGCCGAGTCCAAGAGCACAGCGAACCATGAGGTATTCAACTTCCACATGTGTTGCACACCAGTCATAATTCCAAAAGAATGTGCGCTAACGTAACAAAAAGATACGAGCCAAGAACTTTTTCTCAGCACCAAAATAGAAGATGTCATCTATTTTTATTCACACCTTGAATTTTTTTATATAATTTCTGAGAGATAGGCCGCAAACCAATCCAGGTAAGGTAATGAAACAATTTTTGAAAAATCTGTGACTCCGTGCCATGGTTTGAACTCGTACATTCGGATTTCCGGTGTTAGCTCAATGGGCTACTTGCATGGTATTGAAAATCAATTTTCTATTACTATGTATAGTTCGGTTTAATTTCGTATTCCTGACTTTATCGCAGGGTTGGCAAAAATCATGATATTTTTAAATAAATCAAAAATCATTGATTTTTACCTCTCGCCTCATATTCTATAAGAGAGGTATTGTAATGGGTCAAAATTTTCGAGTATGAGTTTTTGGTGGATAAGCACGTTTCAGGGTCTCTAGAATACGAATTTAATATTTTCACGATGATGTCTGTGTGTGTGTGTGTGTGTGCGTATGTATGTATGGACGTATGGACGTATGTGACGATTTTTCGTCCACGATAACTTAAAATGTATCAAACCTTTAATAACCAAATTTCATATTTAAGGTTTTAATAAGGATCTTAACACCGGATAAGATTTTGGTAGAAATCCGCAAACCGGAAGTAGTACTTTTTGGAACTTGATATAGTTTTTCTTAAATAAATTGGTACATTATTTATTTATGACAATTTTTGCAATTAAAAATAAAAGATAATATAATTATCTATGGGTACAGTTAATTTTAAATACAATTTGCTGAATCTGGTAGTAATTAGCAATAAAATAAAGTGCAACTAAGTACCAATATCTTGTTGTCCATGATATGAAATTTGTTTTTACTCAAAATTTGAATTATAATGACAGTGACAGTACAGTTGACATCTTTTGCTTGCATCTTGGTTTACATATGAACATGAAACTATTAAAATGTAAGTAAAACTATTTATTAGATTAGTAGAATAAGCAGAATTAGGCGAGAGGTAGTGTACTGGCCACAACAGATTTTTTTGAATTAATCATGAGTTTTTTGATTTTTTAAATTTTCTTTAATTATAGCACTAAATATAGTTAAAGTAATTATTATTTAACCATTTATATGAAAAATTCCTTTAAAACATATGTAGTTTGGATTATTATAGCACAGTTCAAGTTTTTACACGAATTTCTTAAACTATACGCTTGACTTATGATTCCATTGAATGGATTTTGTATTTGTTTAATATTATTTCATTTATTAAATAAATATTGAAATTGAATTAAGACATTTGTTTTGTTCTGTACCAGAAATATAATTAAATTAATACAAAATTTTTGAAAAAAATCAAAAAATGATTTAAATCAGGCCAACCCTGCTTTATCGTTAAGCGCAACAATAGCTTAAACCACAGATGGCAGAATAAATAGCAAAGGAAAATATAAATACATATTTTACTATGCGCAGATCAAAATTTGAACCAGAGTTTTCAGAACCCAGTCGATCACGTTACGCACTGATCTATGTATAGGTATAATGTTCATACCTCTCAAAAAATTTATCAGTATCAGCCTTGAGTATTAGAAATATTATTGCCTGTATAGGCCGACGCGAAATTACGAGCAATACGAATACTTTCGAACGAATGTTATTTTTTAGACAACCACAAAAAATAACACATCATTTTTTACACACAACTTTTAAATGATATTTCTACTATCATTTCAAACAATCAATAAACAAAGCAAAAGCTGTCTGGCTATGTTGATTTGGTCTCATAATTACGATATGACCATATTGTGCTAGCACGATAGTCATATGATTTCATGATATTTTGAACTTTTTTAAGTAGGCTGCTGCCGTGATATCTACTATTTTCTATAGTGATTGTCTAAAAAATAATTTTATTTATTTATCTTGATGGAAATCATTATACAGGATCAACTTCCAATTACGGAATGGTAAGTAGAGAACCGAAGTGGAAAACAATCACTCGGTGTAATTATACATATTATTACATTGAACTAACCACTAATTTAATTATTAAGTAAGTAAAGTATTTGATCTGATTTAATTACTGTTTAACTTTCGATATTTTGCTATTTCAGCACAATATACAGCAAGTTAAAGAAAAAATAATACCCTTATTTTTTATATTCATTTCTTTATCGATCCCTATGAAACGGTTTACAGAATAAGGAAGGGGTGAGATTTGAGATACATCTTGGTTCTACAATAAGGATGCATGGAAGGTTTTCTCACTTTTAAAAATAATGCCATATTTGTTTTATGTTATATATCGAACAGTATTTGTTGTCCTGAATGGTGAATTTGATCCAAATAAAATTAAAATCTAACCATTTAGTCCAAGTCAGATATATTAGTTGCTGAGAACAAACTAGTAGATCAGCTGTGTAGGTAATTTCACACTCTAGGATCTAGGTTTAGTGTGGAATGAATTGGCAATGTTATTCTTATGTACGTTTTGTGTACCTACCATGTTACCAATAATTATCTCTCTTTAGGATTCTAGATCGCTCTTTATACATTCAAAGTAGTGAGATATGGCAGTTCTGTAGTCCGTAAGCGCCCGCACTGAACCTATTATAGAGTGTGGAATTTACTATAGAGTCCGGTAGCAGTAGCATGCTTAGCAAAATATTTACATTGGTGTCATCACTAAAGGTGGATTTATGCAGGCTAAATTAAAATTAAGATTAAAACTAACATTAAAACTAAGAAGTTAAATATACACAAGTGTACGAACTGATTTACGCATTCAACTAACATTAAAACTAAACTAGAAAGATGACCAACTTCCAACTTTCTTAATTTAATGTTAGTTGGTTTCACTACTGCGCAAGCGCTACAAACGTCACTTGTAGAATTCTTATTTTTCGAGCGTTTTTTTATATGTTTGTTTGGTTAGTTTGCTTGCTTGTTAGCGATTGTTATTGTTTAGTATCAATTATTAATTATATTGACAGAAAAACACAACTCTTACGAATGAAAACAAATAGGTTAACCTACTGATCACATGTGTCAAACTAGGAATGCTTCAATTGCGCAGGCGTAATGTAAGTCTGCATAAATGCCTCCTCTTAATTTTAATGTTAATGTTAGCGCAAGTGCTAATGTTAATTTTAATGTTAGTTTTAGTTTGGCTGCATAAATCCACCTTAACTTACTTAGTTATTTAAATTAAAAGTGCCAAATAATATTGAACAAAATACATAACCTTATAATTTTCTTGTAGCTTCATAAACCAAAGAATGTTTGACCCGAACTTATATTATTTAGAGCACGATTTATTATTTATCATGATACTTAACTTTTTATTTGTATAATATTTAGTGGTACTAATGCTTAATTTAACCTTATCCATCACAATTTCGAGGCAATTTACTAGGATAAGCTAGTTTCAGTAGACAACGACTATGAGTATGACAGTTGATCGAATTTAAATGAAGTGCACGCCTTTAATTTCATGGTCAGGTTGTTTATAAAATTTGATTATTCCAATCTGTTTGGTTTCGCAACCTTCGCAACAAATACGTGGAAACAAATGGAGAAGAAAACAAAAACACCGGCCCGTAAATGACCGTGTAACTTCTCACTGATTTTCTCCTGACAAAAAAAATCATAACGATAAACGATTTCACATTTTTATACATTTTACAACATAACAACTTGTTATACACAACGTCGTACAATTACATATGGTCCAGTTTCAATCTGATACAATGACAATGCCACATGACGATGACGAACACAGAAAATTATTTGCCACATTCTTACCCAAAAGTCTCATATTCTTAATTTTTATTTTGTTCAATATAGTATAATACTATTCAGAAGGCAATAATTATTGTCCATTTAAGTTAAAGAATAGGTAATGTAAAACTCAAGCAAACAATTTTTTTTCTATCTAGTCTTAATACGAAGGGATAGGAACAAAAACAGTAAACTTTTTTTAAAATTCTTACTTTAGACACATTCAAACATCTGTATAGGTGTGTTTTTTCATATATGCTATAGTATAGTAAGTATATTATATAGGCATGTTATTAAAAACTCACTAGATGAGAAAACTTAGAAATTATTAACTTTTGTTAATAAGTGTTAGCAAAAATAATGTTATGACATGAGTTTATAATTAATATAAGAATTAAACAATATTCTAAAAATCGAGCTAAAAATTATAATTAAATTGATTTCTTGAGCCGTATAGTAGATGAGAAAAGTTTATTTGATTTGACGCTCAGTTTTTTGGAAAAAAAATTATTTAAATAATATTTACATACCTAATAAACTTTTCCCAACGAGCTAAAAATTAAAACTTAAAGCCTTTACATCACTAATTATATTGATTAATATAGTCGTTTTTTTATAATTAAACATGGCACATGAATGAAAAACACAATTCGAATATTTTTGGATTTTTGCAGATTATGAAAGTCTCGGTTCATAACGGTTTATAATGGATGTAACCGGTTACTCATTCCGTATTCTGTAAATTGGAATAAAGCATTTAAAGGTTACGGCTTCGTGTCATTATGAATCGTAAGAAACGCCTATCCTAGTTCAACTTTACAGAATACAAAATAATGAACTGGTTAATCCAACTGTGTTCTGTTAACATGAGCTATACCTAGATATTTCCGGTTATTTCTATATTACGGTTTATAATGAGATTGGATTTGACTTTTACCTATACTGTAACATAAGGTTCGCTAACTTTTACATCCTAGAGTGCTTAGCTTATGTATATATATTAAAGCCTCGTTTTCACGTTGATAGTTTTCATGATAGTAGCTGTCATGGTAGCAACTACCGCGATAATTATAATGGTATAGACTTCTTTTTCATGAGTATTTTTAAATTTCTCTACAATTATTATTGTTTTACTTTGCAGGTCCAACGGATTCATTTCAGGCAGTTATAAGAAAGGTTATGTCGTCAAGTTAGCACATTATTGAAATGATTATATCATACATCTTACATAATACAGAACAAGTAACCGCAGTACATCCATTATAAACCAGCCTTTAAAATAGATACATCCTTCAGCAAAATCTAATCTTGATTTGTCGATATAGCTACTTTTAACCCTCTGGTGCATTTTTAAATCCTTTATATTAATTTCATCGTCGTGCGTACGTACGTAGGTACGTACGGCCAAAAAACAAAAGTCAAAAATGACCCACTTCCCGGGATCCTATCGAGCTGAAATTTTGCAAATAACAATGCATTTTGGCATATGAAAAAAATCTGATGTGGCCAGCACAAGACCTCCCGCCATACCCATTTTCCCATATCCAATCAATCTGAAATTTGGTACATAGATTCGTTGTGACCAAACATTTACTTTGGCACAAGAAAAAAATCTGATGTGGTCAGCACAAGACTTCCCGCCATACTCATTTCCCCATATCCAATCAATCTGAAATTTGGTACGTAGATTCGTTGTGACCAAACATTTACTTTGGCACAAGAAAAAATCTGATGTGGCCACCACAAGACCTCCCGCCATACCCTACGCTTTTTAACTCTGAAATTTGGTACATAGGCTCGTTGTGACCAAACATTTATTTTGGCCCAAGAAAAAATCTGATTTGGCCAGCACAAGACCTCCCGCCATACCCTACTCTTTTTTTCTCTTTCTTGAAACACACTATCTAAGAAAGAGTTACAATGAAAACAAAAATATAAATAAATACCGATGGAGTCTCATATACTTATAAAGGATTTATATAGTCAAAAACTTTGTTTTTACGGGTTCATTTTTTAATTTTGTAAACATACTATAGGTAATATTTATAATATGAAAGAAATTATAATTGTGAAATAGCAATTTAGAAATCAAGTTAGTTTAATTAGTTTTAGTTACGATCTTTTTGGTACTTGTTAATAACAGCAAATTTAAGATATGTATACCAATATCATGCACTTATCTTAATTGATCCAATTAATTAATTTTTATGATATCAATTATCAACACAGAATTGTGAAAGTATGGAGAGTAAAACCGTAAAAATGTGGGAAGGCAAAAGTGATTTTCTCAATCAGATCATGAATTGCAATTACGGGGCAGAGATGATTCGCAATGAACCAGTTTTTGGCACATTTAAATAATTTCCGAAAGTGCTGACCCCAAACAGGTATTACCAACTTAATATATGTTACGACAAGTCGCCGGTGTCCGTGTAAAAACTTGATGCAATAAAATTAAGAAAGTCAGTTAGTCACAAGGCAGCGGTCCAGCGGTCAGCACTATAGATGTGTAGATGCGGTTCGTATCAAGGTAAAGATCGCGAGTGGATGATACGGGGAACACCAGTGGCGGCGCACGTACAAGGCCCCGGGGAACAATAGAAATTACACGAGTACAAGATCATAGCGTGATGTGATGCATTGTACCACTATATACGACAACAATAATCACGATATACTCAACATTACTATACTAACATCTTTAATTCAATAATAAATACATACTACTATATGTGAATACTTAAAACAAGTAGGAATTGTGAATATTTATGGTTTTGTACTGTTTGTTATCGATGATTAATTTTATTAGTACACTGGTATAAAAATGGTTACAAATTAGATAAAAAACAAAAGGTAAGGTTTGGTTATTTAATTGTGCGTCTATATAGTCTGTCTTAGACTTGTATTTTATTTCATCTCGACGATATTTTGTCTCGATTCTCGAGACAAGACATCCAGATGATACGGCTCGATCTTGAATAAGTATATTTATGTAAATTTATAAGATATCAACATTTGAGATGAGTAAGAATAAGACACCGCGTACAAAATTGTAATGTAAGGTAGGTAAGGTACTACAGAAAATGGAAATAATTATTATAGTTTGGTAAGTCAAACTGGTAGCTAGAGCAAGTAAAACATATCTATCACGATCATAATAGATTTATGATAATTATTATAAATTATATTTAAACCGGCCAACCAAAAGTTGCTGCATGCGCCACTGCAACAAAACATATAAAATAATGATTCCCTTGATGATCAAAATAAAATAACTCGTTCTTGGATTGTCCTATGTAAGTACACAAACACAATTAAACTAAATACAGATTTTTTACAATTAATCTCTGACAATGAAAGTATCCCGGTTTGGCAAGTGGCCATTCAGGGTACCGCAGTACCTGTCGCGGTCACAAGTGGTAAAAACCGCGGTTTCGCCTCAAACCGCTTCCGCTGGAAGAGGGATATTAATTAAAGAAGGGCTCCTTTGTATGCATTTGCCATTGAACTGAAATAAGATAAACTTTCCACTACGGAAAAAGTCCTGTTGTTGTTTAAGTAGACACAATTATGAATCGGGATCGAAACGAGATAACGACCTGACATGAATTGAATTCATTCACAATCACTTCCTCCAAATATTGCTTGCTACAATTATCAGCTTTCTCATACATCGCCATTTATGTCACATATCTGTCACTACTTATTATCGATCAGGGTCCATCTTTTAATCATTAACCTACTTAGCTTTGATTATTTTCGAATTCGCTCTGGCAGACCACGGAAACAAAACCATTCAATAAAGTATATTTGCGATTTGCGGTAATTATTTTAAATAAACTATAAATATCTACTTCGATTTGAGAATAGACACGAATTATATTAATAGTAAGAGTGAATTTTTCATCGGCTGTGGTATTACAGGGGTTATACAGCATATTATTTCTCTGTTTCGGAACTGGAATAAATTCTTACCAGTTCTAATTTTGATACTGGCATCGTTTGTTTTAAAAAATAATAGAGTAAAGCAGACATATTACAATAAATTGAAACATTACATAATTTAATTTAAAGATACTAATCTGAATTAGAACTAAAAAAAAATTCGTCTGCGACGCATTATTCAGCAATATAGGTAGGTATTATAATTACCCCTTTTTCAAATTATACCTATTCATAATCTTGGAGTGTATCAGTAAAGTACTATTTATGTGTTTTATGTCTATTTATTTACTATTTTTCAATGTATTAATTTTGTCAATTTTTTTTAAATCAGCCACCGATAGTATTATTCTATAACTATGTGTGTATCGTGTAACTGAGTTCTGAGTATAATGTCACAAACAAATAGTGGAAGTAAAAGCTTTAAAGATGGATTTTCCGAAAGACGAATGCGGGACCCGAGATGCATGTATGTACGTACTTGAGTTTGCTGGGTATGAGACAAATGGGTTTAGGATTTATTTAGTAAAAATTCAAATGAACCGAGTCAACATTTTCTTTTGTATTAAAACTAAAAATATTTTCTTAAAAGGTAGGTATGCAAGTCGGTTCAGTTTTTCATATTTTCTCACTAAGTAAAGTAATTGGTATCACATTTCATAAACATGTCTTAATATTATAAACATATTACCCGATTGCTAACTTAATTTTTTTGAAATAATTAATTCATTTTTCGCAATGGCAAATCCGTACTCATGAATGTAACAAATAAGAATACGAAGAATAAAAATGAAACAATATGAAGGAGTCTGACGTATAGGTATCTGTGCGTGCGTATGTACGCTGTTGATATATGGTGTTAATTTTTTAATTCGTTTGAAATTTCTGGTCCGTAGTCAGCGTTAAGTAGGTAAAACACATGTACCCATTTATTATCCGGCGGTGAAGCGGACGGAATTGATTCGCTCGTTGCATGCGATATCTTGCGGTGCGACGCGACTTTTTCTCCGCGAGGCAAAGCAAAGCTACTTTTTGTCCGACGAGGCCACGCACTTTGCCAGTGGCGTTCAATGGCCGAGGTAAGAGGCAGTGGTGGCGCCAGCGGGCGGGTCAGCCTCCCCATCCCCCCGAAATAGTCTATGGCCCCTCCGTAAATTCCCAGAAAAAAGGAGTTTACATTTATATTTTAACGTAAATACACGCATTACATTATAATTTATAATTATTTTTTTCTGATTAAATAGTTTTCACCCGTCGACATTTTTATTTTCTTTGTAGTTTAAATCCAAATTTTTTAAAAGTAAACGTGAAAACTTGTTCTACAAATCGAATTCTGCAAACCGGAAGTCGATATTTTTGTTCGTTATAAAATGACGTCCATTTTTTTCGTGATGAAGCAATATTTACTTGATTAAAATAAACCGTGACTATGATTTATGTCGTCATAAACAAAAATTTTACATGTAAAAATATTCGTTGATGACGATATAGATCATAGTCATATCGTCATAGCCATTTATAGGCCATTTCTTTTGAATCCCCACCTCGTCTGACTCTATTCTACTATAACCTTAAATTTCCGTGATTTTTCAACAAAAAAGGTTCATTGAAGTTTTGTAAAACTATTTTATACAAGTGCACAAAATTAACACCAAGTTTTAAAATATACCTATTTATATAACTATTAAAATTACTATTTTTGCACGATTCATCACAAAACTAGAACTAACGAACTTACACGTACACTTACAATGATACCGAACGACTGAACGATTGAAGGATTGAACATGCAATTTGCAATACTTAATGTACATTGCATTGAACGACTTAGTTGCGGGGTTACATTATTCTTTTAAAAGTTTGATAAATTACGATATTTTACACGTATTTTATTAAATAAAAACTATCTAGTTCAAAGTTCCTTTTCTAATATATCAATGTAATAGAAAATTTAAAATTAATAATTAATTTACTACTAATCTAAAAAGTGGATAGTAAATAAATTTTTTTAAATGTACGACTTAAAGAAAGGTAAATCTTAAATAAGTAGATATTACAAATTTCTTTCAGACCAAGTATACCTACGCGATATTCCAGTGTTCAATTATTTCTTTCCTTTTAGTGGATGTCAACAATGGGGGTTTTCACGATTTTTTGGTTTTTTTATATGTTAATCTATACATTAAAATATAAGACCCGTATTTTTGCTTTTCGCTTAAAAGTTGCTAATAAGCCAGAAAAAAATTCATAAAGTTTAAAAAAATAAGTGCCGCGAAAATCGATGCCGCGTGTAACAGTGTGACGTCACCAACATCTAGAACATACGTTCAACGCGCTGACAAGGACCGATACGTAGGTCTTACCTTACACAGTCAACATCTTGTCAACTTGAACAGAAAAACATAACCAAACTGTTTCATGCCGTTTCATTTCGATTAAAACCAACACAAAAATTCTTCAATAAACTGTAAGTAATCGTGTTTGAACCTAACCAAACTCGACAACGTGAACCCGTGAACGTTGGTGAACGTGTCAAAAATCGAAAAATCAACTGGTGGTCCGTCGTCCAAACGACAAAAAACGAACTTGCACGAACCAACTCCTGGTTTTCTAGCGATGTTGGCTACGTCACACATGGCGCATTTCAATGAACGATTCAAAAGACTTACATTTTCATTTCGATAAAGAGGTAATAAATCTATCAAAATTAACAATTATTATCACTTTCCTATAACTTATACATGCTGAAAATTGATATCCAATAAGTATTTCTTTAAAAGCCGTAGGCTTGAAAACCCCCATTCCCATAATTAAAAGTTGTACCTATTTAAAAATTTTATTATTATGATTTGATTCCATTTACACCTTTTATAATTACCTACATAAATTTAATTAACAATAATAACAAATATGAAAACAAACACTTATAATAATTACACCAAACATAACCTATACCTATGGTAAGCTAATACCTATTGTTTCTTATAATCTTAATAGCAAGGAAACTGAATGCACAAATAAATGTACCTATTTATAAAAGGCAATTGCTACGACTACGAGAATAGATTCGGGTCAAGATATACGAATTATTGGAAAGCGTGCATAAATTATCGTTAACGTTTCACAGTTGGTATACCCACACATTTACCCAACTTTAATTACAACATACAGCAGCCAAGACTAAATAACAATATATTTCTATTAAACAGATTTTTTGCTCAGCTTTAAGAAAAGATGTAACTAATCTAATCAGATTCAAGTCAGTGGAATTTAATGAATAAATTATTAATACTTAAACATAAAGAGAAATAGAGTATTGTGTTCCTCGATAGCGCTAGATTGTTTAATTTGAAAAGTAGATTTTAATTTATTGACACTTTATGTTCTTGTTATCGATGATATGAAATTTATATAAATGATTATGAATACTTACTAAAATGTTTAATTATTACTATTATACTTCCTACATGGATTCAGCTTAATATTTAAGAACTAAATAATGTATATGATGCTGAATTAAATAGCCATGTATGTATCTTATTCACAAAATAAACTCTTTGAACTAAACACCAATGTTAGCAAATACCTACAAGCATTTTGAATCAAATAAAATATATTACTGTAAGATTTGTCTGTTAAAATTATTTAAACCAGACTTTATGAGGTTATTTAGCTAGGCTGATTTCTTCTATCATAATGAATTTTTCAAAAAATACTGTGTTACTCGATTATGCTGAATACAGAGCCAGAGCACAAACTAATTTAGAACAACCAAATAAAAATTATAACTTACAAATACACACTATTGTATTGGAAAATAAGCATATCGTCACATGTTACTATGGCTACGGGGAGAAAGAAATTGGAAGCAAAAGTCTTACAGGAGACAGTGAGCCGAATTAACAGTCTTATACTATTATATAATTATAATCTATATACATAACAATATGTGAGGCTGCCACACCTAAGCTGGCGAAAAGGCTATGTAGGCTTACCATGTATGTACGCAGTGGCGGCTTTATATGGATACTAAACATGCTGGAGCATCAGGCCTCATAGTTTATCTTAAAGATGTTTTATATTCTTATTATAAAAATTATTTCCAGATTATAACAAACTATTAGTTTGTGAGATGAAATAAGTCTTAAAAAAAGGTCATCTGTATCATGAACTAATAAACAAACGACGTACCTATATATATTTATCTTTGTCGTACTTGCATTGTCTAATGGTATGCAATAAATATGGATGGATTGAATACGTTTGTCTTTCAAAAATTCATTATTGTGTCACGATGACTTTTTTCAGACTTCTTTCATCTCGCAAAAAATCACGATCCGCCACTGTATATACGATACATACGGTTTGAATAATGATTAGAAAACATACGAAATCTAGTGAATTATAAAACTAGTTTAATTTTCTCAGCAAGCACCATAATATTTTTTGTAATAAGAATAAATAAAAGTGTCTCCAAACTAATAATTATTTATTTTGCCCAACTAGAAGTGAAACACCTCAGATATTTTCAAATCAATTTAAATAAAAAGCACTGCACGTCTTGGCTATAAAAATACCTACAAGGTTTCCGCAAAAACATTACCGGGTTCGGGTCTCCATGCAGCATCGAAGTCTCCGCTTGGCACAGCTAGAAGACATGGAGGATGAGGATTCGCGACTCGGAGGAATCACCTCGGAATCCGCGCACACAACAACAAGCCAAGCAGCCACATCTCGCGACTCGCGTCACCGTCCCGTTACTATGTGTAACGTTGATTAACATTCCTTTGTTTTGTGTGTGTTTGTGCGGTTGTGTGAGACAGTGTTTATGTTTTTACACCGTGTGTATGTATCTTTATTTATATGTGATCCGAGACCGAGAGTATCATTAGGTTTTGGGTTTAGATTTAAAAAAATTTAAATTACCTTTTAAATCATTTCAAAATTTAAAGTGAATTCAATCTAATAATTATTAATTTATGTATTTTTATTTGATACAGTAATATGATAGGTACAAACCAATATTATAAAAAAAATGTATTCGTAATTAGATTTAAATAATGAAAACTTTGATTCAAGTTTCGTACCTTTCTGTTTATCTATTTTTAGTAGTATGCAATTAATAAAATAGATGATTATTTATATTTTCCAGAAAAGCATCGTAGTCGATAGACGAATATTTTGAATATCAAACATAGGTACTATGTAAAGTTACAAATCATTAATTCCAACCTCATCAACAAATTATCAAAACTAGGTTTGATATACATCAGTAAGTTTGATATTTTTAAAATGGTTCCCATTTTGGCTATTTCCATTTCAACATATTACACAAATAAAATAGGTATGGTCCCATTTCGGGCATTATGACCATTGTCTGCTGGTCACTGAAAAGATACCTAGTAGTATTGAAACAAAGACTCTTATAATATATTAGTAAACAAATGTAAATTTATAAGTATTTATATACCTTTAACAGTTGTTTCATTATATTATATCTTCACTAGTTTTTGAATTACACTCGTACTCTACTCGTGCTCTAAATAAATAACAATTTATAGAATAAATCTTAACAGAAAATAATAAATTATTATAATTTCTAAAAATAGAAACTTGATGCATCCATAAAGGTAGGGTATAGGTTAAGTTTGTTTGGCATTGTTGATTTGTAATAATTTGTTTAATTTATTTGAAGTTTCTTAATTGCACAACACTATGATAAACAATATACAGTATTTAATTTATTATATCTGAATAGAACGATGAGTTTATGTAGGATTGAAGGATACTACAATCGCACACACAAACAACACATGAGCGGAACATATCGAAAGATTCGTCCGTACACGTTGGGTGACCCTCGTTCATTCATTATTCTTTTCACACAAATTTGTTGAGCGCGGCGACCTTTCGCTTACCAAACCACATGCAGCGCGCTGATATTTATCACCGACTGTTATTTTTCTGTTATTACAAATTTATACGATTCTTGGTTTACGCTACGGTTTTATATCATTTTTCCCTCACTGGATTTATTAATTTTACACATGTGAGTGTGTAAATGTTTTTTGTACGTTTTCTAAAAACCCACGCGCGACCTGGTCTCTATATGTTTCCTAAATTTCTATGGATTCTAAGTAAAAGTACTCGGATTATTGAGGTTACTGCAAACCATGATTTGAGAAACTGATAGTTTTTTACTAATAGAATATTACTAGTTGATAAAAGCTCTCGTATAATATAAAATGACATTTTTTAGGAGATGATATTAAACTGCTCAGTATTTCTGAATGAAAAAGTCTATACTCTGATAATACATTATAATATAATATAATTATATTGCTTAAGAATTTATTGAAACGTTCCAATACTTTCACTTAATATATAGTTTTTTACCTTTTAAGGGGAGGTATATTGTGATAGGCTAAAATTTTCGAGTGTGAGTTTTCAGTGAATAAGCACGTTTTATGATCCATGGATAACGAATAAAGTATTTTCGAGATGATATGTGGGTGTGTGTGTGTATGTGTGCGTCTGTGTGTGTGTGTGTGTGTCTGTGCGTGTGTCAGTCCATGAGTCCGTATGTTACAATTTTTTTGATGACGATAACTAAAAATATATCAAATATTTAACAACCAAATTTTATACTTAAGGTTTTAATACGAATCTTAAGAACTCATTAAATTTTTGTACCAATCCACAAACCGGAAGTAGTACTTTGCGTAAATATTTCCACAAATAATTAATTTATCATAATATTTTCTATTTTAAATGAAACATCATATTTTTTTTAATAAAACACAATTTATTGATTTTAAATTATTTATTATTAATTTATATTTTAATGTTAATTTTAATATGTTATAGGTACTATACAAAAAATGTTTTGACTTTCACGTAAGTTTTCTATTGTGATTTCACGTAATTTTTCGGTTTTTTTAAAATTTTAATTGTAGCTCCTGATGATGACCCAGGTGGGGTGTGAAACCGGTTGAGGTTGAAATAAAACTAATAAAGTTGACTGAATTCTAGTAATTGTTTTTTATTAAATTAAATGCCACAGTCAAGAAAATTACTTTTTTTCATATTTTTTATTTAAAATTAGCATTTTTTAATTTTTTTCTTAAAATTATAGTACGAAACTTTAGTATTCAGTATTTTGTAGTCCATGATCATTTAACATTATTACTACAGGTAAAATTTAACTTATTATGACAGTGACAGTGACACATCGTTTATATATTCTTTTGCAGTTTGCATAAAATGACTAAAATATATTTGAGAGTACCTAAGTATAGTAAAAAAAGTATAGGTAGAGTATGGCGGGAGGTCTTGTATTGCATCATATTTTTTGTATAGTACCTCGTTCAAAAATAAATTTGTGAACAATAATAGTATTGAATTTTGTCCAAAATATTATAAATTTATTGTAATTCCAGTATTATTTCTGAATTATAAATTTTTATCTTTCATGATTTCACACAATATTAAATATGAAGTGCTCAACTTAATGAGTTTAAAAGATAATAACTAAAAGAAAGCATTAATTACAAACATGTAAGCCGTCCCTGTCATACAGCTGACAATCTCGCCTCTCGTCCTCGTACCTATATCCGGATCAGAATAAAAGTTGCGCAAAGATCTAGAGATCTGGGTCTGCTTGGAATATTGCTCATATTTATAATTTACCGAGGAGCTAATGGACATTCCATATTTAGTATAAAATTGCGCCTACCTTATACGGAATATGATTTTATAATGATTTAATTTATTATAAATGAAAATAATTAAAGTGTAATTATCTTTACACTGCTCTGAAATTAAAATGTAATTTCATAAGGAACGCGGGCTCGTTTTTTAACAAAGATCAGCTTAAATTTGTTTTTGGTATTCTATTTCACGCGGAATTAATTTCTGGATTTAAAAGGCCGACATAAATATTATAAAATGAATAACATTATCATACTATGCTATAATAGATAACTATACTATAAATAACTATTAGCTATTACTTTGCAGTATTATACATAATGAGCTACTTGCATGGTACTAAAAATAAGATTTTTATCACTATGTACCTAATATGTGGAAAACATAGGTAAAAATATTAATTTTATTTAAAAATAATCAAAATAATTATACGTCTTTTATTTAAAAAAATTGAGAATGAAATTATTTTGTATAGGACATAATATGGCAGCTTTCAACGTCACATCACATATTATTTAATTTTCATAAATTATTTTTGGGCTTGTTAATAAAATTGTTGTCTCAAGTTTTTATCTCTTCTTCAAAAATATTTAATTAAAAAAATCATGCAAGTAGCCTATTTAATAAGCTGTAAACTGGAAAGGTGGATTTATAACACGCACAGCACATAGAAAATAATCGAAAAATAATTTAGCACAACATAGGATATGAATTGGTGATATGGAAATTAGAGCATAGAAAATAATTTAGCATAGTACACGAATTATTTATTTACCACTAGCTGTACCCTGTGCGCGTTGTTACGCCTCCAACAAAAATCGAATTTAAAGAAAACTCGTTATAAGAATCCTAAGCTATTACCATAACATAACAAATTTGAACCTCATCGGTGCATTACATTTTGAGTTAGCTAGCCGCCATTTTGCTTCAAAGTGGTGGACGACATTTTATAAATAAATAATTTCACAATATATATGAACACAGTCTCATAGTGCATCTATTCATCTTCATTACTCAGTTGTCGACTTTTACTTATTTCTCCTAAAATTAAAATAACCTATATCTACTCGTACATTAACAGTAATAATAATAATAATAATAATATTTATTTATTTAGAAATTGCTAGTACATACATACATAAATTAACAATGTAAGAATAAGCTTACGTGTTATTTATATTTTACATATATTTTATAATACTAATATAACGCACAAATTATTATTATTATACTATTTCAAATATACTATTCAGTGACAGCAAGTGACAGATTGAATTCGTACAACTCGCAGAGACACCTAGGAACACCTTTCAACTTCTGACCGGGGTTGTCAATGAAAAACGTGGCCAGTCGGTAAACCTAATTATTCTTTAACCGTGGGTTTAAGGCCTTTTACACATGAGAGAGACACGTTGTTAAAACCAACGGTTGTTGGTTTTAGTGAGCAATGAATTTAATGGATTTATAGCTACACACAAAATAAACTTCAGTGTCCAGTGATAGAACACGTCACTCTTATGTCACTCACGTGAGTGTTTCAATTTCAAACACTCTGTATACTGAATTTCTTTTTAATAAAAAAAAAACAATAGTTACTTTTCACTAGAATTTATTTCAAATTCCTAGGACAAACCCCCAATGAGCAGGGTGGTGGGTGGCGACACTAGTGAGACTATCAATTCAGTGGTGGGTAAGCGATTGATATGGTTTTAATTTTAACTTGTGATTGTGGCCACAAGCGTTTTTTGTGTAATAGTATATTATTCATCAAAGGAGAGAAGCACGCGACTATTCCCAAAGGTAAAGTTGCAGCCCGAGGTGGGATCGAGTGCTGCATATTTACCAAAGGGAATAGTTACGTCCCTCCCGTGGTTCATATACTATATTTTTCGTCACAAGTGAACGCAAGGCACGCCGTCACTTCCTGTTTAGAAGAGGATTTTGCTCCCTAGGCATGTTCTGCTCCCTGTAATGGCGTGATTTGCGTGTACGTGTGACAATAAGAAGACAACACAAAAAGAAAAATACACAAGAGGGAAACCACTTCACAAAAAAAAACATTGGGAAACATTAAAATTTTACCAAAAATCATTCAGAAATTCTAAATATCTTAACATAATTTAAAATCTTGTAAATTTGTACCAGTATTGCATAATTTCGTTATACAGGTTGTCCTATGAAATTGTTTAAACATGGGGATCTCGAGAACCATAATTTAAAAATGTTTTTGTTTTCCCACAAAAATGCATAGGTGACTAGATATATGCAAAAATGTAAATTTGGCCAATTTTGCCTTTCACTCATAACTTTTTTGTTCGAATTAGTACAAAGTTTCAAATTAGCACGAAGAATTCACTGCAGTCCTCAAAAAACTTTTATCTACTACAGATTTTCAGAAATTAAGTCTTTCTTGATAAAAACAATTTAAAAAATAATAATTATGTAATTTTTGCCTTTATTTTAATTTCAATGTACCTACTTGTGTTTTATATCGTTGAAAAGAAACAAAATCTCTATATTAAGACGGATCATAGCCAACTATGAGCTCCATATGAAAATTTGAATTTGGTTTGAATTTGTCGAAATCTGTAAGAGATAAAAAAATGAGGACTGCTGTGAATTCCTCGTTAAAATAAAACTCCATATAGAACGTGCAAATTAGAAACTTGTACTAAATAAAACAAAAAAGTTATAGAAGAAAACCGAAATTTGCAAAATTTATATTTATGCGTAGGTATATCTAGTCGCCTATGCATTTTTGTGGAAAAACAAAAACATTTCTAAATTGGCCCTCTAATGGGGCAACTTTTGTCTAATTTAACCAACTTCGTATCTCTTATGGTTCTGGAGATCCTTACGCTTAAACAGTTTCATAGGACATCCTGTATAACGAAATTATGCAATACCAGATTTTAAATTATTTTAAGATATATTTAGAATTTCTGTATGTTTTCTGGTAAAATTCTGTTTTCCAGTAATTTGCAAATGATTTTTGTGATCCACATGCTTAAACAGTTTCATAGAACATCCTGTATACTATAGAGTCATGTAAAATTCATAAAATTTAGTTTTTGAGTACCTGTAAAAGGTAAAACCCTAAAATATTTGTAAATTGTATTTCCTCCGTTTGTCTATCTTTCCCTTGAAATATTCACGTGTTCAATGTCGCAGGCTGTGTAGTGTGTAAGTATAGTTAGTCTCGGTTTGGTCTAGTCTACAGCCAGCTATAGGAGACGTAGATCGTAGATTGCTCCTCGCGTCGCTGGAAATGCCGGTAGACTGCGCGAAGCAAGGAGAAGAAAGATACTATGCGAGGCCTACTTTCACCGCGGACCGCGGAGTGCCGCGGTGCGGCATGCGGGCACGCACCGCATCGTGCTACAAGTGTCAGGACAACTAACGTGAATCAAAATACTCTACGCGGCACCAAACAACTCCAATCACTGATCTTCCGAGACTTTCTCAATCTGTAAACCGCACTCTGGGAGATGGGAATCTTAGCGAAAACACTACCTACAAATTTCACTAAATTCTATTAGGATTCACATGATGGCTTCAGGAACACTGTAACTTATGTTTATGTTGCTATATTACCGGTTTGGGCAAACCACATATTATTTATTGTAAATAGCATAGACAATTATAACATAATAATTCGTACACATATTCTTGCGTACTTTAGGTAAGTACTACTGCAAAGTTTACAATATGGTCTAGAATCTAGATCAACAAGGAAGATATAGCAAGACTAATAGAAAGCAATAAGATATTGCAAAAAATATTTACACCTTATTTTAATATTGTTCAAATTAATCTTTATTTAACCGGAAATTTGAAGAAAATATCAATTAAAAAAACATCTGAATTATATCAGTTTTCCTCTTGTCATGTCAAAGTTAAAATGTCAACAAGTCACTACTGCAAGCTTTTTTGGATAGTGGTGTAGGTATATCCTAATGCCAATGACATCCACAATAGTTAAAATTCGATAATTCTTTTGAACTCATAGTTTTTAACAGTAAACTAGTACATGAAATAATCAGTTAAATTTGCTTGGAATTCGAATGAGAAAGGCATTTTACAAAATTTTGATACACCTCATTTAAAGCCAATTTTATACATACATTCGATCCAATACCAATAAATTGATCAAGTTGACATTCAATTTTTTCATCAATAAATTGCCAGTCGAAAAATATTTTATTCGTTTTATACACATCAAGTTTTTTTCAATATATTCTGAAAATTTTCATAGTACCAACCTACCGATATGAGCTATCATTGTCACTTTACAGTTAAGGCTGGTTTATAATGGACGTAACTAGTGACTTCTTCAGTGTTCTGTTAACATGAGCTATAGAAATGTCTATGTTACGGTTCATAATGATGATGCATTTGACGTTTACCTACATTGTAGCAGTAAGGTTCGCCAACTTTTAAAAAAACTTCCTTCACTATATATAAAGAGTGTGGCCATAGGTGCCATATTTTAAACAAGTTGCCATAGTTTAATACTCTAAAAAATGTGGAATTAGGTAATTAATGTTTAATGGAACAATATGATATCCAAAAATTAGTTCAGTACCTAACTTTTAAACTCTTGATGTATTACGAAACATATTATTTTATTCAAATACAATTTTACTGAAGTCAATCATAAAGCCACTCTGTTACATCACTCGTTCCCAACAAATAGCAAATAAGTCCTATTTGTTTATTGTTGATATTTGTTTACATTATGATGAGTATTTTATATTTCGCTACAATATA
This sequence comes from Agonum fuliginosum, assembly GCA_947534325.1. Taxonomy (NCBI): domain Eukaryota; kingdom Metazoa; phylum Arthropoda; class Insecta; order Coleoptera; family Carabidae; genus Agonum; species Agonum fuliginosum. The sequence goes on along the minus strand of OX384029.1, from coordinate 40,898,786 downwards.
AACATTGCAGACCCAACTATGTAACTTTCAACAAACGGATCCATTTTTGACAGTTATTAGAAAGGTTATGTCGTCAAGTTAGCAGATTACTGAAATGATTATGAACCACACACTTCTCATTCACATCATACATCTTACAGAATACAGAAGAAGTAATCGATTATATCTATTATAAACAAGCCCTTACTGTCAACAGTGCCAGTGCCAACAACATATTTGTTACATTACCTATTAATTAAACGCTATCTAAAGAAAATGAAATTGGATAAAACGTGAGAAACGTCATGGAAATGTAACGTTTAATAAAATTAAAATGGTAACACAAAGGTTGGCAACGACAAAACTAAAAAAAATCCCTAGAAAATTGTAGAAAAATAGAACAGGTTCTATTTCATCAATAAATTGAACAATTTATTAGTGAAGAAAAAATTGATGAAATTGTTTGTATTACACACAACAATAAATTGAAAACAAAACTTGGTCAATTTATTGATCAATAAATTGCGTCGTGTAAAACAGGCAATAGAATTATATTCAATATAATGTGAATATAAGGGACAAATGATCTAAGCGCAAATTTGACAAAACTGCGTAAATTAAAAAATAACTGCAGGCATAAAATTTAAATTATCATGAAATTGGAGGAATGCAGCAGAAACGTAATTTCGTGGTAATGAAATCAAATTAAAAACCACGTTAGCAAGAAATGGAAGTAGAAGTAGAGAGAAGGCAAAGTAAAGCAAAAAGAAATAAGTAAAGAGCAAAGCAAAGACTGTGGCTCTTTGCAGTGGCCAGTGCCAGTGCGTAAATATCTGCAGCACGAAGAACGAGTATTTGTAATTCAAATGATGCGCATGTAAGTGGCAATCTTTTCGAAACGGAATAAAAATGCTGAGACAATGTCGGTGCACGGTGTAGGTTTTTCATTCAGTGATTTACGCCGTCGACCTCGAAAGCTTGGAATCGCTAATCGCGCGCTATTCGCCTCACTAATGTGTTTATTTAAGTCTCTTATTAACGCGGGACATGCTGCATGCACCATTGTCAAGCTCCCGATCGCTGTACTATTTATTGCTTTGCTTGCCACTTACAAAGACATTTCGAGACCAACTGTGTTTTACTTTTTACGCGCGAACATTTATTTCATTATCATATTCTTCTCCTAACAACAAACGTACGAACGTACCCAACAGCACAAAATCAAAGTTTAAAATAAACACAAATATGTATCAACAAGAAAAATGATTATAAAATATTTATTATAATATTGTTATTTAGTTTGTCTCGAAGATGTATCTATAAATTTCATGTTAAATCAACTTTTATAAACCCTGAAATTTAATGCATTATAGATGATTATGACGAATTTAGCACTAGATCAGATTATACTATTTACAGTTTTATTTAAAGAAGTATAATTATTGCTACATTTTTTAAAAGTGAGAGAAAAAATCTAGATTTAATAAATGGTACACTGTAATTTAAGATCCAAATCGTTCTTGTACCACACTCAAGAATGTTAATTCATCAGTCACGCAAAAATTCAGTATCATTACGATAATAACAAATCATAGATATAGTAAACTGTCCAAAACCTCGTTCGGTATTGTGCAAGAAAGAATATAACAAACTACAACATTATACGTTGTAGATTCGTCACTGTGCGTGCGTTCGTCTGTAGGGTGAAGAAACAACAAACGAACTACAACACAGCGCAACGCAAACACAACTTAGAACGTAAGGTACTATGATCGCGGATCACGATTGGGAATCAATCAGTCATTCACCTCAGAGTTCTGCGTTCTGTAGCTCTGTGGTTCTGGCTGGCACAGCAACGTAACCTTTCTAATTTATTATTGTTGTACTCCGAAATATTTCTCTTTCCTTTCGCACTAATATTATAGGTACTCTGATAAACATTGAAAACATAGAAGCGGGAACGCTCTTCCGGGTTTAAGTTCTCAAATTATTTGAAACTGAAAAGAACAAGCAAAATTACTGAATTTTTTTATTATCAGTAGGTACCTATAAGTTCGAAATTAGCGTCGAATTTGTAAGGTCAATTTAAATGGAAATCCAACGAAGAAGCGCCATTTAATTAGCATTGCAGCGTTGGACAATAAGCACAGCGTCTGTGTCTCTAGCGCTAGAGCAAGTACACTAGAGATTCAAGCGACGCGTCAGACAACGAACCCGACGACCCGTAACACAATGTGAAAGCGTTCATAATGAGATAATTGTAATAAAAACGCACTAACAGCACAACACCGTACAGACGCTGAACATTCTAACTATAGTAACTAAACTACCTCTCTCACTTGGTAAATCTGTCTCTCTTACCCTTTCTACAACTATAGGTAAGTACAACCTAAAATGTCGTGAGAAGCTGTGTGTATCCACCATTACGTTTCATTTGCGCATGTGCCATAAATACTTCCTTCTTACTTATGTTATCAAACACTAAGAAATAAATTAGTATATGCAATATTCAGCAGAAAATTACTAATTTGTGTACGACACACTTGATTTGCTGTGTAATTATTTGATTATTATTTTCAAAAAGAAACAAATATAAGTAGTAATAGTAACCAATTTATACAATTGTTAAAAAATGCTAACTTGATTGTAATTTAACCATAGTTTTAAAGAAAAGGACTCTGCTACCCGTCTTTCCGTTAATTGCTTTATATTTAATAATTTAGATATAATCGAATTTTTTTACGAATATAGAAAGTCAGTAATAGTAGGTTATAGTTTATTATCAACTTACTGAATGTGGACTAGCTATATGGATTTTAATTGGTTACACCTAGGATTACACCAACTCTTATTGAAGGTAAAACACAGTTTTTAAAATTCTGAGTTCTGAGTAAAGAATAGCTTTAAATTGAAATTATGTTTTTATATTCATTATTATATGTACGAGGGGCAGATATAAAATACAAGGCTACTCTCGAGGCTACTATATACTTATATTTTTAACTTGACGTAATAATCGAATAAATTTTTCCTATAAATTTTCGTATTTAATTTATAAGCAAATATTAGAACGCAGTTAGAAGTGGATTTGCACAAGTGAAACTGCTTGTGCTTGTACATCTATTATAACTGTTTATTAAATAAATAAATATGAGTGGCAAGTTTAGTTCCTGATTCAGCGTCCCACGTTCAAGAATCAAGCGTGAAAGTATATTTCACTGCATTTTCGCATGCATAAACCGCCGATCGCCGACCACAGAATGTATGTCAACTCAGATACTTTACACTTTATATAACATTTCCTATCTTACACCTTGTCAAACACTTGCCCGACTTGCACCTGTAATACAATAACCACGTGAGATTTTTCTTTTTTGTTGTTAAACAAAATTGACAACATGGCTCATAAAAGTGCGTTTTAAATTCGTTTCAGTTTTTACAGAACATCCTCTAGTTAATTATTTTACACAAAGATACACGAAGTCGACTTATCTTATATTAATCTGTCTGGGTAATGAGATATTCATGCATGTGAGAATAACAAAAAGTATATTTGTGTGTGTACACCACACGTACACGGTTCGTGGTGCTTAACAGCGGTTAACAAAGCCTGCAGCTCTGGCGCCTACCATTTTTACGCATAATGGTTAACGATTCTATTATTTTAATTAACGTTTTCTCGCTAAAACTATAAAACTGTGCAAATTTTATAACGTACTAGGTACGTGAAATTTAAATAATTAACAATCTGTCGCTCAGCAGGGAACACAATTACATTTAATATTTAAAATTCACGTATTTTCAAATTTAAATTAACTGTCACTAGAGCAAAATCCGATTTAACCCTTGAAAAGCAAATAATAAAGTATTTAAGAATCGCAGCGTGACACGAAACTTGTTTCAAATTAATTGTTATTTTTTCTTCGTTTCTTTATAAAAGATCTGTCATCGTGTTAATATCCAGAAAATCTCTGTGTTATTTATCACTTTAAAAAACGAGAAACATCGAAATTAACAGGTGTTTAACAATCACATTTTACCGGTTGCTGCAATTATCAAAGTAAAAATGTCTCCAACACTTACCAGTGTTTCTCGAATATTATTTAAAACTTTAACAAAATATTTTTATTAAATGATTCAATTAGGTAGGTACTTACTTATTATTTTAAAATAAATATGTTTTAATATTAATCTATAAAATTTAAATAAAGGTACTGCAAAATTTGAATTAACAAGCAATGTTCTGAAATTACAAATTCTAATAAATAGGAGAATTGAAAGATTGAATGTTTAGAGTAAAATTTAGTTGGTACGATCCTGGAGAGGTCGCGATGGGTGGCCGGGGCCGCGCCGCGGGTCGGGGTGTACCTGCGGCTTGTTACTTAACAACTACACAAACACTTCGTGTACAATAGCGAACACAGCAAATAAATAAATCATAAATACTTGGTGGTATACCCGCTTTAACACTCTTACTTCATCACCCTTTCGATAAACACAGCCAACCGAAATCATATCATCAGAATTCCTTAATCTGACATCATCATAACATGATAGGCAAAACTAGATAGTACACTACAAAATGTGCAGATCAGTGGCGTATCTACCGGTGTTCCGGGTGTTCTGTGGAACACGGCCCAGAGGCTCCAGGAGCCCGGAAACAATCAACAAAAATGCAAAAAACATGTAAAAACAATTTTCTGTCTCGGTAGACATAATCGCATAAATCCTACGCAGAAATCATGGAATACTATGAATTAAATTAAATATCAGATAAATTCCAATATTTTAAAAATCTTTATTGTTTCGGAAAAGTCCTTTTCTTTTTGATCCGCCGAACGGGATATTTCAATAAGAACGAGAACCTAGTCTTTTAGTGGAAATTTTGTATGTGATTTGCGGTGATTTGTATGCTGATAAAAAGACACCAAGTGTTCAATAATAAATTAGTGATACCTATTGTATAATGTTTATAAAAATAAATAATAATTAAACCGTAACAATCTAATATTTTGCTAAAAAAAAGTTCAAAGTGTGCCAAACAGCGCCACCTCTAATTTAAGATTAACAATTTGGGTTTACCAAAAAACCGGATATTTTTATTATTAAAATAATGATTGATGGAGAGGGAAAACTGGTCTAAATTTTAAACACTCAACTGTATATCACATTCGAGATCACATTGTTACGCTAGTGATGCAGATGTGGTCATTGATCAAGTTGTAATAATTGTAATGCAAGTAGACTCCTATGTTTAACTTGAAATTCTTACTCAATTTATTTTACAAATTCTCCTGAAGGAGATTATTTAATAAATAGTACATTTAGGATTAAAAATGTGTTAAGTTAAAATATTAAAGGAGTTTTTATGCTCAAAAATTTAAGAATAAGAATAGTTTTAAAGTTAAAACAGTTGTAACATTATGAGTCGGTTTATGCTGGAGAAATAATTCTTAATTCTTATTCCTTTTTCTTACTCCTGCTGCAGGAGTCCTGTAGCATAATTCGACTCATAGGTGATAAGTGTTTTAACTTTAAGACTATTCTTATTCTTTGTTCTTATTCTTAAATTTTGTGAGCATAAACCCACCTTAAAATGATGATACAAAAATTAACAAATATCATCAATAATTCTACTGTAAAGAACAATAACATTATATAACTTGTCTTTCTATGATTGAGATAACTTCAGTAAATTATGTTTAATTATTCTCGATTATTGCTAAACATGGCAGGTTTTATTAAGAAAGCAAGGGTCGGTTTATAAAACTACGGTTGCAAAGTACGTGATAAAAGACCCTGTAGTTGTTATATAAGTCGGAAAATAAACTTTAGACTCCATTTTCTCTTTTTACTAATTTAAAAGTTTGGATCACAGTGCGATTTTGTAAGGTTTTTTTTCATTAGCTCTCAGAGAACCTGGAGGTAGTAATATCATAAGGTAAAATTGCACTGACCTTTAAAATGCAGCGTCCAGGCGCCTCGTTCTCCGGAACCGACACATTGTAGAAGCTCTGATCAAAGATGGGCTCATTATCATTGACATCATGTATAGTCACAAGCACTGTGGCAGTCGAACTCAACGGTGGAAAACCCGAGTCCGTCGCCAGAACAGTCAGCTTGGGCACGGGCTCCGTCTCACAATCCACACGCATTCTAGTAGTCACCAACCCCGAGCGCGAGTCAATCGCAAACCACTGCGAGTGAGTATCCGGAGTATTCACCAACGAGTACGTAATTGCAGAGTTATTGCCTTCATCGCGATCTGTTGCTAACACTTGCACCACCGATGTGCCTGGGTCAGACACTTCCATCACATTTGCATGGTACACTTGCTTCGAGAACTCAGGAGAATTGTCGTTGATGTCGGTTACACGTAGATGAATAGTCCTAGATGCGTGTAATGGTGGAGTTCCCGTATCAGTCGCAACGACGCTTAATGTGTAGTTTGGTTGCACTTCCCGATCCAATGGTAATGACACTATCACTAAATAAATTATGTTGTCACGCGTTGTTAAACCAAAGTGACCATCGCCACCACTTAGTGTCACATTAATATTGGAGTATTCCGTTTTTGAATCCGGATCGTGAACTGATATTCTCGCAACGAATTCTCCAGGTTGAGCAGATTCACTTATTTTTGGTGTAGCATCGTCCGATAGGAATATTACATTAATTTGTGGCTGGTTATCGTTAACATCTGTCACTCGAATCGAGACAAAAGCAGTAGTTTCTAACGGTTGCAAACCGTGGTCTTTTGCTACAATTACTAGCTCATGGAGCTCTTTGGTTTCAAAGTCTAAAGGTTTGTTTACAACAATTAAACCGGTGGAAGGATGAATAATTCTAAACATGCTATCGCGATCAGATTGCCGGCGATTGATTGAATATTCCACTTGACCATTTTCTCCTGCATCTAAATCACTAGCAAATACTTGTAGAACCGTGGTGCCTACAGTGGCATTTTCTGGCACAGTGGCAAAATATCGACTTTGGTTAAACACTGGTGGATTATCGTTTACGTCTTGGATGGTTATGTTCACAGTCATTTGTCCACGAAGTGGTGGGGTGCCACCATCGAGTGCCTCAATGACCAGAGAATATTCTGGTGTTGTCTCCCGATCTAGAAATCCGTTGATTTGAAGATCCAAGTAAAGTACACCATCAGATTCTCGATGAGAACTCAGTCTAAAAGTGTTATTCACATTTCCACTGACTATATTGTAACGTTGAGTGTTGTAAATTCCCAAATCAAGATCTCGCGCTGGCAGGAGAGTGCGCTTGACATCTTTTGGAGTGTTTTCCGGGAATTCAATGTGCATGAAAGGTGCAGGAAACTGCGGAGCATTGTCATTCTCGTCCAGAACTTTGATTCGCACGTGCAAGTTATCGTTGCTAGGTAAGATAGCAACGAAGTTATACGCAGCACGAGTTTCGTGGTCTAGAGGCGCACGAGTTCGAATCTCTCCCGTGTCCTCGTCGGTGACTAGATCGCTGTCGACGGCGGCGCTATCCAATAGAGGAACGATGTGGAAAGGAGGAACTGCGTCGGGCGCTCCGTCGCCAATGAAGCCGATGCGCGTGCCCACCGGAGCTAGCTCGGACACCTCGAGCTCCAGGAGGTGCTCGGCACGACCGCTGCCCCGACCTGAGCCTCGGGCGCTCGCCACGCGCACACAGCACACCAGCAGCAACACACGCCACCACCACATCATCGCTCCGGCTGCTCCTGCTGCTGATCCTGCTCCACGGTCATCCTCGCCCAACCTACAAACACCGTCATTACATCATATTATACACTAGTCACATTTACCTGTATCTAACATTCACATACACACATGCATTCGAGCTCTATTTACATAGTGAATTCATCTTACAGATACAGACGAAATAATCGGAAAAAAGCGGCGTTGGAGAAGAAGAAAAAATAGTTCCATCATCACCAGGTGATTACGCGTTTGTTAGAGCAGAATAGTAGATGGTAGTGGTAGAGCAGGTACACAGGCAGGAGGCAGGTAGGGAAATAGAGCCGCTAATGGGCTTCAGCTTGCTACAAACCATTCTGAAAACATTGCTTTCCGAATATGTTTGTAATGGTGCATCAATTTACTCTCCGTTCGCTTTGACTCTGTCTTGAGATATAGGCGCCGCACCGACGGCTCAGATAAAAATTTACCTACACATACGCTATCTTATGTTATTATCTGTCACGCCACACGTGTCTTTCTTTCCAATCATCAAACTTGTCTCTAACATTATGATCTTACTATTTCACATATTATTTGATCTCAATTATTCGTGTTTCAAAAACGATAACTGATTTTATTACAAATTTGTTTATTGCAATCTTGTTTTGTAAATTTTGCAAATATCTACTTAACAGCATCATACGATGGTACGGTGAATGTACTCAAACATTGATTTGACAGACAATAGTTAAGCAAGTCAAAAAACAAAAATATCAAATAAAAAACTTTAAAATATTTCATTACATGGAGAATAACATTTTCAGATGACCACTATGGTAAATAGCCATAACTATGTTATAAACTACTATGGAAACAAACAAATAACACAAACTAGTATGTTCTATATTCTATAAGAAAGCTATTGTGACGGGTCAAAATTTTCCAGTGTGAGTTTTTGGTGGATAAGCACGTTTAAGGGTTTCTAGAGTAAGAATTTAAGGTTTTTCAGAGAGAGAGTGCGCATGTGTGTGTGTGTGTGTGTTCGTGACGCCGTGTTTTACAATTTTTTGAGAAACAAGTATTAAAAATTAAAACTTCAAATTTTATATTTTAGGTTTTAATACGAATCATAATAACCGAAATAGGTAACCCAATATAATTTTACTTTCAATCTACAAACCGGAAGTAGTACTTTTTTCGAATATTTTTATAAATAATTAATTTAAAATGAAAGATAATGTGATTATTATTATCTACAATCGGTATATTATAAATTTTTCTGTATTTGGTATTATTTAAGAATAATAAAAGTTCGATAAAAGCGAGGATAAAAGTAGGTACTTAATTTAGTATTTCGGTATCTTGTAGTCCTTGATCGTTTAACATTGTTACTACGTAAAATTTAAATGATTATGACATGACAGTGACAATAGTAAAATATCGTTTATATCTTCTACTGCAGTTTAAATAAAATGACTAAATTATATTTGTGAGTAGTAGTAGGTACCTATATATTAATATTATTTGTTTTGTATAAGTAAAAAGAATAGAGTAAGTCTCGGAGTAAGTATAGGGCGGGTGGTCTTGTACTGGCTGCTGGCCACATCAGATTTGTAAACTTAATAATTATTTATTGGCTAATATTCTTTAGTATTTTTGACATTACAGTTTACAGTTGCAAAGTTGGTATCGAGACATAACCTAACTTTTAAACGCCAGTGCTTCAACTTCAGCTGTTTTATAAATTTTGTTAATTGAACTTTTTTTAAATATTTTGTGGTCGTCTGAAAAATAGTGTATATAACTCGCTTAAAAATGAGATAACAGTGCTTGTGAAATTGAATAACTAGGCGCCACGCGCCTCATTCCTCAATTTCAATCGCTCGTTATCTTACACTTTCGATGTTCGTTATTACTATTATACTATTTCCCGATTCATCAGGCGTCTAAAACTAATACATAATGCGTTAAATTGTCGCTCATCAAAACATAGATATAAATTACCTACCAAAGACTAGATGTGCATTTAATATTCATATTTTAATTATGTCAAAATATATCATTTTTTCATACAAAAAAGTGTTTACTTTTTCATAACCTCGCATTCTTCCTTCAAATATTCAAGCAACAGGTTATACATTTTAAAATGGAATATTAAACAATATATCAGAGCAATACGAGGTTCAATATTATTTCCTATTATGTAGAACTGAATATTATGTAAACCTATAACAGATAACATTAAATATTTCAATTCCTGCAAGTGCCACCAAATTATCTACACAAAACTCCAATTTGTTGAATATAGGTTAATTAATTATTATTTTTAAACAGTCAACCAAACAATATATGCAATATTTGTGAGTCCTTAAAATTCAGACCATTTTTGTTGCACTGCACTTAACTGGACCGTTGTTTTTTAAGATAAAGAAATAAGTTGCATAAGAAACTTGAACACCAGCAGCTACAGCCGTCGGCCACCGAACTAAATAAAGAATTTAAAGAATGCAAGATCACGCAAATCTTATCCAACTAATAGTTGATTGTTTACACTAAAGCTAACTATGAAACCGCGATAGGCATACAAAAAAATTAAACACTTAAATTTGCATCTGTATATATTTTAATTTCACATGAATGTAAAAAGGTAAAAATTTTAGTTTTAGAGCTTTCTAGAATATCCGATATACAGAATAATATATTTATAATTTCAATACGTTAATGAAAGAATATTGAGTAAATATAAAGTTTTACAATTCCATAAGTTTGTAATAAACCAAACTGTAATAATTGGCAAAAATAAACAGTACCTATTCAAGAGTATAAATTTCAGTACAATTCCGATAAATTTATGTAACTGATAAACTATTTTCTGCTATAGATTAAGTATTCAAAATAGATATACATTGTACCTACTACCTATACAATAAATATATTTTATAATATCAACTACAGAGATACATTTTATATTTTAATAAGGTATCATATTTATCAATAGAATAGCTAAAAGAGTTGAATTTTTCGAAATAAATACAAACGTGATAGTCGCTTAATCAATCATTGAAGTCTGTGGATTTGACGCAGTTTTTCAGTTGTAAATTACTACTTTTATTGTATATCGAAATAAAGTAAAATGTAAAATGAGAAATATTGTGTGAAGTAAATCATAAAATGATTGATGATTATAGTTTTGAAACACATTGTAAAAAACTTGGTGACATGTTTGACCTATCATTCAAATCTCCAAATAAGTAATACCTACATAAGCCCATTTTACATTGAGCAATATTGCATAGGTAAGTGCAACTTTTGACAAGTTGCTTCAATATTGCTTGAGTGTAATACAGAAATTGCACGTTCAACAGGCAGAAGCAATCTTGAGGCATGGAATAGAACATGTTCTAATTTTTATAAGGCTTGCAGGCAATTCAGTTATTTCTAGTTATTTTAAGTTCGTTATAATGTTACTAACTGAACATTAACGTCAAAAAGATTAATTTGTGTTTGAAAGTTAGTGCGTTAAGCCGCGTTCACAGCTTGAAATTTGGTGTAATTCGTATCACTGAAATTTGAAGAAATTAATTTGACTGTTCACAGCTCTAAATTTGTGTGTTGGCTGTTTGTCTTGGCATAGTGTCAGCACAGAGTAGGTATGTCAGTTTGTTTTTGTTGATGAAAACGTTATTAAGAAAAATGAAAACAGTAGAAGATTTTGTAGATATAATTGCCAAATTTCCATGTTTAAACGATAAAATAAATATATTTTTTCTCAATTTATAGAACGAACTCTAATTTCACCGAATTTAGAGCTGTGAATGCAGCTTTAGCGATTATAATGCCACTCTATAAACAATAAACAAATCCAAGAGGTTAAATTGAAATATAGTAATATAAAATATTGGCAAATTTGTTGATAAATTCATACATGAATTAAGCAATTGCATGTTGCTCAGTGTAAAATGAAGAAAATGTCTCCTCCAGTTGAGGGCAACACATGCTCAATGTAAAATGGCCTTAAAGCAAAAAAACTTGCATTTGCAATTTATAGCCGCTATTAGTAGCAAGTTGCAATTGCACATGCAATAATTGTTGCTATATGGGCTATACGAATAATCTAACAAGAAATTTTAATAAGATTGCAAGGGCTGCTTGTTGATTTATTTAAACTGTATGAAACTTTTGAAATCAATTATAAATTTAATTGAGCATCGTATCTAACATAAAATCGATTATAAAACAATGATTTCAAAGTTAAATAAAAGAATTTTTGGTGAAATGGTCGCAGGAATCTGAGCATTTGCGCGGACCGCACTCCATCGTGCATCCGAAGCGCTGCATTAAACATTGAACCTGAACTTGGAAGACGAGTTCTACGGCCGGTCCAAACTCTCAGACGTAGTATCTTCTATTCAACGTGCAACGTGCAAGAGAAATCTCTATCTACCACTGTGATAGCGTAACAAAACACTAGTAGCAGTGCGTTGCACCCTTCCTCAACGTACTTCGCTAATCGCTCACTAATAGGCAGAAAATGACACGGAATAGCTAATGAAGTACGTATGTTATTCTTTAATGAATCATATGAAACGAGAAATTTGTTTTCATAATGAACAACCTGCTGTTTATTACAGATACTAATTAAACGCAAATGAATAGTAGTTACTCAAAGGTAAATGAATATTGTATAATAAGGAATCGGTATGTATAAGTGTGTGTGGAATCCTGTAGTAATAAGATTGGACGTTGGTGCGAGTAGATTGATCAAGAGCTCAAAGCAACAAATACAACTAGTTCAGAAATTGGTTGGTAGGACTGCGGGCAACGTACACAGACACACAACACAACACAGGCACTAGGCACTGCACTGACACAAGCACATACACAACACATATCCGTACCAAAGTACACAGTGTAGGGGACGTGGTGGAGGGTGAGTGTTACAGCACCATGTCACTGCACTACCACTACACTAGAATAACAAGAACTACTTGGGCACGGTGCGCGCTGCGCGGCGACGTTGTATAGCGGTATGATAGTGTTACTCGCGACTCGGTCACTCCGCTTTGACTGGCTCGGCTTGGTCGCGCGGCCAGCGAATGCCCTCCCCGCATTCCACTGTTCCCCGCGCCCCACCAGGCCCCGCAGAACCTGTCCGGCAGCTCGCACTTCCCTCCCCGGTGCCTCGCATGCTCCAGCCGCACTGCTACCTGGCCTGCAACAGGTACACAAGCGCCAAACTCAAACCATTCTGCACAAATACAACTACAACTACCCTCCAGTGCAACCCCAACCCTTACCAAGTGCATGTGCTTGTTGGTTTGTGTTGTGCGCGAACGGAGCATTGACATCTCCTGTTTACTATGAACGGCGTGTGGCGGTGATCGGGACATCGGGAGCGCAACGTATTCACTCACTAGCCTCACTGCTCACGTGCAATTCATGCCCGATACCCTTTGACATCAAAGTCCATAAAGACTTATTATTATTATTATTATCCATAACGACCAACAACTTTATTATCAAAATTTTTAAATTTTTTAATCATCTTTACATTTTGCGAAAATATCAAACAGATTAATTAGGTAGGTATAGTTTTTGAGCTGAAAGAAGTCTGCTCATGGTCATCTGTATCATGAACAAATAATCAAACGTCGTATGGGGTATGGGCGGAACTAAAATCTTATTTCACACTGTTCCAGGATGACCTTTATCAAACTTCTTTCATCTCACAGACTAGAAATGATTATTTTATTATTTATATTTATACAGGATGTTTCTACTTCTGTACGAAACTTTAACAGGCAGGTTATATAATTTGATATAAGTACGATTATAGAAAAACAATTTTTTTTCAAAATTCGAAAAAAATAAGGGTAATTAAATTTTTAGTGCCACTGGTTTCAAAGCTCATGTATCAATTAATACACGTGACTATTATTTGTAATAAATAAACAGTTGAAGGGACTTTTAAACTTTAAACTAGTGGATTTAAATTTTCACTAGCCTTTTATTGCGAATTTAGAAAATAAAAACTTTTTCTATAATGAGTATAATAATATATCAAATTATATAACCTATACCAAAGTGCAGAGATATAGCAACAGCCTGTATGTCTTTATTGGATGGAATATTAAATTTTAATGCAGTTGGTAGTACAGAAATATATTATTTTAGTTAAAATAATTATTCAATTCTACAATTAAAAATTTAATTAAATTAAAAGTATAAATAATTGTACAATTTTAATTACGAATATGAATTTGTTGCGTAATACACTATATAATCATATTTGTGCATTATATTCACTCTTATTACAGCTAAATCAGTTGCAGTTCCCATATAATGTTGTTATATGTAAATTCATTAACAGAATCGTTATAATATATTATAATGAATAAATCACAGTAGATTTTAGGAGGAAAACAAATTTTTGCTACTGGTATTTTAAGTTATCGCATATAAATAATAAAATCAATGCTAACTTAACTATATGGGTCACAATAACAATAATAATTAGGTACCCATACTGACTGTTTATTATTTAATTTTCGATAAAATAAAAAAATAATTATTTATTACATTGCCTTATTCAGTCTGGACCTGAAGTCTGTATTTTGTATATTTCTCACTTCTTAGGTTAGATATCATATCCGCGGTATGTCAAATTATGAAACCAGTGTAAAACAGTAATGACAGGGAAAGTGATTACTATGTTATTTCTTTTATAAACTTATTACTTATAATATAATGTAGATACTTCATTTACACTTTTGTTACAAATAATATGATATGATGTTGATAAACATTACAGAGCTGTAATCTGTGTTTCAATTTAATTGCAACAAAACGAGAAAAATGCAATAAAGCGTAGTTCCCACAGCTATTGTTATTTTTATTGAATAAGCTGGTGCAGGGCTGCGGAGTAGACAGTCACCAAGAAGCGAGCAACGGAATGACTCCGGAGTTTGGCAACGGGCAGACTTGTGGGCAGAATGCATTGACATCCCATTGTTTTTGCGTCAAGGTTAATGCGACGGGGCGAGGTGTTTTCGGAACTTGTGCGCATTTTAAATGAGTTTTCGAAATCCACATATTTATGCGCGCAGCAGTAATAAGCGATACTCTTTTGGCATAATCTGAGATTCATTTCTCAGTTGGCTTGGGGGGACAAACGGCGTAACGGTTGCCGGATTGGCCAGCCATATTTGGCATTAATAAATTTGGGGATACGGGCCTGTCATCGACACAGCACAATACACGCTTTGTTCGCTTTAAATATGTTGTATATTGACTGAATATTTTCGTATTGAATTTCTTACTAGCTTGATTTTATTTTGATATATTTATATTGTTTTATTATGTGACCTGTGAAACTGTACATTTTAATTAAACGTATTTGAATTTTACCTGGTGAATTCATAAATTGGAATTGAGTTGTCATGCTTATTACACGCTTTAAATTATCACGCATTCCTCATTTCTTCTACTCAAATACTTCTGCTTCTACTGCTACACTGCTATTCTTCATTTCTTTCTGAGAAATATCTTCACTAAAATTTAACCATCCCGTCTTTTGAAGTTTATTCATTTATTTTGTTCAATTCATATTTTAATATGACTTAACTTTATATACAGGTTGTTCCATAACTTAGGACAAAAAATTAAAGGGTATATACTGTACGACGTGCTGATCATGAAACAAAATTTACAAAAATACTGCATCGTCACAGGGAAAAAATTGTAGAATATACTAAAACAATTGTCTACTTCTGCACTACAAATAGTAATGAAAATAGGGACAGACACAAATTGTTTTAAAAATGTCTACAATATTGTAGTTACCTTTTTGTTTCACTTTTAAAAAAATAATGTCTTTAAAAAAGTAAAAGAACTACATTAAACTTTACGGAACAGCAGTGGCGGACTGGGAAATTTAACCAGCCCGGGAAATTTAATAGTGACCGGCCTCTTCAAAGTTCGAATCTCTTTTTTAATTAGACTGTTAAAATAATTCTAAAAAATTGGAAATTTTAAATTTACTGGTGGGAAAAAAATTAAACACTTGAAATTTGTAAAAATTTCGTCCATTTCCAAACCGCCATAACTCAGCGTATTCTCAATCGATTTCGATGAATCTTTGCGAGTGAAAAACTTTGAAGTGTCTATGCATGCGAACTTAAGCGCAACCCCTTTCGCCCCCTCTAGCACCCATGTGAAAAAGAATGGTTTTTAATTTTAAAAATATCCAACTTTGACGATGTGTACGGAGTTAAATTTTTTTTTTGACTTGATCCATCAAAAGGGCACTAAAATTTGTTCAATTCCTTGTGCAGGACTCAAAGATCGAAGTTCCTACGATGATTTGGCACAAAGTTATGGGTGTTTTTTTTAAAAAGTGCATTTTTAGGTTTTTCGACATTTCAACCAAATTAGACGATTCTTTCGGGAAAAAATCCATTTTGGCTGTACTTTAAAGGGGTAAACTCAGATTAGGATGATCTTTTTTCGTACCCTTAAAAACTCGACCAAAAATTACGTTGTTGGGCCAAAAAACGTCCAACTTTGGCGATGTGTACCGAGTTGGAAAAAATTTGTCGACACGATTCACCAAAAGGGCATTGAAATATATTCAATTACCTGTGCAGGTCTCAAAAAACGAAGTTCCTACGACGATTTGGTACAAAGTTATGGGCGTTTGAAATAAAGTGTATTTTGTGGTTTTTTGACTCAGAAGTCGAAAGTTTTTCGACGAAATTGTTTTTTTGTAACGAATGAAATTTTCTTTCGTCTTTCTATTCACATATCTATTTATAAAAATTTGACCGGCCACCGGCCTCGGTATCTCCAGCCTACCGGGAAAGCTCCCATACTCCCGCCGGAGCCAGTCCGCCACGCGGAACAGCCTTAGTAAAATAATTTAAAATATGTTTTTAAATATCTGAATAATTGTATAAAATCTTCCTACAATATTGTAGAAATATATTCATAATTGTTTCAGATTTTACCTCGGATTTTACATTTTAGTACAATATTGTATTAATAAATTGAAGAAATTGTTTTAGATTTTAGTATACTGTATTAATATATTTGAGAAATTGTTTAATATTTATATAGAATATTGTTTTAGATTTTAATTCAATATTATGCGAATCTATTGAGAAATTGTGTTTGATTTTAGTAAAATATTGTATTAAGGAGGTAGGTGGCAGATATTACAAATAATTATTTATAAATTCTTTTATTTATAAATATTACAAAAGAATAGAAAACACATTAAATTACATTAATAGAGGAATACAAAACATAGGTACACAAATGAAGAAAAAACAAATTAAATAAAAATCAGTTGCAGTATCTAAATACTCTGCCATCTGAAAATTTAACAAAATAAATATCATAATCTCACTAGGTAGTATTATTTTTTTCAGTAAATATTAATTTTTATACCAAACTATTATTGAACTACAAGTAGTACAAATGATAACATTCTAAATAAAGTTTAAGGAAACTAATTTTTTTTTATTTATTAAATAAATTTTAAATAAAAAATCTACTCACCGGTAGATATATAGTCACTAGTTCCTGTTCTTGATGATGTTGCCGCTGACGCCGATTCCAAATCAGAAATAGATATTGTACTGGAACTGGTGTTTTCCTTTATATTCAGTTTATTAAACAAATGAAAATATTATAAAAAACTTACCGCTGAAGTTTTCAATGTATCCATCCATGCTCCATTCGGTTAGAATGTTCTTTACATATTCATCCATTTTTAACTGAAAGTAAGAACTTACACTGTAGACACATTTTTTACACACAAGAATGATACTTACAATTTCCTATAGTTCGAAATTAACCATTAACACTACGGCACTGCTAGTAAGAAATACATAAGATCGATCTATGAGATGAGAAATGACTATAAAGTAGGTACTACATTACAACTACAGGACGGATTCAGAGTAAACATTGAACCGTAGACATAGAAAATAATACTTTACGTGTAGATGAACAACCCTGGTTGGGTCTGATCAGAACCAGGGTTGGCAAAAACATGTTTTTTTATTTTAAACAAAAAAACTGTTTTTTTTGTTTAAAACTGTTTTTTTTGTTTAAAACGTGTTTTTTCCTGATTTAAAAAAAAACATGTTTTAAACACAAAAAAACAATGTTTTAATCAGCAAGGAGTTCTGAAATATGCATCATTACGCACTATGGCGCTAAATATGCTGGGGATTCCCCTACCTATACTTATTATTATGGCTATGGGTGACAACAATAGTGAGAAACAGTATATGTTATAGGTACACTATTATTAGCAATATGAACTTTGTTTTGTTACGTAGATAAAGTATTAAAAATGTTTAAAACGTGTTTCAAATATATGTTTAAAACGTGTTTTAAACATGTTTTAAACATGTTTAAAACGTGCTTTAAAAACTTGCTTTGTTTTAAACAAGTTTTAAACATTTGTTTAAAACGAAATGTTTTAAACGTGCCAACCCTGGAACACGTTCAACAACTAAAGGAACTACGCAGTTCTAGTATAAATCAAATTGTTTTAATTTATAATATAATTGTGGATGTTTGAACTACAAAGGAAATGTAAATGAAAACAATTTCATTTAAAAACACTTAAAATATTTTAAAGAATAAAATAACTCGTTTTTAATATTTGTTCATATTGTTTGAAATATATCGACAATTTATAAAAGGAATATTTAAAAAAGTACTTATAATTAAAAAGTAAAAATATATCAAACAATATTATAATAAAATCTCAATTAACCGATTTAAAATATTCTATGTTTGAAGAAATACTTTCTCAAATTGTTTCAAAATTCTCCACAATATTACTTTATTACTTTAAACATACTAAAACAATATTAAGATATATCTTGTCATGTGCAGTATTTTAATAATCATTGTTTTAAATTTTTCTAAAGTTCTTTACAAATTTTTGCAACAACGATATTAAAATTTCGTAAATATTGCATTTTATTTTACAACAATTGTAATAATTTTGTCTAAAAATTTTTTAAAACAAGATTGTTTTAAAAATTCAAATGTGAGTTTTCTCTGTGTATTTCAAGCAAACATTTTCTTGCCACTGGTAGGTAGTTTTTTTCAATAATTTTTTTCAAATCTTCTACAATGCAAGTAATTGTTTACATAATATTTAATACTATTAAATGTCTAATGACGTATGCTACTCCAGTGATCCAAAAAATGTCTACTTCTAGAAAACTACCCGTAACTTTGCGAATTTAAAAAAAATGCTTTTTGTTTCATGATCACTACGTCGAACAGTATATACTATATACCCTTTAATTTTTTGTCCCAAGTTGTTGAACATTCTGTATTACAGGTATTTAAAATAGGTACTGTGTAAATAAAATATACAGGCCGTACCATAACTTGAGGTAGATACATATACTTATTAGAATGGCATATATAGTAGGTACTTTACGTTCTGATCACGGAACAAATTTTTTTTTCAAAATTCGTTAATTAGTTATTGAGGTTTCTGAAGCAAACAGTTTTGGGCTATTGATAAATAATTAGGTAAGTAATAACTAATGTTTGCATAATCTCTCTCTTTATTCAAAATAAATAGTATCCAGTGACACTAAAAATGTTCTCCTTAAGTAAACTACCCTTATTAATAGGAATTTCGAGAAAAAAATTCGGAATAAGTACGTTAATTACTATATGTCATTACAACATGTACCTCAAGTTATGGTACAGCCTGTATATACAGGGTGGTTTGGTTTGGTGGTCCAGCTGATATTTCGTAAACTAACAATTTTAAACAATTCAATATAATGTGTTCTATATTATAATATTATAGCAAGAAAAAATTTGATGTGCAATTTTGTTTTCTTTTTTTAAATGGGAACATATATCTATTTTTAAAGATTCGTAAAGATCATATTTTTCAGAAAAAAGTTTAAAAATATATTAAATCGAAGTGGAAAAAAAAGCTTAGAATAAACCGACACATAACTACTATTATAACTAAATTAGTGTAAGTACAATATTATTTTGATGAATATTATATAATTTGAATGCAATAATTTTTACTCAACACAACATGTCTATAATAAGTAATAAGATTCCGCAAAACTAGTTGGCGTAGGGTTTTAAATTTTTTTTAAATTCACCTGTTTTCTACTGCAAGAACCAGTACAATAATAATTATTGATTGTGACCGATAACTCGAAAGCCCGGTAAAAGTCCCAGTTCGCCCCTGGCACCGAATCTTCTATATGGCGTATTATAACTTCAATAAAAATGAAGGTAAGTACATCATACTGATGGGGAAAAAACCAAACTTTGTCTTAGAGCTCAATACAGAAAAAGAAAAGAAACGAAGTTCTAAATAGTACAAAAATTGGGCACCTAATTTAATAGTGACAATTTCTCATATAGGGGTGGATTTAATAAAGTTTGCATACGGAGGCTAATACCCACGCGGCGGACCTGGCTGTAATAGTATTACTTATATTGTTTCGACGGTCATTATAAAATTGTAATGATTTCTAAAAAAATATTACGAAAAAAATCTCACGTGGTCACCACAAGCCCTCCCGCCATACCTACTTTATTTTTTTTACTTATTATACAATTATATTAATATATAAGTACTACTACTACTGCTACTATACTCACAAATATATTTTAGTCATTTTATTAAACATTTTACTATTGTGACTGTCATGTCATAATCATTTAGAATTTACGTAGTAACAAATGTTAAACGATTATGGACTACAAAATACCGAAATGCTAAATTATATGTATATACTTTAATTATTCTTAAATGATAGTAGATACAAATAAATTTATAAAATACCGTGAATAAAATCTAAAATAAAAAAAAAATTCTTAAATTAATTACTAATTGAAATATTTTAAAAATGTACTACTTCCGGTTTATTAATTGATATACCAAAATTTACTGGGCTCTTAAGATTCGTATTAAAATCTTAAATATTAAATTTGGTACCTAAATTTTTGTAACTTTTTGAGTTAAGTATAGAAAACGAAAAAAATCATCATACATCATCTCGAAAATGTTTACCCATCACAATACCTCCCTTATAGAATATAAGGCGGGAGATAAAAAGAGAACAAATAAATTATAATAACTTATTGGTAGGTACGTTGCAGACAACAGTGACCAATAACCAAACTTATTGTGTGACGGTTAGCATTGCGGAATGCGTGTAAATGGATTAATTTCATGAATGCGTTTTTCAATTTTACCGATTTAGCTAAATGTATAGGTATTTTATTATTAAATCATTCATTCCATATTGCAGCCCACAACGATACGTTAAGGTTGTTGCCTACCAAAATCGATGACAGAAATAAACAAAAATTTATCTGATAAAAATACAATTTGAAATAAATTATTAGGACAATCGTCAGTTTCGTTTGGTAACTATGGAACCTCTTTTAAATTGCAAGGATAGGAAGGTGACTTTGAATCTAAACCAGACAGGAACGTAACTAAGGGTGGGCCAAGGCCCACTCTGCAAAGTCTTGGCCCACCCAAAAATATTTTTACATTAGTTTACAGAAGAGATACCTATATTTAAAATATTACATAATATACTAGGGAAGAGATATATACTGGCGAAAAAAAATGAACCACTTCGATGAATCTTCGAGGGCGAAAAACTTTGAAGTGTCTACTTAAAATTCATGCATGCAAACTTAAGCGCAAACCCTTCCGCCCCCTCTAGCACTCATGTGAAAAAAAAAATATTTTTAAAAATGTCTAACTTTGACGATGTTCACAGTGATTTTTTTGATTTGATCCACCAAAATTTGTTCCATTCCCTGTGCAGGGCTCAAAGAACGAAGTTCCTACGATGATTTGGCACAAAGTTGTGCGTGTTTTTTTTTTCAAGTGCATTTTTAGGTTTTTCGCCCATAACTCAGCGACTTTTCAACCAAATTAGACGATTCTTTCGGGGAAAAACCCATTGTGGCTCTCAGATTAAGGATGATCTCTTTTCGTACCCTTCATAACCCGAACAAAAAAACACGTTTTTGTGCAAAAAACAAAAAACGTCCAGCTTTGGCGATGTGTATTGTCGACTCGATACACAAAAAGGGCATATTGAAATTTATTCAAATACCTGTGCAGGAAGCAGGACTCTAAAAACAAAGTTCCTATACGACGATTTGACACAAAGTTATGGGCGTTTGAAAAAAGTGCATTTTGTGGTATTTTGACTCATAAGTCGGAAGTTTTTCACGAATTAAATTTTCTTTCAAAATTAACTTAGCGACTTTTCAACCAAATTAGACGATTCTTTCAGAAGGAAAAAACCATTTAAGGAGGTAAACTCAGATAAGGATGATCTCTTTTCGTACCCTTCAAAACCCGAACAAAAGAAACACGTTTTTGGGAAAAAAAACGTCCAACTTTGGCGATGTATACCGAGTTGTAAAAAATTTGTCGACTCGATCCACAAAAAGGGCATTGAAATTTGTGCAGGACTCAAAAAACGAAGTTCCTACGACGATTTGGCACAAAGTTATGGACGTTTGAAAAAGAGTGCATTTTATGGTTTTTCGTCGAAATTGTTTTTTTTTCACGAATGAAATTTTCTTTCAAATTTTCTAATTTTTTAGGCAATTTGAGTTATTCACACGAAATATTCAATTTCATTTTTAAATATTCTCGATCAGTCTGCTTACAGGTCTGTAAACTTTAAACTCGTGAGATTTGCTTACTTCTTTAAAAATGAAATTGGATATTTCATGTGAATAACTCAAATTGCCTAAAATATTAGAAATTTTGAAAGAAAATTTAATTCGTGAAAAAAACCACAAAATGCACTTTTTTTCAAACGCCCATAACTTTGTGTCAAATCGTCGTATAGGAACTTTGTTTTTAGAGTAGTGCTTCCTGCACAGGTAATTGAACAAATTTCAATGCCCTTTTTGTGTATCGAGTCGACAATTTTTTTCCAACTCGGTACACATCGCCAAAGTTGGACGTTTTTTGCACAAAAACGTGGTTTCTTGTTCAGGTTTTGAAGGGTACGAAAAGAGATCATCCTTAATCTGAGAGCCACAATGGGTTTTTTTCCCGAAAGAATCGTCTAATTTGGTTGAAAAGTCGCTGAGTTATGTGCAAAAACCTAAAAATGCACTTTTTTAAAAAACACCCATAACTTTGTACCAAATCATCGTAGGAACTTCGTTCTTTGAGTCCTGCACAGGGAATTGAACAAATTTTAGTGCACTTTTGGTGGAGCAAGTCAAAAATAGTTATTTACGAACCAAATGAGGGAAGATTTTGATCCCACATGAGCGGTTTTTTGAAACACTAGCGGAGCGAGGGTTTCATTTACGCGAATGCTGGGATGGTGTCTTCCCTCAAGAGGTTTATACAATGTTTTTTGTAACGAATAAAACTATAATCAAATACATTCAAGTCGTAGTTGTTGTAGTCTGGTCATTAAATTTGAGGTTACGATGCTTTTTGTACTCACTACTACCGACAGATGGCGCGCTGCACACAAGTTTTATTATTAAATATTGGCGGTTTTCGGTGGTCTTCACTAATTATAATTCCCGGAAGTAACACTTTATAAACTAAATTTTATTATTTTTAAGATGATTTTACTCTGAAATGTCGAGAAAAGCCAGTGTTCTTTGCATTTTTCCTGATTGACTGCACTGGGAAATTGACATTTCCGATTGTCAATTGCGTGTTTATTATGTCATTTCCTAGGTGATGAGTACAAAAAAAATTTAACTCAGTACACATCATCAAAGTTGGACATTTTTAAAATTTAAAAAAAAATTCACATGGGTGCTAGAGGGGGCGGGAGGGGTTGCGCTTAAGTTTGCATGCATGACTTTAAAGTAGACACTTCAAAGTTTTTCGCTCTCGAAGATTCATCAAAATCGATTGAAAATACACCGAGTTATAGCGGTTTGAAAATGATCTAAATTTTTACGAATTTCATGTGTTTCATTTTTTTCCGCCAGTTATATTTATACTTAATTGAGGCAAAAGAAATGTTTATGAATTGAATATGAATAGTGGATAGATAGGTAAATGTTGTATTTTTGAATAGATAATGTATTAACTTGTCAGTCTGAGTGCTTGTGCAATCTTTATCTATGCATACATATTTGATATCATATTCTTAACTGGGTACTAATTTTCTACTAAATTAATTTCAGGAGTAACTAAGTCAAATTTCTTCAGCAGTGAAAAAAAATTTCGCTTCCCTCGACACACTACTGTATTTGTGTTGCCCACTTTAATTTTTTACTACCAACCCTTCGGCTGACCAAAAAAAATCCTAGAGTTACGTCCGTGAAACCAGACGAACTAACACAATATTAATTGAATATAGAAGAAGTTTATATTCAATTTTCAAGAGAATCGTCAGTTTTATAAAAGTGATATTTAATTTTCAGGAAATCTACCGTCCGGCATCCGATATCGCTAGTTTCAGTAGACACACAATTTAGGCGCTGATGAACAGCGTACGCAGGAGCCAATAATATAAATCCAGCCTTTGAAATTTTATCATACAATTTTTTTTAAAGTAAATTGTGAAAACCTTATGTAGATAGTATGCAAAAAATGATACCTAAAATAATTATTTCTCTGATTTTGTATTCTTGAAAATTAAAATTTAAGTCTTAATTTGGAGGACCCGCCGGCGAGCGAAACTTTTTTAGAATCAGAGAATTTTTAGTAATTAATGTTCGCAAGCAGATGACATATGCTGTCCTGTTTTAAAAATGAGAGGCGTGATTTTTAATCACGTTTGTTGTATAGTAGTTCTTAGTTACATTTTAAAATTTCTATAAAAATACATTATAAGAAAATATCACCTACCTTATCTTTACGAAAGTGTTAACATTTGTAACACAACATTAGTTGTGATTTGTTAATTTTGGTACCTATTGATATTTAATTTTTTTCTTAACAAATATAAAATAAAAAATTCACAATGTCCGATAAGAAAACCTAAGGCAACTAAAAATGTTAATTTATATCCATTTAGGCGAATAAATCAAAGCTTATCAAATATTTTACCGCATCTTTTCCAATTTAACTGGTCGTATTTTTAAGCCGAGTTCATAAATTTCCTGCGAGATACCCATACATTGGATAATCCAGTGGCGTAGGATACTTTGTAAACATATCTTGATAAAACAATATTATCATTAGGTAGGTACTTGTTGATTTGCTACTGATATAACTGTAATAAAATAATAGTATTAATATGCACATGCAGCTTTAGTTACAATGTAATAATAATGTATACAAGAAATATTACTATTTGTAAAAAGGTCGACCGACCGGCACGGCCTTTGAGGGCAAATTAACCCACTTCCCGCCATCCAATCGAGCTGAAACTTGGTAAATAGACTCGTGGCCGATGACAACACATTCTATCAAAATTTGGACACCCCCACTCCCCCTTCCCGTCACCCTAAATCATTTTTCGCTTGACAACGCATACATACTTGCATACATAAAATAACGCCATTTCCCTAAAATAGAGTTGGCACGAACCCCTTAAAACGCATTCTTTCAAAGAAATATATTCCACATGTAGATAGATCTTTAGTCAATCTTTCATTTTCAGAATACTGAACATACATGATATATTATTTGCATAAATTTTAAATTAACTTCAAAGATAATTATAATTATAATTTTCAATTAGTTAGGATTCAGGATAGTGTTCTGTTACAGGACAAGTTACATTACAGGTAGGCTAGAATCTTGAAATTTCTTTTAATCGTTAGTAGGTGTATTTATTTTATTATCTACCTTATCAACATTTCTATTTACTTACTGAAAGCGGGTATTAATTTATTAAACTTTTTAACTATCAATTATACTATTTTAAGTTGAATACTTGTTATTTTCTGTAAGTTAATAATTAGAAATAGTCTTAGTCCCGTTGTCCATGATTAAGAGACCGGCTTAAATTCAAATGCATATTTGATATTAATGAGCATAATATTGCACATTTTTTACAGATGTTTACGTTTCATGAAAAAATTAATTGAAATATACATAATTTTATGCATATTTCAATTTGTTTTACTCATATATTTCTCAATTATGGGCATATTTTTGCTTGACAATGCGTGTTGATTACTTAACTTGAATTTTCTTGCCTAATTCAGTAGGCTGACGATTTTAAGTAACATGTAGCATGTGTGTTAAGTTTTTTCTTTATTTGACGAAAGATTTAGGTACATGATATCTTTCAATTTTTAATAACTAATTGTTTAAGTCTGCTTACCTTTTGACTATTGCATGATTGTATGTAATTTATTAGATTGTATTTTTGTATATAATCAGCACCCTGTTGAACTGAATTACAGTCGAAACGTCGATGTTTTATTGGATTTTAATAAATTGACTGCTTCTCCAAAAATATTTCCTTTTTGTTGAACATCCAGTCAAGAAATCAATTTGGCATTTATTAACTTTTAAATTTTAATATTGCCTTCTTGTTTTTTTGTCAGTATTATTTGATTATTGTTATAGAATTATATTTGTGAAAGTTATTTAAAAATTACACATTATTTTCAGTGTTGCATATTTGTTTTATTTAAGTGTTTGTAATTTTTACATATATTTTGCTCTAAATTTTATGCATATTGCATACATATTATTTCTATTTTTTCTTGCGTATAATCCGATCTTTATCCATAATAGTCTACTACCGCAATTTTGTTTTGAAAATGAATACTTCCATGAAACATATTATAGTTATATCAACTTTGATTTGCAATTTTATTTTATTAAATGCGTTTATTAATATTATTATAACTTGTATAATATTGCCAAATCAAGATTTAAATAAAGTAATACTGAAAACTAAAATGACAAAGAAAATATTCATTTATAGTTGAAATATAAAGCTTCTTTCCGCCGTCTATGAACTATGGAAATTCAATCAACAAAAAATGTGTGATTTGACGACAGTTAGAGAAGGCGGTCCGCGGCCCTGGCGAGTCGAGCGTAAGTTCGTGGGCCCAGCACTACACTAGCATTAGTTAGTGTTCTCAGCTCCATCAATATCGCCATCAAACGGCATTCGACATCACAGTCACAATGATCCTACTCGAGAACTAGACACACACGTCATTATGGCACATGTAGCCTGTGCATAAAACACGTTCGATTTTTTCTTCTTTGTATCTTATTATGAGCGAAACTTATCTAAATACAACGTTCGTATCGCATCGACGCCTCACAAAATGGACATAAAATACGGGACAGGTTTAGCGCAAACATTCAACTATCAAAAGACGTTATTTTATTACCTCTAATATCTTTGTTTCAATCGAATAAACACGTCACATAATTATGCACTTATTTTTACTATTAATTTTATTTTTGTTAGGTAATGTCATGTTTCACTTTTGATGTAAAATCATAATAAATGTAACTAATTTTATTGATCATCAAATACAGCGGAAAGCAGTGAACAGAATAAAATAATCTTGTCATAAAAAGCACTTTGTAGGAAAGAGATTATAATTTGCACATGAAAAAGTGCAATGAAGAAATACATAAAATGTGTCAATTATTTATATTAAATAAATGTACAGCTATACGTTTATAATCTTCTCTAATGTTCTCCTTGCGCCTTTAGCATTATATATTTATTTTTGTAAAATTCCTCTGTAATTGGGATATTTTATCCTGATGAGTGAATAAATAAATAAATAAAATAACGTATGTATTAATTTTTTTATAGAAAATTTACAACTCTTAAAATTTTCATCGCGACCGAAAAACCATTGAAAACAAATCGAGAATGTATAGGGAAATATATTTTTACCGTAATTAACGTAAAATTACGTCACACAAATAATACGTACACAATACACTGGTATGGTTTTTTTAAAATACCTAAATGATGTGTTCTTTCATGAGAATTATCAATTTGTTTTATTTTATCTATTCATAATCAAAATAATCAATATTATAAAAAATAGTCACATTATTATAATAAAAGACAAAAAATATTTTTAATAACTTTATTATGGAATTTCAATACCTCAAAAAATATATATTTAAAAACTTCTTAATTTGGTTGTCATTTCTAGGTATTATGGGTAGAATAATTTATTTTTTATTATAAATACAAATATTTATTATATAACAAAAACAGTAATTTTAATTATTACAGAAAAATACTTCATTATTTATATGGTTTTATTTTTATATTTTAATAGGTACCACTGGCCAATGTTTGGATTTATTTCTTTCTACTGTAATATTGTAATTTAGTTGCACAGCTGTTTCCATTCCAATAACTGTACGCCATGATGAACCATACAACATTTTTAATTTTTCCTCCCTTTTTTTAGATATTTGTTCTTCCGGTGGTTTTGAATTTTCTTCCTCTTCCAGATCTTGTTCCTTGTCCACATTTTCCTTATTGACTTTATTATTTCTTTTATAAACTTCATTTTCTTTAAATTCCAGATCTTCAACATCAAAATAGTCTTCAGCTTCATCTTCATTTTGAACTAATTGTTGATTTTGAGGAATCATACCCATGTATATTTGTTTTATATGTTTGTGCAACATATTATTTTCAAATTCTAAACTTAATGCGCGTGCCTTCCAAAACGCAATATCATCATCGTGCTGCCCTCCTTTGAAAGAAGCAGGAACTACCAAAGTGCTGGTGCTCATTAGTAACTTTTTTTTACGAATGAATGAATGTTTTCTTTTATAGTTATAATTGTTCTTACGTTTGGCACTATGCTTCCTTTTTCTTCGTCGGCGTGTTGAATGCCTTGAACCTTTTGCACTATTTGCAGCTTTTACTGATTTGGTAGAGCAGTTTTTGAAGTTATCTGCCATTTTCCATTTTTCTATGCATACAAAGTCTGTCAAACAATATTTCTTCGTGTTATATTACTAATTTTGTATGTTATTGATGTTATTTTACAAAAATAAGACATTTTATTTCCTAAAATCTAAATAATTAATTTCGAATAATTCAAGTAATGATTAAAATAAATACATAATTAATAAACGCGTAATGATAAAGAAAATTTGTGACTACATGTTTGAAACTTCTGGTTAAGAAAAGTGAAGTTTGAACCTTTTGAACTTGACTTGAGGTTATGTTTGCTGTAACTGTCAAAAATAAATTGAGCTTTGTTTATATGTGAAGAAATCTATTGTGATTATAATATGTTATTATGATTTAATCAAGAAATTTATCTGCACATATATTTAGAAATTGTGTAGGTATACATATGATTTTCAGTTCACACAGTATTTGTCAATAATGGAAATACCAATACAAGTAGCAGTACGCGTAAAACCTACTACAAACGTCAATGATGTTATATGTGTTCACCCTGTGCCATACAATAACACTATTCAAGTGGGAAACCAGCACTCTTTCCCTGTGAATTATTCTTTACCTGTAGATTGCTCACAAAGCTATCTGTTCGTGACAACAGTAAATCCATTAATTACATGTTTGTTAGAAGGTTGTGATGTTTCAATTGTTGCTTTAGGACAGTCAAGTGCAGGTATTTAATAAATTTTGTTGCAAGCACAGAGTACAACAATTAATTGATTATTGATTAATTGCAGGCAAAACATATACTTTATTGGGCCCCGGTTTGCACTGTGCGTACAGTGAGAGCGAACAAGGCATAATTCCAAGATTTATTCGCGAAGTTTTTACGCAGCTCACTCAACTTCATGACAGGACTGTCAATATTAATATTACTTGGACACAAATATGTGGAGAAAATATACAAGACTTACTTGGAAATGGCAATGTGGAAGTTTGCAATGTGAGCGATGCATTTCATTGGCTACAACTTGGCATGAGTAACATGGCGCCAAACCACGCACACACTTTGTTTACTGTAACAATTGAACAACAATGGGTTGTTGACTCGGTAATAGAACATCGGATTTCCACAGCAAGCTTTGCAGATCTTGCAAGTTGTGAGAAAATTTTTATCATGGATAATATGGGAGAACCTAGAACTATTCCCACTGATAATGGATTATTATCACTTCATAATATTATCTCCTCTCTAACAGAGCCTTTTTATGCATATCAACAATGTGTTCCCTACAATCAATCAACTTTAACTACTCTATTAAAAGATTCCTTTGGTGGTCGAGCCAAAACTTTAGTAGTATGTTGTATATCTCCACTTCTACGAGATTATACTGAAACTATTTACACATTACAATTAGGAGTAAAAATTCAATGTATTCGAAACTTTGTAACTACAAATTCATACACCAATATTTGTACTGAAAATGACAATCAGGGTAGTGAACAAGAATCGATTGGCCGCAGCACGTACGGAGATATGTTTGGACTACAATTTGCTGTTTCCCAGTGGATGAAATTAGTTACTAATGCTGAAGATCTATTTAATAAACTCATTGTAACGAAACAACTTTCTGATCAAGAAGTAGATCAAATATCAGAATGGTTGTTATTAAAGCAAGAATGTGAAGAATGTCTAAGTAGTGAAGAAACTATAAGCATTGAAGTGATGGAACCACAACGATCTCTTGGCAGAATCGAAGAAGAAACAGAAGTAGACAACGAGACTACCACAAATAATACTACAACACCACCAAATGATCTCAGTGAATCAGAAACTGAAAGTGATATGGATCCACAACGACCTGATTTCCTGGATAAATTAGATTCTTTTATGCAAACATTTCGATTAGATACAGATCATTTAGTTTCTGAGACACATGAAGAATATTTAGTTAGAGGGTATTCTCAAAATAAAGAAATTTTTATTAATGAAAATTTAAATAAATCTTGTAGTCCGAATGAGGAGTTGCAAACAAAAGGAGCACGCGGAAGGCGAGCTAGCATTCATCCTGGAGATCCACTTCTCCCGGACGGTCTTGCCAATGAGGCTCCTATAGATTTAATTACCACAGATATTGAAAAAATAAATTTGGGGCGAGAAATTATTCCTTTAAACCAAGTCAATACGGACGATCCAAATAAAACATTGAAAACTTTAACAATTAATGCAGAAGCAAAACAAAAGCGAATTCGTCAAGTAATTGCGGACTTGGAAAGTGCACAAAAGCAAATTGACGAATTACAGTATACAATACAAATTAAAGAACAGTTAATTGAAAATATGATCAGAAACGGTGATACTCGAAGTTACGCAAAACAAAAGTTTCAAAAGAAACGCACCAAACTCCAAGGAGAATATTTCAAAGCTCGTACACAATTAGCGCAAGCAGAGAAAAATGTTTTACATTGTCATACTTCTGAAAAATTTGAGTGCAAGGAAGAAGTTGATAAATATAGAAATATAGCAGCATACTATGAAAAAAGATTAAAAGACATTGAAAGTATAAAAATTATTACTGAAGACAGCGCTAGAAAAGTATTAGAATTAGAAAATAGTTTACATACATCACGGAAACAATTAGAAAGGTTAAAGAAACACTTACGAAAAGAAGAAAAAAGAAAACAAAGCTTAGAACAAGAAATTTTAGAAGATAAACAAAAAATATCTGATCTTGAACAACTTTCGCGAAGAGCTGTTACAGGAGTAGATGAAGAAAATAAAAATCTGAAAGAAATTTCTATCAAGATTTCAACTTTAGATCAAGTATTGAAAGAAAAGTCTTTTGATGTAGAAAAATCTGATTTTGATGAAAAAGAATCTTTGAGACATGAGATCAGAAATTTGCGAAGGACTAGAGATTGTCTAGTAGAGCAAAGGTGCTATTTGGATGGAAAATTTAAAAAAGACAAGATGTTGAGTGATTCAGAAGAACGCAAACTTTTAGAATGTGAAGAAGCTATTGAAGCAATAGACACCGCTATTGAATACAAAAATGAATTAATTTGCGGTCATAAACATTTGGATAATGTAAGAATAGAACGTGAAAAAGGTGAAGAAATGTTAATGCAGTGTTTAATGAAGTTATCCGAAAATGAAATGCGCACTTTACTTTACAAATACTTCCAGAAGGTTATAGATCTCCGTGATAGTAGCAAGAAACTTGAACTACAAGTAGTACAACTGGAACGCGAATGTGAAGCAAGTGTTTGGCGAATCCAAACTTTAAGCCATCTCTTACAACAAGTTCGTTTGGAAAGTGAACGGCGAGTTGTTTTACTGCAACAACAGCATGAAGACAAATTAAACCTGATGATGCGCCATTTTGCCGACGAAACAAGTGCTAGTTCAGAGCCAGATTGCACGAATGTGGATCGTTTCTTTGGAAGAATGATAGAACAAAGCCAACTTTGTCAAGTGGCAGGAACCAGTAAACAAGATCGTATGGTGACAAAGTATGCCGAAGAAAGCAGGGATAAGAATAAATTTATTGCGAAGTTCCATGAACTTACTAGATACCACTCAGAGAAAAGAAGATTGCATACAACTATTCCTCAACAAAATCTGAAACAGTTACAATCTACAAGTGATTCTCCTACAACTAAAGTTACGCGGCAGAAAAATAAATTGATTATTCAGCAGAGCAAGTCGAAAAAATAACCAAAGAAAATCAAAATCGTACTTTAATGGAACGTTTAATGTTTTATTTTTAACTGACTGCTGATAATAATTCTGCATGTATTCAGTAATAATTTTTATTCTTGTATTTATTTTAATCTAGCAATAGAATTATAATTGTGATATTATATGTTTTTACATAGAAATAAAAGACGTATGTGTACTCTTTAAATTGTTTATATTTATTTACAAAAATACCTTATCATAATTTGCCAAAATATTTAACTTTTTATAAAAATTATTGGATTAATTTACATTAAAAACTAACCTGCATTTTTACTTGCAACATGAGAAACCTAAAACGGTTCATTAATAAGTAGTCAGTTTACTACACGTCTAATCTTAAATTACAGAAACAGTAGTAGGTATGAATTTACATTCGGTACGAATAACTAGAAAGAGTTAAATTGATTAAAAATAAGATATAAATAAAACAGAACGTGGGATGACCATGCGGTGTCCAGAAAAAGCAAACTACACTTATTAACATTTTTCTTTATAAATATAATTAATTTTCGGTTCACTTGAAAATCCTATATATTTTATAAATAAAAGAATAATTGTTTCGTTTTCAGTGGATACCGATAAACATTAAAAATTATACTACACTAATTACAGTACTGAACTGAAAAATTACTGTTTCTTAAAACTTTTGAGAATGGGATAAATATTATCAAAAGCTTCATAGATTTCTTGTCGTACTTTTGCACCAGTTAATACAACCTTACCAGAAACGAAAATTAACAACACAATTCTCGGTTTGACCATACGATAAATTAAACCTGGAAACAATTCAGGTTCATAAGAACTGAAAGAGCCATGAGTTAATACTAAACCCTCTAATCTAATAGGAAACTTAACGTCACAACTTCCGACCATATTTTGTATCTTAAAATCTAAGAACTTGGCAGGAAACCCAAGTTTTTGTATAATTCTAGCATATTTTCTGGCCGCTAATCTAGAATCTTCTTCACTTTTTGCACCAGTACAAACCATCTTTCCGGAGGAAAAAATCAGAGCTGTTGTTCTCGGTTCTCGAATTCTCATAATGACGGCAGCAAAACGCTTAGGATTGTATTCTGCATTACGAGCATGCAGGGCGATTTTCTTTAAATCCAATTTACAGTTTAAATTTACAGTTGACACAATATTCCTTAAAGAAACATAACAATTTATTACAATATAATATTTATATTTTTGAATCATATTTACTGTAACTGTGGCACAATTCCAGGGTCTGCAGAATGTGGTGTCATAGGTGTCATTGGACCCGGAGTTGCTGGCCCCATACTAGGAGGAGCTGCTTGGCTAGCGGGGCCCCCAGTTGTTACCATTGGAGACATTAAGTTTTGCTACATACGGAAATTCTGAGTAACGATACATTGATAAAAAACTTATGACATACCGGTGTCTGTGGCTGCATCATACTTTGGGGGGTCGCAAATCCAGGTACGTACGTATGCATAGATTTTTGTGGTGTCGCTAAAACTGGCATACCCATGTTTAAACTATTACTCATACTACTACTCATTGGAGTCATCCCGCTTCCCATGGGGGCCAA
Source organism: Agonum fuliginosum (assembly GCA_947534325.1). NCBI lineage: Eukaryota > Metazoa > Arthropoda > Insecta > Coleoptera > Carabidae > Agonum > Agonum fuliginosum. Next base: position 40,864,979 of record OX384029.1, on the reverse strand, counting down.
AGGTGGCACTTGCTGCCGTTCCAAAGCATTGGGCAGAATTTGTTGATCTTCCTCAGGTTGATGTAAAGGTGTTCCTATACTAGGAATACTAAAACCGGGACTTGGTAACATCTGATCCATGTTTGAAAATTTTTGTTTGTCTTTGTAGGTTAGGAAAGCAACAGATGATTTACAATTATTTTTAACAACTTATAGTGTGGACTATTTTATTTTAACGTTATCTACAAATTTATTCATTTAAATTTCGTTTTATATAACATTCACTATATATAATTTGAAAACTGTCACTGTAATCAACCATACGTAAGTAGCTCTGCTAAATTTTAAAGAAATTATCACAGACTATGGGCGCAGCGCGCGCAATCGTAAACAACCATCAAACCATCAGAGTGATGCGGGAATTTTTTGTATTCTGATTTTGAAATCAATATTACCAATAGCCAATAGATGATAGGTACTATTGTTTTTACATTTTCACAAAATTATCCATTTAATGTTTCCATATTTGCTCTATAATATAACATTAATTCATATTCGGTAAACATTATACAATAATTAATGCGATATTTATGGTAGCGTTATCGTTTGATGTTTATAATACGATACACAGCAAACATAAATAATATTATTATGATACATAAATAGATATCAATATCAAAAAATCTGCTGTGGCCAGCACAGTACTTCCCCGACTATAAGTTTTAATAACTTACTTTCGTAACGCCTTTAATTTTATGTTTCATACTCTGAATTATTAACAATAATTTATTTTCTAAATAGTAGGTATCATGTACAGATAAAAATGTTAAATACGATTTGTAGATGACAAAAATATAATCCATCATTTAAAATAGAAAATTTTGTGATAAATTAATTATTTATCGAAATATTTAAGCAAAGTACTACGTCCGGTTTGCGGATTACTACAAAAAATAACTGGATTCTTAAGATTTGTATTAAAACCTTAAATGTAAAATTTGGTTGTTAAATGTTTGGTATTATTTGAGTTATCGTCCACAAAATATTGTAATAACACACACAACCGCGCACAGGCATCATCTCGAAAATACTTTACCTATTCGTATTCTATGGATTGTAAAACGTACTTATTCACTAAAAACTAAAAAGTAAAAACTCACACTCGAAAATTTTAACTCTTCACAATACCTCCCCTTATAGAATATAATGCGGGAGATAAAAACAACTGACCATCGTTTTAAATGTTGTTATTAATTCTCCGACTAAATTTTTTCTTTAGAGAACTTTTGATAATACACTTGAAGAAATTTTAATAATTGTTTGAGAAAAAATTGAATATCGCATAAATGTCATTTTTTACATTTTTACTAGGATTATCTCCCCTAGAGCTTTAAATTGACACCAAACCAAATTGAAGGATGTATAATATAAAAATTGACGATCGGTTAAATGTTATTTTTATTTTTGTACGATAGTATTTTAATAAAAATAAAATAAGTTATGTTTATAAAGTTGGTACCACTGGTTGAATAAAAAAAATTGAATAATTTTTTGAGAAACAATTGAAAATCACATAAATGTCATTTTTACTAAAGTTGTCTCTCCGAGCGCTTTAAATTGACACCAAACTTGGTATAATTTGAATAATTTATAAAAAAAAAAATTGACGATCGGTTAAATGTTATTTTTATTTTTCTACTAGAATTATTTTCCCGAAAGCTTTAATTTGATACCACACACGATAGTATTTTAATAAAAATAAAAAAAAGTTATGTTTATAAAATTGGTACCACTGGTTGAATAAAAAAAATTGAATAATTTTTTGAGAAACAATTGAAAATCACATAAATATAATTTTTTACATTTTTACTAAACTTATCTCCCCGAGCGCTTTAAATTGACACCAAACTCGGTATAATTTGAATAATTTATTTTTAAAAAAAATTGACGATCGTTTATATGTTATTTTTGTTTTGCTACTAAAATTCTTTTCTCGAGAGCTTTAATTTGATACCACACACGATAGTATTTTGATAAAAATAAAAAAAGTTATGTTTATAAAGTTGGTACCACTGATTGAATAAAGCTCATTAACGAACTTGAAGTCAGAATTCGGGTCAAGATCTTAAATATAAAATTTCAGTCCAAAATTCCAACGCGTTTTTAAGTTATGCAACATCCAGACAGACTAACAGACTAACAGACTAACAGACTAACAGACTAACAGACTAACAGACCGACAGACCGACTTTTTTTAAAATTATGTTTTTTGGGTTCAGTAGGGTCTAAAACGTGAAGATTCACCAAAATCTCGAACTGTCAAAAAATCACGATTACAATACTTCCCTCTATTACATAGATCGGGGAAGTAAAAAATATGATGTGGCCAGCAGTCATTTTATTTAAACAAGAAGATATATAAACGATATTGTATTATTGTCACTGTCACTGTCATGTTATAATAATTTTTTACGTAGTTAAACGATGATTGAGTACAAAATACCGAAATACTATATTATTATAAGTATATATTTTAATTATTCGTAAATGATACCAGATACAGAAAAATGTATAAAATACCTATTGTAGATAATAATCACATAATCTTTCATTTAAAATCAAAAAATCTCATGTCGCCAACACATGACCTCTCGCCATACTCAATTTTACTAATATAATAAATTTATATGAAGGTATACTTACTCACAAATAAGTATACCATTTTGTAGAAGGGAATTCGGGAATTGTAGTTTTTATAAATAATATTTTCAATTTCAATTTGCCAAAAAGTAAAAAAAAAATTGACATTACCACTCAAATATTTTATTTTTTGTTTTCATTGGTAGCTGGTAGGCAGATAAATCAAAATTGTAGAATTTTAAACTTCTTGTAATTGGAAAATGGTGCTAGATAGAAACAACGTTTTGAATACAAATTGTAGATAGTTACATTTAGTATACAATGTTATTAAAAAAATTCCTATTAACTCATAAATTTTGAGGATATTCCAGAAAAACTCTTCAGATCTTCAAGAAACTATACCACTTCCGGTTGCACGATTAACACCAAAATCTAATCAGATCTAATCTAGGCTGTCAGAATATACAATATTTCACATTTTTTTATTAGTGGTATTTGAGTTAGGTATCGTACCTCCAACATCAATCCATCCATCCATACACACACAGACATCATCGCGAATCTAATCAAAATCGTGTTTTAGGGACCTCAAAACGTGCTTATCCATTGAAAACTCAGTAGGTATCGAAATTTTAGCATGATTACAATAATATCTCTCTTACAGTACTGAGCGGCGAGAGGTAAAAATTGTCTTAAATTAATTATTACTCTTCCGGTATGTAGATTGAAACCAAAATTATATTGGGTTATTAAGTTTCATATTAAAACCTTAACTATAAAATGTGGAATTTTATAGTTTGATATTTTTTGAGTTATCGTTTCCGAAAAAGTTGTAACACACTGCGTAATGAACGAACGAACGCACACACACACACACGCGCGCGAGCTTGATTGAACACAAAATTTTAAAAAACTACTTAAAAAAATTTCTATACAGTTTATTTTTCTTGTGGTAGGCTTCACGTCATTATTTTCCGAACTAAGAATTAACGAACATCATATCTCCTGTCTTCGACCTACACGTGCCTACCTCACTTATCTTAAAATTCAACGTTTGTCTAATGACTGCATCTCTTTCCATGCCCTGTTCACACGTTGCTACTTTGAAGACACATTCGTGCTACTGTAGCAAGAAAAATTCTGAGTCGCTTGTCCTTCGAGCATATACTGACTAGAGGCCGCCTTACGGCGTTTGTTGTGATCGGAAGATATGCGGGAGGGGAGATTAGCGGGGTCGGAAGCCGTGATGTATTGAGGGATGCGTAATTTCTTAGTATTATTCCACAAAGTAAAATAATACTCACACAACCTCATTAAACTTTTCACAAAGTAAACGCAGAACTTAGGGTTATAGTAAAATGACATGTGTGACAAGAAGTAACAAAGAATAACAGCAAAACGCTGCCCGCAATACACCATGACTTCCAGCCCCGCAAGTCCCCCCTACTGCATATCTTCCGATCACAACAAGCTATGCATTGGTATAGGGAATTACTTCTCTAGTCAGTATATGCTCGAAGCGCTTGTCAAATAGCAGCGCTGCTAATTTGTAGCATCAAAGTATCAAGAACTACTCGTTGATAATTTCACATCGTTGATCGTTGTGTGTGTAGATAGCGATTTTTTGCGGTAATTCTTTCGATTTGAATTTCTTTTCATGCTACAGTAACACGTATGCGTCTTCAAAGTAGCAACGTGTGAACAGGGCAGACATAAAATGCGATAGAGCAACATCGCTTCATCAGTATGGCCACGGTACAAGACACTGAAGGTAACCCAACTTGGCTTGCAAAAGTGACTGCTGAACTGGTACAGTTTCGTGGTACTGTGGGGTAAAGGGAGTACTCAATATGGCAGCCAACATAGGCCATCAAAAACCCGCGAAAATCGCTGATTAACGTGTAAAGTATAATTTCTATGTATATTCTGTAATTTATTATAATATTTACAATATTCTATAAGTTATTGAGGATTTTAAGTGAAATTGCTATATAATTCCTAATAAAATGTGGCCTATGCGATATGACACCGCCTAGCGGCGACAGGGCGAACTGTAACCTCTTGAGCAGTCATAAAACTAGTGGAAGGGGTATGCAGGTTACCGGGGCCATGGCCGAACAGAAACGTGACGCCCAAATTTTCTCCCACTACTGTTGATTTGATTCGTACGAATGTGAATGATGACGTGAAGCCTACCACAAGAAAAATAAACTGTATGTTAAGATTGCGGCTAAATTAGAGCCTCGAAAATTATAAAAAGTATATTGTAGATAGACAAAAACCTGTGGAATCGAATTTTAGAAACTGTACGACGATATTTTATCCTTTTAAAAGTTACAGCCATTTTTTGTATATCACGAATAAAAATAATCTCTTGATTTTATTTGTAAAAAGCGTACCGCTTTTCACTGTGTCATAACTTGTAAACAATTGACCTGAGAAAAATTTATAAAATACAGAAGTTGTAGGAAATTTTATTCTCTACAACAGCATTTAAGTAGGTAGATACTTTTGACGAAAAGCGAGTCCTTCCAGGTCAAAATCGTCAAAAACTAAAAAAAGAAAAAAACTAATTATTTTGTTTTTTTTATTTTTGAAAAAAATCCGGAGGTCTGCCAATGTCGAAAACTTGGATTTTTCATAAAGCTACCATCATAATACAACATATGAAAAAATTATTACTGCCCCATTTGATGCAAAATTACTAGACTATATAATACTAATCACGAATAAATTTTTTTTATATACTTGGAATTAGGATTCAAATAAACAAATATATTAATATAAAATATAGTTATGTAGATTATATTAATTCTAATTTTTAATATACTTCATTATATTCATTATACCTACTACTCTTTATTGTGTATAAAGTAATGGTTGTATCAATTATTTCTTCTTTTTAAATGTGAGTGTACAGGTATTCGAATTAATAACTAAGTATATACCAATGTATAAATAATGATTAAGAATTCAGTATTAAAACTTGTTTTCCGCAGCTTGCGGCTATTTTTCATACCAGGGTCGGCACACTGAATTACAAATTAAAATAATATTAAAATATGGTACACTGGAAACTATAAAAAAATGAAAAAATATCTGCATAGTAAAATGCACAAAATATAATATCTAATGTATAATATAACAGTAGTACAATATAATATCGTTTCATCGGCCGTATAAATTTCTGAGAAAGATTCGTGCGCCTATGTTTAAAAAACATGTTCCAAGTTCATCTGGTAGCGCATACTAATTCCATTCGAACGAGCGGAATTCCCATGTGAAGATGACAATTATTTGTTAGTGTTTGTGTGTACGCCAAAGACGTTAGTTGTTTATAATTTCATAAAGGTGCGATGGCTGTGTGGTTTATATCAGCCATATTTATCACAATTTTTGTAACTTCGAATGGTTTGAATGAGAATCATGTAGGAGTAGCAAACAGAAGATTTGCAGCCAAACTTTATCAGGTCAGTTTTCTCACATAATTTTCAATTGTAAATACATATTTATTAGAATAGTAAATAGGAAGTAATTAAATATTTTTAATGCGTATGTTCTGTATTAATTACCGTCACGTGATTTAAATATAAGTGTACCTACTTAGATTATTTTCTTAATGATATAAAAATAGATTCATACATAACAAATTCTATTATTTAGTGATTTTATTCCCAGAAGGTATAACAATTAATGTATAATTTAATTATATATTAACTGCAGTAATAATTATTACTTCGTATATACGTCGGCAGAATTCAAAGAAATTTATGTAATACAAAATCTATTATAAAATAATAAAAAAATTAAGGAAAAAATATGAATTAAGATATACCTAAGTACAATTTACAAAAATAATAATAATAGTTTATAAGTCACTGTTTTTAATATTTATAATGCAAATATCTTCATTTAATAAAAACGTTTCTTTTAGGAACTGAGTAAAGAAGGCCGTGATGTCCTGGTATCTCCAGCGTCGTTACAAGCTGTACTGGGTCTGCTACAATTGGGATCCAATGGTCCTACAGCAATCGAACTTGCCCAATTACTATCTTTACCGCTAAACCGAGATGAATTAATAACAAATCTTACATCTCTGCCCACAGCCCTCCGTGCAAATCCTTCTGTAGATGTAGCTCTTGCAAGTGCCATCTTCACCCGCTATGATGTGAAAATTTCTGAAGCTTTTAAAGCATCAACTACAAAACTTGAAGCTTCTGTTCTACCGTTACTTCCAAACTTCGACGCTGCAGTTATGAACGTAAACAACTGGTTCAGTTCTGCTACGAGAGGTCTTCTCAACAATGTCCTCAAACCTGGTGACATTAATTTCGACACGGCCTTACTATTAGTCAATGCTTTGTATTTCAAAGGACGTTGGCGTGATGCTTCTTTCAGTGAAAAAGACACTGAATCTGCAAAGTTTCACCGAAGAGCTGGAGCAGTTCCCGTAGACATGATGCGATGCATTGATTATTTCCGTATTGGAAGGGATCGCCAGTTAAATGCAACATATTTAGAGATGGCATATATGGGAAATGAATATGTATTAAATGTTGTTCTTCCTGATGAAGTAGATGGTTTATCAAGACTAATTAACAACATTGATCGTGTGCTGAATTATCCTCCAAATCTTCAAGAAGAACAAGTTGATGTAAGACTTCCGCGATTCAAAGCAACAGGGGCAGTGCGCCTAAAATCTGTCCTGCAGCGACTAGGAGTACATTATGCGTTTGGCAATGCGGATCTATCTGGACTAACTGCCGATGGTAAACCGCTAGCTGTAAGCGAGGTAGTGCATGACACATTACTTGATGTAAATGAACAAGGAACCGAGGCTGCAGCTGCAAGTTCAGTAGGAATTGTTGATCGAATTTTTAGTCAACCTATACCCTTTTATGCAGATCATCCATTTTTGTACATATTGGAACACAAACCTAGTGGAGTAATTTTATTCATCGGACATTACACCGGTGCTTAATGAGTTTGTCGCTTAATTAGTTAATTTTGTACTAGATATAAATGTATCATAAATATATACGTCTTTTTATTATTTTATATTATATTACAGACTATGTTTTTTACAATAAAATGTAATACAGGTAAGTATATTGTAATAATTAATAAGTGTTATACGGAGGGTACCCATACACCGAATACTGATTGTTCCAAAATTCCATCTGTTTTTCTTGAGGATTATCATGAATTTGAAGTTTTTCCCCAATATCGAGATACCGCACAGTATCATACCCTGTAGCATTCGAGAGCGGCCATGTGATATTAACAGCTTCACTGGGTCGGGGCGTTGGGTTTCCTGTCTTCGCAAAATTGCTCCACATCTGCACCATACGTTTCACGGTGAGATTAGCTGCAGCCGTGTGCTGCTCGGATCCTGGTAGCGACCAGAGATACTGAAGTTCTTCAGCATGAGATACTCCTTGCGGTGTTGTGTTCGAATGTTCTACACCCCCAGTAAATGAAAACCGGTAAAAGTATACGTCAGTATACTGAGATTCTAGCTTAGTTGATTGTATTATTCCACGAGTGAATTCATTGTCAGTTACATACTTGAATAATTAAATAACATTGTTAAAAATATAAATTATACGCAGGTATGATATAACTTACATATGCTACACCTGGCTGATTGGAAGTAACAGATTTGTTTTGAAAGTAGTAAGAGAGAATATTGTTTCCAACCATTTCTTTACCATTATCACTAGCATTCATATCTAAAGGTGTAAGCCTACTTGGAAATATGTTATACTGCTCTAGTAATATTCTTCCGTACCATGGTACTAGAAAATACAAAAGTATTGGTTATTTATGCGAGTATTTAAATATATGCATAGTGAAAAAATACGTACATACAGAAAAATCCCGCCCTTCTAAAGAATTAAATCCGTGTAATAAAGGACAATAGTTGAAATTTCCATTTTCTTGTGCTGTATAGCTATATTTTGTATATACAGCTTCTGCCGATGGATTTTCCAAACATGGTGCAAATGGCAAACCATTGAGAACATCGAAAAGATCTAACAAAGCGGGTACAACTGTAGATTGTTGCAGTTTAACAGCATCAACCTTACGTAAACTTTCGACCAGTGTTTTAGAACTAGCAGTCCAGATTCCATTAAGTAAACCAATTCGAAAAGCTAATTGCCGGGTATTACGAGAAATGCTCCACGGATTTAAAGTGTTTCCGCTATCGGCAATTACTCGTTGAAATAAATTTCTAGCGCGCTTCGCTTGTCGAAGATAGTGAACAGACGCTGCACCGGCACTTTCACCGAAAATTGTTACTTGGTTTGGATCACCCCCAAAAGCCGAAATACTTTTTTTGACCCACTGTAGTGCTAGAAGTTGATCCTTAATACCATAGTTTCCAGGAACAATATTATCTTCAGTGGATAAGAATCCAAATGCACCTAAACGATAGTTTAAAGAAACGACCAAAACACCTTGATCGAGGAATCTGTCAGCTCCATGAAGTCCTAGGTTTCCTGAGAAGTATATGAAGCCTCCACCATGAATCCAAACCAGTACAGGAAGCAGAGGTTTGTTAATGTTACTACCTATAAAAAATTTAGACAAAAATTCATGTAATACAAATTAATTTTCTTTCATTATATCATAACAGTCCACTGTTAGACATCCTAAGCATAACATCTCAAATGGTAAAAAATTGTTCAGTATTCTGTTCTTGCCAGAAGCAAAATTAAATTTTTAAAATAGTACATTTTCGAATTTTTTAAACATATTTCAATAAAAATTAAATATTTAAAATTAATTATAAGTATGTTATTGCATAATGTAACAGAAATAACACAAAAGTAATCGAAATTTTTATGACTGCTCTTGATCCAATTTAACTTTGAATTATGTGGTAAAAATGTATTAGGTAGGTAGGTACCTACTTAAAAACCCGAGTAGAGTGCTGTGAAAAGTACTACTACGTAGGTAGTGAGTGACGTATGAACGATCGCGATATACATATGGAATTTTGTTGTTGTACATTTTTAATTATTTCTGGTATTAGGATTAACAATTGACCTTCGTTGCTCATAATATTGTTTAGATTTTTGATTTTCTCGCTGATAGAATTCGTCGTGATTTTAAGTAGGCTGTCAGTCTACCTTCGGTAAGACAAAATAAAATGGGGTATCTTGTATTTTATTTTTTATTATTAAAGCATGCTGTCTGGCATAAGTGTTCTTTAGACCCTCCTTTACCAATTTGAAGTTGAAGCCACCCCCAGGAGCCGTGAAGAGACTGCGTATTGCTAGTTGCATTATTATTATTTTTTAAATTTTCACATTTATCTCGTATATCGTTAATATTCTGAAAAAACTGTCGCTTATAAAATTGTAGAGCATAAAAGTCTCTATAAAAAGGTCCTTATCGATTATCATATAAGTAGTACAGTTTTCGAGAAAAACGAGAAATGTATTTATTTTGATCATTCGAAGATAAATAAAACAAGCTATAATTTTGTATCGTGACACAAAAACGGCTGTAACTTTTTAACTGACAGAAAAACGACTTCCGGTTTGAAGCATTCGATTCTACAGACATTTTTCTTTTAACATTATTATTTGTGACAGAGCCTTGGTTTAGACACAATTTTAAAATTTCTTTTGTTTAATCAACTCTAAATTCCGAACGGATAAAGATATCGACTTCCGGTTTCCAGCATTGAATTTCTCAGACATTTTTATGTAAGACACATTATTTCAAATGCCTTTTTAAGCCGAATTTTAATATTTTACGCGGAGAGAAAATAGAGAAATTCTACAAATTTTTTTGTTTCCTGGGTTTTCATCAACTCTAATTTCTGACCAGATTAAGATATCGACTTTCGGTTCCAGCATTTCTTTTGAAAAATTTTAAAGGCCTAAGTTACCCGAAACTTAATGTTTTTCTGGGCGAGAAAAAAGTGAAATTTTAGGTTTTTTTTGTTAGCGGCTTTGATAGCGACTTTAGGTTTCAAAAACTTGATTTCTCAGCCTTTTTTATATAAAATACATTAACTTAAAATTTTTAAAAGGTGTTAGTGAAGTCGAAATTTAATATTTTTTTGACAAGGAAGAAATGAAATAAAAATGAAATACTTACTTTCTTTCCGAGAAAAACAATACATCACGACTTAATTGAATTTATAAAAAAAATTTATCTTATAGGAAAATGTCCGAGAAATACAATGCTGTAAACCGTAAACACCGATATCTTAATTTGGTCAGAAATTTAAAAAATTGTAAAATTTCACTATTTTCTCTCCACGTAAAATATTAAAATTTGGCTTAATTAAGACCTTTCAAAATTTTTGAAATAATGTGCTTTACATAAAAATGTTTGAGATATCTAATGCTGAAATCGGTAGTCGATACTTTTATCCGTTCGGAAGTTAGAGTAAGTAATTTAGAAAAAACAAGAATTCTTTAACTACTCGTATTTTTGTTAAAATTGTGGTTAAGCTAAGTCTGTCAAAAATAGAAAAATGTCTGTAGAATCGAATGCTTCAAACCGGAAATTGTTTATTTATTTAAAAGTTAGTTTTTGGTAATATAAATTTCAAACAATAATTTTTGTTTTGAACGATCTTCGAATGTTTAAAAATGGCAATATAATTAAAATTGTACAAAACCAAATAAGAAGAATTAATCATATTATTATAGTTCAGTAATTTGTGTATAAAGGTTCTGGCCATTTTCAACATAATATATTTCTGATGACTTAGGTACTACTTACTTGGAAGTTGAGTTGTATAAGCATTGATGAAAAGACAGTCTTCATTTCCAATGACTGTGTTATTCTGCGACGGTGATTGCAGACACTGGTTTCCTTCCTCGGTAGCGTTGTAAACTCCGGACCAGTTCTGTGCAGGAAGTGGCGCGCGGAACCGAAGATTTCCTACCGGAGGTTCCGCATATCGCATACCCCGGAACGCGTAAAACGTGTTATTGTTTTCCGTTACGGATTCAACGCCAAGGACTTGGCCATTGGTGGTTGGAATTGTTATAAAATCACCCTGCAATTTTATATTAATTTTAATCAGAAAAAAATCTGATGTGGCCAGCACAAAACCTTCCGCTATAGCCTACTATTTTTACTAGGTACTATACAAATATATAGGTACTTACAAATATATTTTAGTCATTTTGTCAACTGTAGAACAGTAGAAGAAGATAAGTGATGCGTCCCTATTGGAACTGTCACTCTGTCACTGTCATAATCAATTAATTTTTTAAGTTTCATACTCTAAATCATAAATAATACTTTAATTACTACAGTACTATGACAGAACAATAATTTATAAATTGGTATAAATATTGTAGATAATAATATATAATCTTTCATTTGAAATAAAAAATATTGCCATAAATTAATTATTTACCAAAATATTTAAGAAAAGTACTACTTCCGGTTTGGGGATTGCTTCAAAAAATAACTGGGTTTTTAAGATATGTATTAAGACGTTATATATAAATAAAATTTGGTAGTTAAATGTTTGTAACTTTTTGAGTTATAGAACCTGGAAAAAATGTGACGTAGGTACAACCTAAAAACTCACTCGAAAATTTTGACCCATCACAATACCTCCCTTAGAATATGAGGTGGGAGGTAAAAATAGTTGCTAGTAATCAACACGACTTACAGAATACGGTCGATCATTTTCATTTATGATCAATGTTATCCATTTTGCAAGTAAATATATATAATTATTACATAATTAATTTATTCGAATTAGTGTTTTATATTTTTGTAATCACGAGACAGGATAGTAATAAAAATTAAAAAGATCAAAAGCAGCAATGGCGAAGACATCCAAAAAAATTAATTGTTTTCGTGTTTCATATTATTAAAAGTAATTATATTTATGATGTTTACTTTATATACTTATAATAAAGATACATTTTTATAAATCTATAGATTTGTTTATGGTGTTGGTGTGCCATCATGTAGGTATACAGTATTAGACCTAATGACATACTTGTCGTTTTATTAAAAAATGGTTTAACATTAAATATGTAGGTAAATATAATGAAAATTTGGTGTATTAATATTAATCTACATAGTATACGGTATACACCCATAATAGAAATAATTCTCAAATATTTTTTATAAAGAACCAAATAAGTAAATATACCATCATTGTAACTTTTGGCATTAAAAGTGTCAAACAAAAATTAATAAAAAAAAATCTGCTGTGGCCACCACACGACCTCTCGCCTAATTCTGCTTATTCTACTAATCTAATAAATAGTTTTACTTACATTTTAATAGTTTCATCTTCATGTAATATGTAAACGATAATGTAAACCAATATGCAAGCAAAAGATGTCAACCGTACTGTCACTGTCATAATAATTCAAATTTTATGTAGAAACAAATTTCATATCATGGACAACAAGATAGAATATTAATTGTACTTTATTTTATTGTTAAATACTTCCAGATTCAGCAATTTGTATTTATAATTAACTGTACACATAGATAATCACAATTTCTTTTATTTTTAATTGCAAAAATTGTCATAAATAAATAATGTACCAATATATTTAAGGAAAACTTTTCCAAACTTCTAAAAGTACTACTTCCGGTTTGCAGATTTCTACCAAAATGTTATCCGGTGTTAAGATACTTATCAAAACCTTAAATAAGAAATTTGGTTATAAACGGTTTGATACTTTTTAAGTTATCGTGGACGAAAAATCCTCGGTTCATACAAACACACAAACACACACACACACACAGACATCATCGTGAAAATAGTAAATTCGTATTCTAGAGACCCTGAAACGTGCTTATCCACCAAAAACTTATACTCGAAAATTTTGACCCATTACAATACCTCTCTTATAGAATATGAGGCGAGAGGTAATTATAATCTTTATCTAACCATAGCTTACTTGTTGTAAAAATAATAATTAATTAATAGTTATTTACATTATAACTTCGGTATATTTAATTTTACAACGCGATATTAAAGTACGATATTAAAGTACGACGCGAAGCAGAAGTGAGATGCATTTGACATTTGCACTAAAATTTGAGATGTTGATGTTGCCAGTAAATGTCACATTTAAAATTAATCTATTTTATTTATTGCAGACTCTATTGAACAATAAATTGTGTAAAGTAGCGTTTTTGTAGGGTATCTTTTTATTTTAAAGTTACGTTTTTATTTAATGGCATATTAAAGAAATAAAAGTATCGTAACTACCCTAGTCGTCAACGGTGTGTGATTGTAGGTAATGTTTACAGTTCAGGAGGCAAAAAAATCTGTAATATACTGTTTGTACAGAATTTACAGTTCATAAATTAAATATAAAACAGGGAAGGGAAATGGTAGGTACCTATTTGATTTTGGGTATGAAGGTTCAAATAGATATAATAATAATTTACAAATTTATCTTACCGGTTTAGCTGTTATAAAAACAATCAAGGAAAAACCTATACAGCACTGTAAGTACGACATTTTGTTGCAAAATATGTTTGTAACTAATTACTACCATTTGTATCCTGAATATATAGGCACCTAAACTTGACGGTACGTATGTTTCCATTTTGCACATCTAGTCTAAAATTTATTTGTTGAATTTCTTATCATTATTTATTTCGTGTACATTATACATTTTTTATAGCTTATGAAAGATAACATAATGTAATTAATTATTTTAACAAGCATAATAAACTGCTTCATTCAACAATATTAATAATTAATTAAGGAATATTTATCAATAAGTATCTTAGTAAAGCGGGGATTGATATGGAAGTTTTCTAAAAACGAAACGATATTATTTTTAGTTTTGCATTATATACTACAATTAGAAAACGTAGTAAATTAACTTGTTTTTTGAACAATATAAATACATTAATAAAAAATAACATTGTGGATTGTGGTATACCTAAAATGAATAAAATATTTTCAAAATACTAATTGTTACCTAACCTATATTGGCGACAAATTTAATTGACTAATAAAATATTATTTAAATAGAGACATCATAATTTTAATGAATTATTGTTTTGTGATAGATTATGTAAGTATTACCTGTACCACTAATTCATATGAATATGATATATAATGTGAAAAATGTGTTGTTTTTTTTTTCTAACATTGTTAAAGTAGGTACTATAAATTCTAAATATATTACCTTATACCATTTATTATAAATTTGTTTAAACAGGTACTTTACTAATCACATTTTTTGCAAAACATGGTGATAATATATTATGAAATTAACAGCTTTCATTAATAAAATTAACTATGTATTATTATTTATATGTTTACAATTTAAGGAGGATTATTTTCGAAGTTACAAATACATTTTTGTATTCAACACATTATGCGCATTGTAAAATTTTAACGGCGCAATACAAAATATTTAACAATATCTAAAATTTATATTTAAAAAATCTGATGTGGCCAGCACACAATATCTAGACTTATGGTGAGATTCTGTTCAAATCTGTAGTTGCTACAGATCTATAAAACTGTAAATATTAAACAAAATCGCAATTAAATTTATAAGCATATGAACATTTTTATATTTGTCAACAAATATTGATGTGATTTTGTTCAATATTTAAAGATTTACAAATTTGTAAAACTTACAGATTTGAACAGAATCCCATCATTATAAACATAAATATTTATGTAATACGTACAACATTTAAAAAATACAAATATAAATCTAAAATATTCGAAAACAAAAATTAGTATCACCTGAATCAGAAGATTCATTCACAGGAAAATTCTTCTATGTTGAAGCCATCCTCTCCGTTTAATTATTACATTTAATACTTTACTTTTATGACTTATATGGCGTTAGTATGCCAACGTGTCACCCGTCTCTCCTGTCAATATTTTTTTACGCAAAAACAAAAAATCTGACGTGGACACCACATGACTTCCTTGTACGCCTATTAAACTGTTCATACTTTTCTTAATAACTAAAATGTAGAAATATAATATTATACAAATATATTAACATATAAGTACTACTACTACTGCTACTATACTCACAAATCTATTTTAGTCATTTTATTTAAACTGCAGAAGAAGATATAAAGCATATTTTACTATTGTCACTGTACTGTCATAATCATTTAAATTTTACGTAGCAACAAATGACAAAAATGTTAATCGATCATGGACTACAAGATACCGAAATACTAAATTATAAATATATACTTTAATTATTCTTAAATGATAGCAGATACAAAAATATTTACAAAATACCGATTGTATAGGTAATAATCACATAATCTTTCATTTAAAATAAAAAAAATTGTCTTAAATTAAATATTTATCGAAATATTTAAAAAAAGTACTACTTCCGGTTTGTAGATTGAAACCAAAAATAGGAGGTGCACAACTAGATGCTATAACAGTCCTAAATACATAAAATTTCAACTTTCTACGTCTAACCGTATTTGAGTTATGCGACACACATACGTCCGTCCGTACGTACATACGCACGTACATACGTACGTACGTACAGACGTCACGTCGAAACTAGTCATAAGGATTCAGAAAAGGTCAAAACGGCTATTTCCATCAAAATCTGAAAACCGAAATTTTTCGCGATTACAATACTTCCTTATTACTCCGTACAAGGAAGTAAAATCAACCGATCATGGATTACAAGATTTCAACGTTTTATTTGATAAATATATTTTTTAAATTTTACTACAGTTATTTAATGCTGCTAATAACTTTTTCCCTTATTCGCATTACAAATAAATACTATATTTATCTAAATTTATAGAAATTTTTGACAATTAATCTTTTCAATCTTAAAAAAATATCACTTCCGGTGAAGATATTTGTACCAAAATCTAATGAGCTCTTCCAATTCGTATACAAAAATGTAAAATACCAAATATCAAAATTTTTGGGTAATTCGTATATGAGTTATTCGACCTTCAGAATTCCGGCCCTGACCACACACATACATACAGACATCATCGAGAAACAATTTAAAATGAGTTGTAAGGACACTCATTCGTGCTCATCCACTATAAACTCACTACCCGATTTTTTACATGATTCCAATTCCAATATCTCCGTTACAGGTAAGCGGAAGGTAAAAACTAAAATTACACCATAAATAATAAATTTGTGAAAGATGATTTGTCATATGTTGTTTCCATTAAGAGATACTGCGATATAATATTTTGTGACGAGATCTGTATTTACTCGTTATATCTAAAAATTAGATAATAAATTATTTATTTTTTATTTTCAACCGGATAGTGTATACAGAATTAAACGTAATAGTAAAAGTGTTGTGTAAACATTTGTAATAGGAAGCAAAATATTATCTTTTGAAGATCTGCAACTATTCATTTTGAAAAGTTTAACAATTCGTATCTCGTCTATTGAGTACAGGTATACTAGTCAATTTTAAGAAAATTTGGATGTGTATATATTTTATGGTTTTGTAATAATATTGTGCGGAAATTTTTTGACTTACGACTTAAGACTATCCATACATTCATATTACTTACTTTTAAAAACGATTATTTGCAGTTGACATAAAACCGACTAAAATGAAAAATATTCGTGTTCGAGTAAATATGCTGAATATTTTGTTGTTTGAATTTCTCATCGTTGAAGTTTTCAAAAATACTTTCAGCCAGAAGTATACCTATATATCAACTTGAATTTTTTCTGCGATTAATTAATTTTTATTAGCTATCAATAGAAATTTTGTAATTTTTACTTACTTGTACGGAGTAATAAGGAAGTATTGTAATCGCGAAAAATTTCGGTTTTCAGATTTTTAAGGAAATATCCGTTTTGACCTTTTCTGAATCCATTATGACTAGTTTCGTCGTGACGTCTGTACGTATGTACGGACGTATGTGTGTCGCATAACTCAAATACGGTTAGACGTAGAAAGTTGAAATTTTGTATTTAGGACTGTTATAGCATCTAGTTGTGCACCTCCTATTTTTGGTTTCAATCTATAAACCGGAAGTAGTACTCTTTTCAAATATTTCGATAAATATTTAATTTAACACAATTTTTTTTATTTTAAATGAAAGATTATGTGATTATTACCTACAATCGGTATTTTATAAATATTTTTGTATCTGGTATCATTTAAGAATAATTAAAGTATATATTTATAATTTAGTATTTCAGTATCTTGTAGTCCATGATCGATTAACATTTGTTACTACGTAAAATTTAAATGATTATGACATGACAGTGACAATAGTAAAATATGCTTTATATCTTCTTCTGCAGTTTAAATAAAATGACTAAAATATATTTGTGAATATACTAGTATAATAAGTTAAAAGAATTTTTTATATTATTCTACATTTTAGTTATTAAGAAAAGTATGAACACACAAGGCGTACAAGGAAGTCATGTGGTGTCCACGTCAGATTTTTTATTACACAGGTATCAACCAACATATGCTACGAAAGCAAAAAAGTTAAATGTAAAAACAAAAACCGAACATAACAACAAACATAAATGCAAACAAACTTGACATTTAGAAAAGTTTTTGATAAATAATTGTAAATTTACTATAAATTATGATTACTTGAACATATTTTTATAAGCAGCGGTCAGCGGTCTTACAATATTTTTTAGACCGTCACTATTAGCAACGATCAGCAAAGAAGCATTGGCCTGTAATTATTTATTTTTAAGTAACCAAGTGAAAGAGAAGTCCAAATAGCCTACTTTTAATATTATACATAAGTACTACATAGGTATAGACAATTTAAATCCATATAGGAGTGACGTCATACAGTGACGGACTGGCTCAACTGGGAGTACGGGAGCTTTTCCGGTAGGCCGGAGGTACCGCGGCCCAGGGGCGCACTCAAGGGGGGGGGCTCGTGGGGCTTGAGCAACCCCAGACGACTGGACTTTTTTCAAATATTTCATTAAACATTTTAAACATTATGTAAGATTATTTAAGTTCACTGAAGACTAAAAATAATCGCCTTTTTTCTGTTTTCATGATTATCTTAAATTCAAATAATTCAAATACAATAATACCTATACACTCCATATAACGCATGTGTACGATTATTGGAATATTTTAATAAGAATGCGAACCTTGTGGTGAAATTTTTAACTTAAACAACGGTGCACTTGGGAGTGAAACTAAAAAGATGAAAGAAAGAACTGATACATTAAATATGAACTAAAATTAAAATATATGTAAAATATATAACTGACATGACTCTGCTCAGAGTCGTTCTTATGAAATTATATCAAGAGAGCTGCCGAAAAAACAATGTGTGTGCACAAGAAAGAGAGTAACACGTGCAACTGTTTATCTTTAAAAAATGAAACTTTCAATTTAAAGGTGTTTGACCTTGAACTCTAAAAAAAATTTGCCTGCGGCGCATTTCTTTCTTGTGTCGTACTATAGGTTTCATAAAAAAATTCTTAGCCCCCCCCAAGATGCAATCCTGGGTGCGCCACTGCCGCGGCCGGTGGCCGATCGAATTTTTATAAATAGATATGTGAATAGCAAGACGAAAAAAAAAATTTCGTCGAAAGACTTTCGACTTATGAGTCAAAAACCACAAAATGCACTTTATTTCAAACGTCCATAACTTTGTGCCAAATTGTCGTAGGTACTTCGTTTTTTGAGTCCTCCACATGCACAGGTAATTGAACAAATTTCAATGCCCTTTTGGTGGATCGAGTCGACAATTTTTTTCCAACTCGGTACACATCGCCAAAGTTGGACGTTTTTGGCCCAAAAACGTGTTTTTTTTGTTCGAGTTTTGAAGGGTACGAAAACAGATCATCATAATCTGAGTTTACCCCCTTAAAGTACAGCCACAATGAATTTCCCCCGAAAGAATCGTCTAATTTGGTTGAAATGTCGCTGAGTTATGTGCGAAAAACCTAAAAATGCACTTTTTTTAAACACCCATAACTTTGTGCCAAATCATCGTAGGAACTTCGTTCTTTGAGTCCTGCACAAGAAATTGAACAAATTTTAGTGCCCTTTTGGTGGATCAAGTCAAAAAAAAATTAAACTCCGTACACATCATCAAAGTTGGACATTTAAAAAATAAAAACAATTTTTTTCACAGGGGTGCTAGAGAAGGCGGAAGGGGTTGCGATTAAGTTCGCATGCATGACTTTAAAGTAGTTTTTCGCTCGCCAAGATTCAGCGAAATCGATTGAAAATACGCCGAGTTATGGCGGTTTGAAAATGGTCGAAATTTTTACGAATTTCAAGTGTTTCTCGATATTGTTTCTCGATATTGAATGTGTGCTTATAGGTCTGTAAACTTTAAACTCGTGAGATTTGCTTACTTCTTTAAAAATGAAATTGGATATTTCGTGTGAATAACTCAAATTGCCTAAAATATTAGAAATTTTGAAAGAAAATTTCATTCGTGAAAAAAAACAATTTCGTCAAAAAATTTCCGAATTATGAGTCAAAAAACCACAAAATGCACTTTTTCAAATGCCCATAACTCTGTGCCAAATCGTCCTAATTGAACAAATTTCAATGTCTTTTATGTGGATCGAGTCGACAAATTTTTTCCAACTCGGTACACATGGCCAAAGTTGGACGTGTTTTTGCCCATAAACGTGTATTTTTTGTTTGGGTTTTGAAGGGTACGAAAAGAGATTATCCTAATCTGAGTTTACCCCCTTAAAGTAGAGCCACTATGGGTATTTTTCCTGATAAATTCGTCTAATTTGGTTGAAAAGTCGCTGAGTTATGTGCGAAAAAACCAAAAAATGCCCTTTTTAAAAAAAAATCGATAATTTTGTGCCAAATCATCGTAGGAACTTCGTTCTTTGAGTCCTGCATAGGGAATTGAACACATTTTAGTGCCCTTTTGGTAGATCAAGTCAAAAAAAATGTTTAAACTCCTTACACATCGTCAAAATTGGGCATTTTTAAAATTAAAATTCTTTTTTTGCATATGGGTGCTAGAGGGGGGCGGAAGGAGTTGCGATTAAGTTTGCATGCATGACTTTAAAGTAGACACTTCAAAGTTTCTCGCCCTCGAAGAGTCATCGAAATCGATTGAAAATACACCGAGTTATAGCGGTTTGAAAATGGTCGATATTTTTACGAATTTCAAGTGTTTCATTTTTTTTTCCGCCAGTCGGTCACCCTTATATACCAAATTGAAATTAGTTACAATCCGTATAGGCAATGACGAAGAAAAAATCGAATTTTTTAACCCTAATGACGATATGAGAGATTTTGTGTACACAGCACGAATACACCTAGCTACTTCACAAGAAGAAGTAATTTTGAATAGTTATTTTTGTAACAACAACGCGAAATAGAGTTTTAGAGAACGAATCTATTTACGGACGAGGCGCAAGTCGAGTCTTTAAATTAGGGGAGTGGGTGAGTACCACTCTAAAACTGAGTTTGCATAAATGTTACATAGGTACATATTTTTTTAGTATATGCTTTCCAAATTTGTTTAGTGACTATTCGAAATTATCCTAAAATATAACTTTAAAATAAAACTTTGAAAAACGCAGGCGATTAAAAAATATTTATATAAAATATAAATAACATTTCTTAGGTAACATTATTTTAAAGGACTGGATCAAAGGAATTAGCAAAGTTACGATTTTAGAGAGCATAACTAAAAAATAAATAATTAAAACTTTCAGCAAAAAAATAAATATTGTTTATAGATTTACCTACGGATTTATAAATTCATTCCACTTTTTTAGAATATTTGTGGTAAGTCGGTAAGTACTCGTACTATGGAAAGTCTCAAGAACAACAATTTAGCATATTGCCAACATTAACATTTAAGGAATCGTAAATTACTTTTTAAAGTAATAAATAGAAAATTTGAGATTAAGACCGACATAACATATTTACTTTTTAAAGCCGGGTTTATGCAGCATCATCATAGTCACTATCATAGTCACAGTCTTAGTCTTAAGAATTGAAACTATCCAATTGGTTATCATAATGAATATGACTGTGACTATAACAATGCTGCATAAACAGGTGTATTAATGAAACAAGTTTTATTTCTTATGACTAAGACTGTGATTATGATAGTGACTATGATGATGCTGCATAAATCCGGCTTTACACTACAGTAATACTGGTTGCAGTATATCTTAACGCTTAATAAAATGCACTTCGTGCAACGTGCATTACAATTTACAGCAGTTTTTCTTGGACTTTCCCGTGAGCAATTAATGCATTATATCTGTTATATAATTACCTAAAAAAATCTAATGATTGTACTCGTATATCCGATATGTGACGTTTTTGTTATTATAACATTCCCATTATTTAAATATGAATGATTTATTTCAAGATTTTATTTGATTGTATTGCAATGTTCTGTGTTAACATGCTAAGCGCATACTATTTGATTAGCATAAGGACGGGGAAAAACACACAAAGAGTACTTATCCCATAACTTAAAATTATCGTTCATATACTACCTGTATATTTATCGAAATAAACTACTGTAATTAAAAAATAAATTTGTTAATAGATTTTATAATATCGTTCAAAAAACTTGTTTCTTTCAATTAGTAACGATAAGAGTATGCAATGCGAAATGCTTTACTTTTATTGGTTAATATTTAAAAGTAAATAGTTACTGTCTCCGCCAATGGCAAAATGTTAAATCAAACAATGACAAAAGATTTTGTGTACTTTAACTTTTCGCAGATGCATTGACGAGCTTGTCGCGTGGAGTTAGTTTATAATTACTCTTGACGAATCGAAGGTGTGTGGATTGGTGCGGTTTGCAATAAAAAAAAACAATACCGTAGACTGTCACGCTTCCTGATTCATCGCTAAACTTTAAATGTCAACGGCACAATAATATAGGATTAAGGAAAAACCATTTCCACATGTAAGTAGGAGATATGGTTATTGTCAATAAAGTTATTATAAAAATCCAGAACAAGCATAGTACCCAGAATTAATTACTAATATTTTATATTTGTTTGTCATTGAAATAATTGCTTAATTATGGATGTAATTTTATATTTACTTTGACAATCAGTCATGCATATTTAAAATGAAGTTCCTTTTAGTACAAAAAATAAATTGAAAACAATTGAGAGCCTTATATAACAATAATTATGTATCTAGGGTATAATGTATTTAATTACTCTTTATCGCCCTAGTTGTGAAAATTCATACACGAGGGCACGAGGCGGTCAATGGCTAAAATCAAATGAAGGGCGATAATTGCAGTTTCTGTTTGAGAAACATAATTTTTACAGTTTTAATATAATAAAAATAAAGGGACAAGATGGTATCTCAAATTTTCAGACGTTCCTATATATGGATATAAATATTTCAGCTCGAAATTGTTACTGTATGTATGTATTTTGTTACTGTATGCCCGGGTGTGTATAAAAACATAAAGATTTTAACCCGAAAATATGATGTGCCCATATTCTAATTTAATTTTATGGAAATATATTTTTATGGTAGAAGCATTAGTATAAAAAATCTCTTAACTTGTCATGATCAAGATACCTATTGTAAATTTTTACAATTCTTCTTAATTTTATCATAAATTTGCATTACTTATATACGTACTTAAATTTAAACATTCAGTAAGCAAAATTTCATAGTTCTATTAGTAAACCAAGTTTTTAAATTTATTTTATTCAGAAATGTAGCTGGGAAAATTAGTATTGGCTTTACGGGCCCACAAAGTTACAAAATGATTTAAATATATTATTATTCTACTACGTATTCTTATAGAATACATTTTAGACTATCTAATTAACATACTAAGTACACATTTTAACATCATTATAAGAATTTTATTTTAAAAAATAATAATAATTTCCCCAGAAACAAAGTGGATTATGTACTGAGTAGGATTTTAAGTGAAAAAATTCGTCATCTTGAATTGATTTACCTATATAATATCAGAAAGGTGTCTTTGAAAATCATATCAGTGATGATAAAACAAATTTCTGTTAAAGTTTTATATTATATTTAATGAAGTAATTAGCGCTTTTATATGATATAAAATATTCACAAATATTTTTCTTGTGTTAATGTGAGTAGTTGTAAAATAATATTAGTATTGCATAAATAATACAACAAATTCTATTTCTGAACATTGTGGCTGAATTATTTATTTTTCCAAAAACTTTTACTAACCATTTTGAAATCAATTTATTTGTAATAAATATTACGTATATAATCTTAAACTGTAAAATGTCTTTATAAGAAATTATGTGAAAATAGCTAAACTATTACTTTGATAAAATGAAATATCGATTTATGTTTTCTGCGTTAAATGAACTTTATTTATTGCGTAAAAATAGATAGCTTGCGGATCTTTAACACTAACGTTTTCAGATTCCAATATTGGACTATAGCTGGCTTAAAAATAGTTGATGATTAAATAATGCAAAGTAATTTTTAATATGAGATGAGATGTATGCAAGTAGAAAATTTCAAGAATTAGCTGTTGCAGTGGGGAAAACGAATGCATAATTAATACAATACACGATTAAGACTCGGACACGGTTTGTTATGGCATGCGGATCTCGGATCTAAGAGGCGGTGGTGACGGCGATGTACTGCGGCTGCGGCCGCAGCTGCGGCCAGTGCAGCGTGGCGATGCTAGCAATTCTGAGTTGTGCAGCAGTGATCGTGGCAGCAGCCCTTCAAGTACAAGGTGGGTGGTTGT
Organism: Agonum fuliginosum; assembly: GCA_947534325.1. Classification (NCBI taxonomy): domain Eukaryota; kingdom Metazoa; phylum Arthropoda; class Insecta; order Coleoptera; family Carabidae; genus Agonum; species Agonum fuliginosum. The sequence continues at coordinate 40,840,688 of OX384029.1, read as the reverse complement.
GTAGCCCTGGAGCCCTACTAACCTACCTATGGAAAAATTGTAAGTTATTTATTTCGTTATATTTTTTTCTACTTTCTACGGTTTGTTATTTCATATTGCGTACCCATTTTGTTAATTCCTACTAATATTTTCTATTGTCTACTCGAAACTTTTTTAAAAGCATAGTACTGTTCTAGGTGGTGGAAATCGAGGCGTAAATATGGGCGGCGGTGCCGATCGCAGCAACGGCATCAGCGTGGGATCTCCATGCCCATCTGTGTTTCAGTATGAATGGGACGGTGTAGAATGGTACGGAATTATCAATGCCCCCAGTGTACCACACGGAACACCAGCACGTCTAGTTGTGAGATTGTCCATCGGACGCGCTCTACCTACCAAATACGCAGGAACATTAGAACTATTGGGCGCTCGAGCAGAAGTTCTACATGCGATGCTTAATGAACAAGCAATACGATACAGAGTGAACTTTCCGTTACCATATCCGATACCTGTTGTTACATCAATAACTCTCAATGAGCGTCTCATATGTTCTGGACCTGCAGTATCTGCTCCAATTTTAACTTCTATAGTACTTGAACATTCCTTATATCCACATGGGCAACCATTAAATAGCGGTGTACCACAACAAAATCCTAGATTCAACAGTAACAACTTCAATAATAATAATAATGGCAATGGTGCTGGTGGTGATGATTTTCCGCGGCAAACACCGCCAATAATTGCTATACCTGTACCATCTGATTCAAGCAATACATTCAACAATGAAGATGCAAACTCTCGCACTGATAATCCGCAGCCCAGTACAACGACAACATCGACATTAAATGCAATTGAACAAGGAGTGTATAATGATGTGTGCGGAAATCCAGTATCTGTGCGAGCTTTAGTTGCAAATGGCGAAGTAACAAAGCGCGGAAGTTATCCCTGGTTAGCAGCGTTGTTTGCTCAAAAGCCTCTAGGATTGGAATTCATATGTGGCGGAACATTGGTAAGCTCGCGATATGTAGTTACAGCAGCACATTGTATCCGCTACGGTGAAAACCGTGCATTAAATCCAGATGAATTGCTGGTAGTGCTGGGAAAGTATCGCATACGACGGTGGACCGAACGAGGTTCCGTCGTTCGTGATGTACAACGTATTGTCTTACACAATGACTATGGAGCTTTAAGTGGTGATGCAGATCTTGCAGCGATTGAGTTGGCAGAACCAGTAACATTTACAGACACTATTCGGCCTGTATGTGCTTGGTCTTCATCTTTCAAAATACCGAATGAAGAATTTGCTGATCGTGAGGCAGTTATTGTTGGATGGGGAAGGGATGAGGGCGGTCAAAAAGTAACTCCTGAACCTCGACAAACCAAAGTACGAATTGTGTCACAAGAAGAATGTTTACGTTCACGTCTCGAGTTCCGATATATTACTTCGAATCGTACGTTGTGTGCAGGTGGAGTTACGCCAGAATCAGGGCCTTGCAGCGGCGACTCTGGAGGAGGTTTATATTTGCAGAATCAGGGTCGTTGGTACCTTCGTGGTGTTATTTCTATGTCTCTGGTTGATCCTAATACAAAGAGTTGTGATTTGAAAAGTTACTCTGTTTTTGTAGATATGTCTAAGTTTGATAAATGGCTTGCTCAGTTCTTGCACTAAACAAGTCAAATATTTTTTTTTATATAAATAAATTGACAAGTATTGTATATACATATTAGTACCTATTAAGAAAGTAGTTTTAATAAAAACAACTTTTTTTACCAAATAGTAAATGGTAAATTTCAGCTCCTGAAAGATCAATTGATAAATAAAAAAAATAAATTTATTTAAATGCATTTATTGTGAAACAGGTTGTCAACGATAGTGAACTAATTACTAGTATATGAAATTTGTCACGGATACAAAATGTCATAATGTCCAGGGCGATAGAGCAAGTGGACGGTTGGATCAGCTCGATCTGGAAAGTCATGGGCAATCACTTGACCCCCGTCACCGCGATCCATGTATTCAACTCGAACACCCACAGCCAAAGCGGAACACAAAGCAATAATATGAATATGGTCACTTTCTTTATACATTGGTTCAACTTCCTGATGGCAAAAATCGACTACTGTACGTTCCCCTTCAATGAAATTTTGATAAAATGATTCTTCTTTTTGTAGCTGGCCACTAGTTATGAGACGGAGATACACGACCATATAATCTGAATAGCCTTGTTCATTTACCAGTTCGTGTAAAAGAGAAAGACCACTAGCTTCTTCGGTGCATGCATCAATTCGATTTATAACATCCATGAACTGTAATAGTAAGACAAATTGTAACTTAAAACAGAAAATAAATTCAATTTTATAAACTTACTGTATCATAAAAATCTTCTACTGTAAACTGTGGGAAACCAAGTTGAATAAGATCTTGGTGACTATTTTGTACACGATTAATGAATTCTTTAAACTCATTTTTATTCTTCACAAGTCTTTCTAAATAAGCGTAACAAAATGCACGAAAGAAACAATTGCCATCAGGTCTAGTACGACGAATATGTTTATACTTTGAGGCCAAATCTTTAACTTTTAATTGATAAACATCATCACCTACATATTCCTCTTTTAAACTAGTAATAAGATCTTGATTTCCTACTAGACCAATTGCATCTGAAATCTGTATACAATATGAGAAAAATTATAACCTAGTAAGTACATGATATTTACTTACTTCCTTTTCTATTTGTCTTTGTTGCTGTAAAATTAATTCATCTTGATTAATACCCATTTGTAAGGTTACATTTTTATTTTGCTTTTCACTCTCATTCTCATCCCCCATTTTAATTTACTAGTACAAGTGATTTTTATATGTTCTGGATACTTCCAAAAAATATTAAGTAACTAACTAAAGACGAATTTATTTTTCAAATATCTTTATCAATTGTTATTGTTCATAATTTTATCCACCGATCATAATATTAAACAATTATTCTTACAATATTATTAGGTTCTCTTGATACAAAACAACTCAATTTACATCTAAGCTGTCATCGGATCAATATGATTATGAAGTTTGCTACGTATTAAAATTTAATTTGTCATTATTACAACTTGAAGTGTTATAAAAAACAAATTGTTAATAAATAGCTTAAATTTTATTTATTATAAAAACAAAATACAGTAATTTATAAGCATAGGAATCAGGAATATAATGATTAAAATATACACATTCTATAATACATAATTTTATAAATATATTGTGTATTTAAAAATGTAAAAAAATTAATAGTTTATATTATTGGTGTCAGCAGTTATATTGTCATTATCAGCAACTATAGGTCGTGAGATTACAACAGAAGAGTCCATATTATTTGCATCAATATCATCTGTTTTTGCATTCAACCAACCATTGGCACTATTTTCTTCAGCTTTGGCTTTTCGCTCGCGCTGTAATCGCATGTATTCATCTAATTCATATTGATATTTAGGAGTAGTAATGCCAAGAAAAGAGGCAAGTGCTTCGCCCACATAATCACAAGCAGCAAGAGTAGTATTACCAGTACTTAAAGCTTTATGAACTAGCCATGGACCCCAACCCATATTAGCCTACAAGTAAAATGATCAGATTTAATATATTATCTTTGAAATCAAAGCAATTAATTTAACCGTGTCAACAACGTCTTCTATTTGTGGTTTAGTTTTATCATCTATTTCTTCAGAATCACTGTATTCTTCAAGTGTGCCATCACAAAAATGAAGAATCCGCCTAGGATTTTTAACATGTACTTCACAGTCATTTAGTTTTAATTCTATATTACTGTTAGAATCCATAATCTATATTTTTGTTTTCTGTTTTTATGTTTTGTTGTTTTGACAGTTCTCACATCACAAAATAGAAATACAATAAATTTTTGGGAGTTGGCTACAAGGGTTACATTTTCAACTCCGCCTTGCTGGTACCGTTAACGCGGGAAAAACAAAAAATCTCGAACTTGATACCTCACTTCATATCTCCTATACTTGCCGATTACTTACATTTTACATTTCATATCTTTATATGCCAATAATTTATCTTTTGTTGTGGTTTATTTAAGTATTCTTAATTAAATTCTCACAACAAAGTGCATCCAATCCCAACCAACACCAAAGTGTCTCGCTTTACGCTGTTGAGTTTGAAAATGTTAAATAGAAAAATATACATTTATTGCTTGTTTAAAAAAATATTATTCAATCAGAGGAAACCGCGAAAAGAGATGTTTCTGAAATTATTTAAATAACAATGCAATATCTACATAATTAGCAATAATTATCTAACAATATTTTCATTTACAAATACTCGTATCATATGTGCATTAATCCTTTTCGGAATTTTTTGAGCTTTCCAACAACGTCATAATTAGATCGAGTGATACACGAGACCTAATTACGTTGTTTGAATGCACGATAAAAAAATTCCTGGACATGAATTAATGCACGAGTGCATATTCGGCAAGAAAATCGCAATGACACCGCTGCTCTATTTTTGAATTCTTTTTACAATAGAAACTTGAAATAATAACTAAATTGATATTTAACATTAATTATGTATTATATTTATCTTATTAATTGCTTATTTACACTCAAAATGAAAATGAAAACAATTTTTAATTTAATGTCAAACATATGACAGAAAAAAGTTTCTAGTAAAACATTTCCGCTAAATTTTTATATAACCGTGGTTACTATTATTGTAATCAACTCTTTAATTGGCTGTTATTTGTGTTATGCGATTTTCTTTATTATTTTTTTTATACTTTCGTTTCTATAGAAATAAAATTAATTTTTTGGCACTTTGTGCTTAGCAGGCAAAATTTTAGTTATGGAAATTTCAAACAAACTTGATGAAGATTTTCTATTTTACTTGGGTTTTATAAAATTAGGAGTCAAAAAATTTCGACAAAATCGAGATCATTACAATAAATGCCAGGTAAAATATTTTGTAAATTTAAATTATGACAGAAAAGTTCCGTGTGATTAAAGATCATTCTAAACTTAATTCTGGAATTTCTCTTTCGGTACTTATGGTTCATTATTCGTAGTATAATATAATAATATAAATTTTTCTATACATATTAAAAACAGAAAATAATTATAAATACTTTCTTTATAAATGTACCCAGGTTTGGCTACAAAAATTATGTGGAGAAATTGCAATATCAGTGGAAGATAAGAGGAACCGAAATATATTTCTTTCGCATTTAGTACTATGTATGGAAGAAGGAAAGCTGACTGGACCATTTGAAAAGTTACCCCCAAGTGTTCTTCCAAATGCGACACAAGTTTTTGAACCTGAACTAGCTCAAATAAAGGTAAGGATTTTATAAAATATTATTTTTACATTGAAATTGTAATAATAATACATGTGTAAATTTAATATTCTAGTAATTAAAATGGAATAAATGTATATGATTTGAATTACTAATGAAATTTTAATTACGGTATCCGGCATTGCCCGGATTAAAGAAACATAATATAGGTACCTTACCTTATATGAAATGACTGGTCAAAATAAGAAACAGATACCTTCATGCATAATTTTATAAGGATCGAATAAAAAATGGTCTAAATACTACACATTTTTAACCTTCACTTCTAATTGTCCCATCGAATTAAAATATACCTTAAAATTTGACTCTGGTCAAAAGAGACATATGCAAAATTTCATGAAACGGTTCTAGATCTTGATGTTATATCCTCACCCCTCACCTCAAAACGAATATAAACATAATTTATGACCCGTTTTGTTACAAAAGACACAAAATATCGTCCTTTAGAGTGATTTTTAATTTTTACCCGAGCCTCTAATGGCCCGATCGAAGTCAAACTGTCAAACATACCTTCAAATCTGACTCTAGCCAACTTGCATGCAAAATTTCATGAGGATCGGACAAACGGTCTAGATGTAGATACATACAAAACAAACAGACAGACATACAAACATTCAGAGCTTTATATATTAGATTATGTTTACATTTTTAGAGCAAACTGTTTGCAGGTTTATAAAATAATAATTAGGATCACTCATAATGTTTTTAGGAGCCCGCGTGGATTTCAGAGGTAATTGCAGGTGGTGGCGATGAACCCACGTCTACAAGTATTGATGCTCGAACATATATCGCTACAAAAACACTACCGGATGGAAAAGGTGCTCTTGGATATATTGCTATATCACTTGATGATGATATGCCTGATGTAAAAGGAGAAGGGTAACTATGTTTTAATTTAAACTGTATCCTAGTTATAATGAAATATATTATGCATTTCAAATATTTTCCCTAAACATACAAGTGTTTTTATATTTGAGAAACAAACATAATAAGATAATAGTATACTAAATAATATTCCTAACAGATTGCAGTATTAATAAATTTTTTTTTAGAAAATTATACATATTATTAAAAATCTACTTCTCTATTGAATTAATTAATTACAATTAGTTACAAAAATTCTTTTGTTTCGTATTCTGTAATCATAAAGGATTTACTTTCAAAGATTTTCTTAATTTGTAGAAGCATTTGTACATTAAAATATAATTTGAACTAATCTAAGTTATGTAAAATGAATTTATAAAATTTGTATTATATAGTTTACGTAAAAGGAATTATTGAGCTTTTCTTATAAAAATACAGTTAAGTGATCAATTTTTAGATTGTTAAAAAAATGAATTTTTGAAAAATTGAATGCCTACCTTTTTACAGGCTTGACGAGCACATGGAACGTAAATTCAAGGAACTAGTGCCTCCAATTAGTGATATTGAAAGAATTTTATTAAATAGAAAAGTACCAGAAGAACGACAAAGAGTTCTAGACTTTTACAATCTAATTCAACAAAATGTTGCCAAAGAAATTGACGGTATAAAATTATACAAATAATTTTGTATGCATAACAATAACTTTAATTTTTTAATAATAGGAAAGATACCACCTAGTTCAAATGTGCAAACCGAGGGTTTAATACAACAACTAATTGCAAACTTGAAAATGAAAGATGCATTTGGTGCATATGAAGCAATGCCGCCAGAAATGCAGCGTTTGGAACTCTTGTACTTGTTGGACAGCCGCTTGCAAGAAAGAATGATGCACGTAAGTTTGCAATTTCTTACAGAATGTTTTTTTAAATATCATAGATATTAAAGACCTACATAGTACAAAGTAAATCCTGAAGTTGTCTTTTAGATCACTTGATCCTATATACGATATCGCTGTTCTATTACAAAAATAAATAAATCTTTTTTGCATTTTTTTAAATCGATTAATTTGTTCAATTATAGAAGCAAACCTAAAAATAAAATAGCATTCATATTGCAATTATGTACTCGTTTAGTTTACAACCTAACAATGCTGAATTTGAGTACGAGTTTGAGTATAAACTGCCAACTGGGCGGGACTCAAACCATGCGACCTAGGAACCAAACTTCGAAACGATAACCGCTAGACCGCGTTAGACCACGCTATTCATCGTGGTGAGAATATTGTATAACGATATGCGTTTAAATATTATTTTTCTACAAATTGATGTAATAAAATCAGCTTTAGGTAAAAATACGTTGTTGATTTATTGATGATGAAATAAAGGGTGGAGTGAAAATAATAAGAATATAAAAAAAATTCAATTTCTCTTGACATCACAATAGTTGCTAATGTGTATAGAAAGCAACATAAAAATCTGGGCCTTTCAAGCAGTAATCTTCAGGTTGCGCAACTGACTTTATAAAACTGTTATTTAGAATAAAATTTTGGAAATTCTATCTTGGATTGAATTTGGGCTATAATAAACCCATCTCTGGATTTTTGATAGCAAATATTTACAGTAATAAGTTTATTGAGTCTTTCGACAACCTTTGGATGGCAAGCAAACTTGGCGATATTCAATTTTAAACTAGTTTTGATCATTTCCGCTTCAGACAGCAATAGAGTTGCTGCCGGCTCATGAATGTCATCTCATTTTGTTAATCATGCCAAAATACTCTTGGGAAGAACAATTTTATTTGGAAATGTGTAACCCATAATTTGTCTCTTCAAATTATTTAAGCAACATGTAATAAAGCCTGTCAGGACAACAAGCTCAATTTTTAGATTCATTTTATATACCTAGTTAAAATTAAACCAAGATGCTCACTCTCTAGACATTCAAATTGCACCTCGAAATTTATAGACATTAGTTTTGAGCTATATTGGCAACTGTTAGTATGTCAAGCATATCAAAATTTTGAAAAAAAAATCGCTCCAGAGCTTAATAAATATTCCAAACTGAATATATTAATTCCAGTTCACAATATATAAGTATATCGTGTAAGATATATTCACAACGGATCGTTGTTTAGATGATACTAATCGTTAGAATGATATGACTCAAGTTTGACGATAATGATATAAGATGAAATAGTTTTCCGTTATGGAAATATAAGGGCAATTTCGTTAGTAATATTTATAATAGGTGTCTATTTTTATTACTTTGTTTAGGTTCGAAAACGAGAAGAATTCTTAGATAACATCGAGAAGGAACAAATGAACGCTTCATTCTTTGAGACCTCTTTACTTCCTGAAGATATATATAAGGACGAACGTGGTGGTAGAGCTGGCAAAATGTGGACTCAAGCAATAAACGCCGGACCGAGTCAAAAACATATTCGGGAAATCAGTGGCAAATATCCTCCATTTACTATTAAAAAGTATTTTATTATCGACCAGATTTTTTAGTATTTGTCTTTATTGATATTATTATTTATTTTAGATTCTTAGAGCTGCTTGCCAATTCAAAAGAAAAAATCGCACTTAAAATTCAACGTAGACATGAAAATGTGTTTTCACAACTGAAAAAAGAACTACGCAAAGAAGGTGAAAGGGGAAGAAATAAATATGAAAAAACAAAACTATCTCATGACGAAATCGTACAAATAAAGGACGCAGTAATTGCAGCAGAAAATAGGGCCTACGAAAGTTACCAAAAGAGACAAGAATACTTAACCGGAAACAGGAAGGAAAGAGATGAACTCTATGAACAAGTTAGAAACGCCATGATGGAGACACAACAACACGTAGAGGTAAACATAATTTATAATTCATGTTATTTTTCATTGAAATACACAATAAACTTATTGCTTTTTAATTGTATTTGTAGGAGGAGGCTGCCTTTGGTAGATATCTCACTGATCAAATAAACTCGATTGCTGTTCAAGCCGAAGTTTCCCAGCAAGTGAATGAAGAAAGTATACTAAAGATGGAAGATGAAAACATAGCTATAATGAAAAATATTCAACGTTTAAGTAAAGCAATAAAACAACATGAGAATAGAATCGCAAATATGAAACAGATAATAGCCAAGTCAACAGTTGACACTGGATCACAGTTCTTCTATGTTTAATATATTTTCGTTTATTAATTTTATTAACATTTATTTAAAAGTTGGAGATCCAGAATATACAATTGTAACACTTATATTCCAATAATATTTAAATTTTCCAGTATTAGCAATTCAGTGCAATGTGACACTATCAAAATACTAGCATTAGTAGCATTATGAAAAATCAGTTATCAGATATGGAGAAACCCATTTTACAATAATAAATAATTTTCGGAAATACATTCTATTTTAATATCTATAGTAAATATCATGTAGTAAAAACTGTAAAGATGCACTTTGCATCTAAAATTTTGTTAACAATTACATAGGTATAGGTAGTTATACAGGTGATTGAATAAAAAATATTTTAGATTGTAATATTGAATGAGAATAATTAATACATAATTAATACCAGTATCAAATTTCTTTTTATTTGTCTCTAGGTGGCAATAGCGAAGATAGCACTATCAAAACATCTAAAGAATTAATTATTGTTAAGTTTAAACTTAAACTAGGTAAGGTCAAGTTGGGTAAATGGGAACGCTTATTACAACTTTTATTTTTGTTAGCTCATAAAAATTGTATCTGTTCACATTATATTAGTGTAAGTTATAGTGACATTTTTTCTCTATCAATACACATACACTTAGCTTTAGTGTTAAAGTTTTGAAGCTATTACGAAACTTATTAATATTATTATTGGTTTGATAGGATAATTGGAACATACTTACAAGTTTTGCCTTTTTTTGCAACTTAAAGTTAACCAATTGGTTTGTTCAAATACCTGTAAACATTTAAAAGAAGGTATGACGCGTATGACGTGATTATGACAAGTTGTATGAAAATAGTACATTGTAATACAAGTATGGAAAGGGCTTCATTGAAAAATTAGTATGACAGTTGGAGCACGAGCGACAGTGAGTCTCCTATAATCATACGACCCTTTCCGCAAGTGTGTTTACATACTATTTTTTCTAGAAAAGTAAGAAATATTCAAAATTAATAACAAAATTGGATATATAATACCAAGGATATTATATATATAAACCTGGATAACTGACATTGGTGATACGAGTGAAGCAAGTGGTGGAGGAACGCCACCATTTGCAGTAAGAGTAGGCAAAGTGACATTTCCAGAAGTTTACATGTATACTTTTGCTTGAAAAACGTAGCGTTTCACGACTCTTTTATTAATTTTATATAATTAAAAAACTAATAGATATAAGTTTAAACTAGGCAATATGCCAGATTGAATAGGTTAAATAATATTTCGCGTCGACTTTTCAATGCTTTCTTCAACAGCAGTTTAGTTGGTGACTCCGTTTTGTTTTCGGTGAAATGTTGATTCATCAGTTCTTTGAATAGGTGTAATTCAAAATAATGAGATATCGGACCAATCGACTCTTTCTTCATTTCCTCGACTTATGATAGCAACTGGAGATACAAGTTATTTTGCAGTGGTGACTGTTGAATGTATTGAATTGAATATAAAATATAAATTTCTTACAAGATTCGGTGTTTCATTGTGTTTAACCCAACAGTGACCTTCGTTTTCTCCGCGGTTTAGACGTCTTAAAAAAATTTAAATTAAATAATATATGATAGCAAAACAATATTTATGGCCAGTTGTACCGCTTCCACTTAAATTTTAAGTTTTCCTTAAATGAACAATATCGACTCAAAATCAAATTGTCAAACGTAGAAATAACATTGCTGTCATAAATTTGATTCGATATTTTTCATTTAAGTGACACTTAAAATTTAAGTGAAAGCAGTGCAAATGGCCATCATACTTGCAAATATGACGGAAATGCGTCAAAGACGTATGGAACAAAACAGCTTCACGCAATCGTACGACAGCCTGCGATGTATTGTCAAAACTTTTTCTTGCCATGCCATAGGCCGCAGATAACGCTTCTCTCTTCGTTTTTGGGAATTCTATAAATAAATATATATTTTCAAGTAATGAAATCAGCTGATTATTTTAATATTCTTACCTATGGAAAGTAACTTTTATACCAAATATTTCTTAAGCTTTTACTTACCTATATTATTTGCAGTACGATTTGTACAACCGAATCCTACATGTAGGTCGTAGGCATTGTTCAACGAAATTCGTCTATAGAATATATTTCCGTTCAAAATATGTATTATATAAACACAATTTATCAATAAATTTAACATTATCTTAAAAATAAAATCAGGAGCATATGAAAAACAACACAGAAATCCTTAGATTGCATTAAAATCGTATAATAAGAAAATCAGATGAAGTTAATGGGCGAACCAAAATGAGATACAAGTAAATAAATAAAAAAAGTATATTCTTCATTTAATAATATTTATTTATAACTTTCATTACATAAAACACGTTCTTAAAGAGTGACAAAGAAAAACAAATACCTATTTGTATTTGTTTTAATACCTATTATAATTAATAGTACCTACCTGAGTAGTACCTACTGTAATACTACATGTGTTTAGCATAATTTCAAGAACTATGTTTCCAAAGTGTATGTATTATGATGAATTTTTACCTGTGTTTTAATAATTTACGTTAATGGCGTGTTATTCGTTAGGATTTGTTACAAAATAAAAACTAAAGAGACTATCACCACAATACTAATGTAGAATAAAGTATATAGGTTTAGTTTATGCCTGTTTGCCATCAAGATAGTATGATACAATTCTGAACATTCTATCTGCAGTTTTTTCTAGTACTGCAAAATGTAATATTAACCAAACTAAAGATCCATATAAAATGAACATGGTAAATTTATCCAACCAGTACATCCTAAAAACATATTTTATTATATTAATCACGTATAAAGTACATGTCAATTAAACTATTCTGTTTCATATAAGAAGTGGTGCCAAAGTGTTAAGTACCAGAGACGGCCGCCATTTTGAAAAAATGTCCGCCATTTTTAGTTTTCTTTATGGTTACTATTACGAAAAAATTTGTTATATTACCTATGTATAAATTGTAGAGCATAAAATTTGCTATAAAATGTTGAAAATTATGTTTGTAACAAAAAATTATATAAGAAATCTAATGCTGAACACAGTTAGTCGATATCTTGATTTACTCGAAAATAAAAGCTGTTTTTGTTTGAAAAGACAAAATTACGCTTTTATAGAAATTGCTCAAATATATTTTCACGAATTTCTCGACAACTGTACTACTTACAGAAAAAATGGTTATACCTACCATTTTAAAGCAAATTTTATGCTCTACAATTACCTACCTATGTAATATTGAATATACGAGAAAAATAAGGAAACAAACACAAAATGGAGGCCGTCTCTGGTACTTAACATTTTGGCACCACTTCTTATGTGAAAGAGAATAGTTTAATCTATACCAGGGATTCACAATATCGTGTATAGGTATTCGAGTACACTGCAACGAAAAAAAATTCAAACCGCTGTAACATTTGACATTTTATCCAAATTAAATTTTCTCGTGAAGCTTTAAAGTGTTGTCTACATATGCCATTAGAAAAATATGGACAATTTTTTTCTACCTACAGCTATTCATCCGTTGTTTTGTAATTAAAATAATGTAAGTAATTGGAAATAGTTATTTAGGTAACTATCTAGTGTGTAAGTGAGGGCGATTATTAACACATGAGTTAGTTATACAATATTTCTCCTACCTTTTTAATTTTGACAAAATCTCATTTTATTCCTTTTGACAAATATGTTAGGTTAATAACGTTTGACATTACTGATCATTAATGCTACGTAAATATTATTTGGTTAGAATTGTCAAAAGAATTTTGTTTTATTCTAGTTACAATTTTTTACAACTTAACAATAAAATAATAAATCGTTAATTAATAAAAATCATGCATTAATAGATGTAATTTATGTATAATTTTTTACATTAATAATACTCATTAATAAACGATCAACGAAAAAAAAATTAAATGACTGGTATTATGTATTAGGTATATTATTATTATATGAGGTCAATTGTTACTCAGAACTGCAGTCAATTATGATATTTATTAATTCAGTTCAAAATTAACGTTTCGCCAGCCACTTGTGGCTTCTTCAGGGAAAGTAGAATAAATAAAAAACCAAAATATACAGTAATGATAAACGTAAAAGAATGTAATAAAATAGTATTTGTTTTGAGAAGTACATTGAAAATCGCATGAAATAAAAATTACAGCCAATGGAAGAAAATTACAATAATAGTAGTCATGGTTATATGAAAATTTAGCAGAAATTTTTTACTTTATTAATGTTAAATACAAATTTTGTAAATATTTTAAGTTTCTATTGACTTTCTTTCAAAATTGAGAGGCGCAAGGCCGATACTGTGCTATCGGCCGCCCAGGTGCGTGTAAAAAATATGCCGCCCTCACAAAGTAGGTAAATAGAAGAAAATAAGTGCAGTAATTTAAAATTGCGAGAGAGTACTGAAAAGAATTGCGCCGCATGCAATTTAAAAAAAATTCAAGGTCAAATACCTTAAAATTGATAGTAATATTTCATGAAATTAACGAAAAATATCGCATTAAATAAAATATAATTAAAAGTATTATTTAAATTAGTTTTTTTTTGTGAAAATTTAGATTCATAACTATTTTTTAAAGTGACGTTTCGGCCGTCCCAGCCGCCCACGTACGGGGGCACGCTCTGCACCTACGCCAGAATCAGCTTTGGAGAGGCAGGTGTTATTGCAATTTTCTTACCGAATATACACTCGTGCATTAATACAAGTCCAGGAAATTTTTTTTTGTTCATTCCAACAACGTTATTAGCTATCGTTTACCACCCCAGCTAATTAAGACGATGTTTTAGCACTCAAAAAAATTTCCGGAAAGAATTAATGTGATAGGTATTATAAGTGAAAATATTGAACAAGAAATACTAGCTAATTGCAAAACATTTTGAATTTATATAAATTCGCTAAAAATATAATATTATTCCTGCACAAATGAAATTCAATGATAAAATATCAAATACAAACACTGAAACATGTACCTATACCTAATTTATTTGTTGACTACTTTGCATCCGTGTACACAACTTCTCATTCTAACACTGCTACAACTACACTGCCTAACCACATAAACAGTACGAACGAAATTTTTACCATCTTTGTTACCGATTAGACTATTCTAGAGCATCTCAAAAACATAGAAGTAAATAATAAAAGTGCCGGTCCAGATGATATACCCAGTGTTTTCATAAAAAATTGTGCTCCATCCCTTGTGCTTAATTTTTAACAAATCATTATCAGAAGATTACTTTCCAAGAAAATCTGGTGTGGTCATCACACAACTTTCTTATACACAACTGTGTATACTCGTATCATCGATCTTATACTGTCTAGATACCGCATGACCGGCCATGGCGTTTGTTGTAAAGTGATCGCAACATACCGTGAATTTATTTTAACATGAAACATAGAACTTTTCATATCCATGGTTACGAATTTGACAGCAATGTATTAGAGCGTTCTTTTTAAAATCGAACATAGGGAATCAAACTGTATTATTCTTGACTAATATAACATATTTGGACAGCTGTAATAGTTCCAAGAGAAGCCTTCAACATAAACTTTTAATTGTTTAAACTATACCTACATCGTATTTCCAGATAGCAACATTGGAGTCAAACTGATGCTACCTGGAAATACGATGTAGGTATAGTTTAAACAATTAAAAGTTTATGTTGAAATCGTCTCTTCACTCAAAAAAATATGTACTTTAATAATAAGAAAATGTACTTTCGTTTTGAAAACCAGCAAAATTCAAAATATTTACTGTAACAGGGCAGAAATCTATGCTCTGGTTTTCATATTTCTTGGAAATATAAAACCAGATGTTGAGACACAACCCTCGCACCCCCGCAACCCGGTTTTGCGGACTTGCGTCCGAAAACAGGCAGTCGTCGTGGAGGGACCGTAAAGAAAGGGCGTAAATGTAGCCAGTTCGGCGAAATCGCGCGTTTTCGCGTTATTAGTTTGTAATTTAGTTTATTTGTAGTGATTAAGTGTTAATAATAATATTTGTTTAATTAAAATTAGTCCGAAATTTTTATTCGTCGAGTACCAGGTATAATTCCTATTCCCATTCCTTCCACTGTCAGCTCAACCTATCCCAACCCGTCGTTAATCCGTTATCGTAAATTACTCCCGTGTTACATTGGCGCAGTCGGTAGGATTGCCGTTTGAAAAGTTTTGCAGCGTGACAAGCAAAATTGCCAGCATCAAAAATGGCGGCGAGCAGTTCAGTGGAATTGTTCGTTACCGGCAACTCCGAACTTACGTCAGTTCCCCGTCACTCCGTCCACCTCTAATTTTGGTACTCGACATTGTCATCGTCATTGCATCGTTCATCATTTCATAAATAATAGTACGAAATAAATTAAATACAACGCCAGTTTCCGACGCCATCAGCGATCCAGAGTGTATGTAACGGCCGGAAGGAGTAAAACGTCAACCGCCTTCTCATCGAAAGAAGTAAAAATTCGAAACGTTTAATAAAACAAGTGTTGGCACCTAGTTAAGTTAAGTTTAGGATATCTCTGGCTATCAGGGTTAGACCAGAGAATCCATCCGTTCGTTTCGTCCATATCCATATCGTACGTCGTTTTCGGGGTGGTGCAGCATCCGTGACTTATATAGTCAAATTCGTCGGGATCGATTTGTTTCGTCCGGAGGCATATATGGCTGTTGCTTCATCGTTCGTCGGGACAGGTACGGTGGTCGTTTCCTGTCCAAATCGTTAGTTCGAAGGTACACGTGGCCGCCTCATCGTTAGCTGCATCACCCAATCGCTGGGTATGGACTCGTTTTGTCCGAAGGGGCAAGTGCCAACACATCGTCGACGATCTCTCGCCGTTCGTTCGCTGACGCTTTACTTCATTTCCGTGGCCGCCGCAGAAGCCCGCGAAATCTACCCAAGCCAAGCCGTGACGTCACGAGTCCAGCATCAGCATCGCAGTCACCAGATGTTCGCGAGGGATGAAGCCGAAGATCGCCCCCGCACCCCTTTTCGTTTCATTGTGACTCGGCTGTGTTGTGTTGTGAAAGTGTCCTGATGTCCACTTCGCCGTGTCCTATTCATAATTTTTGTCAAATGTCAATTGTTTTTCGTTTTAATTTCTTTTTGTATTGTTTCTGTTTGTGTGGTTTCGGCTGGTTTATGATGTTTTATGTGTAATTGTATAGGTAACTTTGTATTTTCTTTATTATAAAAAAATGGGTTTAACGTTTGATTTATGTAGGTAATGCTTATGTGTAATAATTGTGTAATTTCGTATTTTTATTATTGTAATAATAAAAACGGTTTAACATGTCCCATTCCCGCATGATAGGTAGGTAAGGTAGTACCTATAAATAACATGATTTTAGTTCATAATTATTTTGTGTATGTAGTTTTTGTATTAGTTTTATAGGAATAGGATTTCTTTTTGTGTTTTTTAGGTCAGGTTGTTTGTGTCGTTTCGTTTGTTGCAGGCGCCTCTCTCTTAGATAAAATTATATCTTGTGAGATATAATTGTGTTTAAGGAGGAAGTGATGTAACAGGGCAGAAATCTATGCTCTGGTTTTCATATTTCTTGGAAATATAAAACCAGATGTTGAGACACAACCCTCGCACTCCCGCAACCCGGTTTTGCGGACTTGCGTCCGAAAACAGGCAGTCGTCGTGGAGGGACCGTAAAGAAAGGGCGAAAATGTAGCCAGTTCGGCGAAATCGCGCGTTTTCGCGTTATTAGTTTGTAATTTAGTTTATTTGTAGTGATTAAGTGTTAATAATAATATTTGTTTAATTAAAATTAGTCCGAAATTTTTATTCGTCGAGTACCAGGTATAATTCCTATTCCCATTCCTTCCACTGTCAGCTCAACCTATCCCAACCCGTCGTTAATCCGTTATCGTAAATTACTCCCGTGTTACATTACCATAGGATTGAAAATTTTGCAGATATATTTGAAAGCACATAGAAATATTTACTTTTGAAAAATGTGTTTGATTTAAAAGTTGAAGAATATTTTATTTCAATGTCAAATTTATTCATTTTAAAATATTAAACATTGAATATTAAAATTAAGTATTTTAAATTAAAAGCAAAGAACCTTAATAATTTTGTACTTTCAATATAAAATAGATACTTTTCTTTTAAAAATTTCTTATTTTGAATTCAATATATTTTTATTTATTTTAATAGTAAAGTTCAATTCAAATTAAAAGCAATTGCTTTCAGATTGAAATAAGATTTTTGTATTGACAACTGAAAATAATTTTTTTAATTTAAAAGTATGTTACAATTAATTGGAAATTCATTTAAATTGAAATAATATTATCTCTTTTACTTTAAAAGTATTAACCTTTATAATAAAAATAATATTCTTATTTTGAAAGCAAGTAATTTGAATTTAAATACCTAGACGAGGCAAATATGAAAACAAGTTATGAGTTACGTTAGAGAAGATCGAACAGTGATGCTGTGCTTTCCATATTTCTTTTGCTGGTATTATATATTATACTATTTGTATGTAGGTACATACGAATATAATTAATTAGAAGTAAGGACAGTTAAGAAATGAACAAGATTTTAATAGAACACAAGCTATTTGTGTTATTTTCTACGAAGAAAATAATGTAGGTAAGTCAATGAATAATATTTTAGTTACATAATTAAGTTCTAACTGATTTATATTTTATAGGAACATTATTATTTCGCTCAAGCGAAAGAAAAGAGATAAAATAAAATTTCATATTCACCATTTTCATTGGCAAGTAATAAATCCGAACAAGAAATTGACGAACATTTACATGGAAATGCCCGCTAATGATTGGAGTATAAATTGGAACCATCTTATGAAGATGTATGGAAGAAATGACAATTTACATTTGAATATTTAAGACAAAAACAATATTCTTCAAACTATGAACTATTCAAAGAATGGCATTTTGTGAGAGAAGATTGTTCATGAAGCTAATTTCATGGGTTTGTAATATTATTATTTGTAAAGACATTTTACATAGGTTTGTACATTGTAATATTTATGAATAATAAAACCTATAAGTACTTAAAATAAGAAAAATTCTTTTATTTTTAAAGTACTACCTATACCTAAATAAAAATCTAAAAACATTTGCTTTTAATATGAAAACAAAATGGTATAAATTCAAAAGTAATATCCCTAAATATGAAAGTTACTTACTTTTGAAACAAAAGCAGTAAATTTTACATTAAGAGTAATGTATTTGATTTAAAAGATTGATTCAAATGCATTTGCTTTTTATTTAACAGTTAAAATTTCAATTCAAAAGTATAATTTAGCCTTAGTAATAAAAGTAATTTGCTTTCATTTCAAATACCATAATTTATACCGAAAGCAGTACTACTTTTAATTTGAAATTGTTTGTTGTTGGAGCATTTTTAAAAGCAAATTCACTTGATTTTACCTGCATTTTATTTGAAATCAAAGCAAAATTTTTTTGAGTGTTGGAACTATTACAGCTGCCCAAATATGTTATATTTGTCAAGAATAATACAGTTAAATTGATTCCCTATGTTCGATTTTAAAAAGAACGCTCTAATACATTGCTGTCAAATTCGTAACCATGGATATGAAAAATCCCATGTTTCACGTTAAAATAAACTCACGGTATAAAGCCTAGTTTCCATGCATGCGTTTCATCCGTTCCGTTCTATCCGTCGCAAGTTGTGATTGGCTAGTTCAAATTATGAAAAATTGGCGCGTTGGTAAATGCAGCGACGGACAGAGTTCGTCTACTCTCTACTCGTTGCAGCGCGAATTTGAAAACGGATGCTTTGATGTGACAGATTGACAGTAGTTAGCAACTGTTTTCATACGATTTTACGTAAAATTTGTTTGGTTTACCTAATCAACATGACCAGCTTCGTAAGTTTATAAAATCATAATAAATATTATATAATATAATCATAGCATGAATAACGCATATTTATTTAGGTTTATTTCTGTGAAAAATGCAAAAGCATAGTACATAATTTAAATGAAGAGCACATTTGTACCCCACAGGAAAATTCAATAATATTTGATAACACAAATGATAATGAATCTATGGAAGACTTAGATATTGATGAACTTCTAATAAATGAAGTTTCAAAAAGACCACCATTGTATTTTTTTTAAATGTATTTTAAATAAAAATATGAAATTATCATAATTTTACCGTGTATTATAATTCATTTCAACGATTTGAACAAAACACCAGTGAATCGAAGTACCAATCAAAACATCAAAACGAATGAAACGCAACGGACACATGTGAACAGTCTAAATTTCATACGTCGTCAAGTTTGCAGCGACGTATAAAACGGAACGGACGAAACGCATGCATGGAAACTTAGCTTAAGAGTGAGTGGGCATGACAGTTGGATCTTCAAGTGTATTGCATTCTGATAATAAAAACACGTATATAACGTCGTAATAACAGCTGGTGCACTAAAAATGCATTATTTTGTTCGTTTTAATTAGTCAGACATCAAAACTTAATGTCTTATTACAAAATAATTTGTTATTTACTAAACGTCAGACAGCACTGACATTACAGGTTAACCAAATTTCGATTTATGTCAAAGCTGCCAAAGCGTCTCCATGGTTATGAACTAAATGCAACCCGCAATACACCCTTAAGATACGACCGCGGTATCCTCTCACTCTTATAATGTTGCGATCACAAACAAATGCCACATGCGGTATCTAGACAGTATAAGATCGATGACTCGTTTAAATATTGCACTTGACACACGTTTGACATAATATAATAACTGACATAATTGACTTAGCTTGTTTGTTTTCAAGCAACTATGATTATTGAAATGTATTTAATATATTATTTTTTTAGTTTTTGCTGATTCAATCATTTGTTTTCAAGCAACTATATGATTATTGAAATGTATTAATTAAATATATAATTTAATTTTTCTCAAATTTAAAAGGAGATATAGTAAATTAATTTAACGATATTTATTCCTTATATCATTGTTAACATTATATATTTGAAACATTTTTTTGGCTATTGCCATATTTGAAATAAATTGAATTTATTGTTATGTTTTAAGAAAACTTCCTCTTCCGGTTTTCGAAATGTGACCAAAATCTTTTCAGTTCTGCGCATTATACTAAACTTTATAAATACCAAGTTTCATAATTTTACCTTTTCTCATTCATGAGTTATTGAACATACGGACATACACATACACACATCCATCCATCCACTCACACAGACATCATTGCGAGAATGGTCAAAACGAATTCAGTGAACCTCAAAACATGTATTTCCGCGAATATAGACTTACTTATACTGTGTATAAGAAAGTAAAAATGGAAGAGTGCCTATATAGTATATAGTAATCCATAAAACTGGCTGTATAGTGCAGGCAAAATGCTACAAAATTCGCCAAATAAACAAAAAAGTAGGAGACTTCCGAAAATTTGCAGAGTTGTAAAAAACATTCAAGATTCCGATGAGTCCCGAGCAGCAAAAAGTGTGCTCGTGCCGCGATATTAAAAAAAAATTCAAATAAACTCGGTAATTTTAAGATTTACAGCAAATATTGTTATTATAATATTGTAGCTTATAAAATTTCCTACAAAAAGATGGCATAACTTTTTTACATAGAAGTAACAGTTTACGAGAAAAACGAGAAAATATATTTTGGTAGAACGAAGCAAATTAATTCATGTCTTAACATTGTTTCTTTGAAACAAAAACGGCTGTAACTAGCGAACGGATAGAAAAAACGACTTCCGGTTTGAAGCATTCGATTCTACAGACATTTTTCTATCAAATATATTATTTCTAATTTTTCAGGCAGGCCTGGTTTTATTTTTAAAACTTTTTGTGTCAACATTAAATTGCGGCTTAAGGCTCTACACTTGTTGAACGCAATATTGCTTCAACAGAATCAGAATTCAAGATTCTGGCTATATGGCTCAAAATAAAAATCTGAAATTTACCATAAGTAATTACGAAGCATTATTTTATTGAAAAATTCATACAATACATTGTTGCGACAACAATTAAAGAAAATAAGAATTAATTTATGTATTTTAATATTACAAATGATGGCTTTATTATTGCATATTTATTAATTTTGTTTTAAATAGTCGATTTCTTGCATTGTTCGTGAGAGTGCTAAGAAAATATTTTTAAAAAAAAATTACACATCTGACGGAAAAAAATAGTAAAAAATCTGACGTGGACACCACATGACTTCCTTGTACGCCTTGTGTGTTCATACTTTTCTTAATAACTAAAATGTAAAATAATATTAAAAATTCTTTTAACTTATTATACTAGTATACTCACAAATATATTTTAGTCATTTGATTTAAACTGCAGAAGAAGATATAAAGCATATTTTACTATTGTCACTGTCATGTCATAATCATTTAAATTTTACGTAGTAACAAATGTTAATCGATCATGGACTACAAGATACCGAAATACTATAAATTATAAATATATACTTTAATTATTTTTAAATGATAGCAGATACAAAAATATTTATAAAATACCGATTGTAGGTAATAATCACATAATCTTTCATCTAAAATTAAATATTTATCGAAATATTTTTAAAAAGTACTACTTCCGGTTTGTAGACTGAAACCAAAAATAGGAGGTGCACAACTAGATGCTATAACAGTCCTAAATACAAAATTTCAACTTTCTACGTCTAACCGTATTTGAGTTATGCGACACACATACGTCCGTCCGTCCGTCCGTACGTACGTACGTACGTACGTACAGACGTCACGTCGAAACTAGTCATAATGGATTCAGAAAAGGTCAAAACGGATATTTCCGTCAAAATCTGAGAACCGAAATTTTTCGCGATTACAATACTTCCTTACTTCGTACAAGGAAGTAAAAATCGGCCA
Organism: Agonum fuliginosum; assembly: GCA_947534325.1. NCBI lineage: Eukaryota > Metazoa > Arthropoda > Insecta > Coleoptera > Carabidae > Agonum > Agonum fuliginosum. The sequence continues at coordinate 40,818,429 of OX384029.1, read as the reverse complement.
AATTGACTATTTTTACTAATTTATTACTAAAATACAATTAAGTATTTCAAAAATATAATTTCTTAGCACTCTAGAGTCATCTTTTATCTATAAAATATGAACAGTGTAGGTGTACTAACAAGAGCTCAGTTTGTAATATAGCAAGGTCCCTTTTTCACTATATTTTTTACTGTTTTTTTCCTCAGATGTGTAATTTTTTTGACAAAAAACATTTTCTTAGCACTCTCACGAACAATGCAAGGAATCGACTATTTAAAACAAAATTAATAAATATACATTAATAGGACCATAATTTGTAATATAAAAAGGCCTAAATTAATTCTTATTTTCTCTAATTGTTGTCGCAACAATGTATTGTATGACTTTTTCGATCAAATAATGCTTCGTAATTACTTATGGTAAATTTCAGATTTTTATTTTGTGCAATATAGCCAGAATCGTGAATTCTGATTCTATTGCAGCAATATTGCGTTCAACAAGTGTATAACCTTAACTAAGGACTTTAAAAGTTTTAAAAATAATGCATCTTAAGCCGGATTTATGCAGCATCATCATAGTCACTATCATAATCACAGTCTTAGTCATAAGAAATAAAACTTGTTTCTTTAATACACCTGTTTATGCAGCATTGTCATAGTCACAGTCATAGTCATTATGATGACCAATAGGGGTTTTCACGATTTTTTGGTTTTTCATATGTTAATCGATACATTAAAATATAAGACCCGTATTTTTTCTTTTCGCTTAAAAGTTGCTAATAATCCAGAAAAAAAATTCATAAAGTTTAAAAAAATAAGTGCCGCGAAAATCGATGCAGCGTGTAACAGTGTGACGTCACCAACACCTAGAACATACGTTCAACGCGCTGACAAAGACCGATACGTAGGTCTTACCTTACACAATCAACATCTTGTCAACTTGAACAGAAAAACATAACCAAACTGTTTCATGCCGTTTCATTTCGATTAAAACCACACAAAAATTCTTCAATAAACTGTAAGTAATCGTGTTTGAACCTAACCAAACTCGACAACGTGAACCCGTGAACGTGTCAAAAATCGAAAAATCAATAGGTCGTCCAAACGACAAAAAACGAACTTACACGAACCAACTCCTGGTTTGATATGTGTTTGATATCAATGTTGGCTGGTACGTCACACATGGCGCATTTCAATGAACGATTTAAAAGACTTACATTTTCATTTCGATTTTCGATAAAGAGGTAATAAATCTGTCAAAATTAACAATTATTATCACTTTCCTATAACTTATACATGCTGAAAATTGATATCCAATAAGTATTTCTTTAAAAGCCGTAGGCTTGAAAACCCCCATTGGATAGTTTCAATTCTTAAGACTATGACTGTGACTATAATAGTGACTATGATGATGCTGATAGACAAATGTTCGAGAAATCCAATGCTGGAAACCGGAAGTCGATATCTTAATCCAGTCGGAAATTAGAATTGATTAAACACAGTTAACCGAAAAAATACTAAAACTTCACTTTTTTTTCTCGCACAAAAACTTTGAATATCAGCTCAACCAAGAGACCTATAAAAGTTTTTAAAATAATGTATCTTATAGAAAAATGTCCAAGGGATCCAATACCGGAAACCGGAAGTTTATATCTTAATTTGTTCAGAAATTAGAGTTAATTAAACACAAAAAATATGAAAAATACAAAATTTTCTGAATTTGTTGTAGTTCTGCAAGTAAAGTTCACTTTTCGGTTGGCAGATTTTTACCAAAATCTTATCAGCTCTTCGTTTACACGTATAAATGTATTGTGCAAAATATCAGAATTTTATTTTCAGTAGAATTTGAGAGGTGCGTGAAGTTGGCGAACAGGTGTGAAGCACAAACGATAAAAATTATATGGAAAGTTAGTGCTTCGTTTGTGCTCTTTTGTGCCGCTAAAAGTTTTATAGCCCACCCTAATTTAACGGCGTAATTAACGTTCGACTATTTTGGTGCCAAGTTCACATTATCCCGGATTTTTTTGAATAAATTTAAAAACTTGGTGGCGATGGTTAGTGCTTCGTTAGTGCCTCTTAGTGCTTAGATAAATTATGTTTAAAACCCACCCCCTCCTAACTTATATACGTTCAACTTATTTGGTGCCAAGTTCACGCTATCCCGAACATTTTCGAATAAATCAAAAAACTCGGTGGCGATGGTTAATGCTTTGTTAGTGCCTCTTAGTGCTTACATAAATTATTTTTAAAATTCACCCCGTCCTAAGTTATATACGTTCAACTTATTTGGTGCCAAGTTCACACTAGCCCGGGCTTTTTAGAATAAATTAATAAACTTTGTGGCGATGGTTAGTATTTCGTTAGTGCTTATTAGTGCCTTGATTAAATATTTAAAAATAATAATCTCTTTTCATTTTATTAGTAATATTCTTCAAAAATGACGTATATAGTACGAAATTTTTATAAAATATAGATAAAATAAATATGATCTGTGATCTTAAAAAAATCTAATATGTTTCTGTGCTATTAATGTTAAAACTTGTTCGTTGCTCGATGTTAAGGTATAAATAATAATAGATTTGAATAATCAAGAGAAGCCTAAATAAATGCAACAGTCATCCAACCTTGCATCTAATATTAAAAATCAAGTACTAAATTAAACGAATAATATTTAATTATATTTTAATCCTTTTTAAAATGATCTACACTGCTTATTACTTTTCATAAATTATATTTCTTTTGCAAAAAAGTTTATAAGTACTAAACAATTAGAACTACAAGTATACAGGCTGTCCCAAATTGAGTAGCCCACCATGAGTATACTGGTATCTTGCTTATTATTGGAAATAGAGATTTGGTTAAATGGACAATGTTTTGATTGTCCCAAAAATTCTCATAGATAGGCAGAAAATGGCGGAAAACTAATTTCGGTATATTTATTATGTCTCCAATAACTCCTATACGGTTGAAGATCGAAAAAATGTTCAGTACAAAAAGTTTTATGCTATCAAAATATATCCAGTGGCGAATGTAAATATTTTTTCCAGGTCACATTTTCGAGATACCTCTATGACACAAACTTAGGATTTTTTAAATGGAAGGCATATTTGATTTTAGCCTCAATTTTAGTTTGCATTTACTAACAAAATGTAATAAAACTAAATTTTACCATAAAATTGCGCTTTAAAAATAATTTGACCAGTTTCTTTTATTAAATAAACTACGGAACAAAACATAATATACACGATAATTTGAAAATAACGGCAATTATCAGATAAAAGAATAAATAAATAAAATTTTGTAAATAAATGTTTTCACCAAATTATGGAAAATATTCCAGTAAATTTAAACATTCTACCATGCATCAAATGGGGTAGTTATGATTTTTTGGTATGTTGTATATGACTGTGGCCTTATGGAAAATTAAAGTTTTCGACCTCGGCAGACCTTCGGATCATTGTCAAAAATAAAAAAAATAAAAATTTTCGACATTTTTTCTAGTTTTTGACAAGTTTGACCTCGAAGGACTAGCTTTTCGTCAAAAGTATTTGAATCTACTTGTAGAGAATAAAATTTCCTACAAATTATGTTATGACAGACGAAAGCGGAGCGCTTTTTAGAAATAAAATCAAGACATTAATTTTTTCGTGATACACAAAGACGGCTTAACTTTCCAACGAATAAAAGTATCGCTGTCCGGTTTCAAGCATTCGATTTCTTACGTCTACAATATAATTTTTATAATTTTCGAAATCCAAGTTAAGCCGCAATCTTAACAGACATTTGTTTTTAAAAAGTAATTTAATATTTTTTTGTATTTCTGAACGAATAATGATATTGACTTCTGGTTTGCAGCATTGACTTTTTTCTGTAAGATATATTGTGTAAAAAATTTTGAGAGGTCTTGATTGATCTGAAATTTAAAGTTTTTGCCCAAGAGAAAATAGTAAAATTTTTGTTATTCTTTTGTTTATTGTCTTTAATCAACAAAAATTTCTAAACAAATAAAGATATTGACTCGCGGTTTACAGCGTATTATAGAAAAATGTTTCAAGAATAAAAATGCGAGTCAAAATCTTTATTCGTTTAGAAATTATAGTTCATTAAAGACAGTAAACAAAAGAATAAATAATTTTTTTACTATATTCTCTCGGGGAGAAACTTTAAATATCAGCTCGACCAAGACCTCTGACACACCTTTTTGACATAATGTATCTTATAGAAAAAGTCCGAGGAATTCAATGCTGCAAAAAAGTCAATATCATTATGCGTTCAGAAATTATAGTTGATTGAATACAAAAAATTACTTTTAAAAAATATTATTTTAAGATTGCGGTTAAACTAGGGCCACGAAAATTATAAAAATTATATTGTATATAGACAAAAACCTATGAAATCGAATGCTTGAAACCGGACAGCGATACTTTTATCCGTTGGAAAGTTACAGCCGTTTTTTGTGTATCACGAAAAAAACGAATTTCTTGATTTTATTTCTAAAAAGCGCTCCGTTTTTGTCTGTAATAACTTGTAAACAATTAATCTCTTAAAAATTTCTAAAATACAGAATTTGTAGGAAATTTTATTCTCTACAAGTGTGTCCAAATACTTTTGACGAAAAGCTAGTCCTTCGAGGTCAAACTTGTTAAAAACTGAAAAAAAGGTCGAAAATTTTGTTGTTTCTTTGATTTTTGACAAAGATCGGAGGTCTGCCGAGATCGAAAACTCCGTCGTATATAACATACAAAAAAATCATAACTACTCCATTTGATGCGGTAACCCACATTTTAGGTGACAAATACATTGGAATAAAAACTAAAATAATACAATAATTATATCATTGAAAAGGGAAAAAATAACAACTTTTTAATTACACATGCATCATAATCGATGATTAAAACACGCAAACGCGTGCGAAAACACAAGATTAAAACACGCAGTGTTTTAAAAGGTTGCTAGAGCAACAACAATATAAAATGCTTACATAATCTGCATGTTAACTTAACGATGCTTTGTCACAGCACACAAACTACTTTATAAAATGAATTAAAATATAAATGATGTTTTCCAGCTATATTCTCCTATTTAGAAAGCAGGTGTAATAAAAATAGCGTATGATATACGTGTATAAATGCTTTTTTATTACACCTGCATCATAATCCAGGATTAAAGCAAGCAAAAGATTGCGAATGCGCATGATTAAAGCACGCCGTGTTTTAAAGGGTTGCTAAGTAACAACATTGTAAATGCGTACTGTCTCTAAGGTACCTAATGATATTTTGATACATCACACAGACTACTTTATAATATGAATCAATACAAAATGCTACTATCCAGCTATAGTTTCCAATTTAGGATACAGGTGTTATAAAAAATAGTGTACGATACAAGTGCTTTTAAAGCACTACAACGTTAAAAGCACTCCGCTTCGCGTCATACTGTTGAACAGTCGTGCGTGCTTTAGAAGCTTACCTATGCACTTTTATCATAATATACTATTTTGTATTGAACATTTTTTCCAATCTTTAACTGTTTTGCAGTTCTTGCAGATTTTTCTCCATTTTCTACCCATCTATTAGAATTTTTGGGACAATCAAAACATATCTGAAGTGACCCATGAGATGAGTGCGCACAATAAGTTCTATTTAACCGATCTCGTAGCTCTTCTAATTCTCGAGTTGCTAATGATGGTCTACTCAACTTTCTGTATAAGGAAATAAATACATTAACTAATTAGATTTTAAGACACACAGGCAATAACTGACTAAACCTAAGAACATTATAAAGATTTTACAATGATAAATACATCTGCTTAAGCTTACCTATATTTAAATTCTAACAGTCTAAGAATGTGTTATTGCCGAAGATTCCGTTTATTGTACCTACATAACAAGAACCTCATCAAAAATGATATGATGAACTCGTTTAATTCATTTTTGTAATATAAAAGTGGTTAACTTATATAGTTACGTTATTCAATATGTAAGGTACCTAAACCATTAAACATTTAAAAAATAAATATCATTCTGTTATATTCACAGAAATATTCTATTCAACGATACGCGCCTTGCATAGCAGCTATAGGAATTGACTCGCATGTGAGTTCGTTGCTACGGTATACCTCCATTTTCCATGAATATTACAAATAAATTAAAAGGAGATGATTTTTTAAAATATTTAATCAAGGCACTAATAAACACTAACGAAGCAGTAAACATCGCCACCAAGTTTTTTAATTTGTTCGAGAAAGTCCGGGATAGTGTGAACTTGGCACCAAATTAATTGAACGTATATAACTTAGGACGGGATGGATTTTAAAAATAATTTATGTAAGCACTAAGAAGCACTAACGAAGCACTAACCATCGCCACCGAGTTTTTTTATTTATTCGAAAAAGTCCGGGATAATGTGAACTTGGCACCAAATAAGTTGAACGTATATAACTTAAGATGGGGTGGGTTTTAAAAATAATGTATGTAAGCACTAAGAGGCACTAACGAAGCACTAACCATCGCCACCAAGTTTTTAAATTTATTCGAAAAAGTCCGGGATAGTGTGACCTTGGCACCAAAATAGTCGAACGTTAATTACGCCGTTAAATTAGGGTGGGCTATAAAACTTTTAGCGGCACTAAAGAGCACAAACGAAGCACTAACTTTCTATATAATTTTCATCGTTTGTGCTTCACACCTGTTCGCCAACTTCACGCACCTGAATTAGAGATAATGAAAGAGAAAGAAAGCGCGGGAAACACACACACACACAGACATCATCGTGAAAATAGTCAAAATAGGTTCTAAAGGTACTAAAACGTGCAAATTGACGAAAATCTCGACATCGATTTTTTTCACGATCCCTATACCTCCCTGGGCAAAAGGTAAAAAAATAATTATACAATTCTTGCAGACAAAGACAAATAATATTTAAGTCACTTTGAGAACCATAATATATTTATCTTGTAATTATTGATTATTATTACTTTGTTAAATGCATGTAATTTAATTGTACAGTATCGCTCTTTCATTAGAATTTATCCTGTTGAGCGACCGAACGTGTAAAAATAAAATAAATAAAAATAATTGACTGCAGTTCTCGACCTCATATAATGAAAGTAATGTTATACTAGTGATAGAGATCTGAATGTGAATATTACATGATTTAGGTAATGGCAATGCAATGACAGTTACGTACCTTTTGTAATGAATTCTAGCTTTTGGCAAGGTTTCGTCAGGTTCATTCAATAAATATCTTCGAGCACCAAGCATACTTTTCTTTACATAGTCCTCAACATTCATGTTCCTGAAGTTATATCTAACCCGTAAACATTCAATTTAACTCTTTTTCAAATAGTATTAATTCTTTAAAATAGCTTACCCCCAAGTATTCTGATCTATTTCAAGAATTTTTTTATGTAACTCCAGAAATTTTTTATTGTTAAATTCCCATTGGTTCCAGGTAAAATATCTACAAATAATATAATATATACAGGGCTGTTCATTTTAAGTGGCGCACCATTGCTATCTCGAGAAGTACAAGAGGTACGAAGTTGGTTAAATTAGCAAACAATTTCTATTTTATATGACTACTTTAATGAACGAAAAAAAAAAAAATTAGACCAGTGGTTCTCAAACTACGGGGTGCAACTTTCTTATTTCAAATGGGGACCTATTTTTTTTATTCGCTTATTCGATTCAGTATTTTTTTTCTGAATTCAACGAGATATTAGTTTCATACCCTGGTATAACAAAAACATGACAAAAACGCTATTGAAAATTATGATAATTTAATTAAAATCTAACCAACTTCGTAGCTCTTATAGTTCTTGAGTTAGCAATGATGCGCCACTTAAAATGAACACCCTGTATATAGAAGAAGCAACAGTAGTGGGTATATATATATATATATATATATATATATATATATATATATAACATTCTGTTTATGTATTTTTGATAACTGTTGACTGCTGGGAGTGGGTTTATCCCCCAAACCCCCTGGCTATGTCTATGGTTGTTCCTGAATAGAATAGATTCTTACCTTATTTGTAGTGTAGCATTGTAGATTTTTTTGTGTAATTTTAACAACATTGGTTTCTTGCCTGCAAACTTTAATCCTAAATCTAGGAAAAATGAAGGAACGAGGTGGAAAAATATGAGGCAAAAATATGCGTAGAACTTAGAGCGAGTAACATAACCTTTTGGCAACCAGATAGCATCATTCATGGGAATTTCATCTGAAAAGTCTCTTGGCATACAAAGAATTTCTCCCAATGATATCCATTTGTAATCACCAGCACTGCAGTTTATCACATCTATGTTCTTTGTTTCTCTATGACAAATAATATTCCAGGTATTAAATAAGATTATAAAAATTACAGTAAAAATAAGAAAATAACAAAATACTGTTTTTCAACGGTGTTTTTTTGTTACCTGTGAAAATATTACTTTTAGCCAAAACAGTAGGGCCGAGGTAAAACAATAATTTCGTGCACGCTTAAACAATAAACTTTCGACATTTAATGTCAAAAAATATTACAACAAAAATTATTTACTTCTTTAGTAAATTGTTGTTGAAAAAATGTTCAAAATAAAATTAATTTGCTATAATCTGCAATTATTGGTTCGTGTCTATTCTATGTATAGGGAAGATGTGCCTAAAATGACATACTAAGGTAGAATGACATACTCGCCATTTTTCAAATTTGGCAAAACGTGCGGTTCTAATTTGTATTGTATTGACTAACAACCAGAAACGCATAGGTCAGCTTGTTCATGTGCTATGTGAAAATAATGTATAAGTTTAGTGTGGAAATATTTCTCAAGTAAGTATAAATTTATTTTTCTACGCCTGTTTCTGAAAGTTCATGTTTCTACATTGTTTTTAATGTTGAAAGTAGCTGTTTGTCGCAAGTGTGTTGCAAAGTATCTAAGTGTGTGACAAAGTACTTACTTTGTTGCACACTTATGGGCACTTTGCAACACAGTTTTGCTTTTTTTGAATGTCCATTGTTTTCGCAACATTATTGATATTTCACAAAAATTTAAAAATTTGACAATAAATGTCAAAAATTAATGGTTATTTTTGTATTTTTTAACTTCCTTGTTTTGCAGAAGTAGAAAATATAGTATTGAAAATATTTTGTCGAATTTAAACTATTGCAACCCTCCCTTCGCTCGGTCTGCAATTTTCGTTCGCGTTCGACAAAACTATATTTTCAAAACTTGTTATACAAATAACTATTTTTAACGAAAGTGTGAATTCAGATATTTGAAGATGTTAAAATAGATGGTGAAAGTAGGCTTTTGAAACTATGATTGGTGAAACTGTATGTATATGTATATGTATATGTATATGTATATGTATATGTATATGTATATGTATATGTATATGTATATGTATATGTATATGTATATGTATATGTATATGTATATGTATATGTATATGTATATGTATATGTATATGTATATGTATATGTATATGTATATGTATATGTATATGTATATGTATATGTATATGTATATGTATATGTATATGTATATGTATATGTATATGTATATGTATATGTATATGTATATGTATATGTATATGTATATGTATATGTATATGTATATGTATATGTATATGTATATGTATATGTATATGTATATGTATATGTATATGTATATGTATATGTATATGTATATGTATATGTATATGTATATGTATATGTATATGTATATGTATATATATATATATATATATATATATATATATATATATATATATATATATATATATATATATATATATATGTATGTATTTATGTATGCATAAACTTACTGAAGCTGGCGTAGAAAAAAGAATTATTTGTCTATTTCGTTTTTGAAAGCGTTTATGTCTAAAAGACAATTCCATACATGATAAACACGATAAGTAGGCACTGTACTTGATACATAAATATTACTAATGGAAACACATAATATTCATTGTGACCGTATTGCACACAATATGACGAAAGGCATAAAAAGCTAAAACACTGTAGAAATGTGTGTACAGCGCTAAAAAAAGGAATTTATGTTTCTAAAAATATGAATTAAAAAAATAATTTTTCACCTCAATGCCACTGACTTATTAAACCAGCCTCGTACGGAGCCGGTACAAATGTGTAAGAGTAACATTTTTTAAATATTTGAGTTTCTACTTACTGTTTTAATCCACAATACCATGATGCCACAATCATGCCTTTAACTACTACATCTACAGGTATGTAGTCCGAATATATAGTGTGATCATTATACCCCATTCGTAGGAGACCTGTTATTGAATTATTTTATTATTATTATTTTAATTTTGTTATTGTTTCGTGCACTTAGCAAAAAGTAACGCACAATAAACATAAGAATAAAGATATATGATTTTTTTGGTTGGAATGTTTATGTAAAAAATAAAACTAAGTACTGGAATTCAGCTACACAGTTTATTATATCAACTTCTACCGATTTCTACGCCACATGCGTCAAGACTGTCAGGCGCAATATACAGGTCAAACAAAACGTTACATAAAAACCCGAATGGATGAGCACAGGAGGAATTGCACCAATGATCGTAGCAACAGGGGTAAATGTGCGTTGGTGGAGCACGCAACAACTAAACAACATGTTTTCAACTTTGAGGGAGTAAAGGTGTTAGATAAAGAAGTAAATTTGCAAAAAGACTCAAGTTTTTTTCCGTTGAGATTGTGAGATATTTTTATTCCTTTGACTTATTTGATTTTTATCATTTATTTATTTATTTATTGTTTGTATTATTTTTGACGAAGAGAGATCCATGTATTGTACTATGTTCAATTATTGTAACGTTTTTAATATGTACCAAAGTTTTTAAATTTAATCACGTAAGTTTCACCTGTATGTTTAGTACCTGTAATGTGGCGTAGAAACCAGTATAGTGGTTGATATAATAAACGGTGTGGTTGAATTCCAGTAGTTTTATTTTCACATAAGAATAAAGGAACAATAAATCTATTCAAAACAAAACAAAATTCATGTCAATAAATGAAATGTTTAGTTCAGGTACAAGAAGTGAACTCTAGACTACAGTAAGTCCAGTCATGCATGCTGTTTTCGCTGCATTTTATGTACCTAGACCTAGACTAAAAGTACCCATATAAAAGTTGTAGAGGATAATAATGATACTTGTACTCGAAAATGCAGCGGAAACGAGATATTATTAAACAAAACAGATTTCACAACAAGCACTAGTGTTGATTTTTGATATGTTACTGGGTACTAGTAGTACACATAATGCAAAATATCCCCTTTTAGATAATTACTTTCATGTAAAACCCAAATAGGTATATGACTGGCCTAACTATACCAGAGTTCACTGGAAATTAGTTTTAAGCTGAAAGTTATTTTGGTGTCGGTGCCGTACTTTTATTTGTTGTCTAACTGTTGTATCGCTGTTTAAGTTTTGATTTTATTATTATTTTCGTACTTATATTCATATACTACAGTACGTAGTACACCCGTATGACATCCTACATCATTGCTCAGCGTGGGAGCGGGCGAGCAGAATAAATGTTCATCAAGTTATGATTTGTGAATTGCATAGCAAAGAAATTATTCATATTTTATGTCATCTTGACAGAGCTATATGTATATAATCTCACGCCTAATAGGAAGGTATTGGGATCGTGAATAATTATGATGTCGAGATTTTTAATAATCACGTTTTAACAATTGTCATAAATTTACATTATTCGTCGGATTATTTAAGAAAACATATCGACCTTCAAATAAAGTACTCCGGTTTGTGGATTGCTACCAAAATGTAATGCGGTCTTAGGCTATATAGGCGCGCACTTGCGATTTTCGGTTGCTGCGATCGAAAAATCGCAATCGCAAGAAAATGTAGGTACACGTACTTGCGAATTGCGATTAAGCAATTGCAATTTTGTCAGTTTTAAAATTGATTTTGAAGAAACATGTTGTGTTGAGCTGTTGTTATTACATTTAAACAATAACAAATACTTTCACAATATTGAGATGAGTACATTGAATTAATAGCAAAATGCTTTTATAGGGGAAATTTTATAATCTTCATTAAGATTTCATAAATTACCCCAAAATATGTTTTAAATATTCTACAGAATGAATATTAAGAGCTCTGGTGAATTATATCAAATAATTGCACCTAGAAATTCAAATAGACGTAAAAATATATTCAAATCGGTCGGTTTGTCACCAAATATAGAATGCGACAAAACAGCAGCAGAAGCAAGTGTGCGTAGATTCATTCCTTTCTTTGTAACTCATTTTAAATCGCGACAGTCGTGTCGCTAGAAAAATAGGACTGGTTGCATCTTTTTAATCACTGTGCGTTGCGTTGTGCATGTGCGTTGTGCGCGCTTTCATATTTAAAACTGTATGTTCTATTTGTGCGACTATAGAGCGTGTTTTATACCTATGCACGTAACTTTAATAGGTTATATAATTTCATACACTGATGTAACTGTCTATTTATTATGTTATTTATAAAATAAAATAATAAATACTATCAGACTATCTACAAATAGTCACTTCTTATGTAATAATTAATAAATAAACAGTTAAATGGACGTTCAAACCAATAGAACTATAATTTTCACTACCCTAATTTTTGCGAATTTAAAATTATTTTTTTTCTGTTATCAGTGTATCAAATTATGTAACTTATTAAAGTTGCGTGCAGAGCAGAGGTATAGAAACACCCTGTATAATCACGCGACAGAAAATCGCAAGTGCGCGCCTAGCCTTAAGATCCTTATTTATTTAAATCATATAAAATTTAGTCATCACGTGTTAACGCGTATGTATACGCTCCAAAAGCATACAATTGACAACCCTACCACGCACAGACATCATCGTGAAAATAGTAAAATCGTATTCTAGAGATCCTGAAATGTGTTTATCTTCCAAAAACTTAGGTACACTTGAAATTTTTTAGCCATTACAATAATATCTCTCTTATGAAAATAAGTGGAGAGTTAAAAATCCACACGTACATGCGTATACATACACACAACCTCGTGAAAATAGTGTTTATTGACAAAAATGTCGACATTGAATTTTTTTTGATCCATATACCTGCCGTAAAGACGAGATGAAAAATTATACCTTTTCCACAAGCAACTAAGATGCCCATAGGTCCATTAAAATTATCAATCCAACCTGTCACTGGATCTTTTACTGAACTAAGGACAATACTTGGTCGACAAATAACAGTTGGTATTTTCCCTTCGCACAAGTCCTTGATAACATGTTCTCCTAACGCTTTTGTAAATGTGTAAGTATTGGGATACGGTCCTAAGTATTTACTTGTCAATAACGCAAATTGGTCATTGTTAAATTCTTCTGCTATTTTAATTGCATTTCTCCAATCATCTGGTGCTGGGTAAAGCTGTTCATCAATGTCTTTGCCGTGCACACAGTTGCAATATGTCGTTGAGCAATGTACGAGAATAGATAAACCAGGCGTTTGTAAAGCTAATTGTGCAACTTCTCGTGTGCCTCGAGTGTTTAATAAAATTGCATATTTGAGAGGATCATCGAAACGCACTGATGCTGCTACATGGTAGATTACTGAGACAGAAGATGTTATAGTTTGGTAATCAGTTTCACTTAGGCCAAGTTTTAATTGTACACAATCTCCGAGCAGAGGAATAATTTTAGATAGTTGATGTTCAGCGTTTTGTTTTATTCCATCAAATAGCTAAAAAATTCATCGTAGGTAAATAATATAATTATTTATACTAACAATATGGTAGAATTAAAACGTATATTTTTAATCAGGTTAGATGGGAAAATTTAATACTCACAAAATATTAAAATTTAAAATGTACCTATCGTTCTATAATAATTATAAATGCTTATTCATTGTGAATAATAATTTGAATTAGTACTGGTCTAATGTTTTCATTATTTAATTTGATAGTACCATATTATGTTAAAAGCTTACAATAAACAAACCTAAAGCAATTTTAACAAATTTCAGTTAAACATAGAATTTATGATAAAAATAATACAAAATAATTTATCATTTTTGTGTCACTTTTGAGGCGGTAAGCTTAAGTAAAATTAGTTCAAAAATGTAAAAACAGCGTTCAATGGTCGGGACTACAGCTTGCAGCTTCATTATACAGTGAGTTTATTTTAACGTGAAACATAGGTTTATCACATGGCCGAACGATAAAGGTATATCTTTCGGCCATGGGTTTATCATATATGGTTACGAATTTGACAGCAATTTATTGGAGCGTTCTTTTTAAAATGAAACAGAGAATAAATTTGAATTAGTTAATTAGTGTCACACTGCTGCTACCTGGAAATAAAATGTATACTTAGAATAATGAAAAGTTCAAGATGAAAACGTTCCTTGGCACTATTATACAGCAGCCCAAATATCTTCCGTTGTTCAAGAATAATTCAGTTAAATTGATTCTTTCTGTTTCATTTTAAAAAGAACGCTCTAATAGCCCAGTCAATCTAGACAAAAATTAGCCAAACCTGGGAATGAAAGATAGAATTCTATTTTTACTTCCTTGTACGAAGTAAGGAAGTATTGTAATCGCGAAAAATTTCGGTTCTCAGATTTTGACGGAAATATCCGTTTTGACCTTTTCTGAATCCATTATGACTAGTTTCGACGTGACGTCTGTACGTACGTACGGACGGACGTATGTGTGTCGCATAACTCAAATACGGTTAGACGTAGAAAGTTGAAATTTTGTATTTAGGACTGTTATTGCATCTAGTTGTGCACCTCCTATTTTTGGTTTCAGTCTACAAACCGGAAGTAGTACTTTTTAAAAATATTTCGATAAATATTTAATTTTAGACAATTTTTTTTATTTTAAATGAAAGATTATGTGATTATTACCTACAATCGGTATTTTATAAATATTTTTGTTCTGCTATCATTTAAAAATAATTAAAGTATATATTTATAATTTATAGTATTTCGGTATCTTGTAGTCCATGATCGATTAACATTTGTTACTACGTAAAATTTAAATGATTATGACATGACAGTGACAATAGTAAAATATGCTTTATATCTTCTTCTGCAGTTTAAATAAAATGACTAAAATATATTTGTGAGTATACTAGTATAATAAGTTAAAAGAATTTTTAATATTATTTTACATTTTAGTTATTAAGAAAAGTATGAACACACAAGGCGTACAAGGAAGTCATGTGGTGTTCACGTCAGATTTTTTTGCACAGATGTTCCTTATAACGTAGTATAACTCTCCTAGAAAATCTCCTAGAAAATACCTACGCTTGCTTCCCGAGGGAAAGGGCAAAAGGTCCTAAGGTATGGTAAATCATTATGCAGACTTAAACTCGTATAATTTTCGATCGGAATGACGTAGACACGTCAACGCTAGCTCAAAAAATGTTGAGAATGATGAGCACTATACACGTAGACACTCAAAGTTAAATATTATGCCATAATAACCGGTCTAACAACTCCATACACACAAAAGTGGTTAACGCACAAAATAATTTACGCATTTCAATTATATATTCTTATTATAATTAAATAACATGGTTTTACCTTATTTTATTATTTTTTCTTAGACCAGATACAGAGAGAACACTGTTGCTTTCAGAGGTGACGTGTGTAGTACCGGGAATAATAATAAAGCTGAAAAGAAAAATTATATAAGTGTACAATTTTACCGATTATGTACAGAGGTAACCCAGTTAAATGATAGAAAATAGGAAAAAGTTTTGGGATTGTTTTGAAATTTTTATTATTAAATTCTTCGAACATTTCTGTATAATATAAGAGCAAAAACTACATTTAAAATAGTTTCTCAATTTTTCATCGAGGAAAATATTAAAATTTCGGCTTGACGAAATCCTTAAAATAATCTGTCTTATAGAGAATTGTTCAGAGAATTTAATAAAAGAAACCGGATGTTAAAATTTTTATTCGTTCAGAAACTACAGGTCATTAAACACAAAATAAATTTTAATAACAAAAATTTCTCCATTTTCCTGCTGCGAAAATTTAAAATATTGACTTAACTAAGACCTTCAAAAAAAATTTAAAATAATCTATCTAATAGAGAATTGTTCGGAAAAATTAACAAAAAAAACCTGATTTTTATTCGTTCAAAAATTACAGGTCATTAAACACAAAAAAAAATTAAAAAACAAAATTTCTCAATTTTCCCGCAGCGAAAATCTTAAAATTTTGGCTTCACTAAGGCATTTACGATAAAAATAAATTAATGTATCTTATAGAGAATTGTTCAGAGAATTTAATAAAAGAAACCGGATGTCAAAATTTGTATTCGTTCAGAAATTACAGGTCATTAAACACAAAAAAATTTAAAAAACTAAAATGTCTCAATTTTCCCGCGGCGAAAATTTGAAAATTTTGGCTTCACACAAGCTTTTAAGATAAAAATAGAATAATCTATCTTATAGAGAATTGTTAAGAGAATTTAGTAAAAGAAACCGGATATCAAAATTTTTATTCGTTCAGAAACTACAGGTCAATAAACACAAAATAAATTTTACAAACTAAAATTTCTCAATTTTCCCGCGACGAAAATCTTCAAATTATGGCTTCACTAAGGCATTTACTATAAAAATAAATTAATCTATCTTATAGAGAATTGTTCAGAGAATTTAATAAAAGAAACCGGATGTCAAAATTTTTATTCGTTCAGAAACTACAGGTCATTAAACACAAAATAAATTTTAAAAACTAAAATTTCTCCATTTTCCCGCTGCGAAAAACTTATAATTTTGTCGTAACTAAGGTCTTCAAAAAAATTTAGGATAATAATCTATCTTATAGAGAATTGTTCGGAGAATTTAATAAAAGAAACTGGATGTCAAATTTTTTATCCGTTCAGAAACTACAGGTCATTAAACACAAAAAAACTTTTAAAAATTAAAAATTTTCTCTTGAAGAAAAACTTTATTTTTTGGCTTAACAAAGACCCTCAACAAAACTTTACATAGTCTAACTTATAGAGAATCGTTCTCAAAATTTGATAAAAGAAACCGAAAGTCAAAAATTTAATTAATTTAGAAGTTACTGGTCATTAAACACAAAAAATATTTAAAAAAACTAAAAAATTTTCAATTTTCTTTCGTAGAAAATCGTAAATTAGGCCCTCAAATTTTTTAAAAAGTTATCTGTATACAGAAATGTTCGAAGAATTTAATAATAAAAATTTCAAAACAATCCCAAAACTTTTCCCTATTTTCTACCATTTGATTTGGTTACCTCTGTACATAATCGGTAAAATTGTACACTTATATAATTTTTCTTTTAAATTTTATTATTATTCCCGGTACTACTCACGTCACCTCTGAAAGCAACAGAGTGTTCTCTCTGTATCTATTCTATACAAAATAATGTAAAACCATGTTATTTAATTATAATAAGAATATATAATTGAAATGCGTAAATTATTTTGTGCGGTAACCACTTTTGTGTGTCTGGAGTTGTTAGACCGGTTATTATGGCATAATATTTAACTTTGAGTGTCTACGTGTATAGTGCACATTATTCTCAACATTTTGAGCTATCGTTGACATGTCTACGTCATTCCGATCGAAAGTTATACGAGTTTAAGTCTGCATATATGATTTGCCATCTCTTAGGACCTTTTGCCCTTTTCCGAGGGAAGCAAGCGTTGGTAAGCTTTGGATTTTCTAGGAGAGTTATACTACGTTATAAGGAACATCTGTGCAAAAATTAGAATTCTATCTTCCATTCCCAGTTTAAATCTAGATTGACTGGGCTATAATACATTGCTGTCAAATTCGTAACCACGAATATAAAAAGCCCATGTTTCACGCATCAGTCCAGACTGAAAATAACGCGCGTTTTACCGCGCAGTTTCCCCTGTTTGTCATGTGGAATAGCAACGCACATCCTCCCCGCCTGTTTCGTATTTATACGCATGCGCGTTGCTCAATCCGATGACTACGGCGCCAGGCGCGTCACATTACACATTTTACAATAATTTGACAGTTGTAAATTTCTTCATTTTATTGAAATTGTGTGCAATATAATCTGACTCACACTACTAAATAAAATAAAATAATTAATATAGGTAGCCGAAACTAATAATAATTGGGCATCCATTTTGAACACAATACAGCACACTGGATGAACTACCTGCTAATATTATATTTCAGATTGCATAAAAATATTGATTTATATTTGATTCTTATTTGTTTATTTAATTCGACAAAAGGTTGTGTGTTGTGTTGGCCACATCAGATTTTTTTTATTAAAATGTTTCAAAGAGAACGGACAGTGAAATCTATTGAATTAACGTCATATCACATAATGTATTTACCTGATCTTTTGTTATATTTTGTACTCTCTCTTGTAGATTCATTCCTTTCTTTGGCCGAATTAATATGTAAATATTTCCGATATCTGCACAACCTTGTAACAATTTATATATCAACATTTTTCCTAAAAATCCGGTAGCACCCGTAATAAATACATTTCTTCCCTTATAGAATTCCGATATTGTTACGGAAAGTTCTGCATCTTTTACTTTTATATTGTTGCACATTATGTTGGTATAATGTTACTGATGGATGCGACCTAAACATAACTGATAATTTTATTCTTGAGTTCATTTTTATAAACGAAGACTAATAATGACGTAAATTATACGCGTATAAGTAGGTGCGTGCTTTTTAGCATATATGACCGTGTCATTGTATGTAAAAACTTGCTTAACCCGAAAATTTGAATTATCTAAATAAAAAATCTCATGTGGCCACCACAGTCCACAGTACTTCCTCGACTATAAGTTTTAATAACTTGCTTTCGTAAAGGCTTTAATTTTATGCTTTATTCAGCAAAATTTAAATTAATTTACCTTTTTTCCCGAACTATTTAAGTTGATACCAACTTATCTGATGTGGCCAGCACAAGACAAATACTGTAGTCACAACATATTTTTATCATTGTATGTAAACTGTAGAAGAAGATATAAACGATCTGTCACTATTTTGTCACTGTCACTGTCATAATCAATTTAAATTTACGTAGTAACAAATGTTAAACGATCATGGACAATAAGACACTGAATATTGAAGTTTCATAAACTAAATTATTAAAAATAATTTATTTCCTAAATAGTATCATGTACAGAAAAATATTTAAAAAATACGAATTGTAGATGACAAAAATATAATCTTTCATTTGAAATAGAAAATATTGTGATAAATTAATTATTTATTGAAATATTTTAGCAAAGTAACGGCCGGTTTGGGGATTGCTACAAAAATAACTGGATTCTTTAGATTTGCATTAAAACCTTAAAAGTAAAATTTGGTTGTTAAATCACTTAAGGTCAACTCGGGGAAGTGCATATTCGGGGGAAGTGCATTTTCTTACTCTGATAATAATAACAATTAATTTTATGCAACAGCTGGCATTCTACCGTGTTCCGGGATACTTATTTTTTAGTTTGATTTTTAGTTTGGCCATACTGCATCCCACGTGAACAAGTCTTGTGCATCTGTCAAAATAGTGTTAATTCTGGTGTCATTTTGTTCACGTAGTGCTCCGTTTATAGTAGTTTTTTTCAACTTTCAAGTTACTTTTTGTTTTTCAAAATATGGTAACTGGCTTATTTTTTAATCGAATGTTTGATTTTTACCTCTCGCCTAGAGAGGTATAGGGATCGTGAAAAAATTCGATGTCGAGATTTTTGTCAATAAGCACGTTTTAGTACCTTTAGAACCTATTTTGACTATTTTCACGATGATGTCTGTGTGTGTGTGTGTGTGTGTGTGTGTGTGTGTGTGTGTGTGTGTGTGTGTGTGTGTGTGTGTGTGTGTGTGTCCGTTTGTCTGTATGTGCGCCTACTATAGTCTTTCGTTCTGATTCATTATCTCAAATTCTATTGAACATAAAATTCTAACATTTTGCATTATACATTTATATATGTTAATGAAGAGCTGATTAGATTTTGGTAAAAATCTGCCAACCGGAAATGGTATTTTCTTGAAACATTTTAACATTTTTTGCAAAAAATATAGGAAATACTGCGATAGTTACAATTTGTCATGCGACATTTGAAAGAACAAATTACCTCTTACAATATTTATTTAACATCTTTTCTATATCTCTAACCAATAAATGAAAATTATTTTTCAAAAATGTGTAATTTTACCTACCACGATTTGTAAATTATAATATAGGAAAAAAAATTAAAACAAAAATGAAAATGTCAATGTGACAGATGAACAGACGTATACACAGTTTCTGAAATTTTAGTGGCACCATTTGTAAAGAAATGTATAAATATTAATAACTGGGTTTGAAATTTAGTAACTATAGTAGCCGAAATTTAATAAATAGAAAACTGACTCAATTCCAGTAAGTTTTTATCCTTCCATTAAACGTATCCAGTCGAGAAGCATCATCGATTCATTATTAACTGGATATAATGTAATATGGTAATAATAAAATACAAATTGTATCCACAAAGAGCTAATTTGATTTCAATGTCAATCGAAATCGGTACGTTGCTTGAAGAACTATAAAATAAATTACAAAAAGTAGCCTAACAAAAACCACATTCACATATTACAGTGTCAAGGCGGGAGGTTATGTGCTGGCCACAACAGATTTTTTATATTGTTTCTACAATGTTCCATAGTTTTTCGCATGAAAATAGCAAATATGCTCTTTCCCCACCAAAATAGGTTAAGGGGCAAGTGCGTTTTTACATTGTGGGGTTTTCATACAAAGTATGTACCGAAGTTCTTATGACAAAGTTACTTATATTATATTTAAGAGTTTATTACAAGTTTGTTTTATTTTTATATGATTTTGCTAATAAAGAGTTGAAGCTATAAACAAAAATATTTATTTTACTCATTTTTTTCTTAATATAACAGATATTTAAGTCCTGTAAAAACTGGCTGATTCAGAATTTTATATATTGTGTGCACTTGCCTCGGGTTTTAATATAAACGCCAAAATAGAAAGGTAGAGCTCTAAAATGCACTTACCCCATAGCCTGGGGTAAGTGCATTTCTATGACACTACGAGCTAATTTAATTTTTTTTTTATTAATCTGAAGTTAAGGATAAATTTTTTTTTGGATTATTATTACTTAAATGTGTAAAGAATATTATTATGCTTAAAAAACTACTTCACGCAATAATCTTAAATTTCTATCTTGATTTTAAAGTAAACTTTGCAATTTAGGGTATGCACTTCCCCGAGTTGACCTTATATTCACTAAGAACTCACACTCGAAAATTTTATCCCGTCACAATACATCCCCTTATAGAATATAATGCGGGAGGTAAGAACAACTGACCATCGTTTAAATGTTGTATTTGATTCTTCGACTAATTTTTACCTCTCGCCTCATATTCTATAAGAGAGGTATTGTAATGGGTCAAAATTTTCGAGTATGAGTTTTTGGTGAATAAGCACGTTTCAGGGTCTCTAGAATACGAATGTACTATTTTCACGATGATGTCTATGTGTGTGTGTGTGTGTGCGTTTGTATGAACCGACGATTTTTCGTCCACGATAACTTAAAAAGTATCAAACCGTTTATAACCAAATTTCATATTTAAGGTTTTAATAAGTATCTTAACACCGGATAAGATTTTGGTAGAAATCCGCAAACCGGAAGTAGTACTTTTAGAAGTTTGGAAAAGTTTTCCTTAAATATATTGGTACATTATTTATTTATGACAATTTTTGCAATTAAAAATAAAAGAAATTGTAATTATCTATGTGCACAGTTAATTATAAATACAAATTGCTGAATCTGGAAGTATTTAACAATAAAATAAAGTACAATTAATATTCTATTTTTTTGAAATTCTAGTATCTTGTTGTCCATGATATAAAATTTGTTTCTACATAAAATTTGAATTATTATGACAGTGACAGTACAGTTGACATCTTTTGCTTGCATATTGGTTTACATTATCGTTTACATATTACATGAACATGAAACTATTAAAATGTAAGTAAAACTATTTATTAGATTAGTAGAATAAGCAGAATTAGGCGAGAGGTCGTGTGGTGGCCACAGCAGATTTTTTTCCCAAGGAACTTTAATTTTGATAATTTTTTTTAGAAACAATTGGAAATCGCATAAATGTCATTTTTTACATTTTTACTAAACTTTTCTTCCCGGGAGCTTTAAAATGACACCAAACTCGGTATATTTTGCATAATTTATAAAAAAAATCTGACGTGGACACCACATGACTTCCTTGTACGCCTTGTTTGTTCATACTTTTCTTAATAACTAAAATGTAGAATAATATAAAAAATTCTTTTAACTTATTATACTAGTATACTCACAAATATATTTTAGTCATCTTATTTAAACTGCAGAAGAAGATATAAAGCATATTTTACTATTGTCACTGTCATGTCACAATCATTTAAATTTTACATAGTAACAAATGTTAATCGATCATGGACTACAAGATACCGAAATAGTAAATTATAAATATATACTTTAATTATTCTTAAATGATACCAGATACAAAAATATTTATAAAATACCGATCGTAGGTAATAATCACATAATCTTTCATTTAAAATAAAAAAATTTGTCTTAAATTAAATATTTATGGAATTTTTTTTTAAATTTACAGACGTAAAAAGCTGAAATTTTGTATTTAGGACTGTTATAGCATCTAGTTGTGCACCTCCTATTTTTGGTTTCAATCTATAAACCGGAAGTAGTACTTTAAAAATATTTTGATAAATAATAAATTTTAGGCAATTTTTTTTATTTTAAATGAAAGATTATGTGATTATTATCTACAATCGGTATTTTATAAATTTTTCTGTATCTTCTATCATTTAAGAATAATTAAAGTATATACTTATAATTTAGTATTTCGGTATCTTGTACTCCATGATCGTTTAACATTTGTTACTACGTAAAATTTAAATGATTATGACATGACAGTGACAATAGTAAAATAAGCTTTATATCTTCTTCTGCAGTTTAAATAAAATGACTAAAATATATTTGTGAGTATACTAGTATAATAAGTTAAAAGAATTTTTTATATTATTCTACATTTTAGTTATTAAGAAAAGTATGAACACACAAGGCGTACAAGGAAGTCATGTGGTGCCCACGTCAGAATTTTTTACAAAATTTTTATCCCTAAATTTTGACGTAATAATTGGCACCTACACAAAATTTTGTTTTATATTTTTATCTCTCGGAGTGTTACCTTTGAATATATTTAAATTTTTTATATTAATAAATAATACTGTATTTTTCACCTTATGCCTATTCTTTACAACGTCAATAATGTGGGGGTCTCAAAATATGAATGCGCTTGGGGCTTTCAAAATATTTAATCCGCCACTGTAGGCCACATCAGATTTTTATAGTTAGAGGGAAAATAGTTGGTAGGTAATCTTAATCCGGCTTTCGACACAAAGTCTGTTGAACGAAAATACTGTTCAGAATATAAAACAAATTCAAACTGCAGAAATTAGTGCATTTATTTAATAAAATAACATATTCATTTAATTGTAATTGAACATAATACAGATGGCCTAGTGTCACAGATGTGCGGTCTTATTTTCATTTATTGGATTACAAGTGAAATGGTTACAGAAATTGTTGGATTTATGTTAGGTAAATGGATATTTGGAGTTTACAGATATACATATAAGACTAGACCATCTTGAACCAATAATACTGTAAACTGAAATTTGTGCAACAATAAAAAGAGCAGTAGTGTTAAGCTGTCATGACAAACATTTGGATAGACAGTCATTATACTATAGTTAAAGTTAGTTATAAGACACTTATGCATATTTCTGTTCTGTCCAAATACCTCTATACCAAAAATAATAACGTTTAAGTACAGAACACAATGAATATTACAAATATATATGTATATAATTTTTATCATCTTATTTTTCAAATATTTTAAGTACAAAAACATTTCAACATTTTTTCTACCTATGACGGTATTTAAAATATATTTTAGTCTTTTAAACAAACATTGTGTTTGTTGCGTTACTGACATTAACAGTAACTAGTAATTAACACTGAACACGTATCATCTATATGTATATATATACGTACAAGTCTTTTATATTTTATGAACGATCAAATAAATAATTCAGATAAAATAATATTTATATGAAAAGGCGATATTCAACAATCATACGACTTTTGGCCGAGTATTACAAGTACTAAATAAACAACGTCTTAATAAAATATATCTGAGAGTAGCAACAATTTAAACTAAATATTTGTTTAATAAAATCATACACCAACGCAATTTTTATATAATACAAAATTGTGTAGGCGTAATGATTATTAATAATATTGGGTCACTCCAACATATATTACGCTAATCAGGTCACAAGGCATATTTAAAATGTAACTTAGCATAGCATGCTTTAACATTGATTATGTAAAATTTAGATTATAGTCAGAGCGGCAGGCCGCAAATAGGTACGACGTAAATTGAAAACAAAACATTAGAATAACAATGGTATAAAGTAATAAATTAAACCAGGACTTTGAATGATAGCAGTAACAAATGAATCAACTATCTCCATCAGGCACAAATATCTCTCATAATCTTTTATCTGCGGGAGATAAATTAAAATAATTTAAGTGTAATCTCATGTAACCGAAAACACATTACATTGTAACAAACAGTCTCACATTCATTACGAAAAACACCAAAGAATCCAAGATGGTGAGATCACACCAATTACAAAACAAATATGCGAGTCACAAATTGTTGTTCTGTTTAAATATGAGAACGCTGTACATCACATGGACGAATGGAAAAACGAAATAAATATGAACAAAAGAAAATAAAGTTATTTTATGATTGTCTAGATTTAGAGGCGGTTGCGGAAGTTATCGGATCGCACTAAGCACTGTAATCGAACGATTCCCATTCTGAGAATCTTGAGTCCTGTTTCTGCAATCGTTGCGTGCACTCCTTTAAATATGAGTCCTGGATTCGGTACATTCCAGAATTGGCTTGGAACATCAGTGTCTCCAGTATTCTCTCGTTTTTGATTGCTTTTGAAGGTAAAACCACCTTCAAAAATATGTTTGTTAAGTAAAGATTAAAACGATATTATAATTATACTGTACCTTAATTAATTCTTGCGGTGATATCCTATAGAGTTTTAAATCTCTTGCTAACCGTTCCATAATGCATTTAAACTCTAACTTTGCATCTAATTTGCTAGAAGTTTTGGTCTTGATTTTATGCCTCGCCCAGCTAAGCATTGCTTCAAATTTTCTTACTTCAGCTACCTCTAGATTTCTAAAAAAAAGAAATACAAAATCATATTTTTGACAATAATTTGTTTTTCTTTTTCTGCGACTATTGAATAATAGAAACAATATACACTCTCAGATTTTTTATCAATATTATTTTTCTGCGTGTTATGCATCATAACATTTTCACTCATAATGCTGCGTTCTAATACAAATATGTTCATGTTATGAACTATTTATGTAAACATGTAGATAACGTCTCTATAGTGTATTTTGACTGTGTCTCGACCAAAAGTAATATTTAAAAAAAATTTTAATAGTGATTGAAAATGTATAGCATTTTATTTCCGTGTAACAGATAATATTACAATATAATATTATTTACCTGCACATTATCATCTGGACCATAGATTCACTGAGTGTTAAAAATTCTGGTGTTTGAAAAAGCTGATATGCCCGAGTTTCCACGAAAGCTAATATCATGTTAACAAGTTCTGATGCTGATGTATATCTCCAATAATAATTTTCTAATGAAATTAACATGATACATACCTGGAATACACAAAGTAATATAAATATTTGGATAAATATTTTTTTTATAAATACGGGTAGTAGGTAAGTAGTAGATAAATAAACAGTACAAGTAATTAAATATTTTCTTTTATCAGTACGTGGTTTAAGATCTCAAAACTCACCTACATAATAATAATACCTACATAATTGTTTTTAAAACAGTTTCTAAAAATTATTTAAACACATTCTGTGATTCGAGCAGTTATTTTTTGCATTCATTTTAACATTAATCTTTAATACTTGCATTGCAGAAAAAATAATAAAATGAAATATTTTATTCCCAAGCATAGTAAAATGCTTTTTCTACGAAAGTGCGAATTCACATGTTTTCAGATATTAAAATTGATGGTGAAAATAAGCTTTTGAAATATTGAGTGTTGAAAATAATTTCCACACTCAATTTGTGCACTGAGTGCGAATTTTTCATACCTTAAACACTATATTTGTTGTGATCTCTGTAATAATTATTCAAATAGACGTAGAAGATTTTCACTGAATTTGAGACATAATTATTCTGAACTAGAAATTATGCAGTTAGTGGAAGGTCAAAGCTGTCAGAATATTTTTGACTTCAGAGACGATAATTAGATTCACAATTGCCGTAAATTGTACAAATAAACTCACTTCCAGTGTCATTACTACTTTCTGCATGAAATTTCATTATTTTTATCTTTTATCATAAATCACACCATAAATGCAAAATTACAAACATTAACTGCAGTTTTTAGATATTGTTATTGTTTCCAGCTATAACAGCAACCCTACCTGATTTGTTTTTCTTATTTGTAAATATTATATTTCCGAATTTTTTATTACTTTTAAATATTTCCCACTTTCGTAGAAAAAACACTTGCGGAAAGGATAATTGAAAAACTCGTATGATAGGAGAACTTGCTAAAGCTCGTTTTCCAACTGTCGTACTAGTTTTTCAATGAACCGCTTTCCACACTTTCTTGTATTATAATATACTATTTTCTACATATTTTATTGATATTGGTGAAATATTTACGAATATACGAGGTGCGCAGTACTAAATGTGCACTGAGTGACTGAGTTTACTATCTGTGTACTTACTACATCAATTCTAAGAAATTGTTTTGCATGATGAAAACAAGCCTGCAGAAGCTCAGGTAAGTCATAATGTTCTGCTGCACAGATTAGTCCAGGAATAGAGGCACAAGTTAACGGACATGAACCCGTGTGCAGGTAATCTAAAAGTATACGAAACGTATCGGGATCAAATTCTATTATAGAAAACTCCGTTTGAGCGAGCTTGGCACGATCCACTTTTTGTGCATCAGCACATACAGATAATCGCGGAACCGCCAACTGCGGGACCGCTCCTTTATCTTTACCATCCTTATCTTTACCTTCTTTATCTGTCAAGAAAAAATAATTACGTCAATGGATTTCTCTTTATTTCAAATCTTACTTGAACAATCTTGAGACGACGACCATTTTTTTTTGTCGTCGGCCGAAAGATGTGTATGTTGTTTTCGTATTGAACGACCCCAGCCAGCAGTTATGGTTCCCAACCGTGAAAATGCTCGTTTCACCATTGGAGAACTCGGTACACTTTTTGGACGTGGAGTTTCAATATCTGGCACCTAAATCATATGCAAAAGAAGAACAAATTTACGATTAATTGGTAAAGTTTAATTTTTAATTAGGAGGAGCATTCTTAAATTGTTGGAGCTAAATTTTTATAACTGATTGGTTGGAGGTTCAAGTACCAATAGGTATGATTCTGTTTCTTCATATAATCTATCAAATATAAAAAATACACCGTGAGTCAAGTTTCGAGTTATTCAAAATATTGGGTTTGAATCAACTTCTCCTAATTACATATCATAATATTATATAATTAGTTAAATCTTACTTGAAGAAAATTGCTACTCTTGGGCCTAGATTGCTGAGGTGACATCAGCGTTGGTACTGGTCTTGCTAGCAATTCAGCAACAGGGACCTGCGGTGATCCAAATCCAGTTTGAATTCCATACAACATCTCTTGAAAAACTCGACTTCGAACTCCTAATATTGCCCGTACACCTATGAATTTTACCTGAACACACAAAACATTTTGTCTAAATAGATTTTAATATATCTTCATAGATTTAAAATTTACCTTTTGTTTCGATTGACCTACTAAAAATACAACATCGAATAATGCTGCATTTGTTAACGAATTAGGTTCCGTATTTAAAAACATTCGAGTGAAGTCTTTTGCTAATTGGTCATAATCTTCGAATTGATCTCTTACGCTGTCTAGGAGAGGAGAAGATGGTCGCATATGACCTATAGGTCTCCATGACCCTAGAAAAATACAAGCATAACTCTGTATAGGAAAATGATCGGCTGTTTTTGGGTATACAATATATCTTTTTTTAAGACTTATTTTATAACTCGATTGTTAAGTTTTAGCCGATTTCTAGATTTCTCCCAATAAAAATCGTGAACACTACGGGTGGGCGATATTACAATTTCAATATTGATATTCGATATCGTATAGGTATAAATATATTAGAATATAAATTTTATGTTCGGCACATCGATATTTTTATATGTTCGATATATCGAAATATTCAATATATCTATTTATCATTATATCAAGTGTTTCCGTATATCGATGTATTCGAATATATTGAAATTGAAATCAAGATATGACATTTTAAAATTACTTATCTTATTTGTTTACACATACAGAATAATGCATTTATACTGCTATCATTATTTTAATAAATAAAATCTTTACTTTTTTAAATATTTATAGAATCTAAATATCGAAAATATCAACACATCGACAATATTGATTATACTCTGGCGAGCAAAAAATTTAGGTCAGTACCTATAATAATAATTGTGATGTATTTTAGAAATTTTCTGTTTTAAGCTTATATTTGTAAATTTAAATTAATAATATGTTTTTCGAGCAAAATAATTTTTTTTGTTATCTGTCATGTAGTACCGTGTTAACGACTTTTATGAAATAGCGCGCATTATCGCTCAAATTGAAAATTCACATTTTAGTGATTTTTTTTGTTTAGTGTTGATTTCTCTCTGTTACACCTATCGGTTGCATGGTGTGGCGTTCGTAGTATCATAATACCTGTAGATCCTATTGTTGTGGTCCGAATAGTAGCGTTGATACAAGATACAAGATGGCCGAGGGCAACGTAAAACTTGGTTGGGGAGAGCCTTTGCGCTGTACAAATAGTCTACCAACGCTGTGAGGAGACTGGCTTGATAACCAGAAGACCAGAATCCGTACGAAAAAGAGTCACCAGCCAATGAGATAACTGTTTTTGATTTCCGTAATTTTGCGGAAAATAACAGCTTCTGCGGTTTTGATACGAAATCAATGCCAAAAAGTTTAGAGATGTAAATGAAATGCGTAGCATGATCTTCTAGAACCTCCGTAATGTATCTGTGAGCTGTCAGGAAGTATTTGATCTTATAAAACATAACATTTTCGCATGCGGCGCTTTTTCTTATAATATAGTTTATAATTGTAAATAAACATAGTCACCACTGAAAGGACTGCAAGATATCCGATATCGCAAAATTTGTTTTAATTATTGTACAAAACATTTTTATTTTCATATCCCACCTCCCAAGACTGATGTCTGGGTACGCCACTGGTGCTTGTAAAAAGATTCCTGCTCAAATCATAACCGACCCAACGCCAAATGGAAGTCGCTCGTTAATACAAACTTGAGCGTATCCTTCTCCGGATCATCTCCATACTCGTCAACGTTAGTCTGATCCATTGAGGTTAAAACGCGACTCATCTGAAAACAATACCCTGCTCCAGTCCTCTAGTCCATTCCCTATGATTTTGGGCAAAACACAGTCTTGCAATGCCGGCGTTGCAATGGTGAACCTGTAGCCATCCTTTTACAAGAAAATCAGCAGCCTTAAGCCTTCTCCTATTTACAAAAATTACATCTCTAACTTTTTGGCGTTGATTTCGTACCAAAACCGCAGTAGCTGTTCTTTTCAGCAAGCTTGTGGACATCAAAAAACGGTCATTTCATTGGCTGGTGACTCTTTTTCGCTCGGATCCTGGTCTTCAGGTTATCAAGCCAGTCTCTACATAACGTTGGTACACTATTTGTACAGCACAAAAGATCACCAACAATTCTTGAAGTTTTATATAAAAAATATCGATGTATTTTTATTTCGACATCGATATTTCGATAAGTATATCGATACCATAAAAATCTGAATATCGATATTGCAAAAATATCGATATAGCGCCCACCCCTAGTGAACACTAATAAAATATTTAAAATGTTTTATTGCAAGAAATAGAATAAATAATTTGAAACTTAATTTCAATTAAAAATACTCGATACATTTTTATAAATCCTAACTTAACTTAGGTACCTATTAGTATTCTCACCGAGGGGTGAACCACCAATGGGAATCACTGTACATTTTGGTCGGAATACATTTCGGAATACTGGAAATACTATGGAATACATGGGAATACATGGGAATACTTGGGAATACATGGAAATACTTGGGAATACATGGGAATACTTGGGAATACGTGGAAATATTTCGGAATACCAATGGAATTAATAGAAATTTGCAGGAATTCTTGGGAATACATGAAAATAACACTAGAAATATTCGGAATATTGGTTGATTTATCTGCGTATGCGATAATTATAAATGTTGCTTTGGAAGGATGTAAGGTACTTAAATTTAATATTTGTATTTTTCTTTGAATTTTAATTGTACTATAAAGAAATGTGATTATAATAGGTGTTTTCTTTCAATTATGTTTTCAAATTCAAAAAAAGTCATTGACTTCTATTTCATAGACGTACACCAGTTCTTATAATATTATGATAAATGAGTGTGAATGTATTAATTATTACTTTCAGTTTATTTTTTGTTATTTACGATTATTCATAATAGTTATTTTTTTACTGCCATGCTAATTTACAGTAATCTGTACTTTAATGTCACTCATTTCCATATAGATTTTCATTTCGTAATAGATTTTCATTTTGATACAATGTCCATTTTCAGGTAGCATGATACACACAGGTTAATTTCATACAAATAAATAGGTTTTTCTCTAATTAAAGCATTGAAGTACAATAGTACAAAAATAGTATAGGTACCATGCAACTATCTATCATTGTATTCCATAAAAAATGTCAAATGACAGGAATATATTTATTTATTTATTTCTCGATTTATTTTGATGGTAACCAGTGGTTAGCTCAGCGGTAGAGGGTCCGCCTAGCATGCTAGCGGTCCCCAGTTCGATTCCCAGCACAACCGACAATAATACCACTGGGTCCGAGTGGTTGGATTCCACTATAATAACATCTACCATCCTGTAATTGGAAGTTAATTCTGTAGGTTGGTTACCATTAAAAATAAAAATAAAATAAATAAAATAACCAATCTACAGGATTAACTTCCAATTACAGAATGGTAGATGTTATTATAGTGGAGTCGAACCATTCGGGCTCTGTGGTATTATTGTCGGTTGTGCTGGGAATCGAACTCGAGACCGCTAGCATGTTAGGCGGTCCCTCTACCGCTGAGCTCGCGCTGAGCTAACCACTGGCCGTTTACATCGAGTTTACATAAATAACCTTATCTCAATGACCAGTTATAAGACATTAATATTCAACTTATAAATATATAATCCTAAAAAAGTCACTATAGATACAAGTATGAATAATAAACAAATTTAACAAGGGATTTTTATTTTTTACAGTTCCTGTGTCATGTGTCATAACTTCAGAATAAAAATTACAAGTAGGTACATAATGTACTGACCGAATTACAACGAATTTTTTTTAAATTCGCAAAATTTTACATTTTAAGTGTCGCTGGTGGTTATAACATGAATTAGTTATCAGTTACTACCTAATTTACTATTATTTTTATTAAAATTTCGTATCGATCAGTGGTACTTTATAAACTATACCCTTAATTTTAGGGGGTGCTTTACTATCTGTTTAGAGGGATCAAAACATGTTTTGATCCCTATGGGGAGAAAAGCACATCCGAGGGAGCAAAAACATGTTTTGCTCCCTCTAAACAGGAAGTAAAAGCGTGCTTTGCGTTCACGTGTGACGCAAAATACTTTGGGAATACTGGGAATACACTGGAAATATTGGGAATACATTGGAAATACAAGGAATACTTACAAAATACACCGGAAATATTGGGAATACAAGGAATACTTACAAAATATTGGGAATACTATGGAAATACTAGAAATACATGAGGAATACAGGAAATACCGGCAATAAATGATAGGTATTCCCATATTTTCGGAATCACTGTACATTTTCATTATGGTGGTTCACCCCTCGATTCTCACATACTGAGTCATCGGTATAAGGTATAAATTTTACGGTGTGTGCGATTTCAACCGTTAATTTACGGATGCTCAAAATAAATAAATAATTGTAACAAGGAGAGTTGTATAATATACCTCTTCGGTAAGGTTTTGGAATTTGTCCCGTTTCTGCATGATTGGCTAAATTTGCAACAATGTCTTCGAGCATTTGTGACCTAGTGCGTTCTTGCATGCGTGCAAACTTGGGTGCGGAGTAGCTAGCTCGTTCTCCGTTCACTATTTTAGTGAGCAGCCACTCACGAAACATGGGCCCTTTGTCGAATACACTTTGTTCCCATAGGTATGGTTTGTAGGCACCCACTTCATCTCGAGTTACTACCGATACTTCATAGCGGGTGGGTTTGCGTTTTATGCGTGGTGATGTACGAACTAAAAAATACAATGTACATTATGATAATTAAGATAAGAGCTTCTTTATTCTCAATATATCAATACGTATTAATTTGAATAAAATGGTAAATCTGATAAGTTGCAATACAAAGTTATAGTCCTTTTAACCTTTAAATGATAGGAATATTATCAATAAAATTATATATGAACATTGAACATCCATTTGAATAAGTTATGCCAGCAAACCAAATTGTATTAATTTTTTATCAAACTAATTGATAGAAGCTTAGTTAATACATAGAGATAAAGATACATTCGAAAGGACTGTAATTCTATTTCCGAATTACCTTCATTTATATAACAAATTCTTGTTATTCAGTCAGAACATTATAACACATATTTAATTATAGTTCTCAGTTATTAAAAGATTAAGACGGGAAATAAGTTTCTCCTTAAATGCTTATAACCAAATTATTTTATTTAAAAATGCTTTAAATGATGTAGGTACATTTTTTAAAATGTTTAATAATAGAGGAAATGTATGTAAAATCAATGTATGTCAACTTTTTCGTGGACTGCTCGGTATGCATGTACCTAATTTAGAATAAAAACTTACCAAGTATAAAAGTATGTAGAAAATGGCTTTTAATGCACGAAGGTGAAAATGAAGTATTATCAGCTTCAAGGAATACCACACAGACGATATCGTTGCCTATGTGTCTCTTCCTCTGAAGCTTCTGTGGATCATGCCTTTCATAGGGCAAGAGTGTACTAACATGGAACATGATTTCTATACTTCGCCAGTTTGTATAAACGGAATAAAGTCCTGTGAGGTCGTGTACCGTGTCTAGTCCACCCTTATATTTGTCGAATCCTTTCAAACGAACTTTCTCGCCCAAAACTTGGAGAAACTCTTCAAATAATGGAGAATTGTCATTGTTATCTAGAATTTCTTCTTCAGTATACTGGCCTTCTTTTACGTATATTACACCGACTTTTAACTCGGATTTTATAAAAACCTAACAATAAGTATACATTTATGTAAACAATATACAATATTACCGTTTCATAATAATTCAGTCAGATTAATCTTTCTAGAATAAAATTTTATAAACGTCTCGTTTTGTTTTATATTGATAAAAAAATACCAGAATTTAATAGATTACAGTCTTGTACAAAGGAAAACAATTTTATTCTTTTCTACATTTCTTTATAAAATCAATACAGACCGATATAAATAAAATAGCATCAACATGCAAAGGAAAGCTTCGTAAAATAATATTATACAAAATACATGTTACCTGGTCTAATTTAAGCAGCTCTTCGGGCGTATCTGGAAGTTGTCCTAGTGTGAGAGGCGGGTTGATGTTGACCTCTTTGCCGAGAGATCTAACAACCTCTTCCCGGTTGTACCGATCTGCGAAGACACAACTTGCAGGAATCAAACCGTGTACCGTATAGCTGATTGCTCGAACCAATATCCTAGTAATGTCAACAAATTAGTGCATGGTCTAGCAACCCAACTACGTAATGCAGTCATGCAGATAAGCACAATAAATAACATTGACTTGAATTCTCTACAATAATTTAAGCTGAAGAAGCATCTTTTGTTTATTATATTTTCTCTGAAGGTTCCATTCATTTTTAATATTTACTAGACAAGCAAAGATATATTTATTAAAATCAACACGACATATCTATTCAGTGCTTCACTTTACTGAAGTAAAAATGAAATCGTTATCAATACTTTGAAGTGTAAGAATGATTTTCAGAAATGTGAACACCGGAAATTACACTCTCATTTCATTTTCTTGTTGCATTCCTATTTTCATCGATTACCAAAAGGCTCTTTTCTACGTGTTCGGCTGATATCAGATGATATGATATTGATATTGAGAAGAGACATACCATTCAAGAATATATATTTTTGATTAGAAAGAAAAGTCTTTTGCTATATTTTGTACGCACCTTAATAACAAGAAATATATAAAAATAAACATTTTACAGTAATTTAATTTCAACAAGTAATTTTTGATATTTTCTAAATATTTGACATTATTTTGTATAAAAAAACTGTAAAATGTTTAGATTCCTCGAAAACAGCATATTACATTTTAGATAGATGTAACATTTCTGGTCTATGGTTGCAATGACATACACGCAACAAAATTTAAAAAATCTGAATAATGTGGAATTTGGTACCCTCCTTGTTTGGTACTTCTTTTCCCTAACGACGTATACAAGATGGATCAATAATAATATTGCCAGCATTGTGGTTTATGTGAACACATGGGAAATTATGCAAGTACCTAAAGTGCGTTTTGTGATATCTCCCTTTCAGAATGCTTGGTAGGTATATTGTACTTGTATTGAATGTCGCTGAAGTGCACAGATAAATTCAATTTCAACTTATTTTTTTTACGAATGTGTAGTAGTGTAGTAAAAATAATTCAGCTAGTTAAATGATCTCGAAATTTAATTTTTTTTATAGTAAAGTAATGAACAGAATGTTTGCATAATTTTATTTAAAATATGTATATCAATAATAGCAAGTGTTGGGCACATTACTTGAAAAATGTAATTTCAATACCATTACATTTTTTAACGAAAAAATACTCCGAATTATACATTACACATTATTTTTAATAAATGTGATAAAAGTAATGTAATTGCCATTACAATTTATTTCAATTACATTACACGTTACACATTACTTTTTCAAGATAGTACTCAAATTACTGAAAATAATATTGAGAATCTAAATTTTGTTTTTTAAAATTATATCGACACCTTATTTTTACCTTCCGCTTACCTGTAAAGGAAGGTATTGGAATCATGCAAAAAATCGGGTAGTGAGTTTTTAGTGGATGAGCACGAATTAGGGTCCTTACAACTCATTTTTGATAGTTTCTCGATGATGTCTGTATGTATGTATGTGTGTGTGTGTGTGTGCGCGCGTGTGTGTGTGTGTATGTGTGTGGTCCGGGCCGATGCCGTCTGTCGGATAACTCAAATACGAATTACCCAAAAATTTTGATATTTGGTATTTTGCAATTGTATACGAATAGGAAGAGCTCATTAGATTTTGGTACAAATATCTTCACCGGAAGTGATATTTTTTGAAAATTGAAAAAATTAAGTGTCAAAAATTTCTATAAATTTGGATAATATAGTATTTATTTGTAATAAGAGGAAAAGTTATTTGCAATTTACGTTATAAAAAAATTGTCTTTATCTGGTAGCATTAAAGAACTGCAGTAAAATTTAAAAAATAAATTTATCAAATAAAACGTTGAAATCTTGTAATCCATATTCGGTTGATTTTTGTTTCTGCATAAAAAATATTGACAGATGAGACGGGTGACAAGTTGGCATACTAGCGCTATATAGTAAGTCATAAGTAAGCTATTAAATGTAGTAACTGAACGGAGGATTGCTTCAACACAGAAGAGTTTTCGTGTTAATGAATCTTTTGATTCAGTTGATACTAATTTCTGTGTTTGAATATTTTAGATTTTTATTTGTATATTTTAAATGGGTACCGGATTGTACGTACGTAGGTATACATTTCTGTTTAAAATCATAGTTATGGTGGAAGGTTGTGTGATGGCCACGTCAGATTTTTATTTATCATATTAGGTTCACTAAAATCAACTAAATTCAACTGATCGTTCAACTGTTAAGTACGGAAGTACTAATTGCCAAAAAATTGAACCACGCGCACGCAATATTTGTAAATTTAACAATTTTTTTTAGCACACCGTACGAACTATCTAAATTAGATATTTTTTTACTTCAGGGACATTTTTTTTCTTAGGGGCATGGGAGGGGGTGAAATCGATTTTGAATCACATTGACTTTTATCACATTAAAGAGGAAACTTCAAACTTTTTAGAACTCAAAGATTCATCCCTTTTCGGCTTTTCGACTGAATGCAATCGAGTTATGACACTCTAAATATTTGCCATTTTTGGTGCATTTTAAAGTGTTGGGTTTTTTCCCTCGAGTTTATATTAAACATTTTTTCTTATTTTTTATGTGTACCTACTACATAAATAATTATTAATAAAAATAATTTAAGTTATTACAAAATGTCAAATAATATATGCGCATAGTAGAGTATGCAATAGACTATATTATTCATTATTTAATGCGCCTGCTCATAACGAGCCAATCAAAGCTTGTGAGTGCTCCTTACCTCTTGGGCGCTAATGCTTTCTTATGACAAAAACGTCATTTTTAATTTGAAATCATTCTTCTACGAAGTAATTATTTAAATTTTTATACGTGAAAGATGGTAAAATATGATGTAATTTGTCCTGTATGAAAATACTTTACTTATAATGAAACAGCCTTTGACCAAAAAAATTTGATGCAAAAACTTTCTGAATCACTGCTATTACCCCCGAATATAATAATTGCCTGTTGGATGGAAGCGGTATGTTCCCGGACATGAGTTTATTAACAAAAGTTGACTTTCTCTCTAGCGCACCCAGAAAAAATTAGGAGGGGCTTGAAACATGAAATGAAAATAAAAAGTTCAGTTTATCCCTCTTGGGAGACACATATGCCAATACACACAAAAAAATAATGATTTTAAAATAGATAAATCTCTAGATAGTGTATTAAAAATAATTAAATATTTTGGGTAGACCTCAAAGCTATACTTGTGTGCGCCAGTGCCAGTAACCCCAATGCTAGAGTACCTAAATAGACTAAGAGTACGGACAAGGAGTCCAAAATGGTTTAGCTTTTGTTTTCAGTTGTAACTATATTTCTGACCTATACAAATATACAGCTCTGTCAAGATGACATCAAAAATTAAAAATTTATTCCTAAGACGGTTTAAACTTAAAAATATTGATAGAAAATATATCTACATAGTTCTAAATAATTAAATATGATTACCAGAACGCAATTATTTAGTTCCACAGGTAAAATATTATACCGTCATTTTTGACAACGTCAATCACTTAAATAGTTTATAAAATAGTAACCAAAGGAACAACATTAGGAAAAAAAATGTAACTAAATATTGACATAAAAATATTAAATTCTGAGAGTTAAGTAAGCTGAAAAACAAGTGCAAACACAATTTGGACTACCAATAGAAAATGACCAGTGCCTTGTCCGTACTCTTAGTCTATTTAGGTACTCTACCCAATGCCATATACCATATACCTATACCTACACACGGCGGGTTATAGCGTAGTGGTAGAATGCTAGGCTCTGGTTACAGAGGTCGTGGGTTCGAATCCAGGTCAGGTCAGGAAATTTTCATGGCCTGATTTGGATCAGTACCTACTCCCGTTACCATTCCAAGTTGGGATCTAATTAACTTGGCAACCTCTAGCTATCGGGCACCGGCTAGAGGCTATAACAAGGGCTTGCGCCGGGTTGACTGGTAACACACATGGTAGTAAAGTAAACGCGAAGTAAACGCCGTGGCAAAAAGTATAAGTAAAATTAATACTGTGTGTGTGTGCCATCAAGTCACCCTAGGGATATATAACCCAAATGAGGTTCAAATCCCGAAATCATAATACATATACCATATACCTACTATTGACAGTTTGCAACACATATTCATTTCAACTTTTTCGGTTTATGCTTCTCAGACAAAATAATAATTAAATGAAAAGGTTTCTATATTAATTTATAATGATGTCACATTAATTAATGTTGAAGTGAGTTGATTTGATGTTCAGTGAGAGCTATAAACTACATTAATTTCGTAGCAATGATAAATAATGCATAAAGTTGTATGCTTGCGTTATGTATTTTACTAGTTATTAAATGTAATTATCTCATTTGCATCTGTTTAACTGCAAAGGTTCATGTTACAAATATATGAATACTTAAATTAATAGTCTGAAGCTTCATTTACCATGAATTTATTATGAAATTACATCTTACTATAATGTTAGAGAAAAAAGATTTTTAAAATTAAGTGAGCATTGTCAGAATTGATGGTACATAGTGATGCCGTGAGACCAGACGAGACGAGAAATAGTAAATTCTCGTTCTCATCTTCGTCATTTTGCGGCTGTTCAATTCTCGGCTCAAAGAACTCGATTCTCGTCTCGTCTCAATTTCTCGAAAAAATTTATTGCCATGTATTTGAAAAGCTAGAAGTAAATTTAGGAACTTTATACAGGGTGTTTCATAACTTCAGGTACATACGTTAAGGGTATATGCAGATTACAAATCAATTTTTTTTTAAATCGCAAAATTAATTTATTTCCATGTTTCCCAGTCAAATTTTTGTTGTTGTCACTGCCACTTAATTATTGTTTCATTAAAAAGAATTAAATTTGGTTTGTTTATTTTACTAGTATTATAACTTTTTAACATAATGGTTTTTTAACATTCTGTTTTACATTATATACCTACTCACGATTTATCAATAAGTTTTTATTTTTAATACGAATTTCTCGTTTTTCGAGTATGGTGCATAACCCTCTTACCCTCTTGTATTATTAAAATAAGTTGTTTACCTATGGCGAGATGTCATGTGTTGGCCACATCAGATTTGTGTCATGTCATGTGTTGGCCACATTTCTGGTAATTTTGCACACAATTTTTGTTTTTGAATTAAAATTATTATCAAAACAAAAAAATGCTACGAACAGTGTAAAATAAAAATATATTTTTCATTTTCGAAGAGAATAATATAAAATTTAGTTTTAGTTTCGAGAATTCTCGATTTTTCGAAAAATATAACTCGTCTCGAGAAATTTCTCGTCTCGGCGGCATCATTAGCGGTACCTTACGTTATGTACGTATTATATATATATATATATATATATATATATATATATATATATATATATATATATATATATATATATATATATATATATATTTCCAGTCATTAAAAATATAATTAGATAATAAACTTAGCTTAACGTAAGTATTAAATTTTGATTTGAATGTCGGAAATGATAAAATCTTTTATTATTATCATTTTGCAGAAGTGCTTGTTCATTTTTAACTCAAATTATATCATCCATCAATAAACCAAGCTAAAAAAATTGAGTACTTACCGAAAGGCGTCCGCTTATTTAGTCAAATATAGTTTTGTCAAAACGTAGTTTGACCAAAAATAATTAAGCCAAACTGTATTTTAGTCAAACTGTAATTTGTTCAACTAGAATTATGTCAAACCGTAAATATGCCAACCCGTAATTTGGCCAAACTGTATTCTAGACAAACTGTAATTTCACATTCCGTATTTTGACCAAACCGCAACTTCGACTAATATTTTATTGTCAGATCATTTTCAGGTCAACCGTAATTTAGCCAAAACGCAACTATACCTAACTGGAATAATCCAAAACGGAATTTATTCAAACCGTATTTTTGTCAAATCGCAGTTATGCATAACCGTAATCTTGCCAAACGCATTTTACTCAAATCGTAATCTTCCCAACTGAGGAGGTAACATTCAAATTCCGACATGTCCAAAATTCACAATTCGTACAAATCGAGAAAAACTGTGTACGAAAAAGTAAAAGATATTTTTAAATTTCGCAAAAGCTGGACTTTACTTTATGGGCACTAGAACAATGTGTTAAAATTCAAAACAAAAATCTTATCAATTGTACAGTCCACAGCGAATATAAAAAATATGTGGGTTTTTGTTTGAATTTGGTTGTGGACATGTAGCCTTTTGAACGAAGCAGAATTTTTGAACTAATGAAAACTAATTTTAATTAATAAAAATATACTCTTATTAAACATAAAAAAAAATTCTGGAATGATTACAGATACCGAAATAAAAAATAATGATGGTTTTATCTTAAATGTGAAGGGCACAATTGTCTTCTAGGCAATTGTACCTATCTTCATCATCGCTTGTCTCTTCGTCTCATTTTCATTAACATTATCTCCTGTATCCTCTTCTAGTATTTTTCTATAATACTCTAATTCTGGTAGATCCTGCCATTTAATCGTAATATCACCTTCTTGTCGGCTATAGTGTTTTTCTAGTAATTCTTTAACATCCTTCAATTTAGCTGGTTTTATATGATTTTTGAGCTTCAATTGCTTCAATTTCAACAAATTTTCTTTTTTCGCTGGTTTTACCAATAGTGAGTAGTTTACGTTTTTATTTTCATAAGTATAAAATTGTAAGTATTAGGAAAATACTCAGGAAATATAACCTTACTTTTTAAGTTTAAACATTTCATGTTTGCTGGTTTTTTTTACTTTTTGCGGGAACTCACATTAATTTCAGAAACTGTGGCATCCATTTCGCTTCTTATTCAATAAACATCCTTAAAATCCACACTCATTACACAAGAAATACACCAGCTCTACGCAAACAGCAGCAATCGTGAAAGAACTGAGATTTTGACATATCGAATTTTGACTGAATTCTGAATACGAGTATCTAAATATTATTGGACGTGTCGGTTTGTGATGCAA
This sequence comes from Agonum fuliginosum, assembly GCA_947534325.1. Lineage (NCBI taxonomy): Eukaryota > Metazoa > Arthropoda > Insecta > Coleoptera > Carabidae > Agonum > Agonum fuliginosum. The sequence continues at coordinate 40,777,442 of OX384029.1, read as the reverse complement.
TTTGTGTACAAAAACTGGTTTGAACGTGTTTTATTTTGAATGGACCCCTCATTTTTGTAAGCGCATAACTTTGGACTAGTACTGTTTTGACAAAATCTGACTGCACCAATCAACGCAGATGACGGTTTTTGATTGATTTTGATGTCTAACTCATTTTCATCAAAAATGGACATGTCGGATATTGAATGTTACCTCCTCAACTGTATGTCTTTATATAGAGTTGGGAAGATTACAATTTGACTAAAATACGGTTGGCAAGATTACGGTTATGCATATCTGCGATTTGACAAAAATACGTGTTGGATAAATTCCGTGTTGAATTATTCCAGTTAGGTATAGTTGCGTTTTGGCTAAATTACGGTTTAACTGAAAACGATTTGACAAAATAATATTAGTCGAAGTTGCGGTTTGGTCAAATTACGGAATGTGAAATTACAGTTTGTCTAGAATACAGTTTGGCCAAATTACGGGTTGGCATATTTACGGTTTGACAAAATTCCAGTTGAACAAATTACAGTTTGACTAAAATACAGTTTGGCTTCATTATTTTTGGTCAAACTACGTTTTGACAAAACTATATTTGTCCAAATTGTGTGCTCCCTTACCGAAATTGATCTCTTGAGTTGAGTGTTTCCTGTTTTATTGACAAAATAATTGGCCCTAAATCTTCATCGTTTGTGAAATAGAAATACTTCTCATACGTTTCTTGTTCTACGCTTGTTAGTTCGAATCCTTGGTTCTTTTCCCACTGCTCTTCTATCGTCGTTTTCTTCCGAGGGGACATAGAATCATCTTCTTCGTCGTCTTCGTAGAGATCATTACAACCTGAACAAATAATTTAGTGTGATGTCATTTAATTTAATTCCTTGCTAAAATAATGTAATTAAAGTGAAAATTCACTGGCTCTTGTATTGTACTCGTAGATACTCCAGTATCAAGTATTTAAACTTAAAACATAAATTTAGAACCGCAAACGCTCAGTTTAAAAGATAAAACCTACAATCTTCTGAAGTTTCAGAAAGGATAGCATTTTTACGACCTATTATAAGATAATAATTAGAATAATTAGGTTTAGATGGTTGTTTTATTCACTACGGTAGATGTCATCGACGTGGATAAATTTTTAATTTTTCAGAATGAATAAAAACAAAAATGACTAATATTTATTTTGTTATCTCGTAGAATATAATTAAATTGTGGCTACACCAGAGTCTCCAAAATTTTTAAAATTATGATTTTTATAGAAAAATGTTTCAGAAATCGAATTCTTAAAACCGGAAGTCGATATCTTTATCTGATAAAATATTACAGCCAGTTTCCTGTGTTATGACAAAAAAACGACTTTATAAATAATTTGAAAACATGCAAAATGCATTTTCTTGATTCTATAACAAACAATTTACAAAAAAATCTATATAAATCTAACTTGTAAAGAATTTTGTGCTCTGCAATTCTTTTTAACAGTAAGTTTTCTTCGTAATGTAAACCATTTGCAAGATAAACGCAAAAAACTAAAAATGAGGACAATTTTTTCAAAATGGCGGCTCACGCGGACATTTTTGTGATGCATCTACCACTTAAAATACTTACTCAATAAGGTGTGTTAAATGAGAGAAAAAAAGTGCGAAAAGGCATTTTACATGTTTTTACATTCATTGATGGTTCTAGTGCATTCATAATATATTTATCATCAATTACCATAATTAAAAATTATAATAAAATTAATGAAATTCCAAGGTTCCTGGTAGCATTGTCGAGCACTATAACCATTGTTCAAATTATATTCTCAATGATTACGACAGCATATAATTACGACCTATAATTTCTGGAATGATGATAATATAATAAAATAAAATATGTATACTTTAGAAGGAGCCACTTAGTGGAAAGTATGCATAATTGACAAATTTGTTATCAAATACAATAAAATAATAGATACCTATATACTAATCTTCATTGTAGGAAAAATCAAACTTTTTTATATGATTAAGGATTATTTTCACTAGTGCCTTTTGTATACAGAGAGTATTTTTTAAAGGTAAACATAGGGCATGTCATTACCATAGTTACAGTGTTACAGAATGACAGCAATGCATTAGAGCGTTTTTTTATCAGTAAACATAGGGATAATTAACATACGAAAATAAATATGAAATATAAATTAAAGAAATGAGAAATTATTTATTTATATTTTCTACACTTAAGAACTAGGTAGATACATTAAACTAATGAGAATTTAAGAACTAGGTAGATACTTAAAAAATAATGTGTACAATGGTGACAGAATGAATGTTGAACAATTAAAAAATCGAATTAGTGCTGCTTCCCAAAATATTACTCCCCAGCAAATGCTATACCTAAATTATTTTTATAATCGTTTAGGATATTGTTTAGAAGTTAATGGTTCCAATTTTGAGCATTTAATTCGTTTAAAAAAATTCTCATTAGTTTAATGTTTAATCTACCTAGTTCTTACGTGTAGAAAATATAAATAAATAATTTATCATTTCTTTAATTTATATTTCATATTTATTTTAGTATGTAATTATCCCTATGTTTACTGATAAAAAAGACGCTCCAATACATTGCTGTCATTCTGTAACACTGTAACTATGGTAATGACATGCCCTATGTTTACTAATAAAAAAAACTCCCGGTATTTCATTGTTGTAGGGGCCATAGTTTAAGTGTTTTCACTCCTTAGCAACGAGTATTATACTTTATTTGATTGTTTTTTCATTTGACATATAGGTAGAGGATGTTTTTGACTTTTTTTTTAGCATGTTTTATACCAATATTGTCTATATTAAGAAAGGTATTAAGAAAAAACCGAAAAATGCACGGAAAACAGCTGGGAGTATGCCATGGAATTTTTGTTTTCTTTTTTATATAACAAGATTTTTTTGTCAAGTCGTGTCAGATTTGACGTTTCCAATTCGAAATTTTATTTGCATATATTTTTCATATATTATAAGGTAAGAGTGTTTTGAACATTTTATTAAATATTTAAAGATGGAACATATGCGTTATGTTTACATATAGGTATGTCTTTGAAATATAATTTTTGAAATTATTTAATTTAGTTTAACAATGAACTACTGTGAAGTTGCATCATGTTACTATTTATTACTGTATTTATGTCATATTTTGACCCAAGTTTAAATGTTCAATTCAAATTAAGTACCTTTTATATCAAATACTATGTATAAATCGGAGTATTTTACTGAAAATTTTAAATGTCAAATTATAATTAACAAATTTAACAAACGTGTTAAAAATGGCGTCCGACAATCGGGATTTTTATTGTACTTTAATTTGGGTTGAGTTTGAGTTTGTCCTGCGTAATTAGGATTTTTTTAGGTTTTTGGGCTAAGGGTGTGCCAGTAAAAAATTCAAGTGGGCCATACTTTTTATAGTAAAATTTTTGTTTTTGAAAAATATAGATGTAGACCGAGCGAAGCGAGGCGATAATTTTTTTCTCTGCTGAAGGAATTTGACTTAGTTCCTTCTGAAATTAATTTCCTAGAAAAACAGTACCCAGTTGAATATGACATCAATACATATGCATAAATAAATATTGCCCGAGCACTCAGACTGACATACATTATATCTATTCAAAAATACAATATTTAGGTACCTCGACATTTTCGCAATAATTTACTGAAAGTTTTAAATAATGCCAAATTAAAGGAGGTACAAATTTAACAAACGTGTTAAAAATGGCGTCCGATAATCGGGATTTTTATCTATTGTACTTGAGTTTGGGTTGAGTTTGAGTAGTCTTATACTAAAAGGCTTGGTACCATTTTCAGCAGCTTAGCAACCGTTTTTCAAATCGCCTACAGCCTAAACGGTTCAACCGATTTTGATGAACTTTTTTTTATTTGGTAGAGGTTCATGTGAAGTAGTGCCTTTTGGGTATTTGAATATTGTAGATGGCGTGGTAGTCGCAGGGGAGTTGAAAAACAGTGATTTTTTGAGTCCTTGGATACGGGCATTATACTTTTTCTTACACGTGCGGTAGAAGTGCCTACTTCTCCCACTCTTTTCAATTGGAGAACTGCGTGTTTCTCCAACTGTGGGAGAAGTAAAATGAGTGAGAGTAGTCCCTGTTTCTCCCACTATTTTTCCGCCGCAAGCGAAGTGAAGTTAACCTTCGCCGTCCTAAAATAATTTACAATCTTTGATTCCTAAAACTGGGTCACTGGTGACCCAAATTAAATTATTTATTTTACCTTATTTAGTCAAAATAAACACAAATGTAAAGTAAATTAATTTTATTTCATGTTTTTTCAACATGACTTTATACAAAATTAAGAGTCCAATAAACAAATAAACGAGAATTTATTTATTTTACAATAATTGAAAAAAATAAGTAAAAGTACTTATAACATATTATTATATAATATATTATTATAACAGTACACATAACAGTACACATAAATTATAAAAAAATAGTTGGAGTAAGGTTTTTTTAAAAAAATGTTAATTATTTATAACTTTAACTTGATTCCCCACCCTTCATCACGTGAACAATACCATTGGTCTGTACATAACTTTTAAAAATAAGTTGATATTTATAATTTTTTTAATGTAAAATGTCCATTAACATGTTTTAGGAGAATTCACGAGAGGAAATTAAATTTAAAAAATTATTATCAGAGTTATTTAGCAAAAACATGATCTTGGGTCACCGTTGACCCAATTTTAGGACGGCAAAGGTTTTAATGTCGCATCGCGCGTACTTTATTCGAATATTTTTTGACAGAAGGTTTAACCAATCATATTGCGTAATGATGACGTCAAATGACGTAATGCAACCAATAGAATTGATAATGTAAAATGATGTACCTGACAACATAATTTTGTAGATTAGGTTTTATTTTGTTGCGTTAGTTACAAAAAATAAATAAATTTGTCACATGAAACGTCAAAAATGTTTAGCAAAATGAGTCGTTTTGGTAGTATTTTTAAGAAGAAAAATATTCTTCCTAAATACCATTCGAGATAATAATTTTTTGAGAGAATTTTTGTCTATTCCACGGCAACTTATTGCAATTTCACTCCACAAAACATCATCTGACAATTCCCCTCAACTTCGTTTCGGGAAATTGATAGATGCTGTTTTGTGTCGTGAAATTGTTAGAAATAAGTTGCCGTGGAAACGACAAAACAATTCTCAAAAAATTATCATCTCTTATGGTATTACCCCTGAAAATCCCCCAGCGTTCGCGCTCCTTCATAACCTCAAAATCAGTCAAACTGTGATGCTCCAGACTTCGACTTGATATTTTCAGAAATAGATTTAGATTTCTATTAAATAGATCATGGCAAATGGATGTGAGTGACAAATTAAATAAATATACAATGAATAGGTACGACTATATAAAACATAATTCAGTATTTATTATTTTTATAAATATTTATAACACAATTTGAACAGTTATATAAATTAACACCTTCGTTAACACTGACCGATTTCACTTGTGTGCTTGTGCAATTGAAATTGGTTAAATAAGACGATAGCATCAGTTTTCTCGGATGAAACTGCTCCATTCACTTCCAAAATCTGGACTGCGATTTTATTCTTATTCTCGGCAGAAATCTAGATAGCCTTCCGCAACGGAATCAGAACGCCATACGGGACACCGTGTCTTTTTATGTCGCGAAGATCTGCACCTGAATTTGCCAACATTGTAGTGGGGATGCGCCGGAAACAGTGACCACGTGACCAGTAAATTCTTTTGCATCAGGCAACCCCAAAAACAGTGTAATTATTTTCGGCATACTTCCTATTGTATTTATCCCAATAGGCTGATTTGTGCATTGGCGATTTCTGTATGCCAGAAAAAAATGATCATTGGAACAATTTTTAGACCGAAATTCTATGTAATTTCTGACAGTCTGTACTTAATTAATACCATCAATATTTCCAACAGTTATTATTCTCTGCGTATTACTAGTTTTGGTATCTGGAATTACGACTCTAAAACATTATCCTTCATCTAAGACATTGGTTATGTTAATTCCACTCTTCTGCATCCACCTGCCAATCCAAAAATCAAAACAACCTGAAAATTATTATTATACGTTAAAAAATCACAAGACATTGTAAATATTCCTGACCTTCCTGCGTAAATATTTCTCGCTTTACGTTTTCAACATCGAGTAGTACATCAAAGGGATGATGGCTTCTGGTCACCTTCTGGCTGTTACTTAACTCTTCAAAATATACGAGCAATGCTTTTTCATTTCATTACATATGACCCTTATGGCTTTAATGTTCTTAGAGTTGCACCACTGTTCCTACCTATTAAAGACCAATTCATATTTGGATCCGAATTTTGCAGGGATAAGTTCGGAGATCACAGTCTCTGCTTCTTCCTCGATATCAAATGGCACATCCGACGTTTGTTCTTCGGAATTATAACTCATTTTAAAGCAAATTATCTTGTCTATGCAAAATATTAACACAGTCTGACATTCTCAAAAATAAAAATCTGTTGTGGCCAGCACACGACCTCTCGCTTTAACACTGTAATTTATGTGAATTTGATTTTAGTTAGGCTTTCTTAAATTATAATTTTGCAATAAATTTACAAACTTTTTGAAAATAATTTTATAGTTCTTAGTTCTTTAATTAGCTCTTTATAGATAAAAATTTAACTTTATTATTACCTTATTACATTATGTTCAGTTCTTAATAATATTTACATTTCTTTTAAAATGGTGCCACAAACATTTCAGAAATTGTGTATACATCTGTTCATCTGTCACATTGACATATTCATTTTTGTTTTCAATTTTTTTTCCTATATTATGATTTACAAATCGTGGTAGGTAAAATTACAAATTTTTGAAAATTAATTTTCCTTTATTGGTAAGAGATATAGAAACGATGTTAAATAAATATTGTAAAAGATAATTTGTTCTTTCAAATGTCGAATGACAAATTGTAACTATCGCAGTATTTCCTATATTTTTTGCAAAAAATGTTAAAATTCTTCAAGAAAATACCATTTCCGGTTGACAGATTTTTACCAAAATCTTATCAGCTCTTCATTAACATATATAAATGTATATTGCAAAATATTAGAATTTTATGTTCAGTAGAATTTGAGATAATGAATCAGAACGAAAGACTATAGTAGGCGCACATACAGACACACACACACACACACACACACACACACACACACACACACACACACACACACACACACACACACACACACACACACACACACACACACACACACACACACACACACACACACACACACACACACACACACACACACACACACACACACACACACACACACACACACACACACACACACACACACACACACACACACACACACACACACACACACACACACACACACACACACACACACACACACACACACACACACACACACACACACACACACACACACACACACACACACACACACACACACACACACACACACACACACACACACACACACACACACACACACACACACACACACACACACACACACACACACACACACACACACACACACACACACACACACACACACACACACACACACACACACACACACACACACACACACACACACACACACACACACACACACACACACACACACACACACACACACACACACACACACACACACACACACACACACACACACACACACACACACACACACACACACACACACACACACACACACACACACACACACACACACACACACACACACACACACACACACACACACACACACACACACACACACAGAGACATCATCGTGAAAATAGTCAAAATAGGTTCTAAAGGTGCTAAAACGTGCTTATTGACAAAAATCTCGACATCGAATTTTTTCACGATCCCTATACCTCTCTGGGCGAGAGGTAAAAATTCCAGTTTGTTGTTTTCGTTGTTATTTGGTAACTAAGACACGATCATGGACCACTTCGCTTTACTATCATTTTGAAAAAAATGACATCCTTTTGTCACCTTGATTAATTTATTATTCTATCAAAATGAGTTTATTTTAAAACAATTATAGCGGTGATAGATAAAACTAGTATTAAATTATTAACAAATAAATTCAAGCACAGATGCCGCACTTGTAAGAAAAAGTTGTATAGGTACTTCACTGGAGGGAGAAGTAGAGGCTCCCGACTTCTCCCTCTAGTAAAGTAATATACTATTATTCGATTGTTTTTTTCATTTGACATATAGGTAGAGGATGAATTTGACTATATTTCTATGCATGTTTCAACCCAATATTGGGTATACCGTGAGATTTATTTAACGTGAAACATGGGATCTTTCATATCCATGGTTACGAATTTGACAGCAATGTCAAAGCGTTTCATTTAAAATAGAAGATAGCAAATGAAATATGAATGTATTTCTAATCATTTTAGATATGAAAAAAGTTGCAAGAAATATAAACATTTAATAGATATTTTTTCAGAATACAATTTATAACAAATTCTCAAATACGCGAAATAAATCAGATAGGTAGGTACTTGTCTGAGGCTAACATCTGCATTATACCAACGTATCATTTGCACCTTTTCTTCAATTGTATCCCTTATTTTTAACAACACAACCCTAATTGAGACGTAATATTTACTTGATAATGACAGCCTATGTTCTATTTTAAATGAATCGCTCTAATACATTGCTGTCAAATTCGTAACCATGGATATGAAAGATCCCATGTTTCACGTTAAATAAAACTCACGGTACCTATTAAGGAGGTACACTCGAGTGGTGGGGGGTTAGGGGCATCTCCTATACTCGCAATGTATTTCATGTCAGGGTTTCAACTTATAAAAAATAATAATATATTTTTTTTATTGTATGTAAACCCAGTCTATTTGAATTTTTGCTAATAAAATGAGATTTAAATATCTTAATTAAGAATATTATTTATTTTTGTTATGTAAAAATTGTTTATTTTATAAGATTTCATTCGGATAAATACCAGTGTAAACTACGGCAACGCTGTGCTGTACATGTCATTTTTCACGGTCTTATGTCAATCTGACAGATAGTAAAAATTGAAGGTGAAGAGAATTCTGCATTTGAAATTTCATTTAAATCGTTGGGTATGAATTATTTATCATTTGTGCATATTACCTTTCATTCTTGTGAAAAACTTGTGATTATAGATAGATAATGTTGTTTTTTTCTGGTTAAATTCTAATTTTGCGCTTTTCAACGTTGCCGCTTCTATATTATGTTCTCGCCAATATTCTCCAGTAGGCATAAACGTCAGTCTTTCGATTAAGAATTCTTGTAAATTACGTGGTAAATGATGCTTGTATTACTTTTATTCGGTATATGAGATAATAATGTACGTTTTAAAAAAGCAATTGGAATTTTCTGTCATTTCTGTAATGCTTTTTACGTTGATTTAAAAGTAGTCCCATAAGAGGCCATGTAAAATGAAGTTTTTTAATATTTATTTTTGGATAATCTACGTGGTGAAAAATTATGAAAAAATTCAGGTAACAGTTTTACAATGTTTTGATTAATTTTGCAAAGTTTCATTAAACTCTCTCATTATTTCAAGTGTCGAGTGTACCTCCTTAAGAAAGTTATTAAGAAAAAACTGAAAAATGCACGGAACGCAAATGCCATGGAAGTTTTGTTTTCTTTTTGATAAAAATGATTTTTTTGTCTACTGTCAGATTTCATGTTTCCAATTTGAGATTTTATTTGGATTTATCTTTTATATTTGATAAGGTAGAAGTATTTTGAAAATTTTATTGAGTATTTAAAGATGGAGCACGCATTATGTTTACATGCTTTTGTAGAAATTTGTAATATATATATATATATTTTTTTTTTTAAAATTTTTATTCAATTTAAGGAGGTACACTCGACACTTGAAATAATGAGAGAGTTTAATGAAACTTTGCAAAATTAATCAAAACATTGTAAAAATGTTACCTGAATTTTTTCATAATTTTTCACCACGCAGATTACCCAAAAAGAAATGTTAAAAAACTACATTTTACATGGCCTCTTATGGGACTACTTTTAAATCAACGTAAAAAGCATTTAACGAAATGAAAGAAAATTCCAATTGCTTTTTTAAAACTTGCATTACTATCTCAAAGATCGGATAAAAGTAATACAAGCATCACTTACCACGTAATTAACAAGAATTCTTAATCGAAAGACTGACGTTTATGCCTACTGGAGAATATAGGCGAAAACATAATATAGACACGGCAACGTTGAAAAGCGCGAAATTTGAATTTTAACCAGAAAAAATCTGACGTGGCCGTTACAATACCTCTCGCCTTGACATTGAAGTATTATTATTTAACCTCGTATTTAACCATATATTAAGCTTTAATTTAAATAAAATACAACAACACCGTATAACATTTGATATAATAATATAAAATAATCATACATTATATTATTTCTGTTTATCTGTCACATTGACAATTTTATTTTTGTTTTAAATTTTATTTCTATTTCGGGATTCACAAATCGTGGTAGGTAAAATTATATATTTAAAAAAATTATATTTCTTTATTGGTCAAAGATATAGAAACAAGTAAGATTAAATATTGTACAATGTAATTTCTTCTTTCATGTGTGGTATGTCAAATTGTAACAATCGCATTATTTTATACAATTTTTGCAAAAAATGTTATAGTGCTACAAGAAAAGTACCATTTCCGGTTGGTGGATTTTTACCAAAATCTTTTCAGCTCTTCATTAACATATATAAATGTATAATGCAAAATATTAGAATTTTATGTTCAGTAGAATTTGAGATAATGAACCGGGACGAAAGGCTATAGTAGGCGTACATACAGACTTTCATACACACACACACACACACACACACACACACACACACACACACACACACACACACACACACACACACACAGACATCATAGTGAAAATAGTCAAAATAGGTTCTAAAGGTGCTAAAACGTGCTAATTGACAAAAATCTCGACATCGAATTTTTTCACGATCCCTATACCTCTCTAGGCGAGAGGTAAAAAACCTTATATATCTATAATCACAAGTTTTTCGCAAGAATGAAAGGTATATTGTGTACAAATGATAAATAATTTATACCTAACGATTTGTATGAAATTTCAAGTGCAGAATTCTCTTCACCTTCATGTTTAGTATCTGTCAGATTGACATAAAAACAGCACAGCGTTGCCGTAGTTTACACTGGTATTTGACCGAATGAAATCTTATAAAGTAAACAAGTTTTACATAATAAAAATTAATAATGTTCTTAATTAATTGATTTAAATCTCATTTTATTAGATAAAAATGCGAATAGACTGCGTTTACATACAATAAAAATGTTTATTATTATTTTTTATAAGTTGGAACCCTGATATGAAATGCATTGCGAGCATAGGAGATTCCCCTAACCCCTCACCGCCCGAGTGTACCTCCTTAACAATGCACTGTGAAGTTGCATCATGTTGTTATTTATTACTGTAGTATTTATAGTAATATATTTTGACCCAAGTGTAAATGATAAATTAAAATTAGGTATCTATATCCAATATCCGTGGATAATAGATACTATTTCTCAGTATTTTACTGAAAGTTATAAATGTCGAATTAATATACAAATTTAACAAACGTGTTAAAAATGGCGCCGGATAATCGGGATTTTTATCTATTGTACTTGAGTTTGGGTTGAATTTGAGTTTGTCCTGGCCAAGCCGCCCTACTGGGATCTTTATCCTGGATGCGCCCACTAACTAACAACTGGACTAGAGATGATCTAGATTGTTATTGCACTTGTATCAAGTATCAAATTTGTTTTTACAAATAATAAAGTATGTATGGTATTATAATTAGCACCAAGGGGTACAAAATATGGCTTCTATGATCGGCATTTGTTTTTCAATAAAAATTTAATATAATCATGATTGGTATCAAACATATCGTCTATAATGTTGCCCAAAATTATGGCTGTTTACTAAGTATAAATTGCACTCGGTGAACGGCATTTGTTTTTTCTGAATATGTTTTAAATTATATCGCGATTGATATCAAATTAAAGGTCATAATGACAAAAAATCTACAGTGTATGCATTAAAATGACTTTCGACAATTTGGCTTTTGTTTTTAGTCGGACAAAAAGCATTTTTTTAGTTTTCACAAAATTTTGTTATTTTCTTTTTAAAACACTAATGACTACCTACTTGGTATATTCCAATAATCACATCAAAAGACGTCAGAAAATTTAGTACTTATATTACAGTGAAAATTATAAACATTTTATATTAGCATTTTCCGGTTTTATAGTTTCCTCGGAATTTATCACAAATCCATCGAGTTTGATATATTTTTTTAAACTAAAGGGCTAGATGATAACTACTTTATAAAATTGTTAAAAATGGGGATCGAACATCGACATTTTTTTTCGAAAAAATTATAGTGACATATCGAATTTCATACCTCAAATTAAATGGCTAGATAAGGGCTAATTAATAAAATAATTTAAATAGGTGGCTGACGATCTGCATTTGTTTTCATCGAATTCGAAGTTTACCAGGATAGGTACAATGTAAATATTAAATTTTCTTATTCAAATGGTAAGTCTAAATGCAAAAGTGGACTTATGTGAGGCACATTCAGGATCCGCGGAGCTTGAGCACCGCCAAGCGGGGCGATCCCCTCTATCCCGCGACAGCGGTTCCTGACGCTATTCTATTCTAAAAATTGTATGCCCTAACTAAAATGTATATTGAAGAAGGAAGATGAATAATTTGAAGTTGTAATTAAATAATAATAATTTCATCATACAATTTTCCCCTAAGTCTAAATGTTAAAATCCTTATAATTGAGGCACATTGCTGTCATTCTGTAACACTGTAACTATGGTAATGACATGCCCTATGTTTACTTCACGGTTAAAGAATAATTAGGTTTACCGACTGTCTATGTTTTTCATTGACAACCCCGGTCAGAAGTTGTAACTAATTCATAGCTGTTTCTAGGTGTCTCTAGGCTGGTCAGGAGCTGCCCGATTCGATGCTCTAAACTTGTTAGCTGATGCATTTATATGCAACCCGCTATATTCGTTGATAAATATATTGCATATATGTCATTTAGATATTCTAAATAAATGCATCACCGTGGCATCGCCTACTAATAATTTTTACTGACAGTTTTCAAATTGCAAACGTCAGACATGTTCACCTGGACAGCTAACAAGTTTAGCCACCCGCTCGGTCCAGCTAACATATTTTTTTGTTAAATATAATTGATAAATTATCATTATACAAAATTTTAGCTTTGTTGGTATCACTTGAAAATCTTTTATTTTTTGCAAGTTCCGCAGCCTCTTAAAATCTTAAGCCCCGCTTTCGGACCAGCTAACACTGCAATTCTTCATTAATTATTATAGAACTAATTATATTACAAAAATCAGCTTTGTTGAAATGGTCCGGTCAAATTTGACGCCAGCTCCCGGACTATTATGTAGTATTATAAAAATATATGTGAAATATAAAGTACATTTAAGGTTTAAAAAATGAATCAGGTAAATATTGCTGTGAAATAACTCAAAACGTTCAAGAAAAATTATCAATTTAATTATAGGTTATTTTTATTTTAGAAAAAATGAGTATAAATCGGCATTGTTTTATACCAAATTGTACTTCGAGATATAAAACAAATAAAGAGAGAGTCTCACTATTTAAAGCTAAAAATTATCCCGAAATGTTACAGCGCTGAATACGAGCCATACCGCGCGAAGATCGTCTACTTACGTCCAGCAGAGACTCAGTATATGCGAAACATTCTCAGGAAGATGATACCCATACAACATAAAAACGTCGTTAAGACGTCTTTATAATTCCCATGTCTTTAAAACGTCTGATCCAAATGTAATCACAAAGACGTCACATACGTGTCTTATGTCCTCCATTCTGGATGTTTAAAAGATGTTATTATCTTCCATGCAAATGACGTCTATTTAATATCTTTTTTACAGTCAAATGTTGTCCTTTTTAATAAAATTATGACCAATATAAGACGTATCAGTTTTCATAATTGGCGTATAGTTATATTTTTAATTATATTGTGCTTTAGAAAAATCAGTCCACAAAGCAGTACTTCAATGACAATAATGATCTAGATTATATTACTTTAGTTTCTTCATATGTGGACGGGTTTCTTGTCGAAGGCTTTGAAGATAATGTTTAGGTACGCGGAAAATTTCTACACTAGCAAAAGCAGCTCCGATTAATTTCGAAAAAACGTGATTCACTTTTGAGTGAACACTGTGATTGGGACGCTGAGTTAGATAAAACTTGTTCATAATGGTGCAGCCATTATGATTGCTATTGATGAATCAATTCGTGATGTGTAAAGTAGTAAAGTATATCAGTCAGTCAGTTACAGAGAAAAAGCAATTTCGATCCACTACACAGTACCGCTGGAAAATTTTTTTCTTACACTACTCTGTAGATAAAGTTTAGAAATTTTCCGCGTGCTAAAACATTATCTGCAAAGTCTTGCAAGAAGATTTCATACCAATCCATATTTAAAGAAATAATTAGAGATCATTGTAGCCAGTATGTGTGGACGATTTTATGTAAAATATAGGATAATAAACATTATCACTATACGTTAATTCAGAGAAGGATAATAATAATGATAGATCTCGAGTAAAACCAACTTTGTCACAGCAATCAGAAGAATCTACATTACCACATTAATGAAAATAGGTACCTCATCTTCATAACACCATTATCAATTAACAAATTCATAAAAGTACGCAAACATGATTCCATAAGTGCGAATTTTGATAGTTTATTAACAAATATCATGTAAATAATGCAAATCAACTAAAAATTAAAATAATAAAACATGTTAACCTAACTTTTGTTCTTTCAAATAGCAATAATGTCAAATCTATTTGCTATTGAAACAACTTTTCTGCTTCACACTGTAAAATATACTTATAAAATTATTTCTAAACACATTTGCTCTGATTATTTAATATCTATATACCAAAAAATCTGACGTGGCCATCACACAACCTTCCGCCATATCTAGACTTTAAACAGAAATGTATACGTACAATCCGGTGCCCATTTAAAATATACAAATAAAAATCTAAAATATTCAAACACAGAAATTTGCATCACCTGAATAAAAAGATTCATTCACAGGAAAACTCTGCTGTGTTGAAGCCATCCTCCGTTCAATTATTACATTTAATATCTTACTTAAGACTTATATAGCGCTAGTATGCCAACTTGTCACCCGTCTCCCCTGTCAATATTTTTTACGCAGAAACAAAAATCAACCGATCATGGATTACAAGATATCAACGTTTTATTTGATAAATTTATTTTTTAAATTTTACTGCAGTTCTTTAATGCTACCAGATAAAGACAATTTTTTTATAACGTAAATTGCAAATAACTTTTCCTCTTATTCTTATTACAAATAAATACTATATTTTTCATACACACGCACATACACACACACACACACGCACGCACGCGCGCGCGCACACACACACACACACACACACACACACACACACACACACACACACACACACACACACACACACACACACACACACACACACACACACACACACACACACACACACACACATACATACACACATACACACATACACACAATACCTTCCTTTACAGGTAAGCGGAAGGTAAAAACAGCTAAATTATGCGTTCCCGTCAAAACTTCCAAGTCATTTTGAACGAATAAAATAAATAACACAGTATTTTGTGCTCAAATAATTACATAGAATAACATGTACCAATCTTAGATACTAAACTGATATGTTTTTCGCAATATATCCTATATTTTTAAAAATAATAGTTATTTAATGTGAGATGAGCACGTTTTGACTTTGACAGTTATCAGACTAGCTGAATTTTTATGACGTCCCATCATGGCCGAAAGAATACGTAAGGTCGAACACTCCGGCTTCGTAAACTCGTCTAAGCCGCGCATGACGTCAGCTTGTGCCCACAGTTCTGCTTTACGCGTTAAATGTAATATGTGAACAGTGATATAATAACACTTCTCTTGAATTATCTCGTAAACTATAAGTAATATTTAGCTTGTATTTTCAGTAAAAGTAACTCATACTAAGTAACAATGATTCTTTAAAAATCTAAAACTGTTTATGATAGAATAAAAATAGTATTTAACTGTTTATGCATGAAGTATGATGTATAAATGTACACTGCTGTTAAATTAGATAGGTATTATTTAAATTTTTTACAAACATATGGCGAATTATATATTAAAAAGGCTCAAAATTATTTTCTGTGAAAGAATTAAGATTTTATTTTAAAGAGAGCAGAAGAATAAATATTTTTGTTTAAAATTTAGATTGCTAAATCTAGCGTTTCTTGACTATTAATTTTGTTATAATTTCTTTACAAATAAGTACTTATACTTGTTACCTATAATACAAAATCGTTCTATACTGTTTTAGTGTTAGTGTTGCAATTTTGTATAAAAACTGCAATTGAATAAATCATTTAATTATATTTTAAATCTGCATTATATACCTACAGCTACATATAGATGAAAGGGCCAGGGTTAGACTAATATAAACTTATTATTAAAATTTTAATAACGAATTAAAAAAATATAAATAATTAAATATCACAAAAAATAAATTGTCCCTAGATTCGCAAAATAAATAGTGTTAAATCAGATTGTTTTTTATGTTATAACTATGATTATGTTAATATAGAACATAAATTTAGAAGAACTAAAAAGTAGTTTGTTAATCTACAGTAATTTAAAATAAAGATATTATTTCGAAATAATCGTATCAATATATTTATCATTATATTTATTTAAATATTTTGCGAATCTACAGGGTTAAAAGTTAAATAATCATAGAATGGATGACAAATAATATTCAGGAAAGAATTTTTTTCCACTTTCGCTTTTCAGCTTGTTGTTTATTCAATTTTATATAAAATTTCTTATAGTCATGCTTTTTTAAAGGGCCGTACGAATGACTTGAAATATTAACTTTTCGTAACAATCGAAGTACCTACGCATTTTTCATCAGAAGGTGGTATCAATATTTAGTCGGTTTTTAGAAAACTGCAATTAAAATTCTTAGAATTTAAGAAATTATGTCACAAACTCGGTCACAAACGAATAACAGTCTTATAAAAAATTAACATAAATTATAACATTTTCTTTTATATTTTATAAATATATGTTATAAACTAGGGCATGACATAATTTTTAATTACTAACATATTTATTCAGTAAAACACCTTCGTATTATAAGAAAGAAATATGCGGATTTATTTACACTAATTATTCTTTAATATTAATATTTTGCTACTTGATATATTAATGTCCTACTATAAATATTAATTGACATTTTACATTGCATTATTTAGTGTAGGGTTCGCTATTTCGGGATTCTTGAATAAAACTCACTAAATTTAGTAATAGTTATTTTATTTACTCTGCACGTCCACACTCCACAGTACACATTTATTGACTGCCAAATAATACACAATAAAACATAAATTAATAAGTAATTAGGTAATACAATTTATTTCGTATCTAATACCCTACAATTATCTAATACACTACATCTCTCCCTTTTCGAAATCCAAGTTATCTGGCCCAATTACATGACTGAAACTGAAATACAAAATTTGATTTTATAACTAAACAAAACAAAATAAATATTATGATTTGGTACATATTAGTTATTCCTTCTGCTGTTGATTGTGTATATCATTTTTGTCGCAAACTGTCCATTGTTCGCCGATCTTCTTCAATAAGTGAATTACATTTCTTCTATATTCTTGTCCTGTTTCATCATTTCTAACTTGGATGTTCCCATCTTTCTTTTTTACAACTGTGTGTGGTATTGAATTATAGTCTGGGGTCAGTTTGTTTTCTTTTGCCTTTCTTCTTTTATCGCCGTATTCTTTTCCTACTGCTTTATGTAGCTGATCTCTTTCCTTAACTTCTTCGTCTAGTGTTTCCAACGTTTTGTAACTACAGTAGAATCGGGGAGACAGCCGAGGTACGTCATCAAAAAATGTAACTAAATTATGTGACGTCAGCTGTGAACATGTTTACATTAGTTCTTTGAATCGTAATGTAATATGATATGCACGTTGCAACAATGTTGCAACAATCACGAAATGTTGTTTTGAAAAAGACAGATTTAAGAAAAAAGATATAAACCAAACTGGTAAAAAAGAAGCCAAGAGAAAATCAGAAACTCACACAGTAAATCAAGCATATAAACGTACTATAATTCAGTGTTACCACTCGAAGAAAAAAAAATAAAATTGATGGATTCATATACGGCAATTTAAATACATATATAAACTATTTCATATTGATTTAATGATAATATAACACGTAGGCATATTTATAAAACTCATTATTAATTTTTGTGTACATTTGGTACAATTTTAGTTTTCGTTTCAGTTACTTTAATATTATAAAGTTTTTCACCAAATGATGACGTACCTCGGCTGTCTCCCCGATTCTACTGTAGGTATTTTGTCTCGGAATTGGCGCCGAAAAAATAAGTCGGAAGGAGTTTGTCCAGTTACTGTATGTGGAGTACTGTTGTACATCATAAGATAATCCAATAGTTCCTGTCGCCAGTTCTTCTTCAGAGCTTGACTAATTTTTAATCTTTTAAGTATATCTTTATTTTGTCTTTCGACTTCACCGTTCTGTTGTGGCCAGTAGGGAACCATGTTGAATAATTTAATGTCATTTTCTTTACAGAAATTCTTTATTTCTGTACTACATAACTGTTTTCCATTATCAGCAGTTAAGGATTCCGGATTTCCTAATCTGGAAAATATTTCTTTCAAAGTTTTAACTGTGTTTTCTGCTGTGATACTCTTCAATATTTTCACTTCCTTGTATCTACTGTAGTAGTCAATGATGACAAATATGTAATCTCCACTTGGGACCCATGAAATCTACCACTTGATGAACGATATCATCTGCTTCAAATGGGCTACCTCCATTTGTCTCGCAGCATAATCTTGATAATGGATCAGCTATGTTATTTTTTCCAGGACGATAAACTACCTTGAAATTATAGGATTGCAGTCGTAATACCTATCTCTCTATTCTTGTACATTGCTTTGATTTAATGCCGAATATGGTCTCCAATGGTTTATGATCGGTCACTAGCTCGAAATAAGATTTTCCAAACAAATATACTTTGAAGTGTTCGACGGCCGAAACTAACGCCAATGCCTCCTTCTCTGGCTGGCAATATCTTTTATCACAGTCTGTTAAACTTTTATTTCCATAGGCAATTACCCTTGGTTCGTTTCCTGAGAATTGGATTAAAATTGTACCAAGTCCCACGGGACTTGTGTCTGCAATAACTTGGGTCCTGTCTTCCGGGTTGTAATAACCTATCGTTTTTATGTTCACCAGAGATTTCTTTAACTCAGTGAATGCTGCCTGTTGATCTTTTTTCCACATACTTTCAATGTTGCCTTGCTTTTTCAATTTTTGTCTTAGGAGTTTTCGAAGTGGATCAGTTAGAGTTGCAAGGTTTGGTATCCATTTGCCAACATAATTAATTAGTCCTAAAAAACTTTGCAATTCTTCTACTGTTTTAGGTGGTCGAAAGGTGATGATCCCTTCTATGTAGTCTTTCGTTGGTATTATGCCTTTACTGCTTATAAATGTTGTAATATAACGTGACTTTGGTGATATTTCTATTTGGTGAAATGCGTTCTTTATATCCAATTTTGAAAATAGTTTTGCTTTCCTGAGTTGTGGGAGTAGGATATCCATTGAAGGTAGTGGGTGATTTTCACGAATTATTGCTTCGTTTGCTCTTCTCATGTCGATGCAGATCCGTACTTCTCCATTGGATTTGAGAATGGGAACCATAGGTGAAACCCATTTAGAAGGTTCATTTACCGGTTCAATTATGTCAGCCTCCACTAGTTCTTCTAGTTTCTTATTTATCTTTGTTTCTAAAAGAATTGGAACTCTTCTGTAAGGCTGACAGACTGGTTTCATAGCTTGATTTACGGATATGGCTACTAAAACATCTTTGAATTTTGGAAACGAATCAATTGCGTTTATTTCAAGTCCTATTTTAAGAACTCCTAGTATTATAGCTGTGGATTTTCCTAGTAAATTTTTCGATCCATTTTTAATAACGTAAAAATGAGCTTCTTCTGTTTTGTTGCCTATGCATATGTATGCTACAAATGATCCTAATGTTTTTAAGGGTGATTTATTTGCATAAGACAAACATTTTGTCCGGATTTTTTACTTGGTCCAATACCTTAACTTTTTTACTTTTCATGATATCCCAAGTCGCATCACTAATTAGATTGCATTTGCTGCCAGAGTCGATTAACATCTCTATTTCTACACCTCCAACTGTACATTTTATTAGAGCGTCATCGTCAATATGGAACACGTAGTCTACATTAGATTTATTACTCTCGAGTTTTGATTTTTTTTTCTGTTCTTCCTTCTCTCGGATTCCAATCTGGCTTCCTTTTCCGGGACTTACACTGGTTTTGAAAGTGTCCGGTGTAGCCACATTTTGTGCACTTTTCTCTTCTGGCTGGGCAGTTTCTATCTTCGGCAGTATGATTTTTGTTTCCACATCGCGTACAATGCTTGTGATAATGTCTTTTATCCCGTGTTTCGACTTTACGTATTTCTTGAAATTCTTTTTCTTTACCCACAAAACCTTCCAATTGTCTATTAACAGCTTCTAAAGCATTTGCTTCTGCTACAATGGCATCTAATGTAATTGAATCACCGGCTGCTAGTATTTTCTTCCGCAGCTCCATTGAGAAACACTTTTCAGCTATTTGGTCTATAAGATGTTCTTCTGTGTTCAGGAACTTGCATTTCGTTGCTTGGTTTCTGAGTCGTACAAGAAATTCGAATTTTTCGTTCTGTTCTTGTTTCATTAGTCGAAATGTATGTCTTTCGTATAATTTACTTTGTTTAGGTGAAAAGTATTCGTCAAGTTTTTGTAGTGCTACTTGGAAAACATTATTTTCTTCCTGTTCTGCCTGTGGATCTGGTAAGTTGTAATAAATTTCTTGTAGACTAAGTCCGCCCATATGGAGAAGGTTGGCACGTTGTTTTACTAGATCGTCAATATTGGATGCAACTAGGAATATTTCAAACGCTCGCTTCCACTTTTCCCATCTTGTTCCTACTGACGATATGTCGCCATCACAATCAAATGCTTCCAAGGCTGGTATACTGGACATCTTTCCCTGAAAATATTCCAGTGTTATTTTGATGTGCTTTAATTTAAGTTGCATAATTTAGTGTTTCGATTTTAGAAAACAGATAGCTAAAATATTTTTAATAATAATTTATTTGAATTATTGTAAGAATTTTTTATTGATTTATTTTTTTATTTTTTTTGTAAGTAAGTATTAATTCATTATATTTACTTAATAGTGCATTTTAGTATCTGTTTCCATGTGTAAATAATTTACGGCTATTAGGACATATATGTGTATTTTTGCATCATTTACATTTAGAGATTTCTTTGAATTTTAATTCAATCAATGAATTGGAATTTAATCCTAGCTACGTATTTTCCTTGGAATTTAATCCTGGCTACGTATTTTCCTTGGAATTTAATCCTGGCTACGTATTTTCCTTGGAATTTATTCCTGGCTACGTATTTTCCTTGGAATTTAATCCTGGCTACGTATTTTCCTTGGAATTTAATCCTGGCTACGTATTTTCCTTGGAATTTAATCCTGGCTACGTATTTTCCTTGGAATTTAATCCTGGCTACGTATTTTCCTTGGAATTTATTCCTGGCTACGTATTTTCCTTGGAATTTAATCCTGGCTACGTATTTTCCTTGGAATTTAATCCTGGCTACGTATTTTCCTTGGAATTTAATCCTGGCTACGTATTTTCCTTGGAATTTAATCCTGGCTACGTATTTTTGTATGAAATACTAAATATTACTTACTTTGATTTCTATTTTAGTCCAATTTTCACCTCGTCGCCACTTGTAGGGTTCGCTATTTCGGGATTCTTGAATAAAACTCACTAAATTTAGTATAGTCCAGTAACATAGTACATCGTAAGTTGCATCAAGTGGTGGTAATAGGTTTCTATTTTTTTTCTTGTATAGGATGTGACTGAGATGCAAAATCCAAGTTTTCGACCTCGGCAACCCTCCGGAACACTTTTGAATATCTCAAAAACTGCTAAATTTTTGCACTTTTTTCGGATTCTTACCATTTTGACTATGAAGGAGCACGATTTCGACAAAAACCATTCAATACATTTTTAAACTAGATTAAATTGTCTACAATCTAAAACCAGAATGGGCTCGGTAGCCCTAATAGTTTCCGAGATACAGCTTTTCAAAGTTTGGCAAAATATACAGATTTAAAACACCAACCGTTTCTATTCTACAAAAATTTTACTATATTCTCTCGCGGAAGAACTTTAAATTTCAGCTTAAGGAAGACCATTGAAAATTTTTGACAGAATGTAACTTATAGAAAAAAGTACGAGGAATTCAGTGCTGCAAACCGGAAGTCAATATCATTATTCGTTCAGATATTATAGTTAATTAAACACAATAAACAAAAGAATAAACAAAAATTTTACTATATTCCCTCGGGGAAAAACTTTAAATTTCAGCTCAACCAAGGCCACTGAAATTTTTTGACAGAATGTATCTTATAGAAAAAAGTACGAGAAATTCAGTGCTGCAAACCGGAAGTCAATATCATTATTCGTTCAGATATTATAGTTAATTAAACACAATATACAAAAGAATAAACAAAATTTTTACTATATTCTCTCGGGGAAAAACTAACTATAATATCTGAACGAATAATGATATTGACTTCCGGTTTGAAGCACTGAATTCCTCGTACTTTTTTCTATAAGATACATTCTGTCAAAAATTTTCAGTGGTCTTCCTTGAGCTGAAATTGAAAGTTTTTCCGCGAGAGAATTTAGTAAAATTTATGTTTACTCTTTTGTTCATTGTTTTTAATCAACTATATTATCTGAACGAATAATGATAGAAATTTCCGGTTTGCAGGATTGAATTCCTCGGACTTTTTTCTATAAGATACATTGTGCCAAAAAATTTCAGTGGTCTTGGTTGAGCTGAAATTTAAAGTTTTTCCCCGAGAGAATATAGTAAAAATTTTGTTTATTCTTTTGTTTATTGTGTTTAATTAACTATAATATCTGAACGAATAATGATATTGACTTCCGGTTTGCAGCACTGTATTCCTCGTACTTTTTTCTATAAGATACATTCTGTCAAAAATTTTCAATGGTCTTTCTTGAGCTGAAATTTAAAGTTCTTCCGCGAGAGAATATAGTAAAATTTTTGTAGAGAGAAACGGTTGGTGTTTCAAATCTGTATATTTTGCCAAACTTTGAAAAGCTGTATCTCGGAAACTATTAGGACTACCGAGCCCATTCTGGTCTTAGATTGTAGACAATTTAATCTAGTTTAAAAATGTATAGAATGGTTTTTGTCGAAATCATGCTCCTTCATAGTCAAAATGGTAAGAAACCGAAAAAAGTGCAAAAATTTAGCAGTTTTTGAGATATTCAAAAGTGTTCCGGAGGGTTGCCGAGGTCGAAAACTTGGATTTTGTATCTCAGTCACATCCTATACAAGAAAAAAAATAGAAACCTACTACCACCACTTGATGCAACTTAGGCCCATTATAACCATGACAAGGTTACTGGACTAGTAATAGTTATTTTATTTACTCTGCACGTCCACACTCCACAGTACACATTTATTGACTGCCAAGTAATACACAATAAAATATAAATTAATAAGTAATTAGGTAATACAATTTATTTCGTATCTAATACCCTACAATTATCTAATACACTACATTTAGTAAAGCTGTTTTTACTACTAAAATTTTATTCGTAGGCCAACATAAACAATTTACAATTTTAGATTTATATACCTATACGAATAACACAAATAAATATGAAAAACTTTAATTTAGTACATTATTTATTTATGTTTTTCATTATGCAATGTATTCAGTGTTTTGTGATTGTTGACGCACCTCCATTAATTCTTTGACTAATGATTTGTTTGCTCTTTTTGCAATTCTATTTTGCCTTTGCAAATTTTCAGTTGTCTCATTAATTTTATTTCTGGATAAATGTTCAGTTGGAATCGCGCCGGGCTTTACTTTTCTGCGGTGAATAATTTAATAATGTAGGTATGTCTTAAATTCCAATGCAAATCATTTTCGTTAAAATGCAATGAACAAATTCTAGCTGTTTTCAAATTAAGTTTATCTTGCCGTTGGCAAGCATTTTCCCATAGTTCTCGAAGTTCCTTTTCTTTTGGAAAAGAATAAAACTTTGTATTACAATTTTTCATTCTATTGTTGCATTTGCAACCAAATACGGAACAAACTACCATTTTAAATGTTGATAGTCATTCGTAACAATAACATTCAAGTGCGCGCTCGGCGGCAAGCTTGAGCGACTAGGCACAAGGTGATGTCACGTAGTGGGGGATAGTCACGCCCCAGATACGCAGTGTTCGACCTTACCATATTCTTTCGGCCATACGTCCCATGACCGTGCTTATGGAATCCGACGATACTACTAGAGACACCTAGCGGTCATTACACATTCTGACCGCTAGAAAAGATCATGTTGGCAAACCTAATTATTCTTTAACCCTGGTTTACTTATAAAAAAATATGTTGTGGTCAGCACACGACCTCTCGCCTTAACACTGTAATTTATGTGAATTTGGTTTTAGTTATGCCTATGGCACACTGGGCGAGGAGCATCGAGGACCATCGAGTAACTCCTCGATGAAACTATAGAACGCACCCCGTCCTCGATGAAAAATAGGAGCGCCGCTATTTTAATCGAGTTGTTCCTCGATGAAACGAATGTATCTCATTTCAGACGTATCTTTGGATTTGATTTCGCGCAAAACTTTGATGTATTTGTCACCGATTAAATAGAAATCCAACGCGGACGGGGGCGTTCTTTCGTTTCATCGAGGAGTTACTCGATGGTCCTCGATGCTCCTCGACCGATGTGCC
The DNA here is from genome assembly GCA_947534325.1 of Agonum fuliginosum. Lineage (NCBI taxonomy): Eukaryota > Metazoa > Arthropoda > Insecta > Coleoptera > Carabidae > Agonum > Agonum fuliginosum. Next base: position 40,752,310 of record OX384029.1, on the reverse strand, counting down.
ATAGGCATTAGGCTTTCTTAAATTATAATTTTGCAATAAATTTACAAACTTTTTGAAAATAATTTTTTATAGTTTTTAGTTCTTAATTAGCTCTTTATAGATAAAAATTTAACTTTAGTATTACCTTATTACATTATGTTCAGTTAATAATATTTACTTTTGTTTTAAAATAATGCCACAAACATTTTAGAAATTGTGCATACGTCTGTTCATCTGTCACATTGACATATTCATTTTTGTTTTTAATTTTTTCCTATATTGTGATTTACAAATCGTGGTAGGTAAAATATATAACTTTGAAAAATAATTTTCCTTTATTGGTAATAGTCCAGGAACTTTAGACATTTAGCTCGGACGCTGGGAAAGTTACACCGATTTTCATGATTTTTTTTTTAATCGCTTCGAAATCGAATTTGAAACAAAGTTTACCACCTGAGAACACTTGCTTTTGTTTTAGAGAATTGTTCAGATAATTTAATAAAAGAAACCGGATATCAAAATTCGTTCAGAAACTACAGGTCATTATGCTGAGTCCACACTTGAACATTTTAGTCCGAACGAACCGAACAAGCAGTACGCGCAAGCCGAATTCGCCAAGTGTGGACGTCTCTCCGAGCCGAACCGAACGAGCCAAATGTTTTCCGTTGCTTGTCGGTAAATCGGACTTGCTCAAAGAAAACAATTGTTCGCCGAATCATTCAGTTGACGGGAATTCGCACCGTTCGTGCTGATCGCCTTGATCGCAGCATTCGTTGTATAAACATAGACAGCTATATTGTGTGTATTTGAAGGTTATTATAAATTATTGTGTGTTGAAAATGGAATGGGACAGGGAAAAGTGTAATTAATAGACATTTATGAGCAACACCATGTCTTATGGAACCCTAAGCATGGGTTTTATTAAAACATGACGCTTGGATGAGAATAGGCGAAATAATAAAGTGTCCTATTACCCGTTTCTGGATATATAAATAAAATGCTGACCCAAAAAAATGCTGAACTTGTGTATTCTTAGTTAAATTTGTGGTCAGTGTAGGTCAGCTTAAATTTTTAGCGGTCAGCTAAATTGAATTACTTGGTTTATATATAAAACACTTTAAATTTTTATAATTATGCCAAATATCAGAATATTGATTGAAAATAAACATGTTCTGCAATGGTCAGCATGTGATTTAAAGTTTTTAGCAGTCAGCAAAATTGAATTACCTGGCATACATATAAAACACCTTATATTTACGCCAGAAGCCACAAATTTAACTAAGAATACACAAGGTCAGTAATGGTGTGCATTTTATTCTTACCCCATGTGTGTGTGTGTGTGTGTGTGTGTGTGTGTGTGTGTGTGTGTGTGTGTGTGTGTGTGTGTGTGTGTGTGTGTGTGTGTGTGTGTGTGTGTGTGTGTGTGTGTGTGTGTGTGTGTGTGTGTGTGTGTGTGTGTGTGTGTGTGTGTGTGTGTGTGTGTGTGTGTGTGTGTGTGTGTGTGTGTGTGTGTGTGTGTGTGTGTGTGTGTGTGTGTGTGTGTGTGTGTGTGTGTGTGTGTGTGTGTGTGTGTGTGTGTGTGTGTGTGTGTGTGTGTGTGTGTGTGTGTGTGTGTGTGTGTGTGTGTGTGTGTGTGTGTGTGTGTGTGTGTGTGTGTGTGTGTGTGTGTGTGTGTGTGTGTGTGTGTGTGTGTGTGTGTGTGTGTGTGTGTGTGTGTGTGTGTGTGTGTGTGTGTGTGTGTGTGTGTGTGTGTGTGTGTGTGTGTGTGTGTGTGTGTGTGTGTGTGTGTGTGTGTGTGTGTGTGTGTGTGTGTGTGTGTGTGTGTGTGTGTGTGTGTGTGTGTGTGTGTGTGTGTGTGTGTGTGTATGTGTGTGCGTGCGTGCGTGCGTGCGTGCGTGCGTGCGTGCGTGCGTGCGTGTGTGCGTGTGTGTGTGTGTGTGTGTGTGTGTGTGTGTGTGTGTGTGTGTGTGTGTGTGTGTGTGTGTATATATGCGCCTACTATAGTCTTTCGTTCTGATTCATTATCTCAAATTCTACTAAACATAAAATTCTAATATTTTGCAATGTACATTTGTATATGTTAATGAAGAGCCAGTGGCGTAATACCATCTGAGGCCCGTGGCAAATTTATTGAATGGGCCCCCTTCCCCCCAGTAAAAATCGTCACGTTGTAATTAAATTTTTATAAATCAGTTACCCAACAGTATTACTAATATTATGTGCATTTTTGTTAAATATCAAATACATTTTATTTTCAAAAACATAGGTATTACATATTTATTATGAAATAAAAATTTAATCTTTACAAGATGTTTATTAATAAAATTCTTTCCTCCGAGCTTTCTGTTCCCCAAAAGTATCGATAACGTCATCAAAGTTCAAAGATCGGGCATTAGAATTTTCAATAGACAGAATAGCCAAGTTACGTAGTCTGTCTTGTCCCATTGAGTTTCTTAAATAGGTTTTTATTAATTTTAGTTTCGAAAATGATCTTTTTGTCATAGCAAACTAACGAAGAATGCGTAGTAGAGAGTAGAGCCCTCCGTACTTAAATATAAAATAAAATATAAATCCGAGATTCCCCTAACACCATGCGTCGATAGTCCGCCAGCGCCACGAAATAGTACTTTCTTGCTTAACAAAATGCGGGAATTCCCCGAGCGTCACTAGCTCCCCGCGCCGCCAAAGTACCGCGACAAAAAATTAAGTAAACAATGGACGCGTTCTTAAAATGATCGACATCCTTTTCTCATGAATGCGTTTAAATCTAAAATAATTTATTTCAATTTGTACATGGTCTCTAGTTGTGTCTCACTTCAATTAATTTTAAGTACTTATATAAAATTGATAATTTTTACAAAATTTTGTTAAAAATGTTAGGTTACTTCTGAGCTCGGGCCGGGGCCCCAGCCTCCGCAGGGCCCGTGGCATTTTGCCAGCCCTGCCACCCTATAGTTACGCCACTGTGAAGAGCTGATTAGATTTTAGTAAAAATCTGCCAACCGGAAGTGGTATTTTCTAGAAGCATTTTAACATTTTTTGCAAAAAATATAGAAAATTCTGCGATAGCTACAATTTGTCATACGACATTTCAAAGAACAAATTATATCTTACAATATTTATTTAAATCTTGTCTATATCTCTTACCAATAAAGTAAAATTAATTTTCAAAGATATATAATTTTACCTACCACGATTTGTAAATCACAATATAGGAAAAAATTAAAAACAGATGAACAGATGTATGCACAATTTCGAAAATGTTTGAGGCACCATTTTAAAAGAAATGTAAATATTATTAACTGAGCATAACGTAATAAGGTAATAATAAAGTTAAATTTTTATCTATAAAGAGCTAATTAAGAACTAAGAACTATAAAATTATTTTCAAAAAAATTGTAAATTTATTGCAAAATTATAATTTAAGAAAGCCTAACTAAAACCAAATTCACATAAATTACAGTGTTAAGGCGAGAGGTCGTGTGCTGGCCACAACAGATTTATTTATTTTTATTTATTAATAAGACTGGTCATAAATGACCAACCATCAATTTTTCTTTAACTCTTACTACTACGTTGGAATAATATCTATTGTTTATTCAATAATGCACAATAGTTTTCGTTCTGAGCACAAACCCGCACCTTACTCTGCTTTTCACTCACTTCACTGGCAAACTAAGAAGTTCAAACGGTTTAGTCCTATTTAGTCTCCTCGTGATGCCGTCGTTGTCCAGTAGCTGGATTGCTTTGATGTTAGTATGATGATGGAGCCTGGCCTCGTGTTTTGTTGCGAAATGTTGTATTTCGCTAGCCACGTCCGGAAACTGCAAATCTCGATGTATGTCCGAGTTACGCTCGTATTTTGAAAGCGCTGCACCCTATTTATGTGTTCCTGTTTGGCACAGCCCCATATTTCTATGCCATAAGTCCAGATCGGTTTAAGAATCTGTTTATATACTAGTAATTTAGTTTGTATTGGTAGACAAGATTTCCTTCCAATCAGCCAATACAATTTTCTGTGTTTTATTCTCAACTCTTCGATTTTTTTTTCCAGTGTGTGCTTTCCATTTGAGTTTCTCTTCTAATGTCATACCCAAGTACTTAACCGTATTCGAGTATGGAATGACTTTGTCATTAATTGTCACTATTGGTCGGTTAGCTATCTTTCAATTGGTAAAGTTGATGTGCACTGATTTCGCTTCATTTACCTTAATTTTCCATGTTTTCATCCAGTCTGCTATTTTATTTATTGCTTCTTGCAGTTTTACCGTGGTCTCTTCTATGCTGTTACCTACTGCTAGTATGGCTGTATCGTCTGCAAATGTCGCAATAGTTATATCGTTTTCAATACTTGGAAGTTCAGATGTGTATAACAAATAAAGAATTGGTCCAAGGACACTACCTTGCGGTACACCGGCTTCTATATCTAATAGATTCGTATATGTTTCACTCTAAAAGTTCTACTGGTTAGATATGATTCAATTAGATCAACATAGTCTTTAGGTAGTAATTTGCTCAGCTTGTAAATTAGTGCTGGATGCCACACTTTATTAAACGCTTGTGACACGTCAAGAAAAACTGCTGATCAAATTTTTTTTATTCTGTGTCTTTCTCTGCCGTTAATTCACTAAGGTTCTTCTTTGAATTTTATTATCTTTCTTTTAAGTTGTTGGGTGAGCCTATTGAATATTGTTTTGTCTCTGGGGTGATGTGTTTGCTGCCATTTTTTTCTTGCTTTTCTCTTCTCAGCTATTTGTTCTCGTATTTCAAGAGGAAAGTTATTGCTAACTTTTTTGTTTGCACAACTAGTGCGACAATTTTGTACATATCCTAACTAAAAATTGAATAACAATGTTCATATTGTACAACGATTATAGAAAAAATTAGTTTTGATTAGTACTACTGTTCTGTAATGTAAAAATTGCGTCGAATAAACAAAAATTTTAAGAAGCGCATGCGCTGAGCCTGCGCAATAGCTTCCTTCGGCTAGCCAATGCTTGAAGACATCCCTCGTAAATCCTTATACATCCCGGACATCCTGCAGAAATCCATGAAATCCCACAACATCCTGTGAATTCCTGAAACATCCTTAGACAGCCCGGAAATCCTAAAGGGTGTGCACCATAAATTCCCAGCGGTTTACCCCTCGACAACTCAGTTTTAAGCTCCTTGCATGCCCTTCTAACGATTTATATTAAAAGAATTGATTTTGAGATTTTTTTCTCCAAACGTCGAATTTTTGTTACAGATTTACTGGGCTATTCGAACGCGCAGCTAACAGGTTTAATTTTTATAATTTTCATACCATCAATTGTCATACAAATCAATTTCAGCTTCAGTAAAATAGTCCGATTTTTTCAATTTCCCATACATGATCATGCGCGCAGTTAACAGGTTAAATCACACAGATTTTGCAGCTAAAATTTTTTTTCGTGATGAAAATTTCATCAACTAACTATCTGCAAATTTTCAACTTCAGTAAAATGCCCCGAAAATCTGTTTTTTCTTGCGAGGTACGCAGACTCTCAAAATCTTAAGTCACGGATCTGGACCAGTTAACATAGAAATTTTTTCTCATCAACATCATGAAAGCCTATACTAAAAAATCCAGCCTCAGTATAATGGTCCGGTGAAATTTGACGCTGCCTCCCGGACTAATAGTTTAAAGTTTACATAAAAACTACAGCATTCTTTATTACAACCAATAAATAAACATAACACTGGAGATACAAGTTGTTTTTGCAGGGGCGACCTTCGTTTTCTCCGCGGTTTAGACGCCTTAAAAAATATAAATTGAATTATATATTATAGCAAAACAATATTCATACTTGCAAATATGACGGAAATACGTCAAAGACGTACCTATACAGCTTCACGAAATCGTACGACAGCCTGCGATGTTTTGTCAAAACTATTTTCTTGCCACAGGCCGCAGATAACGCTAGTTTTTTACGGATTCCAAGTTTTGCGGCGTACTGCTTGTATCTATTTTTACCTCTCGCCTCATATTCTATAAGAGAGGTATTGTGATGGGTCAAAATTTTCGAGTGTGAGTTTTTGGCAGATAAGCACGTTTTAGGGTCTCTAGAATACGAATTACACATTTTTGAGATGATGTCTGTGTGTGTGTGCGTGTGTGTGTGCGTTCGTTACAATTTTTTCGTTCACGATAACTCAAAAAATATCAAAAATTAAAATTTCAAATTTTGTATTTAAGGTTTCAATACGATTCTTAAAAGTCCAATATATTTTTTGTTTCAATCTACAAACCGGAAGTAGTACTTTTTTCAAATATTTCTATAAATATTTAATTTAAGACAATTTTTTACCTCTCGCCTAGAGAGGTATAGGGATCGTGAAAAAATTCGATGTCGAGATTTTTGTCAATAAGCACGTTTTAGCACCTTTAGAACCTATTTTGACTATTTTTACGATGATGTCTGTGTGTGTGTTTGTGTGTGTGTGTGTGTGTGTGTGTGTGTGTGTGTGTGTGTGTGTGTGTGTGTGTGTGTGTGTGTGTGTGTGTGTGTGTGTGTGTGTGTGTGTGTGTGTGTGTGTGTGTGTGTGTGTGTGTGTGTGTGTGTGTGTGTGTGTGTGTGTGTGTGTGTGTGTGTGTGTGTGTGTGTGTGTGTGTGTGTGTGTGTGTGTGTGTGTGTGTGTATGAAAGTCTGTATGTGTGCCTACTATGCTCTTTCATTCTTATTCATTATCTCAAATTCTATTGAACATAAAATTCTAATATTTTGCATTATATATTTCTACATGTTAATGAAGAGCTGATTAGATTTTGGTAAAAATCTGCCAACCGGAAATGGTATTTTCTTGAAGCATTTTAACATTTTTTGCAAAAAATATAGAAAATTCTGCGATAGTTACAATTTGTCATACGACATTTCAAAGAACAAATTATATCTTACAATATTTATTTACCATCTTGTCTATATCTCTTACCAATAAAGGAAAATTATTTTTCAAATATATATAATTTTACCTACCACGATTTGTAAATCACAATATAGGAAAAAAATTAAAAACAAAAATGAATATGTCAATGTGACAGATATGAACAGATGTATACACAGTTTCTGAAATTTTGGTTGCACCATTTATAAAGAAATGTATAAATATATTAATAACTGGATTTGAAACTTAGTAAGGTACCTAGAAGCTAAAATTTAATTAATAAAAAACTGACTGAATTCCAGTTAGTTTTTATCCTTGCATTAAAGGTATCCAGTCAAGAAGCATCATCGATTCATTATTAACTGGATATAATGTAATATGGTAATAATAAAATAAAAATTGTATCCACAAAGAGCTAATTTGATTTCAATGTCAATCGGAATCGGTACGTTGCTTGAAGAACTATAAAAAAAATTACAAAAAGTAGCCTAACAAAAACCAAATTCACATATTACAGTGTCAATGCGAGAGGTTATGTGCTGGCCACAACAGATTTTTTTATTTTAAATGAAAGATTATGTGATTATTACCTACAATCGGTATTTTATAATTTTTTTTTGTATCTGGTATCATTTAAGAATAATTAAAGTATATAATTTATAATTTAGTATTTCGGTATCTTGTAGTCCATGATCGATTAACATTTGTTACTACGTAAAATTTAAATGATTTTGACATGACAGTGACAATAGTAAAATATGCTTTATATCTTCTTCTGCAGTTTAAATAAAATGACTAAAATATATTTGTGAGTACCTATAGTAGCAGTAGTAGTAGTACTTATATATTAATATATTTGTATAATAAGTTTAAAGAATAAAGTATAGGTATGGCGAGAGGTCTTGTGTCTTGTGGTTGCCACGTCAGATTTTTACCTCTCGCCCAGAGAGGTATAGGGATCGTGAAAAAATTCGATGTCGAGATTTTTGTCAATAAGCACGTTTTAGCACCTTTAGAACCTATTTTGACTAGTTTTACGATGATGTCTGTGTGTGTGTGTGTGTGTTTGTGTGTGTGTGTGTGTGTGTGTGTGTGTGTGTGTGTGTGTGTGTGTGTGTGTGTGTGTGTGTGTGTGTGTGTGTGTGTGTGTGTGTGTGTGTGTGTGTGTGTGTGTGTGTGTGTGTGTGTGTGTGTGTGTGTGTGTGTGTGTGTGTGTGTGTGTGTGTGTGTGTGTGTGTGTGTGTGTGTGTGTGTGTGTGTGTGTGTGTGTGTGTGTGTGTGTGTGTGTATGAAAGTCTGTATGTGTGCCTACTATGCTCTTTCGTTCTTATTCATTATCTCAAATTCTATTGAACATAAAATTCTAATATTTTGCATTATATATTTCTACATGTTAATGAAGAGCTGATTAGATTTTGGTAAAAATCTGCCAACCGGAAATGGTATTTTCTTGAAGCATTTTAACATTTTTTGCAAAAAATATAGAAAATTCTGCGATAGTTACAATTTGTCATACGACATTTCAAAGAACAAATTATATCTTACAATATTTATTTACCATCTTGTCTATATCTCTTACCAATAAAGGACAATTATTTTTCAAAGATATATAATTTTACCTACCACGATTTGTAAATCACAATATAGGAAAAAAATTAAAAACAAAAATGAATATGTCAATGTGACAGATATGAACAGATGTATACACAGTTTCTGAAATTTTGGTTGCACCATTTATAAAGAAATGTATAAATATATTAATAACTGGATTTGAAACTTAGTAAGGTACCTAGAAGCTGAAATTTAATTAATAAAAAACTGACTGAATTCCAGTAAGTTTTTATCCTTGCATTAAAGGTATCCAGTCAAGAAGCATCATCGATTCATTATTAACTGGATATAATGTAATATGGTAATAATAAAATAAAAATTGTATCCACAAAGAGCTAATTTGATTTCAATGTCAATCGGAATCGGTACGTTGCTTGAAGAACTATAAAAAAAAATTACAAAAAGTAGCCTAACAAAAACCAAATTCACATATTACAGTGTCAAGGCGAGAGGTTATGTGCTGGCCACAACAGATTTTTTCTTCTCTTTTCGTTTTTGGGTATTCTATAAATAATGAATGTTATATATTTTGAAGTAATGAAATCAGCTGATTATTTTAATATTCTTACCTATAACTTTTATACCAAATATTTCTTAAGCTTTACTTTTATTATTTGCAGTACGATTTGTACAACCGAATCCTACATGTAGGTCGTAGGCATTGTTCAACGAAATTCGTCTATATAATATATTTCTGTTCAAAATGTGTATTACATAAACACAATTTATCAATAATTTAACATTATCTTGAAAATAAAATCAGGAGCATATGAAAACACAACACAGAAATCCTTAGATTGCATTAAAATCGTATAATAAGAAAATCAGATGAAGTTTATGGGCGAACTAAAATGAAATACCAGTAAATAAATAAAAAAAACGTTTATTCTTCATTTAATAATATTTATTTATAACTTCCATTACATAAAAGACGTTCTTAAAGAGTGATAAAGAAAAACAAATACCTAAGTATTTGTATTTGTTTTAATATTATAATTACTGTAATACTACATGTCTTTAGCATAATTTCAAGAACTATGTTTCCAAAATGTATTATGATGAATTTTTACCTGTGTTTTAATAATTTACGTTAATGGCGTGTTATTCGTTAGGATTTGTTACAAAATAAAAACTAAAGAGACTATCACCACAACACTAATGTTGAATAAAGTATATAGGTACAGGTAGTAACTTGCTACCCAAAATGTTTATTTCAAATAATTTAGTTTATGCCTGTTTGCCATCAAGATAGTATGATACAATTCTGAACATTCTATATGCAGTTTTTTCTAGTACTGCAAAATGTAATATTAACCAAACTAAAGATCCATATAAAATGAACATGGTAAATTTATCCAACCAGTACATCCTAAAAACATATTTTATTATATTAATCACGTATACATGTCAATTATTAAACTATTCTGTTTCATATAAGACGTGGTTCCAAAGTGTTAAGTACCAGAGACGGCCGCCATTTTTAGTTTTCTTTATGTATCTCATATGGTTAATATTACGAAAAAAATTTAAATTTGCTATAAAATGGTATATCCATTTTTTCTGTAAGTAGTAGGTACGCAGTTCTCGAGAAATTCGTGAAAATATATTTGAGCAATTTCTAGTCATTTTCAATAAAAGCGTAATTTTGTCTTTTCAAACAAAAACAGCTTTTATTTTCGAGTGAATCAAGATAGCGACTAACTGAAGATTATACTTTGAGTTTTATTTAAAGTGAAACATGGGATCTTTCATATCCATGGTATTGGCAATGTATTAGAGCGATTCATTTAAAATAGAACATAGGCTGTCAATATCAAGAAAATATTATCTGTCAATTAGGGTTGTGTTGTTGAAAATAATGTATACAATTGAAGAAAAGGTGCAAATGATACGTTGGTATAATGCAGATGTTAGCCTCAGACAAGTATCTGAACTGATTTATTTCGTGTATTTGAGAATTTGTTATAAATTGTATTCTGAAAAAATATCTATTAAATGTTCATATTTCTTGCAACTTTTTACCTTCCGCTTACCTGTAAAGGAAGGAATTGGAATCATGCAAAAAATCGGGTAGTGAGTTTTTAGTGGATGAGCACGAATTAGGGTCCTTACAACTCATTTTTGATAGTTTCCCGATGATGTCTGTATGTATGTATGTATGTATGTATGTATGTATGTATGTATGTATGTATGTGTGTGCGTGTGCGTGTGTGCGTGTGTGCGTGTGTGTGTGTGTGTGTGTGTGTGTGTGTGTGTGTGTGTGTGTGTGTGTGTGTGTGTGTGTGTGTGTGTGTGTGTGTGTGTGTGTGTGTGTGTGTACTATGCCTTAAAACATTAATTTAATTAATTTCGAAATTAATGATTTTAGACATAGGACATCCTTTATAACATAAGAAGATGCAAAAATACACACAACAGAATAATAAAATATAGGGTGTTCCATTTGAAAATGACGAGTTATAGCCATTTGAAATTGAGTAAATTTGATTCTCTGTATTGAACACCCTGTATAATAACATTTAAAAAAAGTTATGTCAGAACAAAGAGTATAGTTACAGCAGTACAGAAAAAAAAATTCTTAATTTTTACTATTAAAATAACTTTATACGCCTTTATAAAACAATACGTGTATTCGGCTTTTTTTAGAGAAAAAATTGAATAACTTGGCAACGCCGCGGAAAACTAAAATGAAACTTATATTTTCGTATAGGTAAATAAAATACAATTGAAAATATATAAAAATATATAGGGTGTTTCATTTAAAAAAAGACGAACAATTATTGCCAAGTCGTTATGCGACACCCTGTATATGTGAAAATAATTTTAAGTTATGCTCCTTGAGTAGACGAAAAATTCTGTTAATAAATTTATGCTGTATTTTTAACGACAAGGGAGATATCGATGACTCACCCTGTATAAGTCATAAGTAAGCTATTAAATGTAGTAACTGAACGGAGGATTGCTTCAACACAGAAGAATTTTCGTGTGAATGAATTTTTTGATTCAGGTGATAGGTACTAATTTATGTGTTTGAAATTTTAGATTTTTATTTGTATATTTTAAATGGGCACCGGATTGTACGTATACATTTTTGTTTAAAGTCTAGATATGGCGGAAGGTTGTGTGATGGCCACGTCAGATTTTTTCATATCTAAAATGATTAGAAATACATACAAATTTCATTTGCTATGTTCTATTTTAAATGAAACGCTCTAATCAAATTCGAAACTATGGATATGAAAGATCCCATGTTTCACGTTAAATAAAACTCACGGTAGAAAACGTTTTAATGCTTTGGTTAAACTGATACTTAAAGAGTTTTTCCTCGAGAAAATATGAAAGTTTTAGTAATAATTTTATTTTTTGTATTTGATTAGCTGTAATTTTTGAACGGATCAGAATATTGAGTTATTGAAATTTGCAGCACTCTGTAGCTTGAAGTTTTTTCTATTAAATACTGAAAATTTCAAGTCAATATTTTGATTCATTCAGAAACTACAGATGATCAAATACAAAAAATTAAATCAATACTAAAATTTAAATATTTTCTCGAGGAAAAAATGTTTAAGTATCGATTTAACTATGGCATTAAAAAGTTTTCTAATATAAAGTATCTTATAGATAATTTTTTGAAGAATTTGATGCAGGAAATCGCATGTCAATATTTTAATTCGTTCAGAAATGACAGCTGAATAAACACAAAAATACTAAAATTTTATTATTGTCTCTAAGAGGTGTATGTTGAATTGTGGTCGAACTAGAGTTCTCGAATTGTTGAAAATTATGTAAGCAGGTATGTCACAAAAATTATATAAGAAATCGAATGCTGATAACCGGAAGTTGATATCTTGATTCATTAGAAAATAAAAGCGGTTTTTGTTTGAAAAGACAAAATTACGCTTTTGTTGAAAATGATAATAAATTGTTTAAATATGTTTTCACGATTTTCTCGAGATGGATATATCATTTTATAGCAAATTTTATGGTTTACAATTGCCTATGTAATATTTAATATACGATATAAATAAAGAAAACTAAAAATAGCTAACACAAAATGGCGGCCGTCTCTGGTACTTAACATTTTGGCACCATTTCTTATGTGATAGAGAATAGTTTAATCTATACCAGGATGATTCACAATATCGTGTATATAAGAGTACCTACACTGCAACGAAAAAAAATTCAAACCGCTGTAACATTTGACATTTCATCCAAATTAAATTTTCTCGTGAAGCTTTAAAGTGTTGTCTACATATGCCATTAGAAAAATATGGACAATTTTTTTCTACCTACAGCTTTATTCATCCGTTGTTTTGTAATTAAAATAATGTAAGTAATTGGAAATAGTTATTTAGGTAACTATCTAGTGTGTAAGTGAGGGCGATTAATCGCAATTAATAATTCAGACATCTTAACGCGAGAGAACCGAATACGTTAATTTTCGAGATTATTAATCGCTTATTAACACATGAGTTAGTTATACAATATTTCTCCGTAGATCATACCTTTTTAATTTTGACAAAATCTCATTTTATACCTTTTGACAAATATGTTAGGTTAATAGCGTTTGACATTACTGATCATTAATGCTACGTAAATATTATTTGGTTAGAATTGTCAAAATAATTTCGTTTTATTCTATTTACTATTTTTTACAACTTAATAATAAAATAATAAATCGTTAATTAATAAAAATCATGCATTAATAGATAATTTTTTATATTAATACTACTCAGGGGCGCACTCAAGGGGGGGGGGGCTCGTGGGGCTTGAGCCCTCCCCAGACGACTGGACTTCAATTTTTTTCATTAAACATTTTAAACATTATGTAAGATTATTAAGGTTCACTGAAGACTAAAAATAATCGCCTTTTTTCTGTTTTTATGATTATCTTACATTCAAATAATTCAAATATACAATCATATACACTCCGTATAACGTATGTGTACGAATATTGGGATATTTTATTAAGAATGCGAACCTTGTAGTGAAATTTTGAACTTAAACAATGGTGCACTTGGGAGTGAAACTAAAAAGATGCAACTGAATTAACATATTCATAATTATTTAGCATGTATAGTATATGCTCGCCTACTTAAATTAAATTTTTCTATATAACTGACATGACTCTGCTCAGAGTCGTTCTTATGAAATTACATCAAGAGAGCTGCCGAAAAAACAACGTGTGTGCACAAAAAAGAGAGTAAAACGTGCAACTGTTTATCTTTAAAAAAATGAAACTTTCAATTTCATGAAGAACCCCAAGAAATTATAGAAGCAGCTTCTGCAGCTGTTTTAAACTTATTACCAACAAAATCTAGAAAGTTTCATCTTATAACCGCTTCAGAGAATGGTGTGCCGAAAATAAAGCACGAACTTATACGGAAAAAGTATTGTTAGCGTATTTTAGCGAAAAATCGAAAAATTACAAATCCTCTACGTTATGGGCTCAATATTCAATGGTAAGGTCATGTATCCTAGTCAACGACAACATTGATATAAGCAAGTACCCGAAATTGGTGGCATTTCTGAAAAGGAATTCGGACGGCTATCAAGCGAAAAAATCTAATGTCTTGACAAGAGATCAGATTGAAACATTTTTGTCAAAAGCAAATGACAATGAGTATTTAATGATTAAGGTGAAAATCATACAAAAATTATGTAGACCGAATAGAAAATTTACTAATTAACATTTTAGGTTATTCTGGTTTTTGGTATTGCGGGTGCATGCCGTTCAGATGAGTTGACAAATATGAGAGTTGATGATATTGAAGACGGAAGTTCATCTTTAATAATAAAAGTACCAAATACAAAAACTAAAATATCTCGAACTTTTGTAGTTACTAATGAAGGAAACATAGATTTTATTGCTAGTGGGTTCGACTATGTGTACAAACCAAAACCTCGTAAACTTAACATCAAGTGGTAAAGATCTGAATGATTTGCCAGCTAATATTAATTTTAATAATTGTGCTAGTGTATCTTTTACTGTTAATATAAATAAATAGATTCTTATGTTTTTATTTGTATTATTGTATTTTACTTATGTATGACAACTGAACTGTCAAAATAATATAAACTCCCTAGGGAGCTAATATTTTGCTCCCTAGGGACTAAATGTGTTACTTCTGTCGTGATTTCGCGGTCATAGAAACGGAGTTTCTCTCCCGGTCGTGAAAAAAATTCTTTTTTAAAAAGTAATTTTATAAAGATCGATCGTTAATTGGCGCAGTCTAGGTAGGATTGCTAAACAGTGCTAACGAATATAGTTCTGGTTCACATTAGTGACTTAACGGCAATCAAAGAACCGAATCGATCAACTGACGCTAGCAGCTGAGAGGACATCAGCACCGCAGCATCAAAAACTTCTACGTCGACGCTAACACAGCTGAGAGCATAATATCAGCGCCGTAGCAGCCGACATCGTGGCCGAGAGAATATCGGACAACAAGTAGAAACCAAGCAACGTAAATCAAGATACATCCGTGGAAGCACATCCACCCACACAGAAGCAGATCTTCAACGGACATGAAGACACTGATTTTACTGTGAGTACCTTATGTCTTTTAGAGGTTACAATTCAGACACAAGCTACGACTCTGACTCCAGTTCAAATTCAAACTCAGATTTAATTTCAAAATTAAATTCAGATTCTGAAAACGAACTGTTCCAAATTTTTAATAATAAATTAAAAATAGATCCTTTAATCATGGTTGTCCCCGAACTTAAGAAACAGTACCTGGACATGATACCAGAGTTTCACGGAGAACGTGAACTCTTACCTCGATTTCTTGAAATATGCGAGAAACTGGTAAACAAATTTTATAATAGAATAGACGTCACTGATTTCCAAAATATTCTGATGTCAACAATATTATATAAGATTAAAGGTGACGCAGCAGTAAATATCGCGAGTTGTACCATTAGTAATTGGAAAGACTTAAAAGAAGCTTTATTGTCCACATATGCCGACAAACGCGATACTTACACACTAGCAATAGAATTAACCGAACTAAAACAATCACAAAACGAAACACCATTCGAATTTTATAATCAAGTACAACACTTATTAAATCTCCAAATTAGTTATATTAAAACGCATAACACCGCTATTGAAAAAGATACTTTGATTAAATATTTTCAAAATTATGCCTTACGCATATTATTAAAAAATTTAAAAGAACCAATTGGACAACTCATGCGTACTAAAAATCCAAAAGATCTAAATTCCGCAATGAGTATGTTGACAAATGACTTTCAGTTTGATAATGCACAGAAAACTGCTAAACCATCAGCAAACAATCATAATAAACTCATTCCTAAACAGATGCAAAAATTCGTTCCAACTAAACCGTTATATCTAACTAATTATGCACAATCTAATGCAAATGCAACATTTTATAAAAATAATTACCAAAATCTACAATCAAATCAAAATTATTCTCAAAATTCGCAATTTAATACAAAAACAATAACAACACAAAATCAAAATCCAACTCCTAGCCAAAGATTTCCAAAACCAACACCCATGAACATTTCCACTAACAATACTTATCAACCACGACCTGGACCATCCAGTGGTAATCAAAATTTATTATTTAATATAAACGGCGATACATACAGTGACAACGAACTCGAACCTGACACCAACCTTGATAACGATAACACATATTACCAAGAACAACAAGTTGAACCTTGCATCGAATTCCCAGCAGACACAGAGAACGAAACTAATCATTTTTTATACGAAACCGCCTCGGAAATATTCCAAACATAGAATGATTTAATTCTACGAATTACAACAACACACTACCATTCATTATTCTACCCGAAAATAATCTTAAAGTACTTATAGACACCGGTAGTACGAAATCTTTTGTAAAGCCAGAAATTGCAAATAAATTTTACAAGAATTCCATATTTAAAGACCCTTTCAAAATTTCTACAGCACATGGCACTTCCATAGAACAATTTAGTACTCTAATACCAGTTTCAAAATTATTTAATTTAAACCAAGAAAATAATTCTTGCCTAAAATATCATCTGTTTAACTCTCACGATAAATTCGATTTGTTATTAGGCATAGATAATTTGAAATTGTTAAAAACCACTATCGACATATATAACGATTTAATGATAACCCCATATTCAAAAACAAAACTTCACTATCTCCAATCTTGCAATGATATCCAAAATTCAAAATCAATTCTTAAAAATAAACAGTTAGCTGAATACCGAAATTATCCAAACCCTAAGTTAAAACATCCTAACCTAAATATTAATGAAGCAGATAACATGGCCGCATTATATAAAATCGTTGATGATTTTAATAAACAATTACAAAATTCTAATAGTAATAAAGATCTTGAGGATTCCCAGTCTTTAATAGTCGAAACTAATAATGATAACCAAATTATAAATGATAACGCATCTGACGATACTGACGCAACTATGCATTCTAATATCGAGAACCCTATAGTAGGAATTCCAATAGTCGAGTTAACCACGGTAAAAACCAAATAATAATATCAGAAGTAGAATATAATCCTTCAAATCCCAAAATAATAAAATTTCACAAAAACAAACAAAGAATATTAGTACAATTTTCAAAACAAAATTACGAGAACGAAATGCTTAACTTCATCAAAGAATTCATAGTCCCTCGTGTTAAATATTATATTTACTTCGAAACCCCTATTTAGTGTTGCCGCGAGACTCGAGACTAGTCTCGGTCTCGTCTCGTCTCGTCTCGAAAAGTCGAGACGAGACCATCAGTTAAGTCTCGATAACAGACTCGAGACCGAGACGAGACCAGTATCGTCTCGCCGAGAGTCTCGTCGAGACTCTCGAGTCTCATTTTAAATAATTAATTTGTAATATTCATTTATAAAAGTAGAAATTTTTTAATAAAACTTAGATCATTTATTTATTTAAAAAAAAATTGTATTCTAAATTTATAATTTCATATGAATAGTGATTATTCCACACTCCACACACGTAATTTTGAACAAAGCAGACTGCTTTATGCAATGATTTTTGTTAATAATTTGTTGTCATTCTACAGCAACTCGTTGCTATTTCAGTTGATATTTTGTATTGTGAGATTTTAGAATGCTTTGTATAAATTTAAGAGTAAATTTTGACCCGAGTTGTCGTTTATATATTTAGTCCAGTCAGGAGAGTCAAAAATTAACTGAAACCCAAGACTAATACATAACCAAATGAAATTTGGCATGCGAGTAGTTAAGAACATACAGAAACAAAAAAAAAATTCGCTCCACCTCGGTATCCTCCGCTTCCCACAAAAATTTTCAGTTGAAACTCAAAATTTTCTTGTAACGCATTTTTCTCGAAAACTATCGAAAATTTTGGAAAACAGTTTTGACAGGATGAAAGCTGAGGAAATTTTCTATCAAAATGGTCTTTGAAAATTTTTCATAAGTAGCACCGTGTAGGCACCAGCCGTTTAATATTCGAATGACTTGAGAATTTTCTGTATAGTAGGCGCTACATTGCGAATGACGTAATAAATTCGCCGCTACAGAATGAATGTGGTATAACTTCGTTAAAGGACATCATTTTGTAAAGATAAATATTGCATTTTATTCGTCGAGGATTCCACTTTCAATTGCACTAATAACATTTGAATTTCCGACCCCGTTTATACCGAGAAACTTGCTTTTTAAAGAATCATAACTCAGTATTAAAGAATTCTCAATATTTTCAATATCTATGAATGAAATTGTAAACTCGTAGAGGATTATCTTCACCAAATCATCCCCAATCACATGCAACTATTTGGCGGGTTGTGTGTTGTACGTCCGAAAAGAAAACTGGTTTTCGCTACCTTCTTTATTTATAGGTTATGATCTTTTTTTAGGAAAACATCTGTTACATGTACGTAGTAGTACAATTGATGAAACAAATTACAGAATCTTGTTGATTAGGATTTGTACTTAACGATAAGCTCATTAAAAATCAATTTACGGGGCCAAAAAGTGGTCTATTTTCAAAAATGCTCGTGCCCGCGATAAATAAAGAAATCTATGAGATAGCGAAAACCAGTTTTTTTTTCGGACGTACAACACACAACCCTCCAAATAGTTGCATGTGATTGGGGAAGATTTGATGAAGATAATCCTCTACGAGTTTACAATTTCATTCATAGATATTGAAAATATTGAGAATTCTTTGAACGTCTTCTAATACTGAGTTATGATTCTTTAAAAAGCAAGTTTCTCGGTATAAACGGGGTCGGAAATTCAAATGTTATTAGTGCAATTGAAAGTGGAAGCCTCGGCCAATAAAATGCAATTTTTATCTTTAGAAAATGATGTCCTTTAATGAAGTTATACCACATTCATTCTGTAGCGGCGAATTTATTACGTCATTTGCAATGTAGCGCCTACTATACAGAAAATTCTCAAGACATTCGAATATTAAACGGCTGGTGTCTACACGGTGCTACTTATGAAAAATTTTCAAAGACCATTTTGATAGCAAATTTCCTCAGCTTTCATCCTGTCAAAACTGTTTTCCAAAATCTTTGATAGTTTTCGAGGAAAATGCGTTACAAGAAAATTTTGAGTTTCAACTGAAAATTTTTGTGGGAAGCGGAGCATACCGAGGTGGAGCGAATTTTTTTTTTGTTTCTGAATGTTCTTAACTACTCACATGCCAAATTTCATTTGGTTATGTATTAGTCTTCAGTCAAAACCTCTCCTGACTGGACTAATTATATTATAATTATAAGTAATTTTACCTAATTAATTTATGGCTCGAATTATATTTATATATCAACAAAGGGTAACCATGGGACATATCTACAGTGGTTTTTTCTAATTTCATTGCTTAAAAAATGTCTTCTACGAACAAATTGGTTAAAAATGACGTGTATGGAATATTCGCTAAAGAACTATACATTCTTCGAACAAATAGAGCATTCTAATTGGTCAAAAGTGACGTATGTGGAATATTAATCAAAAATATTTAAATGTATTGAAAGAACATGTTTGTACAAATAACTGTAGTTAAAATCTCCGTGCCTGTCTCCTAATATAATAAATTTGAATTTTTTTGTCTAAAATAAATACGCTGTACAATACAGACGTGCGGGGATAGTGGATAGTGAGTATGTCGTGTAAAATTTCCAGTTCCATGTATATTGAGAATTATAATATTTTGGTGTTTCATTCAAAACTCAAGCTTCCATTTTCCTAATGCTTACTGTACTAGTTTTTTACGGTGGTCTTCTTTAATGCAATGACAGGTAATATATTGTATTAACACATACTTCTAAGAAATTAAAATGTCGAGACTCTCGTCGAGACTCGAGACCGAGACGAGACCAAGGTATTCGAGACTTTTTCGAGACCGAGACGAGACTGTCCTTAAGTCTCGCCAAGTCTCGTCTCGCGGCAACACTACCCCTATTTATGAAAAATTTAGTACCACATTACAAAAATACTTTAAAAATTCAGAGATACAAATGATAAGATGCACAAAAAAACTTTTAGATGTCACAAATGAAGATGAAATCACACAACTCATTCAAAATTACCACGAAAGTAAATCAAACCATAGAGGAATCGATGAAACGGAAACTCGCATAAAACAACTATACTACTGGCCACAACAAAGAAAGTCTATTCAAAATTTCATAAACCAATGCGAAATATGTCAAGTAACAAAATATGACAGAAACCCTTTAAAACTAAAATTCAACATAACTCCAACTGCAGTGAAACCTTTCCAAATTGTACATATAGACAGTATCACGTTAGAAAAATCAAAATTCTTAACTATAGTAGACTCCTTTTCAAAGTATGCTCAAGCATATAAATTAAATTCAGGTCAAGGTATAGAAGTAGTAAATATACTGGTTAAATTCTTTTCACATCACCCCATCCCAGACCAAATAATATCGGATAATGGATTGGAATTTAAAAACTCAGTATTGCAAGAACTACTAGAAACCCACAAAATTAAAATCCACTTCATTAGTTCGCAACACCCAGAATCAAATGGTATTGTAGAACGTTTCCATTCGACCCTAATCAAGCACATTAGACTTTTCAATAATCAGGACTTGTATAAACTGGAACCTATCGAAATAAAAGTAAATTACTCCCTACTAGCATACAATAACACTATCCATTCGACAACCAATTTAAAGCCTACTGAAATTATTTCCGGACACATTGACTCCAATTCCCCATTCAATATCGAAATAAACTAACAGCTTGTAAATAACTACATCACTGACCATAAGAACAAAATGCAACTATTATATCAAAAAATTAATGAAAAGATTGATCAAAATAAAAATAAAGTAATAGATAAACAAAACGAATCGCGAGAAGAACTACCCGAAATCCCAGATCAAATATTTGTTAAAAATAAACAAAAACAGCAAAAAACTAAAAACAAATATAAGAAAGAAGAAATCAAGCAGATAAACCGAAATCTAAAAACCGCTAAAATAAAACCTAAACACGGCAACACTACTGAAAATATCCATCTTTCAAATATTAAACGTCCTAAAAAGAAAATTCATTCTAATAAAAATATTCCAGGTTGTTCGCATTCGCACACGGATCAGACATCATAGACATTACTGAAAATTTGGGAATTTTACCAATAAACCTTGGACCAGCCAAATTAGAAAAGACAAGACATACCTTTGTACACTATTATGACCTAAAGCCGCGTACTGACTTGAGCACTTTTGCGCGCACGAACGGTTTGCGCGCAAGAATGCTCTAGTCAGTACGTAGGTTTTGTCTGTGCGCGCACAGTCTAAGCACGCACGAACGCTATCCGTCGCTTGTCGGTACATCAAAGAATTTTTGCGTGTATGCTTGCACAGTGTGGACGTGTATTTGGCAGCTAAGAGTTTACGCGCACGTACGTAGCAACTGACAGCAGAGGGAAAAGATTTAAGTTACAAGAAATTGAAATGGAGTGGTCAAATGGTATGGCTCTGCAGTTAATTGACGATTATGAAAAATTCCCAATATTATGGGATCCTAAATATTTAGATCCACTGTTTTCTTGAAATTTTAAGTCACATAATATGTTGTTATCGCCAAATTTTTCTCTGCTTTTATATAGTTGAGTAACCCACCATCGTTTTGATTTTTTTCTTCTTTTTTTCTATTATGCAATGCATGCTGTTGCCGTCTCAGACATTTTTGGACGAATGGCTGGAGCACTAATTTGCGCGCACGTAAAGAATTTTTATTAAAAGCCATAAGTCTGTACGCGCAAACGTTCGTGCGCGCAAATCGTACTTGCGCGCAAAAGTGCTCAAGTCAGTACGCGGCTTAACACCACTTTATACGCAGTATGACGATTTAAACATGCAATACAACAAAATTAACCAAACCAGCTCTAACAATACCAATTATAATAACGAATTAAGTAATTATAATAAGATAATTAAATTTATTCAATTAAGCATAAATGACAAAATTAATAACATCAAAATACATTCGAGTAATAACAGGAATAAAAGAGGGCTAATTGACGGCTTAGGTACAATATTCAAATCAATCACTGGTAACTTAGATGCAGAAGATGGAAAAAGATTTAACGAAATATTAGAACATTTGCAAAGAAATGACCAAAATTTACAAAATCAAATAAACATGGCGTATAGTGTAAATCACCAAATTAAACAAAAGTTTAATGGTACGATTCACGACATACAACATAACGAATTAGTATTAAAATCAAAAATTGAGTACTTATACAATTTAATAAAAGACAAAATCAAACTAGATGTTTGGCTGATCAAAGACCTTTATAATCAACTGATAATATTGTACAACGTCACATTAAACATATTTCAAGATATCGAAAACTCTATAACCTTTTGCAAATTAAGAACAATGCATCCAAGTATTATCAAACCAGAAGAATTATTTTTGGAATTACAAAAAATATCAAAATATTACAAAAATGAACTACCATTTGAATTAACATATGAAAATATCTTGGAGTTTGAATCAATAGTAACAATTAACTGTAAAATACTACCTACAGCAATAAATTATTTTATATCACTCCCAATAAATTTCGAAAAGAAATACGAACTTTACTATTTACACTCAATACCTACAAAACTAGAATCAGAGTTCGTAACAATCATTCCCGATGTAAAATATTTGTTAAAATCTGGAAATAACGAAATTAAGCCTCTACACGACATTTGTACCCGAAGTAAAATGTATCAGTGCCAGAACAACTTCGATGTTCATTACAACTCTGCATGCGAACGTCATATTCTCTTAGAGGATAATACCCATCAGTGCCAATATACAAAACTGAACATTAAGCGAAACCACATCGAGATCATCCCCGAAATAAACAAATATCTAGCAGTATTCCCTGAAGAAGAAAAACTGAAGATAAAGTGTCATCAAAGTGCACAAGTGAAAGTGTTACGTGGTGTTTACCTTATCAGCGAAAACGGTTGTGAAATATTCTTCAAAAATCAAAAATTAATCTACAAAGACAAATCAATTGGAAAACCAGTATTATTTGAAAAATTTAGATTTGAATTAAATACAAATCAAACAACAAATTTAACAATAAATCTAAAAACAATAAACCTAGAAGATATACCCATCAACCCCCTAACACCTATTAGTAACGATCAAAATAACTTTCACATTCCTAGCATCTGGACACTAATACTTTATATTGGACTTTTAATTATAATTATTTGTATAGCATTTAAACGAATTAGGAATCTATACACTCAACGTAGAATTTCAACCCTACCGCCACAACATGATATCCGCCTACCTGAAGGGGCTCCATTCTGAGAAGGGAGGAGTTATATTATTGAAAAAATGCAACATAGATAAAATTATGCTGTGTCGCATGTTTCTCCCCGTGAGAAACATGCTCTGCTGTAACTAGATTCCTAAATCTCGTAGATAATAAGTTTTCTTGTAAATTAGAATAGATAGAATAAGTTAGTCAGTAGTTAAGCTTTGTAGAAGCAACATATCTTGTAGTTGACAAATAAAATTCTTTTTTAAAAAGTAATTTTATAAAGATCGATCGTTAATTTGAATATAAAAATAATAACAATATTCTAAAAACGAAAAAACCTTAGGATTTAGTAATGCTAATCAATATTAAGTGAACTGACTGCACCCGCTTCTCCCTGTAAACAGTTGATTGTTATTGTTGAGTTGTCCATTGTTGTCGATTCAATTGTGGTGAACATTTAAAGCGGTCCTAATTTGTTATGGAATAAAATTGAAATTTTTTCAAATTAAAAAGGTATGACCAACGGAAAAATATTGTAACTAACTCATGTGTTAATAGGCGATTAATAATCTCAACAATTAACGCGTTCGCTTCTCTCACGCGTTAAAAAGTCTCAATTATTAATCGCCCTCATTAACACACTAGTTTGTTAAATAACTATTAACGAAAAAAATTAAATGACTGGTATTATGTAGTAGGTAGGTATATTATTATTATATGAGGTCAATTATTACTGAGGACTGCAGTCAATTATGATATTTATTAATTCAGTACAAAATTTACGTTTTACCAACCACTTGTGGCTTCTTCAGGGTAACTAGAATAAATATAAAACCAAAATATACAGTAATGATAAAAGAATTTAATAAAATATTATTTGTTTTGAGAATTACATTGTAAATTGCATGACACAAATAACAGCCAATGGATGAATTGCTTACAATAATAGTAACCATGGTTATATAAAAATTTTCACTTATAATATCACATGTGCATTCATTCTTTCCGGAAAATTTTTTGAGTGCTTTCCAACAACGTCCTAATTAGCTCGAGTGGTACACGAGAGCTAATTACTTTGTTGGAATGCACGATAAAAAATTTCCTGGGCAAGAATGAATGCACGAGTGCATATATTCGGTAAGAAAATCGCAATGACACGGCCGCTCTATTTTTGAATTCTTTTTACAATTGAAGAGTGGTTTTCCAAAATGCACTAAGTCAAAAATGATGAATTCGAGCTATTGAAGTTCTTGTATTCTGCTCACATATTTCGCAAATTATTATCAGGCGAAATGGTACATTGAATCAGATATGTAAAT